>CM057450.1:470248026-471448026 GCA_016271365.2 Neoceratodus forsteri | reverse complement strand
CTAATGCAGAAGGTTTTCATGAAGGTCTGACTAGCGTGGGTTGATGGTAGGAAAAGAACTGAGGTTGGGCTGGGGGACCACCCCTTTTATACCACAGGCGGACATCAGGGGCAGGCTGACATGAGGGGGTGGTCCCCCACTGTATACTGCTAGCTAGAAGTTTTCTGTGGAGTCCTGGTGCCTGCTGGTTTCAGTCCTAACAATGTTCCGTGCTTGCAAGAGCCTCCTGGAAGTGAGATGTACAGTTACGTAAGAACTTACCATAACAGTAGATCTTCGAGAGAGGCTCTTGCAGTAGGTAATTACATCTAGGACTGAAGCCAGCAGGCGTCAGGTCCCCACGGAAAAATTTCTAGCTAGCAGACTCTGGCGAGAGACCGCCCCCACGTCAGGTGACCGGCGGCAGGCAACGTCGGTATAAAGGGGTGGTCCCTCACGCCCGCCTTCCAGTTCTTTCCTGCCAAAGGCCAAAAAGGTGAGACGAGAGAGAAGCGGAGATTTCCCTTCCTGGAAAAGGAGCTGAAAAAAACTAAGGGGGATGGAGGGCGGGAAGGTATTACCTACTGCAAAAGCCTCTCTTGAAGATCTGCTGTTACGGTAAGTTCTTACGTAACTGTACATTCTTACTTTGAGAGGGCTCTTGCAGTAGGTAATTACATACAGGACTGAGTCCCAAGCAGTCTGGAACAAAGAGAAGCACACAGGAGGAGGAAGCTACTCATAAGAGATCCTCTGGCTGATGAGGACTGAAGAAAGAAGTCCTTGCAGAACAGCCAACCTGAAGCTGGCTCTACGGCGAGAGGCAATGTCCAAACTGTAGTGTTTGGTAAAGGTATGGACAGAAGTCCAAGTTGCGGCGGCGCAAATATCAGCCGCTGACACATTCTTGAAACTTGCAGCAGAGGCCGCGACACCCCTGGAGGAGTGACCCCTGACCTGATTGGCAAGGTCTTGTGATACTTGTCATAGCAGAAAGTGATACAGTGAGCCAACCATTTGGACAAACATTGTTTGGAAACAGCGCTGCCCTCTCTTTTGCTGGCAAAAGAAACAAACAGTTGGTCAGTCTTTCTGAGATCCATCATCCTGTTGGTGTAATATCTCAGAATCCGGTGAACGTCCAGAGTATGTAAAAGATACTCCCCATGATTGGAGTGCTGTGTGAAAAAGGCAAGCAGTTCAATGGACTGATTCAACATAGATTCCGCTACCACCTTAGGGAGAAACTTAGGATTGGTGCTCAGAGCCACACGTTCCTTATGGAAAATCAAATATGGGATTTTGCACATCAAGGCCTAAAGTTCGGAAATTCTTCGAGCAGAAGTAATGGGCACTAGGAAGAGAGCCTTCCATGAAAGGAACTTAAGTTCTGCTGAGGCTGCAGGCTCAAAGGGAGGCAGCGTAAGCTTCTTGAGAATGAAATTCAAATCCCAAGGAGAGGCAGGAACCTGAATGGGGGGTCTTAGATGAAGAACCCCTTGTAGAAAGGTCTTCATGACCTCCAGCTGAGCGAATGTTCTGTCCCCAAAGGGAACATGATAATCGGCCAGAGCGGTCATGTGAACTTTCAAAGAGGAATGACTGAGACCCAGGTCGAAAAGATAACGCATGTAGTCTAGTAGCTGCCCGACAGGAAAGGAAAAAGGCTCCAGGTCTTTGGACGAAGCCCAAATGGAAAACCGTTTCCATTTCATGGCATAGGTGGAGCGAGTGGAGGGCTTCCTGGCCTCCACCAAGATCTCTGCCACTTGAGGAGAAACCCCAAAATGGGCTTGTGCTACGTCTGTAGGAGCCAAGCATGCAGCTGAAGGGACTTGAGGCCCGGATGGACCAGGAATACCCAATCCTGGGTCAACAGTAGTCGAGAATGTGGAAGAGGAATTGGCAGGGACACTGGTTTACCGCATACACGGTGAGATGCGGACGGAAACCCAGAATTCTGATTAGCGCACAGGAAAATGGCACCACTATGGAAACAGTGTTTGTTCTCAGGGAGGCTGTGATCTGCAGCATATAAAAGTTACAGCGCGATAGTCTGTTGCCTTCTGTCTGCTGTATTTCGTCGAGTTTTCAACAGCCGTCTTGCTGCTGGAGCCCTGGTGCGGAGAGTTGCCAAATTCCACCCCAAACTGGTATTTATTTGTATTATGCTGCTGCTGCATTGCCAGGTTTTTCTGTTCCTAAGTGAGTCTGTCTCCGCAATTCGGCGTATGCTGTGTGCCACCAGGTTTTTTTTGACCGAAATTGACTGTGTTGCTGTGCACTGCAATTTGGCTACATTTTAATATAAAAAGTCATGTAAATTTGAGATATAAGCATTTTAAATGAGACCGCAGCTCACTGTGGCTATTCGAGAAAGGAAAATGCTTTTCCGCATACAGAGGGCTCTTTTATTTAAAACGGACTACAAACAGAGATATAGAGCATTTTAAATGATCGTGGCTATGATGATGAGAGAAAGGAAAATGATTTCCGCATTCTGGGGGCTCTGAATCATGACATGCAAGTAGCATCAGGAGTATTTGTGCTAAAATATATTATATTTTAGCACAAATACATACAATACAATGCTACGCATGTCATGGGTCAGATTCTGAGCCTCAGAATGCGAAATCACTATTTTCTCTCACAGCCACGATCATGAAAATGCTCTACATCTAATGTTTACAGTCTGTTTAAATAAAAATGCACAGCCAGCTCCAGTGGTCAGATAAATCAAAAGTGTCGATTCGGCCTCTATGTTCGGGGGCGGGGGGGCACTATGCCACGATCAGTTGGACAAGCTTCCATTGTGGGGTGTTTTGAGCTCGAGGGAAGCCCAAAACTCCAAATGCTGGAGTGTTCTGTTGTCGTGGCCTGGCTTCTTTAGGATGGGGCGCACCAGCAAGACTGATGTCAGTGTGCTGAACATGCAGGCCTGTGTATGTGGTTGATTTCTTGTGCATGAAGTTGGGTTGCGTGGGTAACAGGACCCAGGTATGCTTATTTTGGTAGGTTTTTTTTTTTTTGCCTGACTTGTTTTAATAAACATGTTTGTGGAGAGTTCTCTTGTCTGGGCCAGCCAAATGTGCCAACATGTTCATGTAAAACTAAAATTTATTCTGTCACTTATTCTTGATGACTGTGGAGTGGGGGAACCATTCAGGATGCCTGGCATCAGTGGGAAAGAGGGGCATTGACAGGTGTTCGGTAGGGAGAGTGGCCATGTTGGTGGGGTTCAGTAGGGGAAGCGGCTGTGCTGATGGGGTTGGATGGGGAGAGTGGCTGTGCTGGTGGGGTTGGGTGGGGAGAGTGACTGTGCTGGTGGGGTGACCATGCTGGTCCTTCGGGGTGGGATGAGTGGCCATGCAAGCTCTGTCAGGGTAGTAAGAGTGTGTTGATTGGCAGTGCGGCTCTGTCGGGGTCAGGGAAAGTGGTTGGACTAGTCTGTCAGGGTAGGGAGAGTGGCTGTGCTGGTCCATCTGGGTGGGGAGAGTGGTCGGACTAATCCGTCAGGATGGGAAGAGTAGCTGTGCTGGTCCATCAGGGTGGGATGAGTGGCCATGCAGCTCTGTCGGGGTCGGGGAAAGGGGTTAGGCTTGTCTGTCAGGGTGGGGAGAGTGGCTGTGCTGGTCCATCTGGGTGGGAAGAGTGGCCCTGCTGGTCTGTCTGGGTAGGGAGAGTGGCTATCTTGTCCATTGGGGAGAGTGGCCATCTGGTCCAGGGTGGGGAGAGTGGTCGGACTGGTCCATCAGGGTGGGAAGAGTAGCTGTGCCAGTCCATCAGGTGGGGCGAGTGGCCGTGCAGCTCCGTCAAGCTGGGAGAGTGGTTGGGCTAGTTGGTCAGGGTGGGAGGAGTGGCCTGCTGGTCCGTCTGGGTGGGGAGAGTGGTTGTCTTGTTCATCAGGGAGAGTGGCCATCTGGTCCAGTGTGGGAAGAGTGGTCAGACTGGTCCATCAGGGTGGGAAGAGTAGCTGTGCCGGTCCATCAGGGTGGGCGGGATGAGTGGCCTTGATGTATTGACCTGCCAGCTTTGTGCTGCTAACCTGCTCTACTAGCTTCCTCATGCTGCTGGCCTGCACTTTCTGCTTCCTTGTGCTGCACCTGACCTGCCTTGCCATCTACTGTCATAGGACTACTGCCTCCAAGCAATGCCAGGAGCATGTGCTCACCTCCCCTGTGACAGTGATGCAATAGTCTGGTAAGTTATTTGAATGGGAAAGCAAGGCAGGGAAGATGGAGTGCGGGGGTGGGTGGGTGCATAAGTTGGTATGCTCAATGTAAAAATGAATAATGGTTTTGAAATATGACAGATGCTGGAAAAAATGGTTCTGGTAATGGTAGAGGGAGGGGTGGACAGGCAGAGTGGCACAGAATAATTTTTTCCAACATGTATGCCAGTCTGCTGGGTCTGTGTCACACTCCAGTGGTGGTGGTTTGATGGTCGGCAGATGGGCAGGCCGGGTGGACTGGTTCACATGATGGGGGGAAAAATGGTTCTGGCCTCTGGTGATATTTTATTTCATGTTGTATGCTCTGAATTGATTAATTTTTAATTTTTAAATGTGTACCCACTTTCGGAAACGGAAGAGAGAAGTGGTGGTGGTGGGGCTATCGTATTGGGTCCGTTGTGAGGACTGAGTATTTTATTTGCTGCCCTAATGTGTGCCCCTAAATGAAGGGATTTTTATGATTAAGTTACGAAGATGGAGGGGCAGCTGGCACACCTGGCGTTGGTCCAACTGGCCATGGCGGCTCGGCTTAATTATGATAAGAAAACAAAATGTTCCACTGTGTGAGCATTTGTTGCTCCAATGTGTGCCCTTAGTTTGCTGCCCCAGTATGTGACCTTCATAATATTTTATTGATGCAATGTTTTTTTTTTGTTTTTTGCACACCTTGCATTGTACATCTGTGGTTTGCTTGACTGATCTGTTGGGTGGTAGGTTTGTGGTCCAAGTGATATGAGAAACAGAGGTGGGGTGGGGAGTCCACAAAGAAATACAGTAGAAAACACTTTTAATTTTTTGTTGGTTGGGGGAGGGTGCAAGATAGACCTAGATGCTTGGGGGGTGAGAGACACTGACCTAGATGCTTGGATTGGGATACCAGAGATGGAATAAGGGATCTACTAATGAAGTGGAACCGGGTGAGTTCCCCTGCTGGTAGGGTTGGGCACAGAGTGTGGCTGCTCTGGTCCATCTGGGTGGGAAGAGTGTACAGCTGGTCCACTGAGGCTGGTGGGGCAACTCTGTCTGGGTGGGGATAGTGTTCAGGCTGGTCTGTCGGGGTGTGGCGAATGTTCGTCTGGTCCAGCAGGGTGGGGAGAGTGTCCGGCTTGTCTGTCAGGGTGGGGACAGTGGCTGTGCTGGTGGGATGAGGAGTATGGCCATGCTGTTTCGTCTGGATGGTGATAGATAGGGGGGCACAATCTGTTGTACTCTCCATGAAAGAAATACAGTACAGTACAAAATGTGCCATTATTTTTGTGTGCCTCTGGCGTGGGTGGGGGGACACCAACCTGAATGATGTTCAGGCAGGGTGGGGAGGGTTGCCATGCAGATCCGTCGTGGTGCGGAAAGTCATGCCAGTCCGTCGGGGTTTACTGGGCAGCATGTGTCTTAATTCTGTCTGTGCCTGTGTGTGCGTGCGTGCCTGTCAGTGTGTGTGCGCCTGTCTGTCTGTGCGTGCGTGACTGTCTGTTCAAGCGTGCCTGTATGTGCATGCGTGCATGTAGAATAATAGAGACACAGTCAGACAAAATAACTTTATTAAGCCACGTCAAGCTGAATAAACCATGTCTAATCTGTGCCCTTCAAAACTGTCAAAACTGTGGATTTTCCTCCTTGATTTCCTTTATCAGTTGTGGAGGATGTTGGCATCAGATTACCTAGGGGGTAAACAAAGACAAGTTGATAAATAAACTGTCTGACTGCATGTTAATAATCTTACCACTTTTAAGTTGAACTTTTGCAGGAATGTCTAATGGGATATTGTTGGAAGTGCTGGGGAACTACAGAGAACTGATGAGTTCTTAAAGGTGAACTACCGGCAGAGGTGAAGCCCTGACCACTGTACG
Source organism: Neoceratodus forsteri (assembly GCA_016271365.2). NCBI lineage: Eukaryota > Metazoa > Chordata > Ceratodontiformes > Ceratodontidae > Neoceratodus > Neoceratodus forsteri. Next base: position 471,441,969 of record CM057450.1, on the reverse strand, counting down.
GATTGGGGCTTCACCTCTCTGGTCCCCCTTGCAGGCACTATAGTAAAAAATAATCTTTGCACCTGAGTGATCACTCAAACTGGTGATTGGGTACAAAGATCAATTAATTTCTGTTGAATGCAGGGGGGACAGGAGAGATGAAGCCCCGATCTGCACAGTGGTCAATGCTTGACCTCTGCCAGTAGAACACCTTTCATAAGTTTGAGCTCTGACATGAAAATTAAGAGGCTCCATTTTCAAGAGGACCAAGTTAGAAAGTGCCCAATTTACTGTGGGTGCAATTCCTGATTGGTTTATTCTTTGGTACAGATTGCTGATCTCTCCATTAGCATCCTCAATCCTCACTCATCACTTGCAGATTTTTTTTTTAATTGGATGCACTTTGTTTACATATATGATATAAACCAATCCAGGCAGCTAGATGTTATGGACTGAACCGATGGAGTCCACCTTGACGTCTGGTGGTTTGGCTTAAATCACACCTGAGCTCTGTCAAGCTTTGGTACATGGCATAGGATGAGTACTGTCATTCTGCCTCTGCTGCCATCACGCCTGAGGTGTGGGGGCTGCACTTGCTGCCATCACGCCTGAGGGGTGGGGGCTGCACCTGCTGCCGTCACACCTGAGGGGTGGGGGCTGCACCTGCTGCCGTCACGCCTGAGGGTTGGGGGCTGCACCTGCTGCCGTCACACCTGAGGGTTGGGGGCTGCACCTGCTGCTGTCATGCCTGAGGGGTGGGGGCTGCACCTGCTGCCATCATGCCTGAGGGGTAGGGCTGCACTTACTGCCGTCACGCCTGGGGTGGGGGCTGCACCTGCTGCCGTCATGCCTGAGGAGCAGGGGCTGCACTTGCTGCCGTCACGCCTGAGGGGTGGGGGCTGCACCTGTTGCCATCATGCCTGAGGGGTAGGGGCTGCACTTGCTGTCGTCATGCCCGAGGGGTGGGGGCTGCACTTGCTGCTGTCATGCCTGAGGGTGGGGGCTGCAGGGCTGCACTTGCTGCTGTCACGCCTGAGGGGTGGGGGCTGCACTTGCTGCCGTCAAGCCTGAGGGGTGAGGGCTGCACCTGCTGCCGTCACGCCTGAGGGGTGGGGGCTGCACTTGCTGCCGTCACGCCTGAGGGGTGGGGGCTGCACTTGCTGCCGTCACGCCTGAGGGTGGGGCTGCACTTGCTGTCGTCATGCCTGAGGGGTGGGGGCTGCGCACTTGCTGCCATCACACCTGAGGAATAGGGGAATGTAGTACTGCTGCTATCACACCTGCGCGATGGGAGACTGCAGGGCTGCTGTTTCTGTCACACCGGGGAGGGGGGGGGCCATAGTGCTGTTGCTACTACTGAACCTGAGGGATGGGGGCCGTAATGCTGCTGCTGCCATCATATCTTGTACCAAAATAACTTTTAATTGGTACAAGGATGGATGGAGGTACAACAGTGGAGGTCAAAATTGCTAAAATGCATGTTAACACACTTAAAAATGGTTAAATAAGGTGCACAAAACAAAACACTGGTGAAAACGGATTTTGGCTTGGCAGACACCGGTGGCAATACCGATTTTAACTATGTGCAAAATGGAATTTGCCCTTTCGCAATCACGGTAAACCAGTGTCCCTGGGAATTGGAGGTCCCTCTGAGTACTGTTGCAGAAGAGAGAACCAAACTTGACTGGGCCAGAAGGGAGCAATGAGAATCATACGGGCCCCTTCTGAGCTGAGCTTGTGCAGGATCCTCGGAATCAGCAGAACTGGGGGAAAAGCATAAACGAATCTGCCCTTCCAGTCGAGAGACAGAGCGTCTCTCCAGAGTCACCCACGCCCTGGTGAGAGCGAGCAAAAGGTGGGCAGTTTTGCGTTTAGTGGGGACGCAAACAGGTCGATCTGAGGGGTTCTCCAACGTAGGAAGATGCCGTCTGCTGTTTCCTGGTCCAATTCCCACTTGTGAGGCTGTGCTGAGGATCGGCTCAAGTGATCTGCCAATGAATTTTCTACCCCTGGGACATGGACTGCCGTGAGATGAAGGTTGTGTATGGTCGCCCATTCCCAGACCTGCATCACTTCCTGACAAAGAGGGTAGGAACGAGTCCCCCCCGTTTGTTGAGGTACCAGACTACACTCATGTTGTTGGTCTGGACAGCCAGGTGACCGGGAAGCAGAAAGGGGTGTACCATAGAAACACAGACTTTGACGGCAGATAAGGACCGCTTGGCCCACCTAGTCTGCCCATTTCCCTACCTACAGGATAAGCCGCAGATCCTAGTTAACCAACAGCCTATTTCTTCCTATCCCTCACAAGAATTGCCTTATGTCTGTCCCATGCATTCTTGAATTCTCCCACAGTTTTAGACCCCACAACCTTCTCAGGAAGGCTGTTCGATGCATCCACTACCCTCTCTGTGAAAAAATACTTCCTCACATTGCCCCTGAACCTCCCCCCCATCTTTAAATTGTGTCCCCTTGTTCTTGCGTCTCTTTTTATGAAAGATGCTGCCCTCTTGGACTTTGTTGATTCCACTGAGGTACTTAAAAGTTTCTATCATGTCCCCCTCTCCCTCCTTTCCTCAAGGGTATACATATTAAGCTCCTTTAGTCTCTCCTCATATGGCTTCTCTTGCAGACCCTGCACCATTTTAGTTGCCCTCCTGGACTGCCTCTATCCTGTCTATGTCCTTGAGGAGATGGGGTCTCCAGAACTGGACGAGTACTCCAGATGGGGTCTCACCAACTGTCTGTACAGAGGATAACAACTTCTTGTTTTCTGCTGGTGATGCCTCTCCCTATGCATCCCAGTATACTCCAGCCCTCCCTACTGCCTTCTCACATTGCTTGCTAACCTTAAGGTCATCTGATATGATTACCCCCAGGTCCCTTTCCTTTTTTGTTGTTGTTACTACCCCCCCACTGTGTAATCTTCCTCCGGTTTTTGTTTCCCAGGTGCATTATTTTGCACTTCTTTGCATTGAATCCTAGCTGCCACACTTCTGACCATTCCTCCAACCTTGCCAAGTCCCTTCTCATCCTTTCCACACCTCCTTGTGTATTAGCCCCATTGCAGATCTTTCTGTCATCTGCAAAGAGGCATACGTTTCCTTCCAGTCCCTCTGCAATGTCACGTATAAAGACATTAAAAAGGACTGGACCCAGTACTGACCCCTGTGGTAACCCACTAGTAACCCCTCTTTCTTCAGAGTGGACTCCATTTACAATTACCTTCTGTGTCCTGTTGTCCAGCCAATGTTTTACCCAGGCTACCACCCTGGGACCCACTCCCAGGCTGGTTAATCTGACTATTAATCTTTTGTGTGAGACTGTGTCAAATGCCTTGCTAAAGTCTAGGTAGGCCATGTCCACAGCCCCTCCCTGGTCTACTACTTTGGTCACCCAGTCAAAGAAATCAATTAGATTCGTCTGACATGACCTTCATGTTGTGAACCCATGCTGCCTTGGGTCCTGTGCCCCACTGACCTCTAGGTACTCAACAATTCTTTCCTTTAGAACTGATTCCATCACTTTCCCTACCACAGAGGTCAAACTGACAGGTCTGTAGTTTCCTGCCTCTGTCTTGGTCCCACTTTTGTGAAGAGGAATCACATCTGCCTTCTTCCAGTCCTCGGGTACCACACCATCCTCCCATGATTTGTTAAAAGGGTAGTCAGTGGTTTCACTAGTTCTCCCCTTAATTCTTTTAGAATTCTGAGGTGAATTCCATCAGGCCCCATTGCTTTGTCCACCTTCAGTTTTAGGAGTTCTTTCAGAACCCTTTCTTCTGTGAAAGGACTGGGATCGACCCCCCTATCAAGAGAGCTTCTGTTAATTGGATTTGGCACTTCCCCCTCCTCTTTTGTGAATACTGAGCAGAAATATTCATTCAGTATCCCTGCTTTTTCACTGTCCCCCTCTGCCCACCCACCATTCATTCTATTCAGCCTCACTATCCCTCCCTTTGTCTTTCTATGCTCTCTGATGTACCTATAAAAGGTTTTATCCCCCTTCTTAACCGAGTTGGCTATCTTTTCCTCAGTTTGGGCCTTTGCTATTCTGACTTCCCTCCCTGCTTCCTTCTGCCTTAACTAGTACAGCTCTCTCTCCTGCTCCTTCTGTGTTTCCTTATACTTCCTGAATGCTATCTTTTTCTCCCCGACTTTCCCTGCCACCTCTTTTGAGAACCATAGTGGCTTTTTCTTTCATTTTGATTTGTTTATTTGCTTCACACAAAGGCTTGTTGCCTCTGTGATGGCAGTTTTGATGATTCCCCATTGTTGCTCCACCCCTCCTTCTAGCCTGTTTGCTAGTGCTTTTCTGAGGCACTCTCCCATCTTGCCAAAGTCAGCCCTCCTGAAGTCCAGTACCCTCACTTTTGTATGGCTTGACTCTGTAGCTGAGTTTAACGTGAGCCACACTGTTTGATGGTCACTTGTTCCCAGATGGCAACCTACTTCTAGATCTGAGATCCTTCCACTGTCCCCATTTGAGAGCACGGGATCTAAGATTGCTTCCTCACTTGAAGAGCGTACAACACCACTTTGAGCTCGAGCACGCTGATGTGAAGCATCTGCTCAAGTATGGAACACGAACCCTGGGTCCGCTGGGATCCCAAACGAGCTCTCCAACCTTCGCCCAAGGCATCCGTTGTCAGTGTTTGGGGGGAGGCAGAAGGGAACTCCCCGACAAAGGTTCTACTGAACCAACCACCAGTGCAAATCCCGAAGCATCGGGCTCGAGACTAGCACCTCTTGGTCCAAGTCGTTGACCAATTGATCCCACTGAGATCGAAGTGTCCACTGAGAGATTCTCATGTGGAGCCACGCACACGAAACTGTCGGAATTGCAGCCGCTATGAGCCACAGGAGGCGAAGGACTGACCTGGCGGGAATCAGCCTGTGAGAAGACAAGAAGCTTGTCTGAGTCTGGAGTGTAGCCACCCTGTCTGGGGGTAGAAAGGCCATACTGGTGGTCGTGTCCAGAATTGCCCCGATGAACTGGAGGCGTTGAGATGAGATCAAATGGTATTTGGCCTGGTTGATGGTAATACCCAGACTGGTAAAAACCTGCCTGGTAAGGCAAAGGGAACACAGGAGCTCTCCCTGGATGGGGCCGCTAGGAGCCAATCATCCAGGTACAGGAAAACCTTCACTCCCAGAGTGCACAGGTGGGCTGCCACCACAGACAGGCATTTGGTGAATACTCGGGGGGCCGTGGAAAGACCAAATGGGAGGGCCTTGAACTGGTAGTGGTCCCCCTGGAAAGCAAACTGGAGGTATTTGCGGTGGGAAGGGCGGATAAGGATATGCAGGTACGCGTCCTGCATGTCCAGAGCACACAGCCACAGTCCCAGCCGAAGGAGGGGCAAGAGACTCTGTAGGGAGAGCATCCTGAACCTTTTGTACTCCATGAACAGATTTAGAGAGCTGAGGTCCAGAATGGGCCTCATGTCTCCTGTCTTCTTGGGGACCAGGAAGAAATGGGAGTAGACGCCCGTCCCCTGAAGGGGGGTGGGGGTACGGGTTCTATTGCCTCCTTCAAGAGAAGGGAGGAGATTTCTTCCTGAACCCTGAGAAGATGTTCGGGGGAGTAAGACGACCGGGGTGGGGGAGTTCCTGGGAGGTTTCTGAAGAAACTCTATGGTGTGGCCCTCTGCTATGAGCTGAAGGACGCAAGAGTCGGAAGTGATCCTCTCCCAACCCGGTAGATGAAGGGAGACTCTCCCGCTTAACCGGTTCCTCTGGATCGACCAGAGGCTGTGGGAGAGGGAGGGAGTCAGGAGGTGTGGGGCAGCACCGCGGCTGGAGCTCCGTAGCCCATTTGGGTGGGGGGGGTCTCGCAGCTGGAGGGACCCGGCGTTTGTTGGCCCGCTTTCCTTGTGGTTTCGCCTTAGGCCGTGTGCGACGGTGAAAGGAACGACGCTGCACTTGAGGGGCTCTGTACATGGAGTTAACCTCCTTGAGAGCAGTGCCCTTCTCTCTCAGTCCGGTAATGATGTCCATGACATCATCACCGAACAACACCGAACCTCGGAAGGGGGCGTGCTGGATGGCGGATTGTATTTCCAAGGCCAAACCAGACACCCAAAGCCAGGCATGTCACTGCAGACTCACGGCAAACGCCGAACTTCGTCCAGAAGCGTCCACCGCATCGTAAGTAGTGCGCAGCATGTGCCTACTGGCCGAATGTGCGGAGCGGACTAGGTCTGCCACTTCCTGTTTAGTCTGAGACTGAGGAAGGGTGTCCAACTTGGCTTCCACCTCGCTAAGGATGGCCTTCTGGTAATCCCCCACGTAAGCCACATAGTTCAAGGCTCTGATATCCAGAGTAGAGGAAAAAAAGATCTTCTTGCCATACTGGTCCAGAAGGCGGTATTCCTTATTGGGTGGGGACGAGCTCAGGTGTTTCAGGTTAGCCGAATGGTTGTGGGCGGCGCCGATCACGACCGAATCAGCCTTGGGGTGTGACAAAAGTAAGCCAATCCCCTCGGGAGCCTGATACAGCGTATCCGCCTTCCTAAGAAGGGGGGACTAAAGCCGACGGTTGTTTCCAGATAGTGGAAACGAGGTTGGCATGAGGCTCGATCCAGGGTGGAACTAACGTGGGAGTGACCTCGGGCAAATCCAAATGGGCAGCTAGCTTCTACCTCTGTGGATCCGGCTCCAGAGATTTCCACTGATGAAGAGCCCGGATTTTTCTTAGCAATTCTGTAAATGAGGGATCCTCTAGAGGGGATTTCAGAGGAGTCCTGGGCCTGGGCTTGTCAGGAGTGCGAGGCTCGTCCAGATCGTAGCTGTCATCGGAGTCCTCTGATGATTCCGAAGAAGAATGAGATGAAGACCCTTCCCCACTCAGGGGAGGAACATGGCCCCTAGGGCGCAAGGAGCAACCCCCAGCCTTAGACCCCGTAGCAGTGTCTCTGGGGTTGGGGGGGAAGTAGGGGTCTCTTCGCCCCAGTGACGGGGATCCGGGACCGGGTCCGTCGTCAGGAGGTGGCTCTCCATCTCCCTAGTGAGCTGAGCCTTGGCCTCAGCCCACCAAGAAGCCAGAGTCTTCTTCAGATCCACTGGTGGCTGAGGGGGCAGTGGAGGGGGGGGGATACGGATACTGGGGGTATCCATAGGGTGAGTATCCGTAGCCTGACGGCGGGAAGCCCAGCGTCAGGTACTGAGGCACCGGGTACTGCGGCGTCTGACACTGCAGCATCAGGTACTGCGGTGCCGAACACTGCGGAGCTGGATAAGACGGCGTCGGATAAGATGGCGCAAGCTCCGGCGCCAGAGGCTCTACTGGGGTAAAAGGTCCTGGAAGAAGCCCTGCAGGCAGGCCAGGGACAGGTGGCCCAGCGGGCGTCGGGTCTGGCATCAGGGTGACGTCTGGCAAGGGGACGTTGGCTGGCGGGGGCGGTGTCTGAGGTCAACATCAGGCCATCTGGACCTACAGGAGGAGGCCTGACAGAGGCGCAAGAGTCCAGCGGCGTCCGGGAGGGCTGGAGGGATCCTTCGGTCCAGCTAGGGAGACGAAAGGGCTCGGATGGCAGCGGCGAAGGCCGGCGTTGAGCCAGCGCGCCGGATAAGACCAAAGGATCAGCGCAGGCTTCGCCGCCCGGCGACCGCGGATGGGCTGGTGGGCGTCGACCGGCAGGATCCGGGCGGGCATTGGTGGAGCGGACGTCCGACTGATCGGACCCAGTGCCCGAAGAAGGCTACGCAGGGGAGGCGACCTTGACAGGCGGTTTGACGGCCGTGCGCTGCCCCGAAGGGTTGAGCGACTTAGCGGCTGGTTCCGGGCAGACATCAGAGAAGCTGACGCCCGACTTACCGGAGAGACTCGAACCAGAAGGCCGTGCAGGGGCAGCCTTACTGGGAGCGGATGCTTCCTTTGTCCTGGAGGCTCCCGACTGGCCCGGCGCCAAACCAGCGGGGGAGGGGGACCAATGCCATCTCAGACACCACAAAAGCGGCCGTCGGGGAATGGTGTCCGGAAGGGACGTTACCTGAAGGGCAGCGACCCCAGTCGAGGTCGCCACAGTCGCGGATGAGGAGTCCCAGTCCAGGTGCTTCTCCTTCTTCTTAAGGCCCTCGGGGGAGGTGGAAGCCTATCGGAGCTTTTTCAGCTCCTTTTCCATGGATGACATCTTCTTCTTTAGGATGTGAGCCTCCAGGGACTGCTGCCTTCTTCTGCAGTTAGCTGCGTTGAACTTCAGGCAGTGCTGACAGGAATCCATGGGGTGGTCGGGGCCTATGCAGATGAGACACCGAGAATGGCCGCCCTTGTGCGGGAGTTGGGCGCCGCACAAGTCACACTTGTTTTTGTGCTTGGGTGTGGTAGGGGACGACATACACGGCAGGTAAAAGAATCCTGATGATTATATTAGAAAAATCGAAAAAAAACGACGGTATAACTACTGGCGACGACTGACTGATGAGCAGTGGAACTTAACCGTGAGGTGCTGTCGAAAGCCGACGGTAGGAAAGAACTGGAATGCAGGCATGAGGGACCGCCCCTTTATACCGACGTTGCCTGACGCCGGTCACCTGCCGTGGGGGCGGTCCCTTGCCAGAGACTGCTAGCTAGAAATTTTTCCGTGGGGTCCTGACGCCTGCCAGCTTCAGTCCTATATGTGATTACCTACTGCAAGAGCCCTCTCGAAGTAAGATCTAGACATTATCACAAAACAGTTTCTAGCTCTCTTTTTATAAAATGAATATTTTTCATCCAACTTCTGCATGACGAATATTTTATTGGATTATAGCTGTTAGCCCACTGTTTGGTTTCGTGTTGCCTTAGTCATTACTTTCAACAGTCTCGTATGAAGTCCAAACTTTCCATTGCTTAGCCTGACACAAAATGGCCACCCAGGACAGAATGAGTTCATTATGCCCTTCCTTACTGTTCCCCCACTGTGCCTCTACCCATCCATGGCAATCCCCCCTCCCCCCATGATGCAGTTTCTGTTACTGCTTTAAAATCTGCCCTCCTAAACTCCAGGACCCTTGTCGTCATGTAGTTTGCTTCTGTACCTGTCTTTATATTAAACAGTGCTGTATGGTGATCACTGGTACTTAGAGGACTGCCCATTGGACATCTGCAATACTGTCCATTTGTAAGTACCAGGTCCAGCACTGATGCCACCCCTAGTGGGTTCTTTGACTAGCTAACTGAGAAAATTCTCATGCAGGAAGTCAAGGAAGGCCCTGCACTTTGTGGAAGCTGTAGCTGGAAGGCCCCACTCCACATCTGACAAGCTGAAGTCACCAACTAGCAACACCTCTCCATTACTTGCCATTCTGATGATGGCTTCCCTAAGTGCGTCATCCAGCTCTTCTCCCTGTGCTAGAGGTCTATGTACTATGCTGGTATGGACAGTACCCCAGAGCTTGTCTACAGGATGACCCACAGCTCTTCCAGCCCTTCCTTTGTCTCCAGGCGACCCTGTGCCTCTGTGGCCTTGATTCCCTTCTTCATATACTGCAAACCCTGCTCTCTGCCCCATCTCTCCTGAACAAAGAGTAGCCTGGGATGGCCATGTCCCAGTAGTGGTACTCAGTGCTCCATAACTCCATTATGGCCACTAAATCGAGGCTAGCCTCCACCATGATGGCATCCAGGTCCAGTATTTTATTTTCTACACACCTTGCATTGGTGCACTTGGCTCTTCATATCTTTCTACCTCCCTGCTTTCCATCCTCCTTTCTGTCTGTGCTGCCTGAAGCTCCACCTGACCCACTTCTTCCCTTCATACAACTCTGGAAATGGGGTTCTTCTACTTGGCCTACATGCCTTCACTGTCCTCTTCAGGGTTAAACCCTGCTGGTTCTGATGGACAATACTTTTAACTCCCTCTTTACAAAGGTGCCTAAGGTTTCACCTCCTACATCGTGCCGCTCCCAACTTTCTCTTCATGCACCTTCTGCTTGGACGCTGTCTCCTGTCATGCGTCTTGATGTTCTAAAGCTACTAAAAGCCATTCCCACCCATGGCAGTGCCAGGCGGCTTAGAACCCAGGATCCTGAGGCTTGCTGCCCCTCTCCCTGCTACCCCGGTAATGTAGCTTTTTAACCTATCCATTAGCACCTCCATGGTCCTCTGGCCTGGAAATTGGCTAGGACTATTCTGGCATTCAAGAAAGGTGACCCCAAAATCCTGTCTAATTGTCAACCCATTGCTCTACTGCATACGCTCAGCAAGTTACTGGAGAAACTAATCCACTGCCAGATCTCTGCTCATCTACTCGGCTTCAATCTTCAGTCCCCTGTTCAACATGGTTTTCAGAGCTGGACATAGCCCTACTACTGCTCTCACTGTTTTCCCCAGTGAGGTTAAGCCCAACATGGATAGAGGCCTACTTACTGGTGCTGTGTTCATTGACCTCACCAAAGCCTTTGATTTGGTTAATCACCCCCTGCTCTTAAATAAACTGCATACCTTTGGTGCCTCAGGATCCACCCTGCCCTGGATCAGCAGCTACCTTGACAACAGATCCCAATCTGTCTCCTGCAAGGTTCTCTCATTTCCTGCCCCTATCTCCTGCGGTGTCCATATTTGTTAATGATATTCCTACCTTCTTACCCCACTGTCGGTCCATTATGTATGCAGATGACTTAGTACTCTATGCTGCCTCTAGTTCCATTGCTGACATCAATTTCCATCTGTCATCGGCATTCAGACAACTTCAATCCTGGTTCTCCTCTAACTTCCTAATCCTCAATTTACCAAAGACCCAGGCCATGTTCTTTGGGTCTACTAGAAAAGTCTATACCAAGTCCTCTAAGCTTCAAGTGCTTTGTTGTGACAGGTCAGCAATCTCATCCGCAGACTCATTCATATACCTTGGTGTGACGCTGGACCCTGTACTGGACTACTCCCCTCATATAAACGACATATGCAAATCGGTGAACTCCAAGATTGATGCCGCTTATTGCGTGCGTCACTCCTTAACCCGATGCCAGGATCTCTGTAGCCAGGGGTGTCTTGCTTCCTAGGCTACTATATGCTCTCCCTCTCCTTCCCCAGGCCAATGGTGATGTTCTTCGAAAGTGGGGCACCGCCTATAACAACATCTGTAGATTTGCCCTATCGGTCCCTTGCCTTACACACCATTGTTTGCTCTACTCTGTCTTGCACGCTGGCTGTCTCCTTTCCCGTCGTTCCCACTCACTGGGATGTTTCATAGACTCCATGACCAGAAACCACGGTCCTGACTCTCTCAGTACTATTCTTACCCCCCTGCTCACTCCCACCCTCTGAAGTCTTCTAACACTCAACTGCTCTCAGTCCCACACTGCTCAACAAAGATGGGGGAACAAGCATTCTCTCATTTCGCTCCCAAATACTGGAATTTCCTGCCTCCCCACTTAAAGTGCTCCTTATCTCACTCCTCCTTTAAGTCTGCACTTTTTTCTCACCTTTATGCACTTGACACTTGTGACTAACCCTGCGTATCCTGCTGCTCGTGCTTTTCTACTTGCCTGGACGTACTGCCTCTCTGGACTCGTAGCGATTCACTAGGTTTGTCCTCGTCCGACTTTTCATCCCTGCGTGGATGGTTTCTGTTTGTATGTATAATCTCTAAATATCCCTGCATGGATATCTATTGTAAGATGTTAAGGATTGTTTGTTTGCTACCCATGATTGTATGTAAGACTGTATTTTGTACCCTCCCGGGTCATGCCTGAAAATAGGCAGGATTACTGCCTAATGCACTTACCCGGTCATCAAAAGCTAATAAATAAATAAATGTTTCAGTGATGTACTACATCACAAACATTGAGGCATTCACTCCTATCCTCTTAGCAGAGAAGCAATGAGGGTCTGGCACTGGGCCATGGAACACATGTTTTTCATGACGACGTTTCTGCCAGCACAATCAATGTCCTGCTAGACTGTCTCAGTCCTGGGCTGGGCTGTGTCCCATAAGTGAGAACTTGAGGAGTCCATTGCCGACAACCTCTTTGAAAGTTGGGGTGGTCCATTCATAGATTTCTGTCAACAGAAAAGGACCATCCTGTCCCATCGAGTCTGCACATTCCCCTCTTTACTTGCCCCCCCACCCAGTGATTCCCTCTCCGCTCCTTAGCCAACCCCTTGCGTTTCTCCCATGCCCTTTTGAATCCCTCCACTGTTCTGGCCCTCACCACTTCTTCCGTCAGACTGTTCCAGGGCTCCACCACCCTCTCCACGAAGTAATGTCCCATCACATTTCCCTTATACCTACCCCCTCCACCCTCAGTCCATGTCCTCTAGTTTTAGTGCCTACCTTCCCTGTGAATAAGCTCCCGCCCCTTATTAATCCCCTTCATGTACTTAAACATTTCAATCATGTCCCCTCTCTCCCTGCGGATCTCTACTGGGTACAAATCCAACACCCTCAACCTCTTTGTATGGTTTTCCACTTACCCCCTGCACTATCTTAGTGACCCTTCTCTGTACTCTCTCCATGCCATCTATGTCCTTGCATAGGTGAGGTCTCTAGAACTGAACCGCGTACTCCAGGTGGGGCTTCACCATGGACTTGCAGAGTGGCATCGGCACCTCCCTGTCTTCTGCTAGTCATCCTCTCCCTATACACGCCAGCATTCTATTCATATTTGCCAACTTATTTATGGCTGGGCTCCAGCGTTAAGTTGTCTACAATTATGATTCCTATATCCTTCTCCTGCCTAGCTGCATTCATTGCCTCCCCCCAGTGTGTATATTGCCTGTGGGTTCTTCCACCCCACGTGCATCACTGTGCACTTCTTAGCATTGAATTTTGGCTGCCTTGTTTCCGACCACCCTTTCAGCATCCTTATATCCTCCCTCATAGTCTCCACTCCCTCTGGGGTATCCACCCTATTGCAGATCTTCATATCGTCTGCAAAAAGACAGACCTTCCCATGCAGCCCCTCCGCTATGTCGCTGATGTAGATGTTAAAAAGAAGGGGCCCCAGCACCGACTCCTGAGGTACCCCACTCATCACCCCTACCTCCCCGGAATGCACCCCATTTACCACCACTCTCTGGATTCTGTCAGCCAGTTCTACACCTACCTTGTTCTTTTCTGTCCCACCCCTAGACTCTCCAGTTTATTAACCAATCTTCTGTGGGGCACAATGTGGAAGGATTTCCCAAAGTTCAGATAGGACATGTCCACTGCCCCCCCCCCCGATCAACCACCCTTATCTCCCAATCGAAGAACTCAGGTTTGTCTGACATGACCTCCCCGTGTGAAGCCATGTTGATGGACATATCCTGCAGCCCACTATCCTCCAGCCACCCTCTCTTTCAATATTGCCTCCATCACCTTACCCACCACCGATGTGAAGCTGACTGGGTGATAATTGCCAGCCTCCTCCCTGCTGCCACTTTTATGAAGTGGTACCACGTCCACTCTCTTCCAGTCCTCCAGCACTTGCCCTGTATCAAGAGACAAGCTGAACAACCTTGCTAGTGGTGCCACCAGCTCCTCACTTAGCTCTCAGAGCACCCTGGGATGCAGGGCATCCGGACCCATAGCCTTATCTACCCTCAACTTACTCAATTCTTCCCTGACCCTGTCCTCACTGATTGGGCTAGGATCCACCCCTACGACTACCCAGTCTTTCTCCTCTAACATCGGTCCCCTGCCGTCTCCCTCTATTGTGAAGGCACAGCTGAAGTATTTATTTGGCACCTCTGCCTTCTCAAAGTCCCCTTCCCCACTGTTACTCCCACCTCTCCCTTTACCCATACTATCCCCTGCCTTGCTTTCCTCTTCTCCGCTATATACCGAAAAACATTTTATCACCCTTTTGGCCTGCTGTGCAATTTTCTCCTCTGTTTCTACAGGGTTTTATTTAACTCTAAAAATTGATTAGCGTTTTGCTCATAAAAGTGCTAAAACATTGTGAAAATGCATAGCACTTGCCTCACTGTGTTTAACATAACACTTCTAGAAAACCTATATAAATATTTTCTGTACAGTTAGCATTGTCCCAAGAAAAAAACTGCTAATCAGTTATTTAAAACCCTGTTCTACTTTCATCTTTCTAATCTTCTGTCCCACCACCCTCAGCTTCTCCCTGTAAGTTTCCCTGTTCTCCTTCCCGAGTCCTCTTATACTCTCTGAATGCCTTTTTTCTCCCCTATTTCCCCCCTCACTTCCTTGTTAAACCAAAGCAGCCTCTTCCTTCTATTGCTCTTCCTCACCTTCCTTATACAGCTATCTGTAGCTTTTAGTATCCCCCCCTTGATCTTGTTCCATAGGTCCTGCACCCCCCATCCTCTCCTTACCCTCCATTTTATTCCAGAAAATCTCCCTCATTCTGGGAAAATCTGCCTGCCTGAAGTCCAGTACCTCCATGATGGTTCGACTCATTTCACACCCTGCTCTAACCCTGAAGCCCACTGTGGTATGGTTGCTTGCTCCTGGGCTGACCCCCACCCCTACTCCTTCCACACTAACCCCACTGGTGAGGACCCCGGCCAGTATGTTATCCCCCCGGTGGGCTCCTTGACCAGTTGCTGCAGAAAGGCTCCCTGAAGGGACTTGAGGATCACCCTGCTCCTGGATGACCGAGCTGATGGGATATCCCAGTCTATATCTGGGAGGTTAAAGTCGACCACAAGCAGTATCTCCCCCTTAAGCGCCTTCCTTTGTACCATCCACAGCATATGCATGTCCACCTCCTCGCTCTGCAATGGGAGTCTGTAGACCACCACAGCCTTACTGATGCACTTGCCCGTTTCTCTATTGTGACCCACAAGATTTCTGCTTCCCCTTGCTCCTCCTGCCCTTCTGTTGCCTTTATGTCTTCCCTGATGTACAGTGCAACCCCCTTCCTGCCAGCCCTGTCCTTCCTGAATAACCTGTACCCCAGGACCCCTACTTCCCAGGTCTGGTGCTCGGACCACCAGGTCTCCGTTATGGCTACAATATCCAGGCCCTCCCCCCACCATTATTGCTTCTAAGTAGACCATCTTGTTCCAAGGCTTCTTGCGTTTGCACAAAGTCCTCTCCACCAAATAACGGACCTTTTTACATCACTACACAACTCACAACAGCAGTGTTTTTGTTCACTTGTTCAAGCGCCTGGAATTTTTGGGTGATATGTGTTGTCCGGTGACGATTGTCCTTCTCCTAGAAATGGAAGTTCCTTAGAAACATAGAAGTTGATGGCAGATAAGGACCGCAAGGCCCATCCAGTCTGCCGATTTTTTTTATACCTTATGAATGTGCCCTAGGCCTTTACTCTGTCAATGGCCTATTTATTCATACTCATCTGTATTGTTCTCTTATGCCTATCCCATGCCTGTTTGAAGCACTGCACTGTATTCATATCCACCACTTCCTGAGGTAGGCTGTTCCACGCATCCACCACCTTTCTGTGAAAAGAACTTCCTCACATTACCCCTTAATCGGTCTCCCTCTAATCTCATGCTGTGTTCTCTTGTCCTGCTATTTTTCTTATATTGAAAATGTTAGACTTTTTCATCTTGTTAATGCCCTTAAGATATTTGAATGCTTCGATCATATCACCTCTCTCCCTCCTTTGCTCTAGGGTATACATATTGAGCTCCGTTAATCTGTCCTCAAATGTTTTCTGATGCAGTCCTTGCACCATTTTGGTTGCTCTTCTCTGTTTTTTTGTTAATGTCTTTTGTGCAGATGTGGCCTCCAGTAATGCACATAGTACTCCAGATTGGGCCTAACCAGTGTCTTGTAAAGAGGGATTATTACCTCCCTCTTATGAGTTGTGATACCCCTACTAATATACCCCAACATCCCTCTAGCCTTACCTACTGCTTTAGTGGTCTGCTTGGATGATTTCAGGTCATCTGTGATGATGATGATGCCCAAGTCTCTTTCTTCCCTTGTGATTGCCAGCAGCTCCCCTCCCAACCTATAGGTAGCTTCAGGGTTTCTCTTCCCTATGTGCATGATCTTGCACTTCTTTGCGTTAATCCCCAGTTGCCACTCTTCAGACCATTTTGCCAGTTTTTCTAGATCATCTACTCTGTTGTAGATCTTGGTGTCATCTGCAAACAGGCAAACTTTACCCTCCAGTCCATCTGCAGTATCACTGATGAAGATATTGAAGAGGACTGGCCTCAGGACTGATCTCTGAGGTATCCCACTTGTGACTTGCATCTCTTCTGACTGTATACTGTTTACCGCCACTCCCTTTATGCAGCTCCTTCATTCCCTTTAATCCAGAAGGTTCTGGACCATCTCTGGGCAGAACCAGCCACTGCGATTCTGGTGAAACCATTCTGGCCCAGACATATTTGGTACCCTCTGCTCCAGAAGTTGATGGTGGGACCCCCTGTCCTGCTTCCTCTACATACAGGACTTATGTCGCAAGAGTGCATCTCTCTCGTGCATCTGGATCTTTGACCCCTGCACCTCTATACCTGGCTCCTGAGGATGTAGAACTCTACCACTCTGGGGTCTCCACTGTGGTTTCTGATGTTCTCCTTGCAGCTCATGCATTGTCTATTAGGCATGCTATTCCCAGAAATGGAAACATTTCATGGTCTCTTGCTCTTCCTCCCTCATGTCTAGTAAGTTATGTTCTGGACTACTTCCTCTCCCTTTCATAATTGGGCTTCCAGTACTCCGCTGTGAAGGCGCAACTGGCTGCTGTTTCAGCTTTTCAAGCCTTCACAGACGGTAAGCTGCTTGTCCAACTTGAAGTTTCCTGCAGGTTCCTTAAAAGAATCCTGCACATTAGTACCCCCCCCCCCGGTCTGTAGACCAGTTCTAGTAAGGGATCATAACATAGGTCTGGAGACCCTTACAGCACCACCATTTCAGCCATCTGCTACCTGTGAAATGCAGTTTCTGGTGGCCTCTACTTTGCACACAGTAAGAAGCACAGAAGCACTGAAAGGAGACTACCTTATTTTTTGAGTCGTACTTTGAACTTTTGAAAGTAAAATGTTTGCTAAAAAGATGTGGTGCCAAATCAAATATATTGTTTCCAACAATAGTCCCACGTTCTAATAAACTAGGAGGTAACGATTCACAACTGAGTCTGGAAGTGTGAATGTCTCCAAAACAGACTGTGAAAACACTGTTGCAAAAGTGATGCAAAACCCCTAGTTTGTGTTGGCAAACCCCAGCACTAGTGTAGCCTGTGGTAGATAAATGATGTGGATAGTGCAACAAAAAACTAATATTTGCATCTACAATAGTGCTGCAACTGCAACCTGTAGATAAACAAGAAGAAAAAATTACTCACCTTAGTAATGTTGTTTCTTCTAATGGAGTCTTGCTATATTATGACATATGCAGTATAACCCCAGGTTAGAACTGCTCCGGAGGTGAAAGAGTTAACTTCCATGCAGGGCATGGAATCTTGAGCGCGAGCTCGGTTGAAAACACTGTCTATTGAAGCTCAAACTTAAACTGTCAGATCTCTACGAGCAAAAACTCACTAAGGTTCTGTGTGGAAGCCGTAAACCTACACTAGCCGCTGGCTACTAACTACAAAAACACCTTTTTGATCTTGATCCCAAAACAAAGACTCAAGTCGGGGGGATTCAAGAAGAAAACTTAAGCATAACACCTAAGCACCCTAGAAGGGTGAAATAAAGTAGGCATCAAAGAAGTGCCAACATTGCACTGCCCACCCACATCCCAAAAACAGAGGTTCTGAGAGGGGCAGGCTGGGGAGGAGGTCATAATATAGCAAGACTCCATTAGAAGAAACAACATTACTAAGATGAGTAATTTTTTCTTCAAACAACATGAAGTCTTGCTATATTATGACATATGCAGACTTCACAGCAGTACCTCCATGGAGGAGGGACAGAACCTACTTGGGAAATAGGCTCTGAAGCATGGCTGTGCCAAATCGAGCATCACTCCTAGCCTGGATATCCAAGGAGTAATGCTTAGTAAAAGTGTGAACTGTTTTCCAGGTAGCTGCTTGACATATCTCTAGGTCAGGAATGTCCCTGGCAGCAGCCAGAGATGCAGCCGTACCTCTGGTAGAGTGAGCCCTCAGGCCTGAGGGAGGAACCTTACCCAGTTTTTCGTAACAGAATTGGATACAAGAGACAATCCACCTGGCAATGGATCTTTTAGTGGCAGGTTTCCCTTTACCAACCTCACCATAGGTGAGGAACAATTGGAGGGATTCGAACCTGTGACCCTTAGTACGTCCTATATAGTAACTAAGGGCTCTTTTGACATCTAAACTGTCAATCTCCTCTCACCAGAGGAGGAATGGTCAGTGAAGTACACAGGAGAGACATGGATTGATTAAGGTGAAAGTCTGAAACCACCTTAGGCAAAACTTCCTATTAGTCCTGAGGACTACCTTATCTCTATGAAAGGAGATGAAATCAGGCTCCACTGACAAAGCTTGTAGCTCACTTATGCGCCTGGCAGAGGTGATGGCTACCAAACACAGTTTTCCAAGTCAAGTGCTTCAGCTCTGCTGAAGACAATGGCTCAAAGGGGTTGCATAAGCTGAGCGATGCAAATATTAAGATCCCAAGCAGGGCAGGATCCTGAACGGGGATTGGTGTGAAGCAACCCTTTAAAAACTCGGAGAACACAGGGTGAGCTGATAAAGAAGAGGGCTTACCTGCTGACAAGAAAACAGACACAGCTGCCAAGTGCACTTTTAGGGTAGCTGGTCTCAGCCCCAAGGAATTCAAATGCACCAAATAATCCAGGATCGTGGGCACACCAGCAGATTCTGGGGAAATATGTTTACCAGCACACCATATGGAAAATCTTTTCCATTTTGAATTATAGGTAGCCCTGGTGGAAGGCTTCCTAGAGGCCTTCAAGATATCCAATACACCTTGAGAAAGGTGTAGGTCAGCAAACTAACTCTTCAAGAGCCAAGCCTTGAGATTGAGAGATTTGAGGTTCGGATACCAAACTCTCCCCTGGGCACAGGTTAACAGTTGTGATTCCTGGGAAGGCATAGGGGAGGTGGACTGCTAAGGACATGGGGAGTGGGTACCAGGGCTGCCTGGCCCAATCTGGAGCAATCAGGATCATCTTGCAGGATTGAGATCTGATTCTGACTAGCACTTTGAAGAGAAGGAAGGGGAGAAAAGCATAGAGAAACTTCCCATCCCAACTGAGAAGGAAGGCATCCAGAGGGACTGAGCACAACACTGGGGGCCTGCAGCAAAAAAGGGGAAGTTGGTGATTGTCTGGGGCTGCAAAGAGATCTATTTGCGGAGTGCCCCATCTGGCAAATATTACCTCCAGTACTAGGGGATCCAGTGCTCATTCGTGATGGCCCTGGGAAATCCTGCTGAGAGCATCCGCTAGGACATTGTCCTTGCCTGGGAGGTGAACTGCCGTAAGGGAGGCGTTCAGAGAGTAAGCCAGAGACCACAACTTCATTGCTTCGGTGCACAAGGCCGTAGACCGAGTGCCCCCTTGCTTGTTGATGTACCACATTGTAGTGGTATTGTCTGTTCTGACCTGAACTACCTTGTTCTGGACAGATGTGGAGAAAACCTGAAGTGCTAGAAAAACTGCTCTGAGCTCCAGCAAACTGATGTGGAGCAGGGATTCCTGAGGGGACCACAGCCCTTGGGTGGAAAGGTCGCCCATGTGAGCTCCCCACCCCAAGAGGGATGCATCTGTAGTAAGGGTCAAGGAATGAAACTGGGGGTGAAGGAACCCCTGTCTCAGATTGTTCTGATCCTGCCACCACTGAAGGGCCTGGATCAGGGTTTGAGTCACTGGAATCAATTTGGTTAGGGGATCCGTCCTTTGAGACAAAAGGCTCTCAAATGGAACTGAATGTCCCTCATCTGAAATCTCGCTCCCTGCACTACTGCTGTAGAAGCACCCATGTGCCCCAGGAGCTGCAGAAAATGCCTTGCTGGTCGAGAGACCTGCAGGGTGAAAGAGGAGGCCAGAGACACCAGGGTCCTTGCTCTCTCCAGAGCAAGGAAGGCTCTGGCTTCTTTGTGTTCAGTTCTGCGCCTATGAAGGTGAGAAGCTGGACAGGCTCCAGAACTGACTTTGGAAGATTGAGAAGAAAACCTAGAGATGTAAGCAGCTGCTGGGTTACTTGCAAATGAAGTTTGACCTGTTCTGGAGACTGGCCTACAATGAGCCAGTCGTCCAGATAAGGGAAGATGGCAATCTTTTGCCTTCTTAAATGAGCAACTGCTACTGCCAGGCATTTTGTGAACACCCTTGGAGCCGAGGAGAGGCCGAAGGGCATTGCTCTGAACTAGTAATGGCCTGAGGGCAGTTCGAATCTGAGGTACTTTTGATGGGAGCTTCTGATTAGAACATGGAAGTAGGCATCCTTGAGGTCCAGGGAGGCTAGCCAGTCCCCTGGCCTTAGAGAGGGTAAAATAATCCCCAGGGTCACCATTTTGAACTTTGGTTTTAAAAGGTGCTTGTTTAGACACCTGAGCTCCAGAATGGGCCGCCATTCTCCTGTCTTTTTTGGGGTAAGGAAGTACCTGGAGTACAACCCTTTGCCCTGGTGTATGGGTAGAACCCTTTCCACGACTCTGAGAGCCAGGAGGGCAGAAACTTCTGCTTCCAGGGCAAGTGCCTCTGATGGGTTAGCAGGTGGAAAAGATCTGGCTCTCATCTTCGGAAATTTTTTGAAACTGAGAACCAGACCCTGGCTTACTACCTCCAGGACCCACTTGTCTGACATTAAAGACTTCTAGTCCTGGACAAAGTAAGCCAGCCTGCCCCCTACCGGTAGTGGAGAATCGGCCCTGGCTACCCCATCAGAGAGCCTGTTTTGCAGGGCTTTGGGTTGAGGGGTAGAAGCAGGCTTACTAGAACCCCTTCTGCCCCTTCCTCTAAAGAACCCCCTCTGGGCATAAGCAGAAGAGGAGGCCTGGGCTTGGTAAAATGGCCTATGAAAAGGCCTGCCCCTGACATGCTGCCTTTGAGGAGTGACTTGCCTATCTTTGGCCTGTGCACTCCTATAGGTGGTCCTATACTCATCCATTTTCTTCATATAATTATCTGTCTGCTCCCCAAACAGAGAATTTCCCACAACAGGAAAATCCATAGCCTTAGACTGGGTATCCTGTGACAGGGCAGTACATCTGAGCCAGGCCATTCTGCGAAGAGACACAGATGTAGTCATAACTCTAGATGAAACATCATTAGAGTCTACAGCAGCATGAAATTGCACCTTGGATGCCTCAATACCATCCGCAGCCACCTGCTCCAGCTCCTGGCAAGCTGTTCAGGGACTGTTTTGCTAGGCCAGGACAGTATCCCACCTGGATTTCTGGTACCTAGCCACGTAAGTTCCATATAATTTGCCTGTCTGAGTCAGAAAGATGCTGCCATGTACTGCTTTTTGCCATGGCATCCATCCTCCTGGAATCCTTTTCAGGAGGGTGAGAGGCTAGAGAATATTAGCCTTGTCACAGGCTGCAGCCTGCACTACCCCCACATGGCTGCACTGCTGAGATAGGAACTCCGTATCAGAGCCTGATAAAGCATACCTCTTGTCCATCCTTTTATCCACAGGGAGAATAGAATGAGGAGTTTTCAGAATTTTTACTGTCTGTTTCCTAAAAGATTTATGCAAGGGAATAGACAGTCTCCTAGACTCTGGAATATCCATCATTTCCACAAAATCAGGCTCTTCTTGATCATCAACAGCTTCCTCAACAGGGAGTTGCAGAGTGTCAGCAACTTTCTTGTAAAACAAAAAATGAGAAGGGGACTCAGATAGCCTGGGAGGGGATACTCCTGAAGGTCTGTCTGGAGAGATGTCCGGTTCAATGGGCACATCCAGACTGTCAAAATCACACTCACTCTCCTTGTACCCCTCCTCCCCTTCCCCTGGTTCATAAAAATCTTCAAAATCATAATCTTGAACCGAGGGAACCGACCGAACCGGGCGCTTACCCAATGGTGCCAGTTCGGATGGAACTGGGGAAAGAGACTGGACAATTTGAATAGCTTTGGCTATTTCCTCAGCGGTTGGAGAAAGAACTTTTGGCCCCAAACTAGCTGACCTTCTAGCCCTTTTAGTTGGAACCGGCTCTTCAGATCTGGCTCTTCGTTTGCCCGAGGAAGCATCGCCCTGGTCAGAGGGCACTCCCTCAGGTTCGGTTGGAACCGAACCGGGCTGGCCATCCGTGTCAGTGGACTTTTTGGCCTCCCTTTCCCTGAGCCTACCAACTCTTTTTTCCACGGTGGCAGCAGGAAAATTTTTACAAATCTGGCAGTCTGTATTGAGGTGGTCAAACCCCAGACAATATACACATATGGTGTGTGGGTCAATAACTGCAAAGGCTTCCCCACAGAGGCCACAGTGCTGAAACCCAGTGGGTCCGGTTTTTCTTTTGGGTTTCTCAGACATAGTGCCAGCCTAACCAAAACTTGTCCGTTAACGGCAATCCACCAAGCAAGACTCTCTTATCGGTTTCCAACCGTGTCACGGGTCGTGGAAAAAACCGTAATAAAATCCGTTTTTTTTAGAACCGATAAGAACCGGGAACCGCACTCTAAAGGGCTAGAAAGTAATTTTTAAACCCCTCTGATCGGTTCAAACCGAACCGAAAAAGACGTTTACAAGTTCCACACAGAAGAAAATAAAAAGTAAGCCTATCTATTACTTACAATACCACAGACAGAGCTTGAACCGACGATTGCGGTTAAATTTTGGTAAAATAAACCGAGAATTACACTTTAAAACCGACAAACAAACCGAGCAGCAGGAGGAATCTCCGGAGCGACTGTTCAGTGAGGCAGAGTAAAGAATCTGACAGTTTAAGTTTGAGCTTCAACAGAAAGAGTGTTCAACCGAGCTCGCGCTCAAGATACCATGCCCTGCAGGGAAGTTAACTCTTTCACCTCCGGAGCAGTTCTAACCTGGGGTTATACTGCATATATCATAATATAGCAAGACTTCATGTTGTTTGAAATGCACAAAGAGAAAAAAATTACTTACCACAGTAATATTGTTTCTTCCAGGGGATTCCTCATTATGCTTAAATCTGGGGCAGCTTCACCTGCTGGGCTTACTGCAATTGTTAAGCATAATGAGGGATTCTTGGGGCGTGAAACTCAGTTTTGCAACAGCAAAATATGCTGCAAATGCAGTCGCAAAAGAAAAATGATGCAAACAGTGCAGATGTGTATGCGCATTTCAGCAACTTCAGAAAACGACCCATGTATGTGGCATTCATTCTAGGCAGTTAAAAGCAGTATGAAAATGCCCCAGTATAAACGAGTTCTGGTAAGAGCCGATAGGGCTGTATGGGAGGATAGTGGAGTAAAAATACTGAAAATTACCAAAATAATGAGCCTGCATTAGCAAAATGTAACGTAGGCTCATAAATTTGTTTTGTAATATTTGTACACCAAATTTTCAACATAGCCTTGTTATGACCCTGCCTTGTGAAGAAGGGCAGATAAAACGTTCAACTCCTGGCCTAAATGTGATTTCACGCACGGACAGCAAAATCAACTTTCAGGATGCAAAAACACATTTTGGGCAGGAGTTGAAAAATAACAGCTGTCACATTCATGAGGTGCTGTAAAGAAATGGCTATGTTGAACATTTGGGGTAAAAATATTAAATGTCACCAAACGTTTGCAAAATTCAACATAGCCTCATAACCTTTTTTTTTTAAAATATTTTTTACACCAAATTTAGAACATAGCCTTCTTATGACCCCGCCTCAAGAACAAGAGCAGAGAAAATTTTCAACTCCTGCCCGAAAGGTGATTTGCTGTCCGAAAGGTGATTTTGTGCAAGGACCGCAAAATCACCTTTTGGGATATAAAAAAACATTCTGGACAGGATTTGAAAAATGACAGCTGTCACACTCATGAGGTGCTGTAGCGATATGGCTATGTTGTGAATTTGGGGGGAAAATGTTGAAAATTACCAAAGTTAAGAGCTTGCGTTTGCAAAGGTCAATGTAGGCTCATAACTTGGTTGGTTTTTAATATTTTTGCATAGACCACTGGTGCTATGCGCATAGAAATATCACACATACAACACTGATATGATTTGTGACAGTTCTTGTGCATAACAATGTCTGCTACCTTCCCCATGATGTTAAATGTATGCCCCCCCACCAACACTTGCAGATACATTAATAAATGCATAAACAACACCCACATGTGCTCAGATACCTGAGGCCGTAACAAGCGGTTCTGACACTGTGGCTCACTTGCCCTCTCTGTCTCTTGCACCGCCCCCACACACACACAGCTCGCTTTCTGTGTCTGTCTCAGTCATGGAACTGTGCATTACCGTTAACAGAGAGAAAGGACGTGTCCCAGTCTGGGACTTTAAAAGTGCTGCATGTGGTCTCTGTCACTCGCTGTCAGACAAGAAGCAGCACCACACACAGGGGAATGTGGTTTCTGAGAGAGAAAAAGAGAGAGGGAGACAGACACACACACACAGCAGACACAGAAGAGTACTACAACTTGACACTGCATGTGTCACTCTCTCTCTTTCTTGCCAGACCCCAGACACAGAAAAATGTGTATAGTTCAGAATCACATGGGGTACAGAAGTCAAGGAGACATGCTGCGGGGGAACAGTGCTCACCTACATGTCCCCATCTCAGTGAGCAGAGGATGGGCAGCAGACATCATCATGGGGGGGGGGCAGGACCACCTCTCTCTCTCTCTCTTTCAACAGTACTCAAGGGCACTGGCAGTAGCACTCTGCCTTGTCCCGCTGTCTCTCTCTTTCTGCCAGTGAAGCGCTGGCGTAGAAGTTCAGAAGGACGGTAGCGGTAATGGTAGCGGCTCGCGGTGCTCTCACTGATGTGTCCGGGATGAACTGCTTGTGCCGTGCACTCGGTCTCCTGCTCTTGCTCCACACAGACAGCCACAATACAGAGTACATGTGGGGGGGGGGGGGTGGTATCAGGTTCGGGGAGGCTAACTGAAAGTTGTCACAGGGCAAAATAGAAATGCTTCAGGAGGGCACACTGAGTGCCACAGAACTGCTCTCTCTCTCTCTCTCTCTGTCTCCTCACATTTCTGCTGTACTCGCTGGCTGTGTATGGCTTCCCTACAGTGTGCAATGGCTACTGTTCTGTGCTTCCCTTTCCGCCTGTTCTTATCCCCCATCTCTGGAGCACTGTCTGCTTCATGTTATTCTCACTAGCTCAGCTGCCTCTCTCATGCTTCCTCACCTTTTCAATGACTGAAGTTTGATTTTCCTTTCCCACAGAATGCAACGGGTCTTGGTGCCACTTTGCCCGACTCCCTCCGCAGAATGGCAGATTAACAAGGCTACATAATCCACGGCTTCGCAATGCTGGAAGACCAGTCAGGTTGCGTGTTCCACACAAGAGAATGCTTCACAGACGTGGAGGCGACTGTTGTCACTCCAATGTGTTGTTCATTTGCAGGGAATGCGGGAGTACTTTTCTCATAGCAAGAGGTTTGCAGGGCTCTGCACACTGCAGCCCTAAAAACAAAAAGGACAAAAATCCCCCAAACTAGTCACCCCCCCCCCAACAATGGAAATCACAAATAACAGT
Source organism: Neoceratodus forsteri (assembly GCA_016271365.2). Taxonomy (NCBI): domain Eukaryota; kingdom Metazoa; phylum Chordata; order Ceratodontiformes; family Ceratodontidae; genus Neoceratodus; species Neoceratodus forsteri. The sequence goes on along the minus strand of CM057450.1, from coordinate 471,416,541 downwards.
AAAAACGCTACACAAAACTGATCCCTATAGGAGCACACCGCATTGCAGGTCAATGTAGCAGGAGGGAAAGTGATAAAAAAAGGAACAAATTCCCCAGACATGCCTTAGGTAGCAGGCTAAGAAAAGGCAGACCAAATATAATAGGAAAGGCTCTTATCTTACACCCTTAATTTTAATCAAGACAGGCAGAATGGCAACTCAAACAGAACTTCGCCAACAAAGCCACTTGCGAGAAAAAAAAAGCAGACTTGTCGATTTTAATTTAAAACAAACATGACTGAACTTAGAGACTACTGCTTGTAGAAACAAACAGTAACTTCCTTCTAGAGTTGCTGTTTGGGAGAAAAGCAATAAGAATTGTGAATATTTAACTCAAGCAGAGGAGCCACTTGAAAGCTGCTGCTGTCCCTTCACACTGGTACAGAAAGACGGATGACTACTAGGCTGTGGAATGCTCATGTCCCCAATATTCCCAACATTCTGTACCGATACTTAAGCAATAAGGTATGACCAGGGGTTACAGGGAACAGGAAATTTGTGCTAATTAGCAGCTGTTTATGAAGTTCTTGTTTTCCAAAATGAAATGCATTCCCCTAAATTATCAATATTCCACTGTACCTGAAAAAGAAGTGACACGGGTAACTAAAACATAGTTTTGTTTTTATGGGCAGCATTCTGTTACAGTTCTCTTCATGGAACCATTAATTTGGAGTTTTTGCTATGTCATGGTTTGTGTACAGAATGCTAATTATGAGCTGCTGGCCAATCAGAACTATGCTTAGAGTTCTGTGCACAAACAGTGACATAGCTAAAGCTCTGAATTGTTGGTTCCATGAACAGAACTACAACAAAATGTTGTCCATAAAAACAAAACAATGTAAAATACAGTTTTTCGTATCACTTTTTATTTAGGTACAGTTAAATATATATAATGTAGGGGAATGCATATAATTTCTGAGAATAAGAACTTTATAAACAGCTGGCAATTAAAAATGATTTCCTGTCCTCTTTAACTGTATATGTTTATCACTCATTAGGGGCGTAATATGGCATGATGCAGGGGTGATTAACATACGATTAATGTAACCTCTAGGGGTATCTTATTGCTTTTAAAGCAATGATTAAAAAAATGAATTATCTTTTTAATTTATTTTTTAAATACCTTGTGTTTGAGACAAAATAGTCCATCCGCCATCTGAAGTTTAGAGCCGGAGCCGCCGTTCTCGTTCTAAGATTGAGATTCTATGCTAGGCTGAAGCACGTCCATTCAGCTAGCTAGCATATACAACAAGCAGCAGCTTGCACGTTTTGGTCCGGAGGTACTGCAAACCTGAAAATGCTGCGAATTTACTTTTATAACACAAAAGGAAAAAATAAAAATCAATAGCAGCATCATAAAAGCCTATAATTTGTTTTTAGATGTGCTCAGCAGTTACTGTATCGATGTGTTTTACTTTCACGGGTGACTACGAGAAATACATGGTTTCCATGGCAGCATATGTTGCTGCTCCACTACTTATAGTGCTACACAGCTGTTTAGGTGTGCTTCCTATGTAGAACACTGAATCCTTCTAGTGAGGTTGTCAAGGTAGTGTTTTTTTTTATTTTGCTTATGGCCGTGGAGGCGCACAGGATGAATTTACGTATTACGGAAGTGTTTAAAAGTATTGCAGACACACGCTTAACACTAGGGATAAAGAAATACTACAGCAGTTAATAGTAGTAAATTACTTCTAATACTTAACTATTTTATTTCTCTGTTACGTTCCCACAGGTGCTTTGCTTTCCAACTCCCTAACTACAGTCTTTTTGGCAATGTAAGTGGGAGTGGGAGAATGCAAACTGAAACTTACTGACTGAGCACAGCCTGGCTGGATATTGACGCTGTGAGTATGAAACCAGAGAGGCATAGCCTAGGCCATTTAGTGAGAGTGTAAGTAACTCCAGCCGAGGGATGTCACTACGGGAAACTTACAGACTAAGCTCAGTTTGCCATTCTGATTAAGCCGAACCATGCTCCAAAAATACAGGTTACTCACCTGTAACAGGAGTTCTAGGAATGGTATATGTTGTTCATCCACACTGTCTGGCAGGTATCCTTGCCGCTTGAGGTCTTCAAGCTGGTTCCTCCCACCCACCCGGGTGGTAAAACTCTCGGCTCCGCCCCATGACGCCAGATCTGGCCCGCTGGAAGCTCAGGTTGTGCGTCGAAGCCGGGGAGGTCGGGTGGGTCGTGTGGATGAACAACATATACCACTCCTGTTACAGGTGAGTAACCTGTATTTCTAGGGACATGGATATGTTGTTCAGCCACACTGTCTGGCAGACTCCTAGCAGTTCTCCAGGAGGAGGGAGGCAAGGCGCACACCCCCGATACTTACTTGGGAAAGAAAGACTGGAGAACCGAGGCCCCAAAACTAGCATCCCGGCGTGACTCAAGGTCGATGTGGTAATGGGTGATGAAGGTGTGTGCTGACTTCCAGGTAGCAGCCCTGCAGATTTCCTGGATAGGGACATCCTGAAGCAGCCACCGATGCAGCAGTATGGCAGGTAGAATGAGCTCTTATCCTCTGGGAGGCTCCATGCCCGCCAACTTAGCAGAGATCTATGCAGGAGGTGACCCACCTGCTTATCGTCCGGCTTGGCTGCAGGTCTGCCAGGTGCGACTTCAGCGTGGTGACAAACAGTTGTGAACCTCTCCCGAATTTCAGCCGTGCGCTCCTTATAGTAGCGAGCGCCCTTCTAGGAGTCAGAGTATGGAGCTTATATTCGGCCTCCGAGGTGTGATTGGGGTAAACACTGGCAGAGTCAACACCTGGTTAAGGTGAAACTCCGACACCACCTTGGAAGGAATTTTGGGTGGGAGCAGGGACAACCTTGTCCCTGTGGAAGACCAGGTAAGGAGACTTGATGCAGGCGCCTAGAGCTCTCCCATCCTTCTGGCTGGCATAGCCACCAAGAAGGTGGTCTTCCACGACAGGTGAGAGAGTTCACACCTGTGCATTGGTTCGAATGGCTTGCCCATGAGCTTTGCCAGTACCAGCAGTAGATCCCACGGAGGTGGAGGTTCTCGCACCGGAGGGGAAATGTGATCAAGGCCTTTGAAAAAGCGCCAGACCACCTTCTCCTGTGCCACCGACTGCTTCCCGGCCCGCGCCCGGTAAGCAGAGATGGCTGCCAGGTGCACCTTAAGGGTCATCGACCTAAGCCCTTGCTGAGAAAGGGATCACAGGTAGTCCAATATGCTCGCCAAGGAACAGGAGGAAGGGTCCAGGCCCTTGCCCTGACACCAAATGGAAAACCTTTTCCATTTGAAGGCATAGCATTTTCTGGTCGACTCCTTACGGGACGCCTCAACTACATTGAGGACCTCGTCGGAAAGACCCAAGGCCTGGAACTCTAGCCGCTCAGGAACCAGGCCGTCAGGTGCAGGGATTGAAGGTCTGGATGGAATACCTTCCCCTGATTGACTGAGAGCAGGTCCGGGCGAGCTGGAAGCTGCCTCGGAAGCCTGGAGCTGAGGCTGAGGAGATCTGGGTACCAGTACTGGCGGGGCCGGTCTGGGGCTATCAGAATCACCTGCGCCTTGTCCCTCCTTGCTTTGAGCAGCACCTTGTGCATCAAGGGGAATGGGGGAAAGGCGTAGAAGAGGCCCGGGGTCCATGGCCTCGAGAAGGCATCCCCCTGCAGAGAGCCCTGCTGAGGGGGGCGGGCATGGAACAGCCTCAACTTCGCATTCTCCCTGGAGGTAAAGAGGTCCACCTGAGGTGTGCCCCAATGGGAGAACAGATCTCGTACTACCTCCTGCAGGAGAGACCACTCGTGGGAAGCAGCCCCTATCCGGCTTAGGGCATCGGCCAGGGTGTTGGAGGCTCCTGCCACATGAATGGCTAGGAGATCCGCCTCCAGGCTGCGCATGAGTAACCAGATGCGGAGAACTTCCTTGCATAGGAGCATGGAGCGCGTCCCGCCCTGGAGTTTTAGATAGTACATGGTCGTGGTATTGTCCGTCTGGACCCGGACCACTTGACCCCGAAGAAATGGAGCAAAGGCGGTGAGAGCTAGGCGGACCACTCGGAGCTCCAGCAGGTTGATGTGGCATCGGGACTCCCGCGACCAGAGGCCGGCCGGTGTTCCCCAGATGGGCACCCCAACCCAGAGAGGCATCGGTCGACAGGGAGAGACCGTCGGCTCGGGCGGACAAACGGATGCCCTCCTGCAGATGAACTGGAACGGTCCACCACTGGAGAGCGTTCCACATCCCCTGGGTCACCGTCACTAGCTGGTCCAATGGATCGGAGCGTTGGGACCACTGGCTGGCCAGCCCCCACTGAAGGGGGCGCATGTTCCAGCGGGCCCAACGGACCACGCTGGTACAGGCCGCCATGAGACCCAGGAGGCGCAGGAAGTCCCGGGCAGGGCGCAATTGCCCAACCAGAAATGATTGGGCAAAGGAGGAAAGAACCTTGGCCCTGTCCGCCGGGAGCCGTGCTCTGGCTCAAAGAGAGTCGAGCTCTGCCCCGATGAAAAGAATCACCTGCTTCGGCTCGAGTTCCGACTTGGCCTCGTTGATGAGGAGGCCGACCTGAGAGCAAACCTGGAGGGCCAGATCTCTGGACCGCTCCACCTCCTGTCTGGAGGGGGCTGCTATCAGCCAATCGTCCAGGTAAGAGTAAACCCGGACCACTCGGCGCCGCAGGAATGCTGTCACCACTGCAATGCATTTGGTGAAGACCCTGGGAGCTGGAGATAAGCCGAAGGGCATGGCTTGGAACTCGAAAAGGGAACCTTCCGCTCGAAAGCGAAGGAACCTTTGATGGGACGAACGGATAGGGACATGAAAGAACGCGTCCTGTAGGTCCAGAGAGCAGAACCACACGCCGTGTTCCAAGGATGGGATTATCTGAGCCAGAGTGACCATCCTGAAGGTTTGAGACCTTAGGAACTTGTTCAGGTAGTGTAGGTCGAGAATGGGGTGCCAGCCCCCCGTCCGTTCCGGAACCAGGAAGTACCTGGACACGAACCCCGGGTTTGAGGAGGGTCGCCACCTCTTATCACCTCCTTCTCGAGGAGGAGGCGATGTCAGCTCGGCGAGGCTGACGGCGAGCTCGGACCAGGCCCCGAGTCGGACGGCTCTGAAGGGTGGGGCCTGCTCGAACTCCAGAGGCAGGCCCTTTCTACCACCTCCAACACCCACCTGTCTGTGGTAATAGCAGACCAGGTGGAAAGGAAGTACCGGAGCCATGCCCCCACGGGGGGATCCTGGGGTAAGGTGACGAGGTAGGGGGTGACACCCCTCAACCCGTCACTGTGCAGGCTTGAGGGAGGGACCGGCCGAGGGACCGCCTGGGCCTTTACCTCCCTGCTTCCTGGAGGAGGAAGCCGCAGGCTTGGGTTTGGGACGCAAAGCGCGAGCCTGCTGGCCCTGGTGTTGCTGGGCCAGGTGTGCCGGGGGTGCAGATGGACGAAAGGGCTTGGGTTGAGGTCTGCGGCCCTTGTCCCTCTGAGCGGATGATACTGAGTCCAAGGTGGCATTGGACTTTTCGATCATCTGGAGGTGGCCTTCCACTCCAGGGCCGAAGAGGTCGGTCCCCAAGAAGGGGACATCCGCCAATTTGTGCTGGGTATCCGCTGTGAAGGTGGATATCCTCAGCCATGCCCGACGGCACATAGCCACTGCAGCCGCTACTGACCTGGCGCATGAATCACCGATGTCCAAAGCAGTCTGAAGTTGCTGCTTGGCCACTGCCCTGCCCTGGTCCCGCATCTGCTTAACCGTGGTCTGCAGGTCAGCCGGGAGATGAGGGACCACCTTGTCCAGGGAGCCCAACAGGGCGTGAGAAAAATGTGCCATCAGTACAGCCGAGCTGGCCTGACGAAGGCCAAGGGAGGACGCAGCGTAGACTTTTCGCCCGGCATAGTCCAATTTCTTGGACTCCTTGTCGGGAGGTTTGTCACGTCCTAAGCGTTTCCGGCCGCAGGAAAACGCTGTCGGTAACTAACCCCTCGGCCGGGGATGTTCGAAAACCGAACAAGGAACGTAGGGGACCGCATACTTCCTGGCCATCCTGGCGAAGGCGCAGGGGCAGGAAGCAGGGCGCTGCCAGAGCTCCAAGGCGGGCCCACAATGGCCTCAGCCACAGGGAAGGCCTCCGTAGGGGAATCCCCTCGGTCCAATATCTCCGTGAGGGGATACTTGGCCCGCTTGGATATGGGCTCGAGCTGCATCCCGGTGGATTCTGAGATGAGTCTGAGCAACCCCAGGAAGGACGAAGGGCTGTCGTCCAGCGACTGACCTCCAGAGGACTCCAAGTCCACTCACTTGGAGAAAAAGGAGGAATAGTCGTCGGACTCGGAAGAGTCCACAAAGAGCTGCCTCGGGCCTGAGCCACCCTCCACCTGCCGAGGGCGATCGGGAGTGAGGGTGACCGACAGCCTATGGGGCAGACCCTGAGACGACCGAGAATTCTTGGTTGGAGCCCCAAACCGCGGCTGTGGAGGCGGAGGTTCCACCGGAATCGGTGGAGCAGCTGGTTTTGGCTGAACAACCGGCCTGACAACAGGCTCCTTGGGTAAAACGGGGGGTTGTTTCGGCCGTTCCGGTGACAGCCACTTAATGGCCGGGGAAGGCGACGGCGTCGGCTTATTCGGTCGAGAAGGAGCTGTTGCCACATGGGAATCCTCATATAAATCGGCGCAGCACTCGCAGAAAGCCTCCCTCCATCTGAGGAGGAGGAAGAGGCCAGCGGCGCCGCTTACCAGCGTGCGGGGCCGCCTATGATGGCGGGATCGGCTGGACCACGAAATTCGAGACCGAGAACCTCGGCTTTTCGAGAGGCGTTGCGGAGAGGGGCAGGTGGAACGGCTCCTCCTTCAGCTCGGAGGAACACCCAAGGGCTCCGGAACTGGAGGCACTGGCAAGCCACGGGATCCTCAACTCACCGGGGAACCGGAGAGGGATTTTCAAGCTTAAGCCGGTCGACAACCCGTCCAACGAGTCGAGAAAGATCTCGACTGCGTCGATGGGTGTCTCGGTCAACTGACCTGATGGGGACACCATGAGACCAGTGGCCGAAGCCGAACGATCGACTGAAGTCGATGGCCAACAACTCGGGGAGAGGGACCTTTCCCGCTCCCAAGAGCGTCGACGGAGGGACTTACCCTTGTCTTTCTTTTTGGACAGAGAAGGAGGTCCAGCAGATGTTGGTCCCTCTCCTCTAGTGGAGAGGGACAGACAAAGCTCCTTAAAGGAAGCTGTGTAAGAGGAACCCAGGGAAAGCGGAATAAAAGCGCGTCGAGGGAAGATGCCCAGCGTGCCTCCCTCTTAAGTGGGCGATCATCTGCTCTAGCTGATCCGCCGAGCCACGCCCTGCGGAACCGCTGACCGGGCCTCATTCTGATCAACCGGAGGAAAAGTTTCGGGCGCCTTAGTTGTAAACGGGCGGCACGGGTCTTCGAGGACGTAGGCTGAGAAGGAAGAGCACAGGTCGTAAGCCTGCGAGACGTGCTCGAGGCCTAAACAGTACACACACGCAGAGTGCAGATCCGTCCGAGACATCTTCTGCCCAGAAGGGCACCGCCGAAAACCGGGAGTCGATTTGTCCATCGCAGCCGCGAGGGACAGAAGACCGAAGTCTTTTAAGCAAAAAACTTTTAAATTCGGAAAACTGAAGAATTAGGAGCCAGTCTTATACGCAGAGCGTTAAGGAGGGAACCTGAGCTTCCAAGCGGTAAGGAAGATCTGGCGTCATGGGGTGGAGCCGAGGGTTTTACCACCCGGGTGGGTGGGAGGAGCCAGCTTGAAGACCTTCCGGCAAGATTTAAAGCGGCAAGGATACCTGCCAGACAATGTGGATGAACAACATATCTATGTCCCTAGAAATGAAAATTATGTACTCACCGTAATGCTTGATCTTCTAGGAATATCTTCACCATTGAGTCACACTAATGGGTAGTGAGTCGCAGATGCTAAGGTCTCCCAGGAGCCAGAACTTTTCCGGATGGCTGGCGCCGAGGTAAACCGTGCACGTGTGGTGCCATTTGAAGCAGCTCACAGCACAGGCTTTCCTCAGCACCAGCCATCACTTGCTTCAGTACCTTTTTTACCGAGGAGGTACAGCAATAATTAACTAACACATTATGGATTAAGGGCATAAGATAGCCCTTGTGACCCATGTAAGAAGGATCAACAAACCAGAAACACAGTGCTTTCACAGTCCAAACCATGAACAAGGCATGAAGACCAACAAACAGACTGATGTGAGCCTGAGGGATGGTGTGTGTGTGTGTGTGTGTGTGTGTGAGACTCAATGGTGAAAATATTCCTAGAAGATCAAGAATTATGCCGAGTACGTAATTTTCATATCTTCCAGGAATCAGTCTTTTCCATTGATTCACACTAATGGGTAGAGTACCAAGCTCAGATGAAAGTCCTCCTGGCCAGGGGCTCACTCTGGACAAAGGTCAGTTAAGGATAGTCCTGCCAAAGGTGGCGTGCTGCCTGGCATGGACATCCAAGGCATAGTGCTTGACAAAAGTGTGCACAGTGCTCCAAGTTGCAGCTCTGTAAATATCTCCGATAGGTTAAGCGAATCTCCAGGGACATGGCAACTGTTCTGGTAGAGTGGGCATGTACCTGACCTTCTAGCTTGACCTGCGCCATCGCATAGCAGTGATGCAGGCAACTAACAATCCAAACAGAAATGCACTTGATTTTAACAGGCTGTCCCATCCGAAAGGAGATGAGCCAATTAAACAGCCTGAAGAAAAAATTTCTTACCATTGTAATCTTGTTTCTTCCAACGGAATCTTACTGTATTCTGACATATGCAGTATGGTCTTACCACAGGACTGCTCCGGAGCTGAAATGGTTAATAGAACCAATGCAAATGACAGAATGCTAGGCAGAAGCTTGGTTTTCAAACCACTGTCCGTGGAACACATCCTGCAACCGTCACATTCTTATGAAGCATGCATAATGACAAGCTGTCTAAACTATTCTAATAAATAACAACCCAAAAAAGAAACAATCCGCTTTTATTTAAAGTGTGAGCATCATTAAGACTCAAGTCACAAATGCCCCAGTCAAGAAACACCCATAAGTTTCAAAACAGAATGGACAGCTGTAGTGCACTGCCCATAGGTTCTAGTAGGGGAGGTAGGGTGGGAGCTCAGAATACAGTAAGATTTCCTTGGAAGAAACAACATTACCATAAGTAACTTTTTCTTCAAACCCAGGAAATCTTACTGTATTCTGACATATGCAAACTACCTAAGCAGTATATTTGGAAGAGGTCAGATAACCTATTTAGGAAACAGGCTCTGCAGTACTGCTATACCAAATCTGGCATTACTTCTGGCCTGGGTATCCAGGCTATAGTGTTTGGTAAATGTGTGAAAAGTTTTCCAGGTAGCTACTTTACAAATTTCCAACAAAGGAATATCTCTTGCAGCTGCTATAGAAGCAGCTGTACCCCTTGTAGAGTGGACCCTAAGGCCCACAAGGGGCTCTTTGCCTACTTTGCTGTAGCAGAACTGAATACAGGCAACAATCCATCGTGCAATGGTTCTCTTAGAGGCAGGTTTACCTTTGCCCACCTCTCCATAAGTCAGAAAACACAGAAATTGATGGCAGATGAGGACCGCAAGGCCCATCCAGTCTGTCAATTTCTTCTACCTTATGAATGTGCCATATTCCTTTACTCTGTCAATGGCCTATCTATTCATATTCATCTGTATTGCCCCCTTATGCCTATCCCCATGCCTGTTTGAAGCTCTGCACTGTATTCATATCCACCACTTCCTGAGGTAGGCCGTTCCATGCATCCACCACCCTTTCTCTGAAAAAGAACTCCCTAACATTACCCCTTAATCAGCCTCCCTCTAATCTCATGCTGTATTCTCTTGTCCTGCTATTTTTCTTATATTGAAACATGTTAGACTCTTTCGCCTTGTTAATGCCCTTAAGATCTTTGAATGTTTCGATCATATCACCTCTCTTTGCTCTAGGGTATACATATTGAGCTCCGTTAATCTGTCCTCATATGTTTTCTGATGCAGTCCCTGCACCATTTTGGTTGACCTTCTCTGGACTGCCTCCATTTTGTTAATGTCCTTGTGCAGGTGTGGCCTCCAGTGCTGCATGCAGTACTCTAGATGGGGCCTAACCAATGTCTTGTAAAGAGGGATTATTACCTCCCTCTTACGACCTGTGATACTCCTACTAATACACCCCAACATCCCTCTAGCCTTACCTACTGCTTTAGTGGTCTGCTTGGATGATTTCAGGTCATCTGTGATGATGATACCCAAGTCTCTTTCTTCCCTTGTGATTGCCAGCAACTCCCCTCCCAACCTATAGGTAGGTTCAGGAAGAGCCGAGTATTATCCTGCCTATGATTCTCAGTATGCTCCAAGTAGTAACTGATAGCCTTCTTGACATTTAGGCTATGAAGCCTACATTCCCCTGAACTGGAATGGTCAGTGAAAAAGACTGGCAAAGTGATGGACTGATTCAGGTGAATGTCTGACACCACCTTGGGAAGAAACTTCCTGTTAGTCCTGAGGACTACCTTGACCCTATGGACTGTAATGTAATTTGGCTCTGTGGACAAGGCCTGGAGCTCACTGATTCTCCTGGCTGAGGTGACAGCTATCAGGAACACTGTCTTCAATGTCACATATTTAAGCTCTGCTGAAGACATGGGCTTGAATGGTGGCTGCATTAGCTGGCCAATGCATATGCTGAGGTCCCATGCAGGAGTTGGCTCCCCTGTGTGGGGGATGCAAGTGTAACAGACCTTTGAAAAACTTTCTGAATACCTGGTTAGCAGCCATGGGTGAACCCTTACCCACTGAGAGGTAAGCAGAGACTGCTGCCAGGGGTATCTTGAGGGTAGATGGCCTGAGGCTGAGGGAATGAAGGTGTGCCAGATAATCCAGAATGACTGGCAAGCCAGCCTGGCTACAGTCTATGTTTTTGCTGGCACCAAATAGAAAACCTCTTCCACTTAGAGGTGTAAGTCTTCCTAGTAGAGGGTTTTCTAGAAACTCTGAGGACTTCTAGGACCTCCTCAGAGAGGTGTAGGTCAGCATACTCTGAAGTCCTCAAGAGCCAGGCCTTGAGCCCAAGGGACTGGAGATTGGGGTAAAGGATCTTGCCCTGCGAGGAGGTCAGCAGACTGTGCCTCCAGGGGAGGGAGACTGGTCTGGATATTGACAGGGTCTGGAGTAGAGAGTACCAGGGCTGCCTGGCCCAGTCTGAAGCAATGAGGATCATTATTGCTAGCTGGACCTTGAACAAAAGGGGAAATGGAGGGAAGACATACAGAAGCTTCCCTGTCCAATCTAGCAGTAGTGCATCCAGAGGCACTGAGCCCACTGCAGGAGGCCTGCAACAGAATAGTGGCAGCTGATGATTGTCTGGGGCTGTGAAAAGATCCACCTCTGGGGTGCCCCATCTTCCGAATATGACTTGCAGGATCTGCCTGTTTAGTGACCACTCATGGGGTTTCTGGTGGATCCTGCTGAGGGCGTCTGCAAGGAAAAGAGAAAATTATTTAACCAGGAAAGGCACACTAAGCCAAAGCTTGTTTCTAGGTGCGTCCTGGGAGCACAAGGAAGTTAAGTGACTTGCTCAGGGTCATACAGTATGCAAGTGGAGGCTGTGGGTTTCAAACCCAGGTCTGCAGCTCAGAGCCTTAAACCACTGAGCTATACTGCCTCCTCAAAGGCAGAGGAAATGAAGGACATTATCCTTCCCTGGGAGATGAACTGCTGAGAGGGAGATCTCAAGGGAGTAGGTTAAGTCCCATACTTTCATGGACTCTGTGCGGGGCAGGGGGGGGTGACCTTGTGCCCCCTTGCCTGTTGATGTAGTACATTGTTGTTTTATCTGTTCTGATCTGAACCACCTAGCTTTGCAGCATTGAAGCAAAGGACTGAATGCCTAGATAAACTGCCCTGAGCTCCAGCAGGTTTATGTGAAGCAGACACACCTGCTGGAGCCAAGTACTATGTGTGGTGTGCTCCCCCAGGTGGTCACCCCATCCTAGCAGGGAGGCATCCAATGTTAGTATTGCTGTTGGTGGCTGCTGAAGGATGGGCACCCCTTCTTTGAGGTTATCCTTTTCTTGTCACCACTGGAGTGGTTGAAGAAGGGTTCCTGTGATTGGCACTATCTTTGACAGAGAATCTCTTTTTTGTGACAAGTGAGATCTGAGATGGAACTGGATGTCTCTCATCTGGAACCTGGCACCAGGCGCTGTTGCTGCTGATGCAGCCATGTGTGCCAACAGCTGCAGAAAGTGCCTTGCTGGTCTGGGAATATGCGGCTGGAAGGAGCTGGTCAACTGTACATGGCTGTCTACCCTCCCCTGAGGGAGGAATGCCTTTTCTGTTAATATGTCCAATTCTGTTCCTATAAATTCTAGGAGCTGAACTGGTCTCAGCACTGACTTCTTTTCATTTACCAGGAAGCCTAAGGACTGCAAGGTATCCTGAGTTGTGGTTAGTGCCTCCTCGACCTGCTGGGAGGACTGGCATACCACTAGTCAGTTGTCCAAGTATGGGAAGGCTGTAACTTCCTGCCTCCTTAAATGTGCCACTACTACTGCTAGACACTTTGTAAACACTCTTGGAGCAGAAGTCAGGCCGAAAGGCATGGCTTTGAACTGGCAATGGCCTGATGGCAATCTGAGCCTGAGGTACTTTCTGTGGGACTGCCTGATAGGAATGTGGAAGTAAGCATCCTTTAAGTCCATGGATGCCGGCCAATCTCCCTGCCTGAGTGTAGGGAGAATGGTATTCAGAGTGACCATTCTGAACTTTGGCTTTGTCAAATACCTGTTTAAATATCCGAGATCCAGTATGGGTCACCACTCCCGTTTTCTTTAGTGTGAGGAAGTATCTTGAGCACAGTCCCTTTCCCTTTTGGGCTGAGAGAACAGTCTCCACTCCTTCTCCTGAAGGAGTCTTGCTACTTCCGCCTCCATCAGAACTGCTTCTGATGGATGGCAGGTCTAAAACTCTTGCCCTCAGTCTGGGTAAGACCTTGAAACTGAGAGCAATACCCTGGCTCACTACCTCCAGGACCCACTTGTCTGTGGTGATGGATTTCTAAGCCTGGAGACAGTGAGCTAGTCTGCCCCCTACTGGAGGTGGGTAGGCGACCCTGGCAGACCCCTCAGGGGGTCTACTTTGCTTGTGCACTTGGCTGGGTACTGGGGTCAGCTTGACTGCTGCCCCATCTGCCCCTAGCTCTTAAGTACCCTCTCTGTGGCTGATAGGCTGGGAGAGCCTGAGTGTGGAAGAAAGGTCAGTAGTTGGTTCTACTCCATCCCCTTTAGCCTGGTACTTCTGAGGTGTTGCTGCCTTTTCCTTAGCAGCAGCACTCTTGTAAGCCACTTTGTACTCATCCAGTTTTTTCATGTAAGCCACTGTCTGCTCACCAAAGAGGGATGTAGGCTCGCAAGGGAAATCCACGGCCTTCACCTGGGTGTCCTGGGATAAATTAGTGGCGCTTAGCCAGGCAAACCTCCTCAGGAACACTGAGGCTGCCATTAGTCTGGCCGTAATATCATCAGCATCCTCTGCCATCTGAAACTGGTATTTGGAGGCCTCTATGCCCCTTGTCGTGGCCTAAACTAGATCAGACACCATGGGAGCACGGCAGGCTTTAGCAATCTCCAAGATTGTATTCCAAAGACTTTTCTGGTATCTGGAGACATAAGCCATATAAGTGACCTGCCTAATGGCCAGAGAAGAACCCAAATAAGACTTCTTGGCCATAGAATCCATTTTCCTGGAATCTTTGTCAGGTGGGTGTGATACCACAGGAATGCCTGCCTTGTCACATGCAGCAGCCTGCACCACCCCTTCATGGCTGCGATACCCGAAAAGGAATTCAGCACCAGCCTTGGCCACCCAGTACTTCCTATCCATCTCCTTGTCGACAGGAGGAATGGAAGTGGGGGTCTGCAAAATTCTAGTGGCTTCTCTCTTCAAGGACTTATGAATGGGCAGTAGCAACCTCCTAGTTGTTGGTACATCCATCATTTCCATGTAATCTGGTTCCTCTTCCGTGGATTCCTGAATGGAGAGGTCCAGAGTCTGTGCCACTTGCTTCATAAACGCAAAATGTGAAGTAAACTCCTTAGATCCCTTATCAGGGGAGTCAGGGTGTTGAGGATCAGGGGAAACATCTGGTTTAGGGGGCTCCCCAAAATCCTCATCGTCATCCCCTTCGCCATTATCACTGCCATAAATATCAGGGTAATGTTTCAGGGAACCAGGAACCGATGGAAGTTGTGAACCGGGTCGCTGAACTGGAACCGAGGTACCAGTTTGCAGCGACTGAATTATCCCGATGGCGTTAGTAATCTCCTCAGCGATAGGAACCAACTGGTTTGCTGGTTGTGGTTCCTTCCCTGAGTGCTTTTCCTTCTTCTTCTTCTTTTTAGCAGATGTTGCTGGTTCAGTGGCAGTATCTACAGTTCGTTTTCTTCCAAGGGAACCTTCACCCTCGTCAGGGGGCAGTTCGTCCTGTTCCTTGGGTTTCTCTTTAGAGTGAGGAGGAGTCAGTTTATCCGAGGCTGGGTCAACAGCCTTATCGGACATCTTTTCCCTCAGTCGGTTCAATCACCTATCAAGCATTGACTAGAGAAAGCTTTTACACATCTCACACTCTGCGGTCAGATGGTCAAACCCTAGGTGGAACTGGATGGAGCTGCTGGCAGGCAAGTTCTCCTCTCCGGGGAGGAGGCGCAGCATCCCTCAGCTGATGGCGGACCCAAGTGGAGGCTAGGGGCAGCACAGGCCTAGAGGGTGCTCAGGCACTAGGCCATGGGGTGGGGGAAAGGGGTCGTGATCGGGGCTGTAAGGCGCATGTGCGCCTGTAGGTGCATGCGCTCCTACTCCTGGGGCCCCTGGGAGAAAACCGGAGTGGAAAATGCCGGCAGCAGGATGAAGACCGACTCTCCGCAGGCGCCGCTCCCGGGCCGCGCACAGGTAAGTGCCGGTAATTCCGGGTGATGGGGCGGGGGGGCGTTGGATGGGAGGCTGTCTGCGAGGAGCATAAATAGAAAGAACAAAAAAAGAAAGCTGTCTTCCAAATCAAAAACTTTAGATCACAAGTAGCCAAAGGTTCAAAGGGCCTGCAGGTGAGCATGTCCAACACAAGGTTGATATCCCAGGCTGCTACATGTTTCCTGACAGAAGGCCTGGTGTGTGAGATGCTCTTAAGGAACCTCTTGAAATGAGAGAGCTGGGCTAGGGAGAGGTTCCCCTACTGGTTTGTTGTACGCTGAAACAGTGCAGAGGCGGACCTTAACTGTAGAATACTGCTAAACTACATCAGAGAGGTCCAACAAGTATTCCAAAACATTTTCTGGTGGGCAGCAAAAGGGGTCTGTGTGCGCCTTGGAGCACCACGTAGAAAAATGTGTCCACTTGGCTGTGAAGATCTTCCTTGTGGAGGGGTTACAACCAGCAAAAAAAATCTCAGATACCTTCTGAGAGACGTTATACCTGTTCACCTCTCTCTCTCTCTTCAGGAGCCAGGCCTGGAGGTGGAAGAAGGCAGACTGGGGCGGAAGAGGGACCCCTGCATCAGGAGGTCTATCCAGAGAAGATGGGCCCTTGGAGCACTGACTGACAGTCTGTTGAGCAGAGGAAACCATATCTGCTGAGGCCAACATGGGGCGACCAGAATCATCTTGCCCCCATGTGCCTCCAGCTTGAGGAGTACTCGCTGAACATGAGAGACTGGTGGAAATTGTACAGAAAGAGATTTGTCTACAGCAGCCTGAATGCATCTTGACAGAAAGCGTCATGTCGTGGAATTCTGGAGCAGAACTAAGGCAGTCTGGCACTGAGTAGGGATACAAAAAGGTCTGCATCTGGGCTACCCAACTCATCGAATAGTGACGGTGCAATGTCTGGTGCTAAGGACGACTTGTTGGGGTTGACTTCTGTGTGGTTGAGTGTGTCCGCTAAGGCGTTCTGAGCTCCTGGAAGGTAGACTGCTTGATTCAGAACACCCTGGGCCAGACACCATTCCCACACTCTCATCACACCTCTGTAGGGAGAAGGTAGGAGTGTGCGCCCCTTGCTTGTTGATGTAGTACTCAACAGACTTGTTGTCTGTTTGGACGAGTACTATATTGTGGCTGACAAGGTCCACAAGGGCTCGGAGGACATAAAGAACTGCTCTCATTTCCACCACACTGATGTAGAGATGAGACTCTGTAGGGCTCCAAACTTCTCGAGTGTGGTGCTCATGATAATGAGCTCTCCACCCCATCAGAGACGCATTTGCGATGAGGGTTACCTGCAGCTCTGGCTGAGAGAAGGGGAGCCCTTGGAGGAGATTGTCCTCCTGTGGCCACCATCCAAGTGAGCAGATTAGAGGCTTTGTCACCTTGATGGGGTAAGACTGAGGATGTGATACTGGTAACCACTGTGTACTAAGCATCTACTGAGTTGTCCTCATGTGTAAATGCGCTAGAGGTACCGTGAACACTGAGGAGGCTATCAAACCTAACATGCGTTGCATGGAGTGTGCCCGAACTGACTTGCACTCCATTAAGGGATGCACTATCCGAAGGATGGATTTCTTTCTGTCCTCTGGGAAAGGCCCTGGCTCTGGTGGTGTCCAGAAGAACCCCCTGTGAAAAGGAACTGCTGAGAGGGCTGAGTCTGCAAACTTTCAAGATTCAGCAGGACTCCCATGGAAGTAAGGAACTGAAAGGCTGTGGCCACTGCTGATTCCATTTCCTGTCTGGACAGACTGGCTAAAAGCCAGTCATCTAGACAGGGAAAGACCTGGAGTCCGAGTTTCCTTAAGTGAGCCACAGGAACGGCAAAGCACTTTGTAGACACTCGAGGCACTGAGGACAGCCTACAGGGCAAGACCTGAAACTGACAATGCTGCCTCAACACCATAAAGTGGAGGAATCTGTGGTGGCTGGGATAAACTAGGATATGCTGGTAAACATCCTGCGTGTTCAGGGAAGCTAACCAGTCCCGAGGCTTGAGGAGTGGTAGCAAAGTTCCCAGAAAGATCATTTTGAACTTTCCCAAGAGAGAAGTTTGTTTAACTATCCGAGGTCGAGAATGGGGCACATGCACCCTGTCTTTTTCAGAACAAGAAAGTAGCGGGAGTAGAAGCCTGTGTTGGGCTCCACTTCCAGTACTACTTTCACTGCTCTGCATCTGAGAAGGCTTGCAATTTTCCTCACCAGAAGTTCTGATATGTGAGCTGAAAGAGGGGGTTGCTTTCTGAGTGGATAATCTGGAGGGATCTCTGTAAAGTTTAGAGAGTATCCCTCTCGGATGATCCTAGGCACCCACGTGTCTGTCATGATGGACTCCCACCGACGGTAAACCGGAGTCAGGCACCCTCCCACTGGGGAGGAGAAGTCTGCCTCGGGCAGTTGAGGCAGGACTGAGGCCAAGTGTTCAGAGGGTGACACTAGGTGCTTCTGGGGCCTGTGCCTTCAGGTACACCTTTTTCTGTAGTTGGGTAGGCTGTAACTTGATTTGCACTCCCCTGCCTTTGCCTCAAAAGGACTGCTAACCGTGGTAATAGCCCCTCCCCTTCGCCCTCTGATTGCAGGAGGTGGCAGGCCTGGAGGTCTTGATGGCTGTTCTAGTTTTCTGAGAGGCCTCAAGAGACTGTTCCACCTGCTGTCCAAACAGGTAAAAATCATCAAAGAGGACATTCATACCCTGCTGCTGGACATCATTAGAGAATCTAGATGTCCGAAGCCAGGAATGGCACCTGATACAGATTCCCGTTGCAGCAGGGCGAGAGGAAGTGTTAAACATGTCTACAGCTGCTTTGAGCTGATGACTGTTAGACTTAATACCATGACGGCCAGTCTGGAGAATCTTTTGTTTAGTGTTGGACTCCAGCAGAAATTCTGCTGGAAACCTAAGAGTGGTCCAGACAGTATACACATACTTACAGAAATGCCCCTGGTAACTGGCAAGTCTCATACTATGGGTGGCTGCAGCGAAAGCTCTTTTACCCACGGTGTCTATCTTGCTCGACTCCTTGTTGACTGGGTGCCCAGACACTTCTTGCAGAAGGATAGCCTTATCATTCTCAGCCAAAATAACAATCTTATCAGCAATAGGCTGAAATGCAAGGATAAGCCTGTGCTTAGGGGCAGTATATTTACAGTCTATCTGCCTACAAACAGAAGGGATGGATGCAGGCCTATCCCATACTGCATCCGAGAAGGTCTCAAACACAGGGGAATAGGAGGTACGAGCTTGATCGGTATGGTGGAAACGCTGAGCCCCTCCAGATGGAGACCTTTTCCTGGGCCAACAGCCAAAGGCTCAAACAAAAGGGTAGCATACATGTTATGGAGAAGAGACTGAAATGAGATATCCTTAGCAGGAGAAGGACCTGGATCTGAAGTGCCCAGGCTACAGCAAGAGTTGTCATCACTACCCTCAGAAATGATGAGTTTAGGGTCAGACTCATCCCCCTCCAGGTCCTCCCCCAGAGTGGGGTTTGGAAGAGGGGCGGATCAAAACCTCCCTAACCCAGACCAAGGCATAGGAAACACTGTCGACGTCAGCAAGGAAGGTGCCAGTGCTGGAGGGCTCTCTCGGTGCAGAGGGTGGCACCGAAGGTCCAGCTGGCACTGGAGTGACCAGCAGGGGTACCGGGGATGGTCCCAAAGCAGTGACACTGAATGGGGGTGTGGCCACTGAAGCAGGAGTTGGTAGCATGGTCAACAGCAAGGACCTGGAGGTCACTGATGTAGCTAAATGCTCCACCCAACTAGAAGGCCCTGGCTGCAGCTCTGAAGCCCCCAGCCCTGAGGGGCTTAGGACTGGCTCCCCCAGCAGGGGCAAATGAGTCCGATGCTGCACCCACTGCTCCATAAGAGCTGCCCACTGGTGAAATTGCCTACTGTTGTCCCCACAAGTAGACAGGGAGGGACTCCTGGCCCGAGATCTCAACCTTCTATGAGCAGAGTCCATTGGTGATATCAACAGCACCAGGGAAGGCCTTCTGCTCAGAGACAGCGAGGGCCTTGTGGCAGACCTCACAGAGGGTGCCAAGGTAAACCTGTGCCATGAGCTCCCTCTAGCAACACCACACGTGCACACAGTTTACATCAGCACCAGCCCTCCTGAAAAATCCTGGCTCCCGTGGAGTCCTAGCACCTCCAGCTCAGTATCCATTAGTGTGAACCAATGGTGAAGATTGATTCCTGGAAGATCTGTAATATGAACAAAACTCAGTGAGCTGAACCAGACTGAAATTTACATCGCTGGAGCTAAATCCAATTAACCTGATTTGGAAAATAGCCTCCAAATTAAATCTGTGTTACAAAACTGATTCGCGGTCAGCTCTAAGAAGGGAAAAAGACAGCAGTCAGTAGAAAGTGACTGGAATGCCTTTTTTTTTTTTTTTTAGATATTCTATTCTTTGTCCCTCCTTAGCGCCTACCCAGCCCTCTTCAGTCCTCCACCCCCCACAGTCCCATCACCCACCATCTCTGAGACTCACTCAGTGACCCCGGTGGATGATGCCCCCATAGGAATGGCTGCCTGAGGGCCACCTCCTTTACCCCCAGGCAGAGTTCAGCTTTGATGAGGAGAGACAGCCCAGTCAACAGTGTGGGATCTCCAACAGGATGGTGGACTCTGTACCTGTGGAATCAGGCCTCACTACATCCCTAGACATGCAAGAATCAACACAGACCCCACATTCTGTCTGATCTTATCACTTACATAGTTGAGGCTTATTCAGATGATGCAGAATGCCCTGCCTGTGACGTCACAACCATTTTCAGAGCAACAGACTATGAAGTCACAACAAGAAGGGGATTATGTCTGACTTCAGTTGTGGAATACTCTCAGAATACTGGAAAGCTGAGCTTCTCCTGTGTCTTGGCAGTATGAGTTTGCCACTGTGCTTTCCATGCAGCGGCATGAAAGTACTCCTCAGTAACACAAAAAGAAAGCTTTACAACTTAATTCAGACCATGAAGAGCTAAAGTAAAAAACATAATAAATATGCATTAAAATCAATTTGCAAATGGCTCAAATGATATATTCTGTGGGTGAGCTGAGACAGGAAGAGAGGCCCATAAATTAGGCCAACAGCATATAAATGTTAAAATAAAGAAATAAATTTTAACACAGCTAAGACACAGAAATGAATTTGGGGCAGGCAGTCAGGCAAAATGCACCTAGGGCTACGAAGAGAGACAGGACCAGCAAAACAAGACGGGCATTTCCAAAAAGGACTCTAAAATGCAGTAGGACATACCACATAAGAAAACTAGAGTGTGGCGGACATTAATTGTGAAGTTGTTTAGGACCACATACAACAATCTACAGTTAAAATGACTCTTAAAAAGATATTTGCCAAAATTGCTGCCATTACTATCTTCAACTATACGCACTATAGCAGTGATGGGTTCATAATCTACATTGGGTGGGGGCTGGGAGGGCGCCTATACTAACCACGCCCCCCCCCTTCACAGGGTGGCTCTGGAGAACATACCAGCAGCCAACCACTGCACTGGAGAGAAGCTGCCCTCGGAAGGACTGGACTGAGCCTACATTATGGACACCAAGAAATTACTGTATATTATTACAGGGGTGGGATCAGGGAAGGGGTGAAGCCACTAGCACCAGGTATATGCTTAGAGTGGTATCAGTGGGTGGGGGAAGGTCAAGAGCCACAATGGAAATAACTGTCACATCATGCATGCAGATGGTGCAACTGGGTGTGACAGAGTGCATGTATGTACATGTTCATGAGGTGTGACAACATGGTTTGAGTTTAGGGGATTCTGGAACAGGTAAAAAATCAATTTATTTATGCCCATAGTAACTTGCATTAACCAGAGATGGCCATGTGCATCCATGCTTCCAGCTGTACTGTGCACTTTCGATTGTGCTGAAGTCGACAACTTCTGCCATTACTCGGCAGCAATCAGCACACTGAGTGCACAGGAAGACAACTGTTGTGTGAAGGATAATGTGGCCAACCCTGGCTTTAGAAAGTTGTGGCGGACTTATAATGAGGGATTTTTCTCCTGCAAGAAAGGTAACAAAACTGTAAATTATGTTTAGCACCTCCAATCTGGGGTACTAAACATAATGCAGTGCACACAATGGCATTTTGTGCCGTTATTCTTTAATAAATGGAACACTACAAAAAAGAAAAACTTAGCACCCTTATAGAAACACAGGATTTGTCAGCAGAAAAGGATTGATTGGCCAACCCAGTCAGCTTACTCCACACTCACATACTCTATCTGGTCCCCATCTCTGATCTAAAATACCCCTTTGTTTATCCAGTGCATGCTTGAAGCCCCCCATCATTCTAGCCTCCATCACTCCGACTGGCAGTCTGTTCCAAGTGTCTACCTCCTTTTCAGTGAGGCAGCATTTCCTCACATCTCTCATGAACACCCCACCCACCACTGCTTCACTTCACTGTGTGCACCCTGTTGTTGCTGCTGGTCCTTATTTGAAAGCAATTCCTCAATGCTGGCCTGGTGGTGCTGGATGCCTTACCTTATGCCACGCCAGTGACTTGGGTTTGGAAATGAGCCAGGGTCGTCGGGGAGCTGGTGGGGGGGTGAGCAGGAGTGAGCAGCCATACAGGCAGCTGTCCTCTTCCAGGGAGGATCTCTGCCCCCCTCCCCCATAGTTCCGCTGCCCTCTGGTGGAGGTCCGATGGACAGTGTATGCAGGCAAGGTTGGCAAGTAGCGGGAGGCTGCCTCAGAGACACGGCCTCCACAAGCATGCAACCAAGGCATTGGGAGGGGGGCCAAAAAGGAGGTAGGGGAGGGAGGGAGCAGGACTGAGCAGCCATACAGGCAGCTTTCCTCTCCCAGGGAGGATCTCTGCCCACCCCACCACCATAATTCCGCTGCCCTCGGGTGGAGGTCTGATGGGCAGAGCAGGCAGGCAAGGGCGGCAAGTAGCGGGAGGTTGCCTCGGCGTGTGTGTGCCTCCACAAGCACGTGACCAAGGCATGGAGGGGCCAAAAGCAGGGACAAAAATGGGGCATAAAATGTATGTAGAAAAAAAAAAAAAAGCTCCCCCACCTGTACCCTGTTCAACCCAATGAGATATTTGTAGGTCTCAGTCATGTCACCTCTCTTATTTCTTCCAGGGTGTACATGTCAAGATTGCAAAACCAGAAGAAGTTCGCACTCCCAATGAGAAAGTACAGTTACGTAACAATTTACCATAACAGTAGATCTTCCAAAGAGGCTCTTGCAGTAGGTATTCACCTTGAGGACTGCACCCCCTGGCATCAGGACCACACAGAAAACTTTAGCTAGCAATGTCTGACGGGGGACCGCCCACCTGTCATCATGTGACTGACGTGAGCGTGACCCTATATAGTGGGGGTCCCCACACCCACCTTCCAGTCCTCCCACCGGAGACCTCAAAGGAGGAGCAACAGGAGAAAAGGAAAGAGAGGTTTCTCAAGCCCAGAATGGGCCTATAGAAATAAAGAACTACTGAAAGGGGGAAGGATAAAAGTATACCTACTGCAAGAGCCTCTCTCGAAGATCTACTGTTACGTTACGTTCTTACATAACTGTATTATCTTACTTCGAGAGGGCTCTTGCAGTAGGTATTCACCTTGAGGACTGAGTCCCAAGCAGTGTGAATCAGAACAAGAGGAAACTAGGGATACAGAAAAACTGCAGAGGAAAAAAGGGTAGGAGGCTCAGGACAGGATACCCTGAAGCATGGCTAGATCAAAGCCTGTCCTTCGCCTAGAAGTAATGTCCTGACTATAATGCTTTGTAAAAGTGTGGACTGAACTCCAGGTAGCCTCAGCACAAATGTTGGCAGCTGACACATTCCTGAAACAAGCAGCGGAGGCAGCCATACTTCTAGTGGAATGCCACTTGACCTCTCCCGGTAAAGCTTTACTGTACTTCTGATAACAGAAAACAATGCAGTTAGCCAACCATTTGGATAACCCCTGTTTGGATACGGCAGCACCGTCTCTCTTGGGTGCAAAGGACATGAAAAGCTGGTCCATTTTTCGGACAGTTTGTCCTGTTAGTGTAGTAACATAAGATTCTACGTACATCTAACGTATGAAGAATCGCTTCATCCCGATTTGAGTGTTCAGGGTAATGTACTGGAAGTTGAATCAATTGGTTTAACAAAAACTCAGAAACCACCTTGGGTAAGAACTTAGGATTGGTATGAAGAGCCACCCAGTCTCTCTGAAAAAACAAATAAATAGAGAATAATGGATATGGAAGTGTGTGTTATGAATATTTTTTTCTCACCCGAGGTGTGTGATAACCCATAAACCTTGAGAGCGAAGCTCAAGAGGTTTATGTAGTCATCACACACTAAGGGTGTGAAAAAAATATTCATAGGCACACACTTGCCTGTCTTTTATTTTATATAATTACTGGTGCATGGACTTTGTGTGTAGACGTTCTTGGGCGAGAGAGAGAGAGAGAGAGAGTGCATGGCTGAGCAGTGTTCGTTTTGGTAAATTACTGATGCAAGCAGTTCAGTGATGAAAACAGTTTCCCCTGCAGTTTCCATAGACTGCCAGTGTGAGTTCTGCTGCGTCCGTGACCCACCACACACACATGCTCATTCTCTATTCTGCTGAGAGACACACACAGACACACACACACACACACACACACACACACACACACACACACAGTCTCTCACTCACTTGCACTAGCGTTCTGTCTCTGAAACCAACTTCTTACTGTCAGGTGACACACATCCTGGATCGCACTTGGCATCTTCCAATCCGGACAAGCGGCAGGATCAACCAGATATTTGATATTTAAAATGCTAGCTGAAGAACAAAAAAGTAATTAATAACAATTGTGAGGGGGTGAGAAATAGCGGCTCATCGGTAAGTGGAGCCGCCATGTTTAAATATACTGTTCACCCCGCCCACACAAAGAATACAAGCCAATGAAGTGGCAGGAAGCAAGTGAATGACAACCAAGGACCGCGCTCATAAAAGAAAGTTTTTCAGAACATCGTAATAACTTGTTTTCAGGTTATTATGGTGTTTAGGAGAGCTGTGTAACAGGTTGATAAAGGGGGTCACCAGTAATTATGGCTCCTTACAAATTACGGCCTGAAGCTCGGAAATTCTTTGAGCTGAAGTAACTGCCACTAAGAAAAGCACTTTCTGGGATAAGTAGTGCATATCACAGGAACCACCAGGTCCAAAAGGAGGCAAAGTCAATTTTTCTAAAATAAAATTAAGATCCCAAGGTGGTAAGATTGTGCACCAGGGGTAAGAGATGCAGAATTCCCTTCAAAAACGTTTCACAAACTTTCAGTTTAGCTACTGTTCTACCATCTGCCAATGAATGATAGGCAGAAACAGCCAACAGATGGACCTTCAAAGATGAGTAACTCAGACCCAGATCATAAAGGTGCAAGAAATACTCCATGACAGATGGAACAGGGCATGAAAAAGGGTCCCAACCCTTCGAGGTGGCCCAAATGGAAAAACGTTTCCACTTCATAGCATAGGTCATTCTCATGGAAGGCTTTCTAGCCTCTACGAGGCCCTGTGCCACCCTGGAAGAAACTCCAAAGCGTGAAGCTGCTACGTCCTGAGGTGCCACGCATGAAGGTGAAGGCATCCCAGGCCTGGATGGACCAGCGTGCCCTCCTCCTGAGTCAGGAGATTGGTATAGAGGGGCAGGGGAACCGGAGGTTCCACTGCTAGCTGCTGAAGGAGCAGAAACCAAACTTGGTGGGGACAAAATGGGGCGATCAGGATCATGTGTGCCCCCTCCACCTGAAGCTTGAGCAGCACCCTCTTCAAAACTGGAAAGGGAGGGAAGACGTACAAAAACCTCCCAGTCCAACAAAAAGATGGTGCGTCTCGCCAAAAAAACACCATGCCATGAAGCGAGCAAGAAAAACCTGGGTAGTTTCGCGTTGTATGGGGAGGCAAACAGATCCAGTTCCGGCCTGCTCCATAGGTTGAAAATGTGGTCAACCACCTCTTGCTTCAGCTCCCATTCGTGGGCTCTTACTCTGGTGTGGCTGACAATGTCCGCTAGGACATTTTGCAAGCCTGGCATGTGAACTGCTGTGAGGTGAATCCAATGCAGAACAGCCCAGTTCCACACCCGCATCGCCTCCCTGCAAAGGGCTTACGAGCGGGTGCCTCCTTGTTTGTTGAAGTACCAGACTACATACATGGTGTCTGATTGGACCAACAGTGTACCCTGGTGCTGGAAGGCCTGGAGGGCATACAGCCCTGCCTGCATCTCTAACACATTTATGTGAAGAGGCAGCTTTGCCTGAGACCACATACCCAGAGTGTTGTGGTGTCCCAAGTGAGCACCCCAACCTATCACTGATGCATCCATTGTCAGAGTCTGGGAAGGATGAGAAGACTGAAACAGAACCCCCTTGGTAAAATTGGAGAGATTCTGCCACCAAGAGAGATCCCTCCACATAGAATCGGAGACCATGACTATCTAGTCCAAGTCGTCCAGCTTCTAATCCCACCATGCCCCGAGTGTCCACTGTGAAACTCGCATATGGAGCCTGGCTAAGGTAATAGTGGGGATGGCAGCTGCCATAAGGCCCAACAGTCGAAGAATCAACCTGGCCGGAACCCTACTGCTGGAGGCCACCAGATGGGCCTGTTTCTGCAAGGATTCTGCCCTGTCCAGAGGTAGGAAAGCCATTCCCTGAACTGTATCCATCATAGCCCCAATAAATTGAAGACGCTGTGAAGGAACAAGTTGGGACTTTGGAAAATTCACAGTGACCCCAACTTGAGTAAATAGGCCCAGGGTGGCTGACAGGGATCATTCCAGCTGCTCCCTTGACAGGGCTGACAAAAGCCAGTCACTGAGATAGGGGAACACACAGTGGCCGTAACACCTCATGGCTGCCGCCACTACCACCAGGCACTTGGTAAAAACCCAGAGGTGCCAAGGACAGGCCAAAGGGAAGTGCCTTGAATTGGTAATGTTCCCCCTGAAAGACGAACCGGAGGTAGCAATGGTGAGCCCGGTAGATCTGAATGTGGAGGTAGGCATCCTGCATATCCAGAGCGCAGAGCCACTGCCTCTTGCGCAGGAGGGGCAGCAGGCCTGGGATAGTCAGTAT
The DNA here is from genome assembly GCA_016271365.2 of Neoceratodus forsteri. NCBI lineage: Eukaryota > Metazoa > Chordata > Ceratodontiformes > Ceratodontidae > Neoceratodus > Neoceratodus forsteri. The sequence goes on along the minus strand of CM057450.1, from coordinate 471,390,404 downwards.
TCGAAACTGCTTTTACTCTATGTAAAGGTTTAGAGTACTGTGGTACAGAATTGGATGTAAATCTCCTGTCTTTTTGGGGACCAGGAAGAAGTGGGAGTAATACCACTTTCCTTCCTGGTGGTATGGAATGGGCGCTATTGCTTCTTTTTGTAACAGAGCTTGAATTTCCTCCCAAAGAAGAGGGGTGTGCACCTTCAGATAATGAGACTGCACTGGAGGTCTGTCTGGAGGTTTCTCCAGAGACTCCAGAGTGTGGCCTTACTCTGTAAGTTGAAGGACCCATGTGTCGGTTGTCACCACCTTCCACTCTGACACATGACTTGCAAATCTTCCACCCATGACTCCTCCAAAGGACCTTAAGAAGGAAGGGCAGATCGCGAGTCAGGTGAGGGTGGGGGGGTTGTGTCTGAGCCCCACCCGAAGCTCTCTGGGATTTTGCTGGAGGAGTGGCTGTGGCTGACAAAGCCCGGCACTTGGGCTGATGCTGGGACAACTGTTGCTGCTTCGTCTTCCTGCTTCCTTGCCGACGAAAGGGCTTCTTCACCTGGAACTTGGGGTCATTACATGGTATGCACCGACCTGAGAGCTTGGCCCTTGTCTTCCAGGCCAGTAATGATGTCCTGCACCCCCCAAAACCAGGATGGAGCCTCTAAAAGGGGCATACCGAATGATTGCTTGGACATCTTGAGCCAGATCTGACACCCTCAACCATAAAAAGCGTTGGAGACGGACCACCGTAGTGGCTCCCCTGGCCGACGCATTGACTGTGTTGTATGTGGCCCTAAGGGGTGCCTACAAGTCACCTTTGTGGATCTGATGGAATCCGCCAGTATGGACTTGGATTCCAAGTCCAGAAGAGCCTCTATGGCCGTCTCCAACTAGGCGAACAGCAACTTTTGGTAGACCAGCATATGGCCTACATGATTGAGAGCCCTCGTAGCCAATGTGGAGGAAGCATAAAAGTTTCTCCCAAAATGGTCCAGCTGCCCAGACTCCTTGTTAGGAGGGGAGATGCTTATGTGCCATGGTTTGGAAGACCGGTCATGGACTGCAGCAATAACTACTGAGTCTGCCTTGGGCTGGACACTCAGGTGATCCTTCCTCTCTGGTGTCCAGTAAGTGCGATCTGCCTTCTAGACAACCACCGGGACTGAGGAAGGCATCATCCATATTGTGGATGCCAAGTCCTCATGTGACTCCATCCATGGGGATAAGGAGAGGGGCTGCCGCCTACATGTCCAGGTGTTCAGCCAATCTTTGCTGTTTTTGATTCTGGGCATCTGTTTTCCATTCATACACCTCTGCAATCTTGCAGAGGAGGTCTGCAAAGGAAGTATCCTCCGGGGGAGACTTGGGAGATTCCTTTGACTGAGACTCCCCTATAGGCGGGGTTTGCAAAACTTAAGCCTCCAAAGAGGAGGAGTCCGGATTGGAATCCTGGTCTGAATCTGATGAATCGGTATCCGAAAGAGGTATTCTGCCAGAATCCGGAGGTAGCCTCTCCAACATCCTACCAGATGCCTCCTTCTGCAATGCTGGTGTCAGCCTAGCTGCAGACACGCTCGGGCTCCTGGGGAGCTCCCTAGGAGACTGATGGCTGACCAGCTCCAAAACGAGTTGTGCCTTGGTTTCGGACCACCAGGACTGAAGAATAGCCTTGAAGTCCATGGGGGTCTGAGAGGGGGACTGAGGAGGCAGCGGGTAGGCCAGTGGATAGCCCAAGGCAAAGTTCGGCGCCAGGAAGCCCGACGAAGAATAATGTGGCATTGGGTACCCTGGGGAAGGGTAGGTAGATGCATACCCTGGTGTAGGGAACCCTGACAGGGGATAGCCGGAAGGGTTATGCGCCGGAAACTGAGACGTCGGGTAACCTGACAACAGGAACCCTGGCAAAGGGCCCAGAGGGTGGTAACCCGACGTAGGGCCCATCAGAGGAAAACCCAATGGAGGGCCTGTTATGGAGTAGCCAGACAGATGGACAGACGGAGGGAAGCCCGGCGTAAGGCTGAAGGTGGAGCTGGGGACCCTAATGGAAACCTGTGCCCAAAGGACCCGGAAAAAACAGGGCTGACATCGGCCCAGCAGGGGGCGGATGTGGCAGAGGCAGGGTAAGCCCTACCGGGGGGGGGGGGCCATCAGGGTTGCCAAGGTGCCTGACCCCAGGTCTGGGGGCAAGCTCGAAGAGAAGTCACCTGCTGGAGGCCCCTCATTCTCCATCTCCCTGGGAACAGGGGAGGGTGATGGCATCACTTCCAGTGGAGGGGGGGGGGAGACCCTCCGAGAGAGGCTGTGAAAGGTCCGGCAACTGGGATCATCGGGGTCTGACAGGTCAGATGCATGGACGTCAGCAGGACCAATGACCGACTTATCGCCCGAAGGCACTGTGCGAGCAATGAGCAAGTTGACACCCAGCTTACCAGTCGAGGCTGGACAAGCTCCTGGAACTTCAGAGCTCAATGGAACAGCCTGGAATGGGCGACTGTCGGGGGACCCTACAATCGACTTATCAACCCCACTCGGCGCAACAGACCTGGCAGCAGAAATGAGTCTAAACACAGCCAAGACCTCGGCCGAGGTGCCCACGGTCACTGTCCCTAGTGGTGGTGGGAGGCCTGAAGATAGCTCCTTGGGTGGGGCAGACTGGGCTGCTGAGGCCAACTTCCCAGAGGAAGAGGATCTCCGCTCATCTGATGGGCCCATGGTGGCCTCGGGTGGGAGGGGGACCTGTCCTGGTCCCAGTGCTTCTCCTTCTTTTTGTGCCTGGACTCTGTGGGCAAGGATGAAGCACTATGCAGTTTTTGGAGTTCTTTCTCCATGGTGGCCATTTGCTGCTTCAGGAGGTGAGCCTCGAGGGCCTGCTTGTAGCGCTTCAGTGTGGCTTGGTTGAAAGTTCCGCAGTGCTCAAAGTCTTCAACCTTGTGGTCTGGGCCTAGGCAGAAGAGGTAAAGAGAATAAGAGTCTGTGTGCGGTAGCCAGATGCCACAGGAAGCACACTTGTTCTTGTGCTGTACGTTAGCCGGCGACGGCATACACAAAAACAATAAATTTACTAAAATTGCAAAGAAAAAAGCGGTTACTCATCCGAAAAGTGGTCAAACTGAAGTGAGATAACTCTGCGAGGTCTGACGTGAACAGGTCGAAGGTGGGAAAGAACTGGAAAGTGGGTGTGAGGACTGCCCACTATATAGCGTCACACTGATGTCAGTCATGTGACGACAGGTGGGCGGTCCCCCCTCAGACACTGCTAGCTAAAGTTTTCCATGTGGTCCTGACACCAGTGGGCGCAGTCCTCAAGGTGAATACCTTCTGCAAGAGCCCTCTCAAAGTAAGATCAATGACTCAGGCTTTGTGCAAAATAAATAAGTAGTTTATTGCTCAATAGCAATTGAATCCACGGCTTAATGCAGTACAACAGAAACCACCAAAACCTCTGTGCCTCAACCTTGCTGGTTTTCCTGAGGGGGCTAAAATCTGGTATACACTGCCTTGCTTAAATGCCCCAGAAAAATTCCTGACATCACTCATCACATGATTGGTTACACAATGAGTCTAATGAGCACATTGGAATCAAGTAATCTCTAGCTGTGCGGTGATAGGAACATTTATAAGTCTTACGATACAGACTAATTTGCAACATCAAAAACATATTTTATTAAATACTGAATGTAACCCTATATTGGGGAACTAAATTGCATCCAAAGTTAATGCAAACATTTATACAGGGGAAAAAGATGACCATAATGGGGGGGAGGGGTGAACAAATGTCTGGGGCATTTAAGCAAGGCAGTGTATATCAGAGTTTAGCCCCCTCAGGAAGACCGGCAAGGTTGAGGTGCAGGGGTTTTGGTGGATTCTGCTGTACTGTGTTAAGCTGTGGATTCAATAGCTATTGAGCAACAAAGTACTACTTTATTTTGCACAAAGCCTGAGTCGTTACCATTGGGAGTGCGACCTTCTTCTGGTTTTGTTGTCTGCATAGGGCTGGCTGCTCTGTCTGCATTCCACCTGTTACACAGCTGAGCGTAAGCTGTCCCTGTTCATACTGTACATGTCAAGATCCCTCTATGGACCACTCCACAACCCCTGTAACTGCACCCCCCCAGACGACTACCCTCCCTGCAACTGGATCCTCCCTGAGGATCATCATTCCCACCCACACCTGTCAACTACACTCCCTGCAGCGGACATATTCCTTCCCCCTGGGCTGCAACCCTCAAGTTCAGCTCAACCACCCTACCAGTACCCTGACTAGCATCCCCTATGCTGAATCACCCTGTCCCCAGAGCTGGACCTCCACCCATACCCTGGACCAGCCTCCTCCCCACAGATGACCACCTACCAGAACAGTCTCTCCTCCAGATGATCACACTCTGTGCCTCTAACTGTACAGCCCATTCAGGTCAGGCCAGGTCTCAAACCTTTACCCCCCGCATGTTCCCTAGCCCACCTCACCACAGCTCTTGTGTCTGGCTAGCATTCCCACCTGCCTCAACCCCCCAGCTCTTGTGGCAGCCCTCCCATCACAGCAACAGCTTACCTCTTCCACTCCCATTACCTGCTGCCATGTCCCCATTGTGCCGGTGGCACCCTCACTGCCCCAGCAGTCCCCATTCCCCACCTTCCAGCCAGAGGTTCTCCCCATGGGTACTATAAGCTTATGAGGGTGGGGGATGGCGGATCCCTCCGTCAAATTACACAGGTGTGTCCAATATGTGGAACAGCCATGCAGTTGTGGCAACTCCTGGATCTTCCGTGCAGGGACCCCTGATATTACAGAATCAGACACAGAGTACCTGATGCAACTGGAGTTCATTGCAGCCCTAGATTGCTGCTCATTGATCTCTTGCTGTTCTGCAACCCCACCCCCCCCAACCAGACTACCACCACCTAGACAAACAGTAATTTTTACTATAAACAAGAACACAAACATGTCAAGGTATTTGGGGGCATCAGGAAATATTAATCAAGTTAACGTAAGGATGTTCACTGATCTTCACATAAAAACAAATGCCCACTGCCACCAACACACACCCTGACAACACCGCCATCCCAAAACACACAACAGATAACATTTTGTGGTAAATGACCATCAGACAATACATGTTCTACTAAGTTTCTTTTTTATTAAAAAAAGGTGTCAAACTGTGTCCTGCTCACCCCCTAACACCACACAATGGGTTCCATGTGATAAGGGCGAATTCGGAATGCCGAAAGCCCTTATCCCAACTCCATATCGCCAAAACTGAATTTCGGCGATGTGGAATCCCGGTGCCAGTGAAAGCGATGCAAAACAAATAGTTTTTATGCATTTATACGCAGCCCCCTAAATTAAGATTCTCAACTCCAGCGGGTTGCATATCATGTTAAAAAAAAAAAACAGTCTTGGGCCGGGTGCAACAAAAACTACCAGCGCCCAGTCCCTGAACCCTGCATCACTGCCACCCCAGGCCAGCACCCACCCCACCACGCCAGCTTGCTGGCAACCTGTGGCACCACCCCTCACAAACCCTCCCACCCCTCGTTCAGCGGGCTTGCCCCCCCCGCATGCGTATATATGCACAACATCCTGTTGACTTTTCGCGACCCTCCCTATCCAGTCGCCAACCCCACACCCTCACCATCAGGGCACTAGCCGCAAGTGGGTCGCTGTTTGGGCAGGTGCCCACTTGCTGTGTGCCCATATCACAGGATACCCACACGATGTCATACCCAAACATTATTACATAATCTATGTCATACCCAAACATTACATAATCTGCCAAACAATCTAAAATGTAACACTCAAAAGTTAAAATAAATCACCCTGACAATGACATCACGTTGTTACTCGGAAGACTTACTGATACTCATTTTTTTCCTCGTTGAACTTCTACCCTTAGCACAGATCCTTCCTGCACTACAGGTTTCAGCTAGCAGCACACTGGCTGACTGTCCCTAAGCATGTGGTGCTCTCACTGTGACACTAGCATGCACATCTCTAATTAACAGGAAGCAATGCTAGCAAATTGGTTAATGAAGCACTCTCCTTTCAGTACCCATATATCGGCATCGTCTCCAGCTACGGTCTCAAACATGCTGATCCTGGCGGAGGTCTATGACAGCCTTTGTGTAAAACAAGCTAGCGACACAATGGGCAATGTCCTCTTGCATGTCATGGTACGATCTTTACTTATTCACCATTAGCAACAAGAACGTGCCATAGTTTGAGTCGGTTGAAAAACTTCCAGATACAGTGCACTGCTGCTTTAACTGAATGCCAGCTCAGTGGGGGAACAGAGGGTTCAGGGCAGACAGCAAGCAGTGGGAGAGAGAAGGAGGGATTAATTGAATGCCAGTTCGGTGGAAGAACGGAGAATGAGGGGTGGACAGCACTCAGAAGGAGGGAGCGGGAGGGCTTAATTGACAGCACTATGCAAATGAAAGAAATGAAGCGCTCTCATTGGAGCGGTTCATTTTCTTTCAATTAGAGAATGGCTTCCAGCTGTTAAAGTCTGATTGGTGTCACAGTCTGGTTACGTGCTCATTGGTCTGTCAGGGACGAGCCCACTGTAGATTGCTCTGCATTGAACTCATCCTTGACATACCTCCAAAATGTCATTCTACCACAAGATGCTTCTTGCGCATGTGCAAGGAAACATAAAAAGGCACCACAACATTCTTTTCCTAACTTTTTTTAGCCTCACTCCCTTCCCTCCGAGAACATTTAGACTGTTAAATTGGTCTCCATGATAGCATCCAGATCCCTTTAAAATTCAAGTTTATGTATGTGGCAGCAGCTGTGTCCAGAAAAAATCTGCAGATTGGGAACACTTTGCTTCTGCTCCCCCCATTATCCCCATTGCTTCACTGAAGATAACTATGGGGGGAGCGTGGGTCAGTGTTTTGTAGACTGCATTAATTGTAGGCGGAGGGCCCTTTGCTTTCAGTTTCTTGCCTTAGCATGTGCAATTGTATTGTCAGTCTGGAAGTATGGAGATTAAAACCCGAGGGGAAAAGTGTAGACCAACCTGTTGCTTTTGGCTTGTCTCTCTTAGCTGGATCTACCATGCTTCTTTAGCTATGAGCTCCTCCCAGAAGCCAAAATCATTCCTAGGCACCCAGTCTACAAATTATCACAGAGATCAATCCCCGAGTACGATTTAACATATCCCATCTCGGGGGTAGCTCCCCGATTGTTCCATTTCCAAATCAGGTGTGCTCTCCACCAGAAAATGCAGAGCTCCCCTAGAGTAATACTGAGACAGTATTCTTGCTGGGGCACCAGACTGTTTATGGCCACTATTTACACACACACCCCCCCCATAGCTGAAGTGCAAAGCCTCTGCCCAACTTCACACTCACTAGTACATTTTCAATCCCTGGACTGCAGTCTTGCAGTAAGTTATCCTTGTGAAGCCCCCTAATTGTGCTGAAATGCCCGTCCTGCTGATTCAGGTGTGGGAGGGGAAGCCCCAATTACATGGAAGAGACCACCTTACCAGATTGGAGCATAATACCCTGGCTGCACATTAAAGCAATAACTTTACTTCGTCCCCGCCTGAAGTCACAGTAGGCAGTCAACTTGTCCCAAACTAGAGCTGCTGTACGTTCCTGGGGAGCAAGTCACCATCTTGGAAGTCCCATACTGTAGCAAATGGTGCCTCACACATGGATGAGTGCCCAGCCCCGGACCTGCTCAACCATCTCTGTCACCTCTTGCCCGCTCCTCCCTGTAAGTGAGCGCTGCTACTGAAGAGTTCTTTATCTGGGATAAACGTTTGCAGAAAAAACCTACTCCAAAGTACCAAAAGGGTTATAAGAAATATGGCAGCAAAAACCACTACAAGGTTGCGCCTGTGTGTGTGAGTGTGTGTGTGTGTGTGTCAGAGACCAACCATGCTGAGGTGGCGCAGCAAGTAAATTCACTCAGGTCGGAGAGAGACTAGCCCCTTTTACAATTTAACAACCAGAGAGGAAGGAAAACTTCACTCAAACAAGAACATTTAAACTACTTACTTAGTTCCCAGCTGCCTTACCATCACAGCATTTCAAATATATTACTGGGTATAGACCAGGTTCTAGTTTTCTCAGGTTGATGTCCTCAGGTGTTCATTCTCTGTGAACGGAGGTAAAATCAGGTCTATTGAGGGGTACCCTGTTAGCGCTACAAGAACGTGCCATAGTTTGAGTTGGTTGAAAAACTTTCAGATAGAGTGCACTGCTGCTTTAATTAAATGCCAGCTTGGTAGGGGAATGGAGGGTGTGGGGTGGACAGCACGAAGTGGGAGAGAGCGGGTGCCAGCTTGGTAGGGGAACGGAGGGTGTGGGGTGGACAGCATGCCGTGGAAGAGAGCGGGGGGGGGGATTAATTGAATGCCAGATCAGTAGGGGAATGGAGGGTGCGGGGTGGATAGCACGCAGTGGGAGAGAGACAGCGGGAAGGATTAATTGAATGCCGGCTCGGTGGGGGGAATGGAGGGTTAGGGGTGGACAGTATTCAGTGAAAGGGAGTGGGAGGGCTTACTTCTTGACAGCACTATGCAAATGACAGAAATGAAGCGCTCTCACTGGAGTGCTTAATTTGTTTCAGCTAGAGAACACCTTTCAGCTGTGAAACTCTGACTGGTTTCACCGTCTGGTTGCGTGCTCATTGGTCTATCAGGGACGAGCCCACTGTAGATTGCTCTGCATTGGACTAATCCTTGACACACCTCCAAAATGTGGTTTTACCGCAAGATGTTTCTTGCGCACATGCAAGTAAACATAAAAAGGGCAATCTAAAACTGAATTCAAAAGTTTGACAGCACTTCCTATATGTGGCCAGTATCTTTTCCATGTAGGCCACAGCAAATATTAGTGGTAAAATGAGGGATATCTGTAGCAACATGGGATTGCTGAGAAGTATGCTTAAGAGACTCTAAGACCAGGTCCATCATGTTTATTCCCAATTCATAAGTAGGTATAAATAAGTATGCTGTGCAAACGTACTAATTTAAAATGGTTCCCTTCCCAGTATCACATATTCGTTTTTTCTTTTGTACAGACCTTAATAAAGCATCCAAGCCTTTTGACTGTTTATTTTAATAGATCTAACTGAATATACATGATAAACACCAACAAGGGTGCCCTACCAGGTCTTAGGTGACCTCTCAAGATGGAAGGCAAAAAAGAAAAGAATCATTAATTAGGGGATGCCTGCTGCAATGATACTCACCTTTTTTGATGGATCTATATGAAGTGAACTGTGAAACAGCTTCTGGCACCGTGAGCCTGCCCACTTGTAAGTCAGACCAAGAGCATCACAGATGTGTTTTTGGGGTACCCAGATTTGAAATAGGTGACTAAAAATGAAAAGAAACACAAGGATTGGACCCTGCAGTAGAAACATAATAACAGAACTCACACTGACTGTGGGTCTGATAAGATGATCTGACTAGACTGCAAACAATACTTCCACAGGGTAGATTATGATAATGGACTACTAAATACTTAGAAAATGGCAAGTGAAATACTGTAGTCCGACTAGCTGCTGCCATTCCATTGGCGTATGTTTATGAGCCAACCCACCCTGCTAAGAAAAAGATCTAACCATGTGATACAGAATTTGAACAAATTACATACAGGGTTTATGAGCCACTTCACTCATTCCCGATGTCCATCACAAACATGGTTGCCACCTTTACGCCTACATAAAAACATTCGACTAGGTCCTAAAAATAAAACTCTTTTAAAGTAGAAAAATAAATAAATAATTGCATGGTTTCCACTCATGAGCCCTTTCCTCACATACAGAGTCATCTTTTAAAAAAATCAAGCAATATTCGAAGTTTTAATTTTTGGTGTTTCTTTGATGACCAAGAAAAAAAAAATACTTACCACAGTAATCTTGTTTATTCCAAGGGAATCTTACTGTATTCTGACATATGCAGTATGGTCTCACCATAGGACCTCCCCGGATCCGAAATGGGTAATTGAACCTATGCTAATGATGGAATGCCTGAGTTCTGTTTTCAAACCACTGTCCCTGGAATACATCCTGCAACCATCAGATTCTTACTGAGCATGCATAATAGCAAACTATCTAAACTAATAAACCTTATAACATGGGGTAGCATGAAATAGAAATCTGATTGGTGTAAGAGAATCCCGTGACTGTTGATTAATTTCCCATACATGCACAGCAAGTAGTGATCTGCCCCTTGCAAGTAATTAATGAGCTATTCAGCTCTTGTTTTTGCTACTGAAACATATTTGTAAAATCTGCCATACTTGTTAACTGTCAGCAGTGGTTTTAGAAGTATCTTCACAGGTAGTTATACCTCACTGTTTGAAATTGCAAAGTAGTAGTCAAAGAGTACAAATATAAAATAAGAAATCAGAACAGTACCACGGTACTATTCCCAAGTGCTCCTGATACTGTACTGCGGCAATATCTTGATCGGAAATTCCACAGTAGACTCCCCACCCACCGCCCATGGGACACTGTGCATTGTAGCAAAAAAGAAAACAAAGACAGGATATCATCTTCTTGCTTGCAGTTGTGTCTAAGAACAGTGTTAATGAGAACATGCTAGGCATCCCGTGTGGTCGGTGTTATTCAGTAGAACAACATCACAATCACAATTTCAAGGTTAAACTGTTGATTTAGCCCAGTTTCTAGTTTTTGTACATGGCAACACATCCTGCAGCACCATATTTTCAATTGCTCCCCCCACCTTCCCCACAGTAGCTCACTTATTGTCTGCTGCTCTGGGAAGGCAGGCGCAACACCCACAATGGGGTAACAGTCAGCAGCCAGACAGAGAGAGAAGCAGTGAACACACGGTGCTTCACTGACACTAACACCGTGGAGCAACGCAGAGATGTGTTTTATTTTCTCTCTGTGTCTGTGCTCCATTCCCAGTGATGGTTCATTCAACAAGAGACAACAGCGACAGATACGATGTGCAACTGGGCTCCTGTAATCATGGGACATATTGTGAGAGAGAGTACGCAGTGGAAGTGGTACCCTGGAAAATGGTAGTGTCTGCATCGCGAGCCTGAGAGACAGAGATACAATGAGCAAGGTCAGTGTAAAATTTCTGTCTCTCTCGCCATATTTGCTGTAACTGCAGCAAAGCCTGCAAAACCTTGTCACTGGCTGCAAAGATCAGTATGTCTGTACTGCTGCAGAACAGACCACACATAATGACAAGTGTGGGCTATGCATATTGCTGTGACTGTCAGCACAGCCTAATTGTTAGTGGTGGCAGAACACATAAAAAAAGTTCCTGCCTTTTCATGAAAGAATCATACTTTTGTTATTTTTTTCGAAGGCCTGCTGACACCTCATGTTATAAGCGCAATAACCCACTTCAGGGTGTGTGGTTATTGGGGATTTATTAACACCCTGGGTGCTGTGAGTACACTTGGCCTGTGACCTCATTCCTCACAACGCACCCAGGGTGTTGATTAATCCCCACTAACCGCACACCGTCCTGGGTTATTGCTTACATAAACTAATTAACAACACCCAAAAACAAATAATCCCCTTTATTTAAAAATGTGGGCAACACTACAGCTCAAGTCACTAAGCCCAATAAAGAAACCACTCACAGGTTTCAAACAGCATGGACAGCTGTGTTGCAGTGCCCATCAGTTCTAGTAGGGGACGTAGGGTGGGAGCTCAGAATACAGTAAGATTCCATTGAAAGAAACAAGATTACTATGCTGTAAGTTTTTCTTCAAACCTCAGGAAATCTTACTGGATTCTGACACATGCAGACTACCCAAGCAGTACCTTTGGAGGAGGGTAGAGAACCTATTTAGGAAACAAGCTCTGCAGTACTGCTGTGCCAAACCTGGCATCGCTCTTGGCCTGGGTAGCCAGGCTGTAGTGCTTGATAAAGGTGTGAACTGTTTTCTAGGTAGCTGCTTTACAAATTTGCACCAAAGGAATATCTCTTGCAGCTGCTATCGAGGCAGCTGCACCCCTTGTAGAATGGGCCCTAAGGCCTATAGCGGGCTCCTTAAACACTTTGCTGTAGCAGAACTGAATACAGTCAACAATCCAGTAGGCAACAGAACTCACTGAGGCAGGTTTGCCCTTTCCCACTTCTCCACAGATCAGGAAGAGCTGGGTTCTATCCTGCCTATGGCCCTTTGTGTGATCCAAGTAGTAGCTTATAGCTCTCTTGACATCAAGGCTATGCAGTCTTTGTTCCCCTGAACTGGAGTGGTCAGTGAAAAAGGCTGGTACGGTAATGGACTGATTAAGGTGAAAGTCTAAAACCACTTTAGGTACGAACTTCCTATTAGTTCTAAGGACCACCTTGTCTCTATGAACTACTATGTAATCTGGCTCTGTGGACAAGGCCTGGAGCTCACTGATCCTCCTGGCTGAGGTGATAGCCACTAGGTACACTGTTTCCATGTCACATACTTAAGCTCTGCTGAAGACATGGGTTCAAATGGTGGTTCCATTAGTTGACCAATGCATATACTGAGGTCCCACGCAGGAGTGGGTTGCTTGTAAGGGGGATGCAAGTGCAGTAGACCCTTGAAGAACTTTTTGAATACCTGGTTAGCAGCCAGGGATGCCTTTTTCCCAGCTGAGAGGTATGCAGAGACAGCTGCTAGGTGTACCTTAAAGATGGAAGGCCTAAGGCCAAGGGAATGCAAGTGAGCCAAACAGTCCAAAACAACTGATAAACCAGCCTGGCGATGGTCTGTTTCTGTTGCCACCAAACGGAAAACCTCTTCCATTTAGAAATGTAAGTCCTGGTAGAGGGTTTTCTAGGACTCTGAGAACCTCTAGCACCCCTTCTGAAAGGTGCAGGTCAGCACATTCTAAGTCCTCAAGAGCCACGCTTCAAGTCTGAGTGACTGGAGACGGGAGTAAAGGACCCTGCCCTGAGAGGAGGTCAGTATGTTGTGCCTCCTGGTGTAAACATGTGGGTCTCAATAAACAGATCGTACAACCAGATTGTGATGCATAAAAAAACGCATACTTCTGCGTTTATGATTTTATTTTAGAAAAACACAAAACCAAAAAAAAAAAAAAAAAAAATATTTACAGAAAGAAAAAATATGATGTTATTTCTTCACATTAGTTCAAACGTCAGGATATATTTCTTGCTTTAGATGCTATAAAGAAATTCCTGTGTTCTCTCCTTCCTCAGTTAATGTGAAAGCCTGCACATTACCTCCTTGCTGAGATCCTTCTCTCACCTTGTTCAGAACCCTACTGACCAATCTATCTCTCTAAGCCTCCTAGTGGAGGGTTTATATAGTGAAGGAAAGGGGTGTGGTTTTCACTGAGCCCCTTCTCCTTTGTGACATCATATTCCCTTGCATCTATAAAACCTGCCATTTCAGGGCAGCTTGTCCTATAGTAGGACCTTACAGCATGAGACAGACCTCTAGGTAAAACAACTTTTCTTTACAAATGAGAAGAAGTATAAGGATAAACCAAACCTGTTTAAGAACAAACAACAGTCTATAACCTTAGCATAGAAAAGAGAGATGAGGGGCGCGCTCCCTATCTGCCTCCATATAAGGTTATAGCTTTTTATTTGTCTTTTTGTTCATATAAGGAAAACATACATAAGTGAACCACTGTAGTATATATATTTTGTTTCACATAATATGGTACTCTAATCTTTGGACATGCATTATTTTCTTCCCATATCCCTTGTTTTATATTTCTAGAACATTTTATTATTTTTCTCAAACAGCTTATCTGGCTGCTGCACTTTCAGCCGACGCCTTGCTGAGGAACTCAGCCTTCTAAAACACAGAAGGCTTAACTTCAGTACTTACAGCTCCCTTTTGAATAAATGTTTGACACTTACAGAACTCCAATTAATCTGCCCGTAGTGTTTTAATTATACTCTCTTACTTTAGCCCATTTTCAAGTGTTTTAGAAGCAAGGGTACATTTTTCATTGATTTGTGGCTTATTAGAATCCGCACCATAGCTACCAAACACAATTGCTTTCATTTCCTCTTCAATTTAAACTTAAAGATTTGGATACATGGGTATTAAACTTATACAGAAATTTTACAGGTTCTATAGCACTTTCTTGCAAACCTGTACTTTGTGTTGCCTAAAACATTTTTTCCACTGTTTGCAACAATTTTATAGTCTCAGCTTTCTTTACTCACTAATTGAAATTGCAGCTGAAGGCTTTTTTCCACAACCCAGCCCTCTATTCATTTTGGGGCTTCTTTTAAGTGACACAGCTCCTTTTTTGTATATATTGTTTTTTTTTTATTCTGGAACACAGGGCTCCTATCTTGTATTCCCTTAGTGTCCTTGATTCTATTTCAGCCCCCATTTTTAATATATTATAACAAGATGCAATGTTTTAATATCAGAGCAAAAAGGTGACAGTAAAGACAAAGTAGAAAATTGCCAGGTTGTCTACCCTGACAAGAAAATTAGGATAGATAAGAATAAGCAGAAGAAGACAGGATAGAGTGAAAGTAGAAACCAAAAAGGGGAGGGGGGAGTTATTGCATCTTCTCTGTGTCAGCTTTATCCTTCAAAACTGGACCCCCTGTTACACCTGGTTAGGGAGAATGACTTGGATATTGACAGGCCAGTAACAGGGAATACCAGGTCTGCCTGGCCCAATCTGGTGCGATGAGGATCATTGTCACTGGTTGAACCCTGAGCTTGTTCAGTACTCTGGGCAACAGGGGGAAATGGAGGAAAGGCGTATAGGAACCTCCCTGTCCAGTCCAACAGCAGTGCATCCAGAGGGACTGTACCCACTGCAGGGGGTCTGTGACAGAATTGTGGCAGCTGGGGATTGTCTGGGGCTGCGAAAAGGTCCACCTCTGGGGTGCGCCATCTTCTGAACACTACCTGCAGGATCTGTCTATTCAGTGACCACTCGTGGTGGTTCTGACTGATCCTACTTAGGGCATCTGCAAGGACATTGTCCTTCCCTGGAAGGTGAACTGCTGAAAGGAAGATCCCCAGGGAGTAAGCCAGCCTCCACACACCTTCATGGCTTCAGTGCACAGGGGGGACGACCTTGTGCACCCTTGCTTGTTTATGTAGTACACTGTGGTTGTGTTGTCTATCCTGACCTGAACCACCTTGTCCTGTAGCATTAAAGTGAAGGACCGGATGCCCAGATACACTGCCCTGAGTTCCAACAGGTTTATGTGGAGCAGAGACTCCTGCTGGAGCCAGGTACCGTGTGCAGTGTGCTCCCCTAGGTGGGTACCCCATCCTAGAAGAGAGGCATCCATTGTCAAGACTGCCGATGGTGGCAGCAGAAGGAAGGGCACACCTACCCTGAGGTTGTCCCTTTCCTGCCACCATTGTAATGCTAGGAGAAGGGTTCCTGTGACTGGTACAATTTTTGACAGGGAATCTCTTTTTCTGAGACCAGTGAGACCTGAGGTGGAACTGAATGCCCCTCATCTGGAATCTTGCACCTGACACTGTTGTTGTTGACGCAACCATGTGTCCTAACAGCTACAGAAAATGTCTTGCTGGTTTGGGGGTATGAAGTTGAAAGGAGCTTGCCAGCTGCACCAGGCTGCCTACCTTCCCCGGGGGAGGAAGGCTCTTCCCCTCAGATTGTCTAGTTCCGCTCCTATAAACTCCAGGAGTTGAACTTGATGTTAGCGCTGACTTTTTCTGGTTTACCAAGAAGCCCAGTGTACATTGGGTATCCTGAGTGATGGTCAGTGCACATCTTACTTGCTGAGGGGACTGGCCTGCCACTAACCAGTCATCCAGGTATGGGAAGACTGCCACCCCTTGCCTCCTTAGGTGTGCTACCACTACTGCTAGGCACTTGGTGAACACTCTTGGAGCAGAAGTCAGGCCGAAAGGCATGGCCCTGAACTGCTAGTGGCTTGATGGCAATCTGAACCAGAGGTATTTCTGTGGGATTGCCTGATGAGAATATGGAAGTAGGCATCCTTTAGGTCCAGCGATGCCAGCCAGTCTCCCTACCCGAGTGTAGGGAGAATGGCAGCCAGAATGACCATTCTGAACTTCGGCTTTGTCAAATGTCTGTTTAAATGTCTGAGATCCAGCATGGGTTGCCACTCCCCTGTTTTCTTTAGAGTGAGGAAGTACCTTGAGTAGGGACGCCTTCCTTTTTGGCCCAAGGGAACAAGCTCTACTGCTTTGTCCTGAATGAGTTTTGCTACTTCCTCCTCCAACAGAGCTGCTTCCAATAGGCTGGCAGGTCTGAAAAGTATTGTCCTCAGTTTGGGCAGAACCTTGAAACTGAGAGCAAGTCCCTGGCTCACTACCTCCAGGACCCACTTGTCTGTGGTGATGGAATCCCAAGCCTGGAGATAGTAAGCCAGCCTGATTCCTACTGGAAGTGGGGAGGTGACCCTGGCAGACCCCTCAGGGGGTCTGCTTTGCCTGTGCACTTGGCTGAGTGCTGCGGCAAGCACGGCTGCTGCCCCTTCTGCCTCTGAATTATCTCTCTCTGAGGTTGGTAGGCTGGCAATGTCAGAGTCTGAAAGAAAGGTCTATAATGGGATCTACCCCTATTCCCTTTGCTTTCATATTTCTGAGGTGTTGCTGCTTTCTCCTTTGCAGCATCACTCTTATAGGCCACCCTGTACTCATCCACCTTCTTCATGTAAGCCTCAGTTTGCTCACCAAAGAGGGATGTGGGCTCATAAGGAAAATCCAGTGTGCCTTTGCCTGGGTGTCCTGGGACAAGTTACATACGAACATACAAAACTGCCTGAGTGTGTAGCTAGTATCCTAGATTACAGCTGCCCCAACCCCTCCCTCACTGTCCCTCCCATACCTGTCTCAGTCCCTGCCACCCAGACCCTCCCTCTTGCTTTGTCCCACTTCTTCTTAAAACTTCCTGTCATATGTGATACCACCCCCTCTGGTAGAGCATTCCATTTAGGCACCACCCTCTTGATGAAGTAGTGCCTCCTCATCTCCCTCCTCAATCTTCCACCCTCCAATCTTAGCCTGTGTCCCCTTGTTTCCCTACCTTGTCTCTGTTTAAACACCACTTTGGTGGTAGGTTTATTCACCCCCTTCAAATATTGGAACATTACAATCATATCCCCCCATCCCTCCTCCCCTCCAGTGTGTACATATTTAGCTCCTGCAGCCTGTCTTCATAGGCCTTTCCTTCCATTCCCTGTAACATTCTTGTTACCCTCCTTTGCACCCCCTCCAATAATTTTATATCCCTCTTCAGATATGGCCACCAGTATTGCACACGGTACTCCAGATGTGGCCTGACCAAGGATCTGTAGGGGGCAGGATCACCTCTCTATGCCTAGATGAGAAGCCCTTTGCGATACACCCCAGCATCCTGTTTGCCTTAACCACTGCTTTCCTGCATTGGGCCGAGTTGTTCATGCTCCCTGTTACCAACACAACAAGGTCCTTCTCCTCCTCAGTGGTCCCCAGCCTCACCCCACCCAAGCAGTAGTCCCTCCTAGGGTTTTTTTGCTCCGAAGTGCATGACCTTGTACTTTTTCACACTGAATCCCAGCTGCCACCTCTCCAACCATGCCTCCAGTTTGGTTGGTCCCCCTGCAATTGTTTCCATCCATCCTCTTCTTCCACCACTGCCCACATTTTGGTGTAATCTGTGAACAGACTAACTCCGCTCCCTACTCCGTGTGCAATATCTGAGATAAAGAGCCCAAATAGCACCGGGCCTAGCACTGAACCCTGTGGCACACCGCTTGTCACTGCTCTGGGTGTCGAGAGCTCCACCCCCCCACAACCACCCTTTGCATCCTCCTCTATAGCCAGTTCTCTATCCAGTTTGTCAGCTTTCTCCCCACCCTCACGGCAGTCAGCTCCCCCCCCAGTCTCCCATTAGGCACTGTATCAAAGGCCTTGCTGAAGTCCAAGTACAGGACATCTACCGCATGACCCCCATCTAACTTCCTTGTTACCCAATCATAATATTCTATTAGGTTTGTCTGACAAGACCTCCCTGAGACGAACCAATGCTGCAGCTCATCCTGGAAGCCATTACCCTCGAGGAATGACACCAGTCTCTCCTTCATTATCGTCTCCATAAGTTTCCCCACTATGGAAGTGAGACTGATAGGCCAATAATTTCCTGGCTCTTCCCTAGGCCCACTCTTGTATATGGGCACCACATGGGCCTCCCTCCAGTCCTGAGGTACACAACTCGTTTCCAGGGAGATGCTGAACAAATCTGCCAGCGGTTCAGCCAACACCTCTGCCATCTCCCTCAGCACCCAGGGGTGGATGCCATCAAGACCTGGTGCCTTGTCCACCCTTAACGCCCTCAGCCCCTCTAGCACTCTACTCCCCATTATCATTTTGTCTGTCACCTCCTTCCCCCCTTCCCTCACCCTCCCAGTCTATGGTGGTAGTGGTCCATCCTTCTCCTTAGTGAAAACAGAACAGAAGTAGTCATTCAGTATTTCCGCCTGTTCCTCTCCCTTTTCCACCCTCTCTTTAGCCTCACTGTATGTTCTTTGCACTTCCTCTTTTCCCTGACATATCTAAAAAAGTCCTTCTCCCCTCCCTTTATGCCCTGCACTAACCTTAGTTCCCTGGAGGCCTTGTCTATTCTCACCTGCTTGGTCACCACCTTGGACCAACTCTCGTAAGCCTCCTTATCCTCTTCCTTCCTTGTTCTCCTGAACTTCTGGTATGCAGCCCTCCTCGCCCTCACCCCCTGTAGCACTTCACCGTTCAGCCAGCATGGTTTTCTGGTTCTGCCTTTCCTAGTCCTAGTCCTGGTGCAGGCTACTGTAGCCTCTGTTAGCCCAGTTTTAATAACTTCCCCACTTTTGCTCTGCATCCATCTCTGGCCTTATATCCTGAAGTCTTCCTTGCAGTATTTCTTTCTTCCTCCTATAGTCCACCCTCCTAAAATCCACAACCTTACTGCCCATGCCTGCAGACTCCATGCCCAACGTGAGTATGAACCACACTGTTTGGTCGTTACTACCAGCTAGTAGGTCCTCCACTCTTACCTCTCTCACTGCCTCATTTGCCAGTACCAGGTCCAGTGTGTTACCCAGCCTTGTAGGCCCACTTACCATCTGTGTCAGGAAGCCATCCTGGATCGCATCCCAGAGCACCTGCTCCCTGGCGCTGGGGGTGGCCCTCAGCCAAGAAACTCTCCTCAGAGACACTGAGGTTGCCATTTGCCTGGCTGCAAACTCATTGGTATTCACTGCCATGCGAAACTGGCACTTGAAGGCCTCTATACCCCTTTTTGCAGCTTTGTTCAAGTCTGATACCACAGGTCCAGGGCATGCCTTGGCTATCTCTAGAACCATGTTCCAGAGACTCTTCTGGTATCTGGCCACATAGGGCATATAATTTGCCTGTCTAATGGCCAAAGATGCCTCCAAGTAGGATTTCTTGGCCATAGAATCCATTTTTCTGGAATCCTTCTCAGGTGAGTGTAATGCCAGGGGGTGACTTGCCTTGTCACATACAGCAGCCTACACCACCCCTTCATGGCTGGGGTGTCCAAAGAGGAACTCTGCTCTGGACTTCCCAGTACTTCCTATCATCTTGTCCACTGGAGGGATAGACGTGGGGGTCTGTAAGATCCTGGAGGCCTGTCTCTTTAGAGACTTGTGGATGGGCAACAACGGCCTTTTTGTTGCTGGCACATCCATCATTTCCATGCAGTCTGGCTCCTCTTTCTTCTTTGTGGATTCCTGGGTGGAGAGGTCCAGAGTTTGTGCCACTTGTTTCATGAAGGCAAATTGGGAAGAAAAGTCCTCAGCTCCCTTATCAGAGGAGTCAGGGCGTTGAAGGTCAGGAGATACACCGGGTTCAAGAGGTTCCCCAAAATCCTCATCATCATCCTCATCTTTCCCCTCAGCATAAACTTTGGTAAACTGCTCAAGTGAACCAGGAACAAAGGATGAACCCAGGTCCTGAACCGAGGTCTGTGAACCAGGCCGCTGAACTGGAACCGCAGTACCGGTTTGCAGCGCCTGGATAATTCTTATAGCGTTAGCTATTTCTTCTATGGTTGGAACCGATGGACTTGTCAGTTGTGGTTCCTTAACCGAGTGTTGTTCCTTTCCTTTCCTTTCTTCTTAGCAGAAGTTGCCAGTTCAGCGGCAATGTCTATGGTTCTTTTCCTACCCGAGGAACCATCACCCTGGTCAGACGGTTGTTCAATCGGTTCCTTGGGTTTCTTCTTCTGAGAAGAGGAAGGTTTATCCGAAGCTGGGTCAGCAGCCTTCTTGAACATTCTTTCTTTCTTTCAGTCAGTTCAAACACCTACCCAGCATCGACTGAGGAAAATGTTTACAGATTTCACTATCTGCCTCCAGGTGGTCAAACCCTAGGCAGAAAACACAAATCAGGTGAGGATCAGCCAGTGGCGGAGCCAGGTTTGGGAGCATTTGGGAGCCAGGGGGGCCATTTAGTCAATCACGGGCTCCACAATTGGGCACTAAACAATGAATAAAGCTGGTGGCGAGGTGCCACTACTCACACTGGGGCAACCAGGAGGGGTGACCCCCCCCAGCTCCGCCACTGGGATCAGCTTTAGCAAACGGTTCCCCACACTCTATACAATGCTGAAAACCCGCTGGGCCTGTTCTTTTCTTGGGTAGGGACATAACTAGAAGAAAACCCTAACAGTGAGTTTTCTGTGAGTCGGGAAACCCACACAAATAAACAAAGCTCTTTTTTTTCAGTTGGTTTAGTGACCGATGAAAGAACTGAGAGTTACCCTGGTTCCTTCCCTTAAAAGACCAAAATTCAAGCAACCGTCCCACGGGAGTTTTAATACATGAATTTACCTTTTAAAATGTAAATAAGCACTCAGTTGCCTCCCGGTTAAACGAATCGAGAAAAAACCAAAAAACTTACCAGAATAACACTAAATCTAGACTAATCTACCTGTAAATTCAAGGACAGTGCTTAAAAATGAACAGAAATAAAATTTTACTTAAAAAAAAAAACAGAGAAAATAAAATCTTCAAGAAAGATGAAGGAGGACTCTCAGAGGTGTCTGTACTAGGCAAGCGGAGTAAAGAATCTAACGGTTGCAGGATGTACTCCAGGGACAGCAGTTTGAAAACTGTGCTCGAGCCTAACATTCCATCATTAGCATAGGTTCTAGTAACCATTTTGGCTCTGGGGCAGTCCTATGGTGAGACCATAACGCATATGTCAGAATACAATAAGATTTCCTGGGGTTTGAAAAGTCCCACATACATTCTAACTAGCTTAACAGAGAAATCTCTGCTGCTACTGCTCCCACAACCCACATATAAAACAGAGCCAAGGGTCCATGTGAGGCCTGTGTGTGTCTATGTGAGCATATGTCGGTGAAATACTGCTGAATTTTTAATTCATGTTTTTTGTGTTAACATTCCAAGTGTGTGTCTGTGCGCATGTGCATGTATGCATCTGCGCATATGTGTGGAAGGGTGCTTTAGCATTCTACAAGAGGAATACATAAGGGATACACAATAGGCTGACTCAAAACATTCAATTTATTTTCATGTGTGAGGGAGCAGGCCCAGAACTCTTGAATGGCAAAGCCACAAGTGAGATATGAAAGTTCTGCACCTTCATAAGTGATGATAAAACTGCATATCTTGAGTAAGACCACTGCATATTCCATTTATTTTACATCAATTTACTAGTTATAGCTTTAAAATCTTCTGTTTGTATAAAACTGTTACTGTTTTTATTTGATTTTAACTGCTAGCTTCAGTGCTACATATGGCTATTGGGATGTCAGTAGCATTGCACAAGCTGCTGTCTGGATCAGTAGGCACTGTGGCAAACCTAACTTTGCAAGATAGTATTATCTTGCTATGCTTGGTCAAATTAACATGTTTTATCTTTCTATTAGTACACCCCTGTTGTATAACCCAGAAGAAAAAATTACTTACCATAGTAATCTTGTTTCTTCCAAGGTATTCTCCAATATTCATAACTCTGGCAGTGTCCCTTTAAGACAGAACTGCCCAGAGAGAATGGAACATATGCTAATGAGTGGAATGCCATTAGCTTGTGCCATTTTCAAATGCTGCCTTGGTCAACTGCCTGTGTTCTAATACCTCAGATTATAACGTAGCCTGCTATGAAGGCCCAAAAAATTTAAATCTACTTAAACAATAATAATAACCAACAATAATAGGCCCCAACTGGGGTCAGAAAAACATCCTCCCCGCTAATGTCAGAATCATCTGAAGAAGTGGGGGACAAGGCTCAGCAGGGCTAAAAAGAGATATAGGCCAGTGTGTGGGACCCTCACACATAGTAGCTCAGCTTGGAGTGCAGAGGCCACTGGTTCTAGTAGGTGAGGCAGGGCGGGAGAGTTATGAATATTGGAGAATACCTAAGAAGAAACAAGATTACTATGGTAAGTCATTTTTTCTTCTAACCCCAGGAATTCTCTAATATTCCTAACTCTTGCAGACTATGAAGCAGTACCATTGGAGGTGGGCACAGAACCTACTTTGTAAACAGACTGCAGGATTGCTGTGCCAAACCTGGCAGACACTGATGCTAAGTGTGCCTTCAGGGTCGAATGCTGTAAGCCCAGAGAATGTAAATGTGTTAGGTAGTCCAAAACGGCTGGAAATCCTGCCTGTGTTGGTACCACACCATTAGTGGAGCACTGAAGCGAAAACCTTTTCAATTTTGAAGCACAGGTTTTCTTAGTGGAGTGCTTTCTGTATCCCCTCAGCACCTCTAGGACACCCTCTGAGAGTTGCAAGCCTGCATACTCTAGGTCCTCAAGAGCCATGCCTTGAGCCTGAGGGACCCGAGGTTGGGGTACATGATCCTCCCTTGGTTGGAGGTTAACAGGTTGTGCCTCTGGGGTAGGAGCATTGGCCTGGCCACAGACATGGAGAGCAGCAGAGAGTACCATGGCTGCCTGGCCCACTCTGGTGCCATCAAAATCATTGATGCTTGCTGGGATATGAGTTTGATCAGTACTCTGAGTAACAGGGGAAAAGGAGGGAAGGCATACAGATGCCTCCTTGACCAGTCCAGATTCAGAGCGTCCAAAGGGACTGTGCCCCTGGCTGGTGTTCTGCAGCAATACTGTGACAGGTGGTGATTCTCGTGGGATGCAAAAAGATCCACCTCTGGGGTGCCTCACATTCTGAACACTATGTCCAGCACCTGCTTGTTTAAGGTCCACTCGTGATGGGCCCAATTGATCCTGCTCAGAGCATCTGCTAGGGTGTTGTCCTTTCCTGGCAGATGAATAGCATGTAGAGAGGCACTGAGGTAATAACCCAGACTCTGTATCTTCATTGCCTCTGTGCACAGAGGAGTGGATCTTGTCCCTCCCTGCTTGTTTATGTAGTACATTGTGGAGGTACTGTTTGTTCTGATCTGTACTACCTTTCCCTGAATTAGGGAAGCAAAGGTTTGCAGGGCTAGAAACACTGCTCTCAGTTCCAGCAGATTTTTTGTGCTGGAGTGACTCTGCACTTGACCAGGTACCATGAGTGATGCACTCTCCTAGATGAGCACCCCACCCCAGTAGTGATGCGTCCGTTGTTAGGATCACTGATGGAGACTCTTGTTGGAAAGGGACTCCTCTGAGGTTGTTTCCTTTCATCCACCACTGAAGTGCCTGCAGTAACTCCCTTGTTACTGGAATCGGCTTTGAGAGTGGGTCCCTTCTCTGGCACCAGTGTGCTCTGAGGTGGAACTGACTGTGCCTCATCTGGAACCTGGCACCTTGGACTGTGCTTGTTGCTGTAGCCATGTGGCTCAGGAGTTGCAGAAACCGTTTTTGGCCTGTTCATTTTGAATGAACCAGCCAGTTGCAAGATGCTGCTTACCCTTTCCTGAGGTAGGTAAGCTCTTCCCACTATGGTGTTCTGTTCTGCCCCTATGAACTGTAGTGTTTGCACAGGGAGCAAGACTGACTTTTTCACATTTATCAGGAATCCCAGGGACTAAAAAAGGTCCTGGGTTACCTGCATATGCTCCCTTACCTGCTGGGGAGACTTTCCCATGACTAGCCAGTCATCCAGGTAGGGAAACACTGAGACACCTCACCTTCTTAGGTGGGCCACCACAACTGCCAGACACCTTGTGAACACTCATGGTACTGATGCGGGGCTGGTAGTGACCTGAAGGGAGTCTGAACCTTAGATATCTTCTGTGAGACTCCCTTATGGGAATGTGGAAATATGTGTCTTTTAGGTCCAAGGAGGCTAGCCAGTCTCCTTTTGTAAAGCTGGCAGAATCATTGCCGGTGTGACCATCTTGAACCTGGGTTTTACCAGGTGCCTTCTAGAATTGGCCGCCACTCCTGTTTATCTTTGTGGTAAGGAAGTACCCTGAGTAAAAAACCCTTCCCTTTTGCATGGGGGGTACAGGCTCTACTGCTCTGGATAGGAGCAGGGCCTGTACCTCCTTTTCTAGCAGCTTACTTTCTGAGAGAAGCTACTCTGAATACTCTTGTTCTTAAAGAGATCCACCAAGCTGTACTGCCCCCGCACCTGATATATAGATGCCTTACCGCCCACAGCATTCCAAAATTGTGCAGATGTCCCAAAATTATGCAGTAGACAAAAAAATGTTATCCCTCGTAAAATTCATTAAACCGGGTCCCAAAGATTTCCCAGTTTTAAGTGCTGCCTACGCTCTGCCCCCTCTCTCACTAATGTGATGACGAGATGCTAGGGAGAGTGTGGGGGCGTGCTCCATTATAATCAATGGGCGGCAGCTTTTCGATCTTTTTTTAATATTATAATGACCACTTGGTAATGAAACGTGGGCACCGGTCGACTAACAAGGCCCTTTTCGAGGACTCCCACATGAAGGGGACAGTAACTGCAAAGAAGATACAGGGAGTGCAGTAGGGTTTACAGGACCTAGGGAAGGAATACAAGTGAGAAGGAAAAGAACAGTTACGTAAGAACTTACCGTAACTGTAGATCTTCGAGACAATCTCTTGCAGCAGGTTACACCTTAGGATCTATAGCTGTCAGGCACCAGGACCACATAGAAACATTTTTGCTAGCAGTCTAACTGGGTCCGTCTATGGCACCATCATCACATCAATGTCCTCACTATATAGCCGTGGGCGGCCCCATGCCCTCCTCAGTTCCCCATTGGAGACCATCTGCCACGAACATGCCCCTAAGGGAACCGAGGTAGAGCCAGAGAGACCCGCCAGAAGGAACATGGAAGGCAGAAGGCTTACCATCCTGGAAAAGGAAGGACAGGAAAGGAGGAACTCAGAAGCAAGGAGGAGGGGGGTGGGACAGCATGACCTGCTGCAAGAGATTCTCTTGAAGATGTACTGTTACAGTAAGTTTTTACGTAACTGTTCTATCTTCTTTAAGGATATCTCTTGCAGCAGGTCACACCTTAGGAATGAGTCCCGAGCAGTACTGCAGAGGGAACAGTCTAGGTGACTGGAAGGAAAAAATGACTTACCATAGTAATCTTGTTTCTTCCAAGGGAGACTTTCTGTATTCTAACTAATGCAGTTAGCCCTTCCAGTTGAACTGCCCTGGAGATGAAAGAGTTAAAGCCTATATGTTAATAGTGGAACATTCAATAGGCTCGAGCTCAGTTTTCAAACCACTGTCCCTGGTACATTCTATGCAACTGCCAGATTCTTACAAGCAAACTATACTGATAATAGCAATAATGAGATAAACTAAGCTATGCTAATTAAAAGATATATTAAACGATAATAAATATCTAACTTATGTAGTCAAATGACTACAAACCCAATAAGGGCATAAAATAACTCAAGTCACAGATGCCCATGAAAAAAAAAACAAACAGTGGTCCAACACTTCAAAGAGGGACAGTTGGAGTGCAGTGCCCTCATGTTCCAGTAGAGGAGGCAGGGTGGGAGGTCAGAATACAGTAAGACTCCCTTGGAAGAAACAAGATTACTATGGTAAGTAATTTTTTCTTCAAACTCCAGGAAGTCTTACTGTATTCTGACTAATGCAGACTACCAAGCAGTGTCCCTTGTAGGTGGGCACAGAACCTACTTTGGGAATAGGCTCTGCAGTACTGCTGTGCCAAACCTGGCATCACTCCTAGCCTGGGTATCCACGCAGTAGTGCTTGGTAAATGTATGAAATGTTTTCCAGGTAGCTGCTTTGCAGATTTCAAGCAGGGGACCACCCCTTGCAGCTGCCAAGGAGGCAGCTGTCTCCCTGGTGGAGTGAACCCTCAGGCCCACTGGTGGCTCCTTACCCAGTTTGCCATAGTAGAACTGAATACATTCCACAATCCATAGTGCAATGGTCCTTTTTGTGGCTAGCTTGCCCTTTCCGATTTCTCCATAGGTGAGGAACAGCTGAGTACACTCATTCCTATGGCCTTTTGTCTGATTCAGATTGTAGCTGATGGCCCTTTTTACATCCAGGCTATGCAGCTTGTGCTCACCTGAGCTGGAATGGTCAGTAAAGAAGACAGGCAATGTAATGGGCTGGTTCAAGTAAAACTCTAGAGACCACTTTGGGAAGGAACTTCCTATTTGTTCTGAGCACAATCGTATCTCTGTGGACGGCAATGTAATTTGATTCCACAGACAAGGCCTGTAGCTCACTGATTCTTCTTGCTGAAGTGATGGCCACTAAAAACACAGTTTTCCATGTCAGGTATTTAAGATCTGCTGAGGACATGGGTTCAAAAGGGGGCTGCATGAGCTGTGCTATGCAGATGTTCAGGTCCCAAGAAGGGGTGGGCTCTCTATGAGGAGGATGCAAATGCAGCAATCCCTTAAATAATTTCTTGAAAATTGCATTAGAAGCCAGTGAAGGGCCCTTCCCCTGCTAAGAGATAGGCAGAAACAGCTGCCAGATGCGCCTTGAGGGTAGAAGGCCGAAGGCCTAGAGGATGAAGGTGAGCAAAATAGTGCAGCAAGACTGCCAAGCCAGCTTCCTGTGGATCTATATCCCTTTGGGAACACCAGACAGATAACCTTTTCCACTTTGATGTGTACGTCTTCCTGGTGGAAGGTTTTCTGGAAGTCCATTACCCCTTCTGAGAGATGCAAGGCTGCATACTCTAAGTCCTCAAGAGCTAGGCCTTGATCCTGAGGGACCAGAGATTGGGGTTTAGGATCCTCCCTTAGGAGGACGTCAGAAGGATGTGCCTCCTGGGAAGGCAGACTGGACTGTTGACTGACAAAGTCAGCAACTTTGAGTACTATGATTGCCTGGCCCAGTCTGGGACAATCAGAATCATTGTCGCAGGCTGTTCCTGAACTTGGTCAGCACCCTGAATATCAGGGGAAATGGAGGGAAGGCATACAAGAATTTGCCCGTCCAATCCAAGATCAAGGCATCCAGGGGTATTGAGCCCCGAACTGGTGGTCTGCAGCAGTACTGGGGCAACTGATGATTGTCTGGGGCTGCAAAGAGCTCCACCTCTGGGGTGTCCTATCTCCTGAATACTGCCAGTAGGACTTGACTGTTCAGAGTGCATTTGTGATGGCTCTGACTGATCCTGCTGAGTGCATCTGCCAAAACATTGTCTTTGTCTGGCGGGTGGACTGCTGACAGGAAGACCTTGAGGGAGTAGGCCAGACTCCAGACCTCGTCCCCTCCCTGTTTATGGTGGTTGTGTTGTCTGTTCTGATCTGAACCACCTTCCCCTGCACCAATGTGGCAAATGACTGCAGTGTTAGTAGCACTGCTCTGAGCTCCAGCAGGTTTATGTGCAACAGAGACTCCTGCTTGGTCCATGTGCAGTGTGGTGCCCTAGCTGGGCCCCCACCCTAGGAGGGAGGCACCTGTGGTCAGCACCACGGTTGGTGACTGTTTCAGGAAAGGGACTCCCATACTGAGGCTGTCCTTGTCATGCCACCATTGCAGAGCTTGTATCAGTGTGGAGGTCACTGGTACTACCTTGGTCGAGGGATGTGCAGCCAGAAGAAGGCTGCTAACTGGACAATACTGTCCACCCTTGACTGTGGTAGGATAGCTTTTGACCGAAAAGTGTCCAGCTCTGCCCCTATAAACTCTAGGAGCTGAACTGGCTTCAGAATTGACTTCTTGAGATTTACCAGGAACCCTAGAGACTGCAAGATGTCCTGTGTTGTGACCAGAGATTCCTCTAACTGTTGGGGAGAGTGCCCCACAACTAGCCAGTCATCCAGGTAAGGGAAGACTGTGACTCCCAACCTGCTCAGATGCGCCATAACCACTGCCAGGCACTTTGTGAAGGTTCTTGGTGCAGAGGACAGACCGAAGGGCAAGGCCCTGAACTGATAATGGCCTGAGGGCAGTCTGAACCTGAGGTATTTTCTGTGAGACTGCCTGATAGGGATATGAAAGTAGGCGTCCTTGAGGTCCAGGGATGCCAGCCAATCCCCTTGTCTTAGAGTGGGAAGGATCAGAGCCAGGGTGAACATTTTGAATTTTGGTTTTGTAAGATGCCTGTTTAGGTATCTTAGATCCAGAATGGGTTGCCACTCCCCATTTTTCTTCAAAGTTAGAAAGTACCTTAAATGCAACCCTTTTCCCCTGTAAGGGAATGGAACAGGTTCCACTGCTCTGTTTTCCATCAGAGTGGACACCTCTGCTTCCAAGAGGGCTGTTTCTGATTTGGTGGCAGGTTTGAATAGGTTTGCTTTTATTTTTGGAAATGACTTGAAGCTTAGAGCAAGACTCTGGTTTATTACTTCTAGGACCCACTTGTCTGTGATAATGGTTTTCCATGCCTGGAAGTAATAAGCCAGTCTGCCCCCTACTGGGGATGGGGAGGCGACCTGGACAATCACCTCAGGGAGTCTGCTTGGCAGGGGTCTTAGGCTGAGGGCTAGGTCCACCACAACCAGCACCTCGTCTGCCTCTACCCCTGAAGTAGCCTTTTCGCTGCTGGTAGGCAGGGAAGGCCTGAGCCTGATAAAAAAGGCCTTTGGTAAGGTCTGCCCCTGCCTCCCCTACTTTGCTGTCATTGAGGAGTGGCAGCCTTCTCTTTGGCTGCAACACTCTTGCAAGCCACTCTGTATTCATCTATCTTTTTCTTCTATGTCTCAGTTTGTTCCCCAAAAAGAGAATTTTGCACTAGGGGAAATCCAGAGCCTTAGTTTGGGTGTCTTGAGAGAGGTTAGTGCATCTTAACCATGCAAACCTCCTGTGAGATACAGCAGTGGCCATGCATGATCCTGGAAGCACTATCATTAGTATCCATGGCCATGTGGAACTGGTACTTAGCTGCTTCACCCTATTTTTAGCCAGCTCCTCCAGGTCAGATGCCAGCTGAGGAGGAGCTTTGCTGGCCAATTCATGGACAGATTCCCACAAGGACTTTTGGTACCTGGAAACATAGGCCATGTAAGAAGCTTGCCTTATGCAAGATGAAGCTCCCAGGTACCCCTTTTTAGCCAGAGAATAGATTTTCCTGGGGTCCTTCTCGGGGGGGAATGTGAAGCCAAGGGAATGTGCTTTCTGACAAGCAGCAGCCTGAACCACCCCTTCATGACTGTAGTGGCCAAACAAGAATTCAGTGCCATTACCGCCAAGGAATGTCTCCTGTCCAGTTTCTTATTCACAGGAGGTATAGATGTTGGGATGTGCAGGATTTTCATGGTCTGCCTTTTTAGAGACTTGTGGATGGGGATTAAGTCTCTTGGAAGCAGGCACATCTATCATCTCTATATAGTCAGGCTCTTCTTCTTCCTCAGAAGCTTCCTGAGCAAGGAGCTCCAAAGTTTCTGCTACCTTTTTTATAAAGGCATAATGGGAGGCAGGGTCCCTAGAGGGATGAGGAGGGGACTCAGGATCCAGGTGTTCTGGTGAAACCTCAGGCTCCATGGGCTCACCAAAATCATCCTCCTCTTCATCCTCTTCTTCCCACTCCTGTTCATAAAAAGGTTCAGACCCAAATGAACAGGAGGGAAATGTAGTACCCGGTGCCTGACCCAGGGTTTGGGCCGTTACGCGTCAACCCAGTTTGCCTGAACTGGTGTGCAGAGACTGGATAATTTGAATGGCTTTCGCTATCTCTTCCGCAGATGGAGCCGCAACAGTATGCTTTTGCTGTTCCGAACCAGCTGTTTTCCTTTTCTTTTTTGCCACAGGCGTTTCAAGGCCTGAGTCTGTGGCTCTTTTACCTGCAGAGGTTTCGCCCTGGTCAGAGGGTACCCCCTCCAATTCCACTGGTTTATCTTTAGTGGTGGAACTGGACCGACCTTCCGTGTCAGTTGCTTCCTCAGCCATTCTCTCCTGCAGTCTATTCAAACACCTGTCAAGTGCAGACTGAGGGAATTTTTTTTTTTTTACAGATTTCACAATCAGCCTGAACGTGGTCAAACCCAAGGCAGAAAACACAGAAACGATGCGGATCAGCTTTAGCAAATGGTTCACTGCACTTGGTGCAATGCTGAAACCCTGTGGGACCGGTTCTTTTCTTTGGTTTCCGTGACATAACAACAACCGAGAAAAATGTTTTAACACTTTTCCACAATGGGCAGTTTAGACCCACATAAGAGAGGATATTTGGTAAACAGACGGTTGAGCAGCTGAAGAGAAAACCGAGAAAAAAATGTGTTTTTCTTAAAAAAAAGTCTGTTGGTCCCTCAAACAGTAAATTTACAATAGAAGCTAAGAATTTTACCTTAAAAGTTAAGAAGAAATCTTCGTTTTTCTTCCAGTTGCGAAAACCAATCAGGAACAGAAAAACTTACTGGAAAGTAGAAACCCTAGTCTAGTCTAACCTGTAACCCAAGGACAGAAGTTTGAAAATGAAACTAAAATACATGGTGGTTGTAAAAACCGACAAAACTTGTACTTCAACCGAAGGAGCTGAGGAGAGATCTCCGAGGCGACTTCACAGGCAGGCGGAATAAAGAATCTGGCAGATACATAGAATGTACCAGGGACAGTGGCTTGAAAACTGAGCTCGAGCCTATTGAATGTTCCACTATTAACATATAGGCTTTAACTCTTTCATCTCCAGGGCAGTTCAACTGGAAGTACTACTGCATTAGTCAGAATACAGTAAGACTTCCTGGGGTTTGAAACAAGGGTCTACGAAAGGAGCCCTGTAACACAGCTAAGCCCAAACCTGCCCTCCTTCTTGAGACAATGTCCAGACTGTAGTGCCGTGTGAAAGTGTGGACAGTACTCAAGTTGCAGCAGCACAGATCTCACCTGCTGAAACCCCTCTGAAATGGGCAACGGAAGTGGCCATGCCTCAGGTACAGTGGCCCTTAACAGCCCCAGGAAGTTCTTTACCATACTTCCTATCAACAGAAAATAATACAGCTGGACAGTCATTTGGATAGACACTGTCTAGAAACAAGTATGCCCTCTTTCCCAGGGGTGAAAGAAACAAACAGCTGCAAGGACTTCCTGTAGCCCCTCATGCGACGAACATAATATCTGAGTATTCTATGTACATCTAAAGTATGGAGCAATGCTTCCCCTAAATTGGCATGCTCCAGATAATAAACAGGTAAGTGGATGGCCTGATTGCAATTAACCTCAGACACCTCTGGCAAAAACTTAAGGTTAGTACACAAAGACACCCAATCTTTGTGAAAAATCAAATAAGTCTGCTCACATATGAGTGCCCACAGCTCAGAAATCCTACAAACAGCAATAACAGCAACTAGAAATAACACTTTCCATGAAAGAAAGCATAGAACACATGTCGCAGCAGGCTCAAAAGGAGCCAAAGTAAGTTTCTCCAAAACAAAATTCAAGTCCCAGGCCGGGACTGGGTTACACATGAGAGGCTTCAAGTGCAGTATGCCCCTCAGAAAGGTACATGCCACATCTAACTGGGATACAGAATGGCCCTCAATGGGCACGTGGAAGGCTTATATGGCGGACAAGCGCATCTTTAGAGAAGAGTATTTCAATCCAGCATCCAACAGGGACAGCAAGTACCCTAGAATTCGGTTCACCGGGTAGGTGAAGGGGTCCAGGTGATGGGAAGCTGCCCACAAAGCAAAGCACTTCCATTTCATGGAAAACATCGCCCTGGTGGAAGGCTTTCTGGCGGTTACCAGGACGTCAGCCACTTTAGGGGAGACCCCAAACCTGGAAATGGCTACGTCTTCAGGAGCCAGGCATGCAGGTGAAGAGACCACAGGTTCGAACAGACAAGGGTTCCCAGTCCCTGTGACAGCAAACCTGGGCACAGGGGAAGAGGCACCAGACGATCCACTGCCAACTGCTGCAACAGTCGAAACCAAATCTGACAAGGCCAACAGGGGGCCACCAGAATCAGGGTGGCTCTCTCCATTTGGAGCTTGATTAGCACGCTCTCAATCAGATGAAAGGGATGGAAGGTGTAAAGTAACCTCCCTTTCCAAGAGAGGGACACTGCGTCTCGCCAGAAAACTCAAGGCCCTGGACTGAGTGAGCAGAAAAGCAGCTCTTTTGCAATGTGTGGGAATGCAAAAAGGTCCAACTCTGGGCAACCCCACCTGTCGAACAGGTCTTCTACCACTGAGGTGAGCAGTTCCTATTCATGCATTCCGGACTGCAACCTGCTTAGCTTGTCTGCCAGGACGATTTGCACATCTGGAACATGGACGACCGACAGTTCAAGGACGTAGTCCAGAGACCAGTACCAAACTCTCATTGCCTCCCCACACAGAGGGTAAGAGTGGGTGCCCTCTTGCTTGGTGGTGTGGTGCACTACAATGTTGTTGTCCATCTGCACTAGCTGGTGGCCTGGGGGCAGGTGGCACTGGAAGGCCTGCAGGCCACATAGGACAGCTCTCATTTCAAGGACACTGACATGGAGCTAGGCCTCAAGCAGAGTCCATGTCCCCTGAACCTGGTAAGGACCCAGATGTGCACCCTAGCCCAGCCCTGAGACATCCATGGTGAGGATCTGATGAGGGGAGGGTATGAGGAAGAGAATCCCCTTGAGCAAATGGCTGGGTTCCATCCACCACAGGAGAACCTTCTTTACCAGTGAAGAGACAAGGACCCTCTGCTCCAGATTGTCAGTTTGCTGATCCCACTGTACCCTCGAAGTCCACTGAGGGATGCGCATATGCAGCCTCTCCGGGGAACCATGGCAATGGCCACAGTCATCGGGCCCAGCAGCCTGAGAAAAGTCCTGAATTGACATATTGGCTGTGATAGAGTTCCTGGGCCTGTGCCATCAGTCGCTCCGTGCTGTCTGGGAGCAGAAAGGAGGAGCCCTGGGCCATGTTCAGTACAGCTCCTATGTACTGGAGATGCTGATCGAGAGTCAACACCAACTTGGACAGGCTGACTGTGATCCCCAAATGGCTAAACAGTTGCATGGTACACACCAGGGTCCAAGACAGTTGCTCTCTGGACTGAGCTTTGAGCAACCAGTCGTCCAGACAGGGGAAGATGTAAAGTCCCTCCCCTCCCCTCCTGAGGGCCACTGCCACTACACCTAAACATTTGGAAAAGGCCTGAGGCACCAAAGACGAGCCAAAATGGAGGACTCTGAGCCGGTAGTGCTCCCATTTAAACAGGAACCAGAGGTATTTCCTGTGGGGAAGGCAGACCTTAATGTGCAGGTATGTGTCCTACATATCTAGGCAGTAAATCCAGTCTCCCTTTTGGAGCAAGGGCAACAGGCCTGTGAGGGTGACCATCCTGAATTTTTTATACTGGATGTAGTAGTTCAGGTTTAGTAGGTCCAGGATGGGCCTCAAGTCCCCTGTGGATGTGGGAATGAGGAAGAAGTGGGAGTAGAACCCCATGTTCCGTTGATTCTTGGGAACAGGTTCTATGGCCCTTTTTCACAGCAGCGGATTGATCTCCTCTAGTAACATGGGTATGTGGCCTGGAGGGTAAGTGAAAGGCCTTGGAGGGAGATCTGGAGGCATATCCACAAATTCTAGAGCATGTCCTTGTTCTGTGAGTTGCAGCACCCAAACGTCAGTTGTGATCTCCCGCCACCCATCCTGATGGAGGGAGAAATGACCCCCCCCCCCCACATCCTGGAAAACCAAATGGAGAGGGTCGGGCAAGGAGTCAGGCTGAGGCTGAGCCTACGGCTAGGGCTGCTCCTCTACCTCTTGGGGACTTTCCTATGGTGGAGGAGGGGGTAGGCAGGGCAGTTCCAGCTTTTCACTTGACAGACTGTCTGTAGCATGGGTGGCACGCCAAAAGGGCACCCTCTACCCATTCTTCTGGTGGGCGTGCTAGAGAGCGTGAAAGGACAGCAGAGTTCTCGATGAGGCCAGCAGGTCATTGAGGAAATCCTGCACGTCCACACCAAAGAACTTGTAGCCCTTAAAGGAGCATTCAGAATGGACTATTGGATGTCCCAAGCAAAACCGGACACCCTGAGCCAGGAGTACCTCCTCAGGCAAACTCCCACCATGGAGGCTCTGTCGGAGGCATCAAGGGCATCACAGGCAGCTCGCAGGAGGTGTTTGCCCACATCTGCACTAATCCGGAGGGTCTTGAGCATCTTCTGTTTTTGAGAGCCCTCCGGAAGGGACTGGGCAGCAGACCTGCGCACTTCCCAGAGGTCATTCTGGAATTTAAGCATATGGCTAATGTAACTAATGATCCTGACAGCCAGAGTGGAAGAGGCAAATACCCTCTTGCCCATAAGGTCCAACTTTCTGGACTCCTTGTCTGGAGGGAGAAAGCTGAGGTGCTAGGGCCTCTTGGATCTATCATGGGCTGCATTGATCACCATGGTCACAATTTTGTAACCACTCCTTTCCTTCTATCTGCACACCCACCCACAAGTAGTGCTGCCTAAGGGATACACGTTGGCGCCTGGGTTCATGGTTATAATTGGCTTGGCAAGTGGCGTGGTGCCTCCTCCTATGGGGATCCTTATAGCAGTGTACTGCCAGGGTGCTTCCCCACAGGAAATGAAATACAGCCCCCTCCCTTGGTAACAGGTAGAACAGTATACAGCCTACGGGGGCCCTGCAAAAAAAGGCTTCCCAGAGGGGTGCCTGGTACAGCTTGTCCACTTTTCTGGGCATGGGGGAATCAAGTTAGGTCTGTACCAAGTAGCCATAGTGGCATCCTCATATGCACACTGATCACAGGAGGAATGAAGAGGGGAGGAGAATTTGGCAGGTCCAGGTAATGAGACAGGTTCCGCCAAGTTATGTCCTGCTCTGCAGCATCAAACCGCATAGCAGACTGCAGTTGCCACATTACAGCTGTGAAGCAGGGGTCATCCTCGACAACCTTGAAGGGGCTGGTAGTGGTGGTGCCGCATGGTGTGATATTGCCGATGCCAGTTGAGAGGGCCCCACCGGCAACTGGTCCTGAGGTGAAGCAACTCTCTACATGAAGTCCCAGACAGAGGAAAGCAGGGTCTGGACATCGATGGTCACCGGCATTAATAGGGAGCCCTGTGGCTGCGCGACAGGGGGCATTAAGGCCTTGCGATGGCAGAGGGCAGTAGCAGTGACAGGATGGGGGCAGGTTGAGATACCAGCTGAGGGACCTGCATCCCTGACATCACAGGAACGGGCAGGGGCATTGGTTGAAGAGGCCTGAAGCCCAACAAAGCAGGACTATTGCTGGCTACACCCAGGCTGGTGTCACTCCCTAACTGTGGCTCCGAGGAGGTGGGGGGGCTGTTCAGCAGGAGCAGACGAGTTGGCGGGGGTAAAGAAAGCCCTGACAATGATGGGTCAGCATCGTCAGAGTAGAAACCAACAGGTCACGCTGCCACAGTCCCCCTCCTTGGAAGAATGGGTAAGGGAGACAGTGGAAATCATCAGCAGGAGAAAGTGGAGACCCGCCAATGATGAACCAACACCAGGTGGAGGAGTGCTGGCGGGAAAGGCTGCCAAGGCCGACCCTGCAGCAGAGAGGGTGTGGGCAGCAGTGGGGTCGCCGCCAGTCTGGTCGATGACCGCGTAATATTAGGCACTGAAAGTGGCAACTGAGAATGTTCCTGGTAGGACCTTTCTTTCTCATGGTGGCGATGGTTCCCCGACAACTTGTCCCGGGCCTTAGCGGTATGAGATCTTGAGGATGGGGCTGGGGAAGTGGAGGAGCTCGTAGCCTGAAGTTCCTTTTCCTAGGCGGCGACCTTCTGCTCCATGAAAAAGGATTTTAGCCCTTTCTGACGACGACGACAGGAAGCTTGATTTTAGCCATGACAGATCCCGCAGGCCTTAACGTCATGGTCGGCGCTAAGGTAGCAGATGCAGGCCCTATGGTCGTCTTTATTGTAGATCTTCTGTCCGCAGCTACAGCAGTGGAAAAGATTGTCAGATCTGGGCATAAACGAAAAGGAAAAGGGGAACCACTTCAGGGGAATAAACACAGAAATAGATTAGTTGCCATATTGGTCCTTGTAAGAACAGATCCAAGAGCAAATGGTTTGATACCTTTTATTGGCCCAGTACAGATGGTACTAAAAGAAAACAATGTCAAAGCTTTCAGACCAACCAAGTCCTTCCTCGGAGACTTATGACAATTGTTCAGAGAGTCACATTCTATTAACACCCAGATCATACAGAAAAAAATCTCATTGGTTTAAAGTACCTATTTCAAAAACCACAGATTTAAATGGAACGAACAGGATTTAATTAGCTTGCTACTACTGAGAATCTTTTCAAGGTCAAATGACATCCAAAGTAGATAAGCTGAACATTCAAGCAGGCAAAAACGTGTTATGAGAATACATTCAAAATAAAAAGCAAGACCTATAGATTTGATACCACAAATGTCCAAGTTAAAACTTAATAGTATTGTATGATAAAACACTGTACAACAGAAATTTATATATGGAAATAACAGGGAATAAGAAAAATATACCTTGTATGAACAACTGTTTAAAACATTCATATAGAATTAAACCTATCTGGAAATATTTTCTAAACTATACTCTCAACCAGTTAACACACTCCATAAACATTAAAACCTACAGTGCTGTAACAATATGTTTTACAATATAGTATCAGCTGTCAGTTTTATTGCCAAATAAAAAATATAAATCTGTCAAGGACCACCTGGAAAATGAGTTCATGCATCTTAAAATGTTCAAAGTTCAATAATGAGACAGTATATAATAGTGTTAAGAATCTGAATAAAACCCCAATGGAATTAAGTCCCCCGGGAAAAGATAACTAGAAAAGAAGTGTCTATTCACCATGTATGTGAGCCAAAAGTCCTAAGAAAAAATTACATACCACAGTAATCTTGTTTCTTCTAATGGAGTCTTGCTGTATTCTGACAATATGCAGTTAGCCTTCCAGTTCAATTGCCCTGGAGATGAGAGAGCTAACTCTATGAAGAAGCATAGAACGTTGAGCTCGAGCTCGATTTTCAAACCACTGTCCCAGGTACATTCTGTGTAACCGTCAGATTCTTACGAGCACTAAGTGAATAACACCAAGCTATTTGTAATAAGAGCAATAATAACAACATGGCCAACGCTCAAACAAACGGCAACAATACGACTGAAGTCAAGAAATGCCCAAGCCAAAAACTTGGCACCCCTGAGGTGCAGCACTAAAATTTATCCTAGAAGCAGGATACGCCCCTCTTAGGTGATGTTAGGGGAGTGAGGTCAGAATACAGCAAGACTCCATTAGAAGAAACAAGATTACTGTGGTAAGTAATTTTTTCTTCAAACAACATGAAGTCTTGCTGTATTCTGACAATATGCAGACTACCAAGCAGTATCCCATGGAAGTGGGCACAGAACCTACTTAGGGAATAGGCTCTGCAGTACTGCTGTGCCAAACCTGGCATCACTCCCAGCCTGGGTGTCCAGGCAGTAGTGTTTAGTGAATGTGTGAACAGTTTTCGAGGTAGCTGCTTTACAGATTTCGAGCAAAGGGATATCTCTGGCAGCGCTATGGAAGCAGCTGTTCCCCTAAGACCGCAGGTGGCTCTTTCCACAGTTTGCCACAGCAAAACTGGATGCAAAATATGAGTCACCTAGCAATGGTTATCTTGGTGGCTGGCTTGCCTTTGCCCACTTCTCCATAGGTAATGAACAACTGGGTACAGTTGTTCCTATGGGCCATTGTCTGTTCAATATAGTAACTAATAGCCCTTTTTACATCCAGGCTATGCAGTCTCTGTTCACCTGAGGAAGAATGGTCAGTGAAGAAGACAGGTAATGTCATGGACTGGTTCAAATGGAAGTCCAAGACCACCTTTGGGAGAAATTTCCTGTTTGTTCTAAGAATGACCATATCCCTATTGAAGTCTATGTAGTCAGATTTCACCGACAAGGCCTGTAGCTCACTAATTCTCCTAGCAGAGGTTATGGCAACCAGAAGAAAAAATTACTCACCTTAGTAATGTTGTTTCTTCTAATCGAGTCTTGCTGTATTCTGACTATTGCAGTGATATCCAACCTTTGAACTGCCCCGGAGAGGAAAGAGTTAACTTTCCATGCAAGGCATGGAACACTGAGCTCGAGCTCGGTTGAGACTCTGTCTGTTGTTGTTTGAACCCAAACCGCCAGATCTTTACGAGCTATACTCACTGGGCGTCCTGTGTGGAAACTGTAAACTCACACTAGTCAACTGGCAACTAAATTTAATAAAAGGTTTTTTGGCTCCAAGGCAAAGACTCAAGTCAGGAAACCCAAAAAACAAAACACAACACACACCCAAAAATAAGAGGGTGAGAAAAAGGGGGCACCGTTCCTGCCCACCCACATCCCAAAACCCAGGTTCTGAGAGGGAGGCGGGAAGTCAGAATACAAAGACTCCATTAGAAGAAACAACAATACTAAGGTGAGTAATTTTTCTTCAAACAACATGAAGTCTTGCTGTATTCTGACTATTGCAGACTACTAAGCAGTACCTCCATGGAGGAGGGACAGAACCTACTTTGGAACAGGCTCTGAGCACTGCTGTGCTAAACCGAGCATCACTCCTAGCCTGGATGTCCAGAGAGTAATGCTTGGTGAAAGTATGTATTGTTTCCAGGTGGCTGCTTGACAAATCTCTAAGATAGGAATATCCCTGGCAGCAGCCAGGGAAGCAGCTGTACCTCTAGTACAGTGAGCCCTCAGGCCTGAGGGTGGGATTCTGCCTAATTTTTCATAGCAGAATTGTATACAAGAGACAATCCACCTGGCAAGAGATCTCTTAGTGGCAGGTTTTCCCTTACCAACCTCACCATAAGTGAGGAACAATTGGAGGGAGTCAAACCTGTGACCTTGGTGCGCTCTATGTAGTAGCTAAGGGCCCTTTTCACATTCAGACTGTGAAGCCTCCTCTCCCCAGAGGAGGAATGGTCAGTGAAGAAAACAGGAAGAGACACAGACTGATTAAGGTGGACATCTGAAACCATCTTAGGTAAAAACTTCCTATTAGTCCTGAGGACCACCTTATCTCTGTGGAAGGAGATAAAATCAGGCTCCACTGACAGGGCCTGTAACTCACTTATGCGTCTGGCAGAAGTAATGGCTACCAAGAACACAGTTTTCCAAGTCAAGTACTTAAGCTCTGCCGAAGACAAAGGCTCAAAAGGGGGTTGCATGAGCTGAGCAATGCAAACGTTAAGGTCCCAAGCAGGGGCAGGGTCCCTGAAGGGAGGATTGGTATGCAGCAATCCCTTGAAGAATTTACAGAATACAGGATGAGCTGAAAGGGAAGAGGGCTTGCCTGCTGACAAGAAGGCAGAGACAGCTGCCAGATGCACTCTAATTGTAGCTGGTCTGAGTCCCAAGCTATTGAGATGAACCATATAGTCCAGAACTGTAGGCAACCCAGCAGACTCTGGAGAAATATGCTTCCCAGAGCACCAAATAGTAAACCTTTTCCATTTGGAGTTGTAAGTCTTTCTGGTGGAAGGCTTTCGAGAAGCCTTTAGGATATCCAGAACACCTTGAGAGAGATGCAAATCAGCAAACTCTAACTCTTCAAGAGCCAAGCCTTGAGATTGAGAGATTTGAGATTCGGATACCAAACCCTCCCCTGAGAACATGCTAACAGGTTGTAATTCCTGGGAAGAGACAGGGGAAGGTGGACTGCTAAGGACAGCAAGAGAGGGTACCAGGGCTGCCTGGCCCAGTCTGGAGCAAATAGAATCACTTTGCAGAGTTGAGACCTGATTTTGACTAGTACCTTGAACAGGAGAGGGCAGCGGGGGAAGCATACAGGAATTTCCCTTCCCAATCGAGAACTAGAGCATCCAGGGGGACTGAGCCCAACACTGGGGGTCTGCAGCAAAAAAGAGGAAGTTGGTGATTGTCTGGGGCTGCAAAAAAATCTATCGGTGGAGTGCCCCATCTGGAGAAGATCACCTTCAAAATTAGGGGATCTAGGGACCACTCGTGATGGCCCTGAGATATCCTGCTGAGAGCATCTGCCAAGACATTGTCCTTCCCTGGGAGGTGCACTGCTATCAGAGAGGTATTCAGGCAATAGGCCAGAGACCACAACCTCACTGCTTCTGTGCACAAGGCCGTAGACCGAGTGCCCCCTTGCTTGTTGATGTACCACATTGTGGTGGTATTGTCTGTCCTGATCTGAACTACTTTGTTCTGAACAGACTTGGAAAAAACTTGAAGTGCTAGAAACACTGCTCTGAGTTCTAAGAGGTTGATGTGAAGCAGAGATTCTCAAAGTGACCATAACCCTTGCGTGGTCAGATCCCCCAAATGGGCTCCCCAGCCCAAGAGGGAGGCATCTGTGGTAAGGATTAGAGAATGAGATTGAGTGACAAAGGGGACTCCTTGTGTTAGGTTGTCCTGATCCTGCCACCATTGCAAAGTCTGGATTAGGGTTCGAATCACTGGGATTAACTTGGTCAGAGAATCCTTTCTCTGGGACCAGAAGGCTCTTAAGTGGAACTGAATGTCCCTCATCTGAAATCTTGCTCCTTGGACCACTGCCGTAGAGGCAGCCATGTGGCCCAGGAGCTGCAGAAAATGCCTTGCTGGTCGAGACACCTGGAGGGTGAATTAAGAGGTCAGTGTCACAAGGGTCCTTGCCCTGCCCAGGGGAAGGAAGGCTCTTACCCTTATTGTATCCAGCTCCGCTCCTGTGAAGGTGAGGAGCTGCACTAGCTCTATAACTGACTTTGAAAGATTCAGGAGGAATCCTAGAGAAGTGCGCAGTTGCCGAGTTATCTGTAGGTGTGACCTGACTTGGTCTGGAGACTAACCCACTATGAGCCAGTCGTCCAGGTATGGAAAGATGGAGATCTTTTTTCTCCTTAGGAAAGCAACCACTACTGCAGGCATTTTGTGAACACCCTTGGAGCTGATGTTAGGCCAAAGGGCATTGCTCTGAATTGATAGTGGCCTGAGGGCAACTCGAACCTGAGGTACTTTCTGTGGGAGCATCTGATGAGAATGTGGAAATAGGCATCCTTGAAGTCCAGGGAGACTAGCCAGTCCCCTGGCGTTAGAGAGGGTAGAATTATTCCCAGAGTCGCCATTTTGAACTTTGGCTTTAAAAGATGCTTGTTTAAATATCTGAGATCCAGGATGGGCCGACATTCTCCTGTCTTTTTGGGGGTTAGGAAGTACCTGGAGTACAATCCTTTTCCCTTGTGTAGGGGTGGAGCCCTTTCTATGGCTCCGAGAACCAAGAGGGAAGATACCTCTACCTCTAGGGCAAGGGCCTCTGATGGACTTGCAGGTGGAAAGGATCTAGTTCTCATCTTGGGAAATTGTTTGAAGCTGAGAACCAGTCCGTGGCTTACTACTTCCAGGACCCATTTGTCTGATGTTAAAGACATCCAGTCCTGGACAAAGTAAGCCAGCCTGTCCCCTACGGGTAGTGGAGAATCGGCCCGGGCAACCCCATCAGGGTGCCTGTTTGGCTGGGGCTTTAGGCTGAGGGGTGGTAGCAGGCCTGCTTATACCCCGTCTGACTCTCCCTCTGAAGAACCCCCTCTGGGCAAAGGTAGAAGAGGAGGCCTGGGCTCGGTAGAGAGGCCTATGAAAAGGCCTGCCCCTGGAATGCTGCCTCTGGGGAGTGGCTTGCCTTTCCTTGGCCTGAGCACTCCTATAGGTGGTCCTGTACTCATCCATTTTCTTCATGTAGTACTCTGGCTGCTCCCCAAACAGAGAATTACCAATAACAGGAAAATCTATGGCCTTAGTCTGGGTATCCTGTGACAGGCTAGTACATCTGAGCCAAGCCATCCTACGAAGGGCCACAGATGTAGCCATGACTCTAGATGAAACATCACTGGAGTCCACTGCAGCATGAAATTGCACCTTGGATGCCTCAATACCATCTGCAGCCACCTGCTCCAGCTCCTTGGCAAGCTGGCCAGGGACCTGTTTAGCTAGAGCCATCACAGTGTCCCATCTAGACTTCTGGTATCTAGCTGTGTAGGCCATATAATTAGCCTGCCTGAGTCCCAAAGATGCTGCCATGTACTGTTTCTTTGCCATGACATCAATCCTCCTGGAGTCCTTATCTGGGGGTGTGAAGCCAAGGGATATTTGCCTTATCACAGGCAGCAGCCTGCACTACCCAACATGGCTGCATTGCTGGGAAAGGAACTCCGTATCTGAGCCTGAAAGAGTATACCTCTTGTCCATTCTTCTGTCCACAGGAGGTACAGAATTAGGAGTCTTTAAAATTTTAAATGTCTGTTTCCCAAAAGACTTATGGAGGGGAATAGACAGTCTCCTGGACTCTGGGATGTCCATCATCTCAACATAATCAGGCTCCTCCTGATCCTCTATTGCTTCCTCCATAGGAAGCTGGAGAGTTTCAGCCACTTTTTTGTAAAACATAAAGTGGAAAGCGGACTCAGAAAGCCTAGGAGGAGAAACACCTGAAGGTCTGTCTGGGGAGATGTCCGGGTCAATGGGCACATCCAGACTGTCATAATCACCATCACTATCCTCATACTCTCCCTCTTCCTCCTCCGGTTCATAAAAATCCTCTAAATTATAATCTGGAACCGGGTGAACCGACTGAACCGAGACCCTAACCGATGGTGCCGGTTCGGTCGGAACCGGAGTTAGCGATTGAACAATCCTTATCGCTTTGGCTATTTCATCAGCGGTCGGAGAAAGAACTTGTGGATCCGAACCGGCTGACTTATCCCTTCTTTTTCTTTTAACCAGAACTGACTCCTCAGAGTCGGTTCTCCTTTTGCCCGAAGAAGTTTCGCCCTGGTCAGAGGGCACTTCTTCTGGTTCGGTTGGAACCGAACCGGGCTGGCCATCCGGGTCAGCGGACTTTTTGGCCTCCCTTTCCCTCAGCCTACCTACTCTCTTTTCCAGGGTAGCTGTGGGAAAACTTTTACAAATCTGGCAGTCTGAATCGAGGTGGTCAAACCCCAGACAATAAACACAGGTGGTGTGGGGGTCAGCCTTAGCAAAGGCTTCCCCACACACACTACGGTGCTGAAACCCAGTCGGCCCGGTTTTTCTCTTGGGTTTCTCAGACATGGCCAGTCCTATCCAAACTTACCCTTTTTGGCAATCCACCAGGCAAGACACCCTTATCGGCTCCTGACCGTGTCACGGGTCGTGGAAAAAAACGTAATGAAATCCATTTTTTTTTTAGAACCAATAAGGACTGGTTACCACACTCTAAAAAGCTGAACAAACTTTTTTACAAGCCTTATCGGTTCAAACCGAACCGATCCGATGTTTACAAGTTCCACACAGAAGCTAATAATAATAAACCTATCTAGTACTCATGGTACCACAGACAGAGACTGAACCAACAGGTTAGACAGAAGAAATTCGGTTGAAACAGAGGGAAAAAAACGACACTTTAACCGACTAAACTGAACAGAGCGAAGGAGAAATCTCCGGAGCGACTGTTCAGTGAGGTGGAGTAAAGAATCTGGCGGTTTGGCTTCAAACAACAACAGACAGAGTCTCAACCGAGCTCGAGCTCAGCGTTCCATGCCTTGCATGGAAAGTTAACTCTTTCCTCTCCGGGGCAGTTCAAAGGTTGGATATCACTGCAATAGTCAGAATACAGCAAGACTTCATGTTGTTTGAAAGACAGTTTTCCATGTCAAGTACTTAAGCTCAGCTGAAGACATGGGTTCAAAAGGGGGGCTGCATTAACTGAGCTATGCAAACATTCAAATCCCAGGATGGGATAGGCTCCCTGTGAGGAGGATGTAAGTGGAGCAACCCTTTAAAAAACTTATTGAAAACTGAATGGGATACCAGGGAAGAGAGATACCCGGCAGAGAGATATGCAGACACAGCTGTGAGATGCACCTTCAGGGTAGAAGGCCGAAGGTCTAAAGAATGCAGGTGTACTAAATAGTCTAACATGGGTGCCAGTCCTGCTGCTTGTGGGTCTATTTCCTTCTGTGCTCACCAGATGGAAAGTCTCTTCCACTTAGAAGTATAGATTTTTCTGGTAGAAGGTTTTCTGGAAATCTTCAGAATATCCATAACCCCCTGAGAGAGAGAGAGATGCAGGCCTGCATACTCTAGCTCCTCAAGAACCAGGCCTCGAGTCTGAGGGCCTTGAGGCTGGGGTACACAATCTTCCCCTGAGAGGAGGTCAAGAGATTGTACCTCCCGGGGAGGCAAATTGGATTGGTCACTGTCAGAGACAGCAGCATAGGGTACCATGACTGTCTGGCCCACTCCGGAGCAATCAGAATCATAGTTAATGGCTGGCTCCTGAGTTTAACCAGTACTCTGA
The DNA here is from genome assembly GCA_016271365.2 of Neoceratodus forsteri. Lineage (NCBI taxonomy): Eukaryota > Metazoa > Chordata > Ceratodontiformes > Ceratodontidae > Neoceratodus > Neoceratodus forsteri. The sequence goes on along the minus strand of CM057450.1, from coordinate 471,345,958 downwards.
AGATCAGAGGGAATGGGGGAAAGGCATACAGAAATTTGCCTGTCCATTCCAAAATGAGTGCATCCAGAGGCACGGGGCCCAGAACTGGAGGTCTGCAACAGAACTGGGGCAGCTGGTGATTGTCTGGGGCTGCAAACAGATCTATCTCTGGTGTGCCCCATCTCTTGAGCACTGCTTGCAGTATTTGTTCAGAGACCACTCGTGGTGACTTATTCTGCTGAGGGCCTCTGTCAGTACATTGTCCTTGCCTGGCAAGTGCACAGCTGAAAGGGAAGTCTGAAGGGAGTATGCCAGACTCCAAATCTTCATTGCTTTCGTGCACAGGACCTTGTCCCTCCCTGCTTGTTTATGTAGTACATCGTGGTGGTGTTGTCTCTCCTTACCTGAACCACCTTGCCATGCACCACCTCTGAAAATGACTGAAGAGCCAGGAACACTGCCCTGAACTCTAACAAGCTGATGTGGAGCAGAGACTCCTGATGGGACCACTTCCCATGAGCAGTGAGGTCCCCCAGGTGAGCCCCCCATCCCAGGAGTGAAGCATCCGTGGTAAGAACTACTGCAGGGGGCTGTTGGAGGAAAGGAACACAATCCCTGAGATTGTCCTTGTCCAGCCACCATGGGAGCGCCTGAAGCAAGATAGATGTCACTGGAATTAGCTTGGATAGGGGATCCCTTTTCTGAGACCAGAAGGATCTAAGATGAAACTGAATGTCCCTCATCTGGAACCTGGCTCCTGGAACCACTGCCATGTGTCCTAGCAGCTGAAGAAAGTGTCTTGCAGGACAAGACACTTATACTCAAAAGGAACTTGCCAGATGGATAAGACTGGCCACTGTTTGTGCTGGCAGAAAAGTGAACTATGTCCAGCTCGGCTCCTATGAATGCTAGAACCTGGACTGGTTCCAGTACTGATTTGCTTAGGTTTACCAGGAATTCTAGGGAACCCAAGGTGTTCTGCACCAGAGCCTGGGCTTCCCTGACCTGCTGAGGGGACTGTCCCACGCCCAACCAGTCGTCCAAGTAGGGGAAACACAGACACTCCTTGCCTTCTGAGGTAGGCCACCACCACTGCCAGGCATTTTGTAAATGTTCTGGGGGCAGAGGTCAGACCAAAGGGTATTGTCCTGAACCGATAGTGGCCTGAAGGTAACTCGAACCTTAGATACTTTCTGCGGGAGTGTCTGATAGATATGCGGAAGTAGGCATCCTTGAGGTCCAAGGAGGCAAACCAGTCTCCTTGCCTGAGTAGGAAGGATCTTGTTGAAAGTCACCATCTTGAATTTGGGTTTTGTCAGGTGCTCGTTGAGGTACCTGAGATCTAGGATGGGCCGCCACTCCCCAGTCTTCTTTGAGGTAAGAAAGTATCTTGAGTACAACCGTTTTCCTTTGTTGAAGAAGGGGACAAGTTCCACTGCTCTTACATCTAACAGTGTGGAAACTTCTGCCTCCAGAAGAGTTGTCTCCAACTTGCTGGCAGATTTGAAAGATCTTGCCCTGGTTCTTGGGAACCTTTTGAAATTTAGAGCAAGTCCCTGGCTCACTACTTCCAGGACCCATTTGTCTGTTGTAATGGATTCCCAGGCCTGGAAGTGGTGAGCCAACCTGCCTCCTACTGGTAGAGGGGAGGTGGCCCTGACTGACACATCAGGGTGTCTGCTTGGCAGGAGTTTTAGGCCGGGAGGTGGATGCAGCTCTACTCACACTTCTCCTACCTCTTCCTCTGAAAAATCCCCTCTGCTACTGATAAGCAGAGGAAGCTTGTACCTGGTAGAAAGCCCTTTGAAAAGGTCAAGCCCTGCCAGACCTGGGTTGCTGCTTCTGAGGAGTGGCAGACTTTTCTTTTGCAGCTGCACTCCGGTAAGTTGTTCCGTGCTCGTCCATTTTCTTCATATATGACTCTGTTTGAACCCCAAACAGAGAGTTCTGGATGACAGAGAAATCCATGGCCTTGGCCTGGGTATTCTGAGACAGGTTGGTACATCTAAGCCAGGAAAATCTTGAGATAGATGCAGCCATGACTCTAGATGATACATCATTAGAGTCCACTGCAGCATGAAATTGCACTTTTGATGCCTCAATGCCATCCTTTACTATCTGCTCCAGGTCCTTGGCTAGCTGTCTAGGAGCAGTCTTAGCCAGATCCAGGACAGATTCCCATCTGGACTTTTGAAATCTGGCTACATAAGCCATGTAGGAGGCTTGCCTAATCCCCAGCAAAGAAGCCAAGTATTGTTTCTTGACGATAGCATCAATCCTCCTAGAATCTTTGTCAGGAGGGTGAGAGGCTAACGGGATACCAGCCTTGTCACATGCTGCAGCCTGGACTATCCCTACATGGCTACAGTGGTTGCAGAGGAACACTGTGCCATTACCTGAAAGCATATACCTCCTATCTATCCTTCTGCCAACCAGAGGGATGGAGGTAGGCATCTGCAAAATCTTATTAGTCTGCTGTTTTAAAGAGTTATGCAGAGGGATGGACAGTCTTTAGACTCAGGGACATCCATCATTTCTATGAAATCAGGCTCCTCCTCTTCTTCAGCAGCCTCTAAAGTAGGAAGCTACAAAGTCTCTGCAACCTTCTTGTAGAAAGTATAATGGGAAGAGGATTCCCCAGACTGCCTAGGAGGAGAGACTGAATCCGGTCTATCTGGAGAAATATCGGGCTCAATGGGTTCCCCAAGTCTTCTTCTTCTTCTTCCCCTTCCTCTCCGTCTTCCCACTCAATCTCATAAAAAGCTTCCAGATCATAAGAACTGGTGGGAAATGAACCGGTAATGGACTGAACCGACTGTCGCATGTGAGTCATCGGTTCGCTTGGTTCTGACTGAAGCGACTGAAAATTCTAACAGCTTTAGCTGTTTCGTCCATGGCTGGGGCCGGAAACTTAGGCTCCGAATCGGCAGATTTTCACTTTTTCTTAGCTGATACTGAAGCTTCAGTATCCACTTTTCTTTTGGTCGAGGAGGTATCGCCCTGGTCGGAAGGCACCTCCTCCGGTTCTACTGCACCCTCACGAGCCGGACCGGCCAACCGGAGCAACAGATTTTTTGGCTATTCTTTCCTTCAGCCAGGCTAAATGCTTATCCAGCGTGGCATTAGGAAAGTTTTCACAAATTTGGCAATTTGTTTTCGGGTGGTCAAACCCCAGACAATAAACACACATGAGGTGGGGATCCACCTTGGCATAAACCTCTCCACACTCTATGCAGTGCTGAAACCCAATGGGTCTGGTCTTTGTCTTGCGTTTCTCAGACATACTGCTCTGAAGCCAAAGTTACCCTTTGAGAGGCGGTCAGGCCAGAGTAACCAATAAAAGTTTCGGTTAACGACTAGTTCAATGGTCGATGGAAAAAAACAATGAAACTTCAGGTTTTTTCAACCAAACCGCCAGATCCCAGACTAACTATATAAACTATAAATTTACCTCAAGAAAAAGCAAAAGTAGTCCTCTCTCGGTTACTGTGGACCGAAAAAAGGACCAAACACCAATCTGGAGATAAATTTATCTAGTCTAACCTGTACCATAGACAGAGGTTTGAAGAAACCAAAAAAACAAACCGCGGTTAAATACACCAACGAAAACACACCATTCAACCGAAGAGAAATCTCCAGAGCGTCTTCACAGGCAGGCGGAGTAAAGAATCTGATGGTTATATGGAATGTACCAGGGACAGTGGTTTGAAAACCAAGCTCGAGCTCAACGGTCTATGCTTCTGCATAGAGTTAACTCTTTAATCTCTGGGGCAGCTGAACTGAAGGGCTAACTGCACATTGTCAGAATACAGCAAGACTTCATGTTGTTTGAACACCCTGTAGCATAATTATGACATGTACCGGAATATAAGCCTACCTAAATATTTAAGCACAACCCCAACCCCTTCCCCTACACAGCCCCTTCTCTACAACCCACCACACAAAATTACCCCCCACACTGAATCCCCCCCCTCATACACACTCACCCAAGACAACCGAACCTTCCCCCCCACAAACACATATATTTGGTGAAAAACCAACATGTTGATAACCAGTTAAAAAGGACTCTATGAAAATAAAAACAAAACCACAACAACACACTAAAGTCCTGTTAAATGTCCATCCTATGAGGGAAACGTCTGTGTAAGTTTAAGTGGGGTAATGTGTCATGAAACCCAAATCAATATTCATGCCATCTGCTTCCATATAGAGAGGTAAAATAAGCTTAATCTCAAAAGTCCGTCTCCGTTATATAATTTTAAATGTCCTTTTAAGACCATTACTGACATATCTGAGACTGAATGGTCATTCTGAGAGAAGTGTCGCCCCACTGGTTTGTCAGTTATCCTCATATTAATGGTATGTCTGTGCGCACCAACTCCGAGATGGTGAGTGTTGTGGGAGTATGGGAATAAAGTGATTGATGAACTAGGGTGAGAAAATAAAAAACAGAAAATTCGAGGAAAATGTCAGTCGACTGAAGTGACGGTGCACCATGGAGTCCGAAATGTGATGGTTGATGGCAGGAAAAGAACTGAGGAGGGCATTAAGCTGCCCATGTCTATACAGGGAGGACACTGACATGATGACTTTACCATGAGCAGCCCCAGTTAGACTGCTAGCAAAAATATTTCCATGTGGTCCTGGTGCCTGATGGCTATAGTTCTAAAGTTCTGACCTGCTGCAAGAGATATTCTCGAAGATGTAAAAGGTATAAACACAAACAAGGAGGGAAGAAAATGTGAAAAGCAAAAGGACAGTAGCAGAGTTAGAGCAGGGGTCAAATGGAGGTGTGTATGCCTTAACGCCAGGAGCCTAGGCAACAAACTCGGCAAGCTCCAGGCGTTGATGGCAGACACTGTAGTGGACCTGATGGCCATCACGGAACCATGGGTCACAGATAAAGATGACTGGGAGATGATGGTCCCCAAGTATTCACTATTCAGGAGGGATAAAAGTACTGGTGGGGGTGGGAACTGCCCTTTTTGTCAAGTAAGGCACTGAAGTGACAGAAGAAGGAAGTATTAGGGGTAGCGGTGGGGAGGCTGAGTCAGTATGGGTGCAACTCATGGCAGCTTCAGGCAGGAAAGTGCACTTAGGAGTGATCTATAGGCCTCCAGGGCAAGGGAAGGAAAGGGACAGAGAACTCAAGAAGGATCTTAAAAGAAGGGCAGCAAAGGGGGAAGCAGTAGTGTTGGGTGACCTGAACCTGCATGACATCGACTGGGAGGTCCTGGTGGCCAAGAATGACTGGAGTCGGACATTACTGGATGCCTTCCAAGACTGTCTACTGGTGCAGCATGTTAAGGAACCTATCAAGCAGAATGCAATCCTTGGTGGTGCCCACCAACTCAGAGATGGTGGGTGTTGTGGGAGTAGGAGAGCCGCTAGGGAACAGTGATCACAACTCTGTGTGGTTTGAAATGGCCCTCAGGGTTTGCAACCCACAATCAAGAACCAAAGTCCTTGACTTTAGAAGGGCAGACTTTGACAAATTGAGGGAACTGGTCAGGGATGAGTTAGTAGGGGTGGAGGACATAAGGGGAGTGGAGGAGAAATGGGGGCAATAAAGGAAGCCATCCTTGAGGCATCAAAGGCAAGCATAAGAACAGTACCTAACAAAAAAACACAGGTTTAAGAGACTACTATGGTTCTCAGCTTTGGTCAGGGAAGCGGTTAGGGCCAAAAAGAAAGCCTTCTATAAATACAAGGGAAAGCAAAGGGAGGCAGAATAGGAGGATTATCTACAGAAAAATGGGGAAGCAAAGAGGGCAATGAGGGAGGTGAAAACAGACATGGAGCTGCGAATCGTGGAGGAGGTCAAGAACAGAGAAGAAAAAAATTACTTACCATAGTAATTTTGTCTCTTTCAAGGTATTCTTCAACATTCATAACTCTTGCAGACAGCCTTTAGAGTAGAATTGCCCAGAGATAGAACATTATGCTAATGATGGAACCATCAGTGGCTCATGCCACTTATTTAAATGCTGCCCTTATCAACTGCTGCGCTCTAATAATTACTGGCGACCCCCTTTAATACCCTTTTTTCAGACACTGCTTAAATGCCGTAATAACTCGAAATCGAGTTATTACGGCATTTTCAAAACATTCTTCATTCACAGTTCTCGAGCGTGAGAGCTCGAGACATTCAGAGCGCAGAATCAATAAATTTAAACCGCGAATCAGTTTAAGTTACGGTCGCTACATTCAGACATCATTCTTCCTACCTATAAAGTGTCTCGTTCATCACATCTCCTGAAAAAAAAGAAAATGGCACAAAGATTTCAGCTACCTTTAGTAAATGAGAGAGAAATCTTCATTCTTGATCAAGAGAATCAAAACACAGCACGAAAGACAGGCAGCGACTTAAAGTTGTTAAAAGCATTCATGGAACAGAAAATCGAAACAAGAGAGCTCAAATCTATAAGTGCCACAGAGTTGGATCTCCTGTTGGCAGAGTTTATTTTTGTGTAAAAAAGTAGATGGTTCGAATATGAGCCCAGCACATTACGAGGATATTAGCGAGCATTGACAGGCACCTCAGAAATGAGAAATACCCCACATCCATATTCCAAAGTACTGAATCTGATTTCATACAGACAAAAGAAACATTAAGAGCAAAACAAAAGTTCCAAAAAAAAAGGAAAGGAAACCGACCACTGAAAGCGTAAGCTCTCAGAGGAAGACATAAACCTCCTACATACCTCTGGCACCATATCCATGCGAACTCCAAAAGCACTACTGAATTTATTATTTTTCTACATTGGACTGCATTTCGCTCTGCGAACAAAGGAACAATACGATTTAACGTGGGGAGACATAAGTGAAGGGAAAGACTCAAATGGGCATTGCTATTTACAATATACTGAAAGGCAGACAAAAACAAGAACGGGGGAAAACCCCCGTGATGTCCGACCTGTGGCTCCTCGACTATATGAGAACCCCCGCAATCCAAGCAGAGAGATCACAGCACTCGCAAAACATCAATTCAGCATCTCATAGACGCCAATGTGCCACCCACAGATGTCCAGCAGGTCTCAGGACATAAAAGCCTACAGAGCATCAACAACTACTCTGTGCTAAGTGAAAAAAAGCAAAGACATATCTCGAATATCCTAAATAGAGTTCAGATTCCAGACGGCATACCAAGCACCTCAAGAAATTTCTTGTGTCCAGACCCAGTGCCCCAGAGATCACCATTGCCAACAAGACTAGCACCCACGAGGCTCTCTATGGACGACAACACTGAAAGCCTCCACAGTATGTTCGGTCCCAACTGTGTTTTCCATCAGGGAGTGACGATAAATATTACAAATCAAGCTCCTGTTATAAAAAAACCCAAGCATCGCATCATCTATGACACTGATTCCGACTAAACTGCAGCATGTGAGTACCACAATTTCAGTATTACATAGCACACATAAATAACCCATAAAACAGTTAATTTCAGGCCGTCACTCTAAAAAATTTTTACCAGTGTAAGTACTTGAACCCGGTCCCTAACAAAGATTTTTTTTATGTCCCTAGGTTCACCACAGCAACCGGAAGATTTTACAGACAACAACAACCGCTTCATAGAATATACTCTTTTAAAAACATTTAAAAAGAAAATGTTTTGCTCGTTTTAACAGTATTTATTAATAGTTTTAAAATGATAAAACATTCAGCCTAGCTCCAAGATGAATTCCCTGACGATGTTTTGAACTGGTAATCATAATACTTTAAAACGTTTGCATTTTTTTGCACTTCTAGTATAGCTTGAGAAACCTTGGTTTCATAGATAGACTGTTGAATGAGTTGAAATAAAAAACAAAACACACACAATTCTCCAAATGTTTTTCTTTATCACTTTGCAGGGTATTAAAGGGGGTCACCTGTTGTTATAAAAAATAAAATATAGGCAAGTGTTAAGTTATGCATATTTTTATCATACCCTCATTCTTTGATGAACAATAAACCTCTCGAGCTTCGCTCTCGAGGTTTATTGTTCATCAAAGAACATGGGTATGATAAAAATATGCACAACACACACTTGCCTATCCATTATTCTCTATTTAACGCCTCAGATTTCATGGGGAGCCTGTAGGGAAAGGCCCAGCTGACATTTAAATCTGTACAACAATAAAACCTAACCTACACCCAAGATACCTCCAACTGCAGGAAAAAAAAACCTGAATGTAAGAATAACCTGAAGAAGGGGAAACGATGCCCAAAAGGGCTCAAATGATCAGACTAAGCCAGAGTGTGGCATCCCTTCACGTGGTTAATCGGCTTGGAGTGCAGAGGCCACTGGTTCTAGAAGGGGAGGCAGAGTAGGTGAGTTATGAATATTGGAGAATACCTTGGAAGAAACAAGATTACTATGGTAAGTAATTTTTTCTTTTCACTCCAGGAATTCTCCAATATTCCTAACTCTTGCAGACTAAGAAACAGTACCTTTGGAGGTGGGTACAGAACCTACTTTGGAAACAGACTCTTCAGGACTGCTGTGCCAAACCTGGCATCACTTCTGGACTGGGTGTCCAGGCTGTAATGCTTTGTAAAGGTGTGTACTGTCCTCCAGGTAGCTGCTTTACAGATTTTCAACAATGGGGCATCCCTGGCAGCTGCTAAAGTAGCAGCTGTTCCCCTTGTGGAATGAGCCCTCAATCCTGCCGAGGGCTCCTTTCCAGCTTTCGAATAGCAAAACTGAATGCACTGAACTATCCAGCGAGAAATGGACCTTTTAGATGCAAGATTTCCTTTACCCACATCCCCATAAGTCAGGAACAGCTGCTGTCTGTCCTGCCTATGGTTGTTCGCGATAGTCATGTAGTAGCTGAGGGCTCTCTTGACATCAAGACTGTGGATTCTATGTTCACCTGAGCCAGAAAGCTCAGTGAAAAAGACTGGCAAAGTGATGACTGATTTAAGTGGAAATCCGAAAACCACTCTAGGAAGGAACTTCCTATTTGTTCTCAAAAATGCCTTATCCCTATGGAATGAGATGTAGTCTTTTTCAATACACAAAGCCTGAAGTTCACTAATCCTTCTGGCAGAAGTGATGGCTACCAGAAACACAGTTTTTCAGGTAACATACTTCAAATGAGCTGAGACCAGGGGCTCAAATGGAGGACCCATGAGCTGGGCAATGCAAGCATTCAAGTCCCAAACTGGAACTGGTTGCCTGTGAGGGGGATGCAGATGGGCTAAACCTTTGAAGAACCTTTTGAAAATAGGATTGGAAGCCATGGAGGCACCTTTTCCAGCTGAAACGTAAGCAGATATTGAAGTGAGATGGACCTTCAAAGTAGTGGGAGGCAAGCCCAAAGAGGGAAAATGGTAAGGTAGTCCAGCAATGCTGGAATCCCTGCTTATGTTGGTACCACATTATTGGTGTAACACCAAACAGAAAGCCTTCTCCATTTTGAAGCATAGGTTTTCTTAATAGATGGCTTCCTGTAACCCCTTAAGACATCCAGAACACTTTCTGAGAGGTAAAAGCCTGCATATTTAAGTCATCAAGAGCCATGCCTTGAGCCTGAGTGATCTGAGGTTCGGATACAGGATCCTCCCCTGGTTGGAGGTTAATAGGTTGTGCCTCTAAGGGAGGTGTATTGGCTTGGCCACAGACAAGGAGAGCAGCAGACAGTACCATGGCTGCCTGGCCCAATCTGGTGCTATCAAGATCATTTATGCTGGTTGGGATCTGAGTTTGATCAGACCCCTGAAGATCAGAGGAAAAGGAGGAAAGGCATATAGCTGTCTCCCTGACCAATCCAGAGTCAGAGCATCCAGGGGTATTGTGCCCCTTGCTGAGGAGCTGCAACAGTACTGTGGCAGTTGGTGGTTCTCGTGGGACGCAAAGAGGTCTACCTCTGGGGTGCCCCACCTTCTGAACACTACTTTCAGCACCTGCCTGTTCAAGGTCCATTCGTGATGGACCTGGTTGATCCGACTCAGGGCATGGGGTGTGGTCCTTGCCCGGCAGATGAAAACCTTGCAGTGAGGCTTTGAGTGAGTAAGCTAGACTCCATATTTTCATTGCCTCTGCGCACAGGGGGCTTAACCTTGCCCTCCCTGTTTGTTTATGTAGTACATTGTTGTGGTATTGTCTGTTCTGACCTGTACCACTCTGCCCTGCACCAACGGTGCAAAGGCCTGCAAGGCTAGGAGAACTGCCCTCAGTTCTAGCAGGTTTATGTGCTGAAGTGACTCTATACTTCACCAATAGGTACAGGGCCTTTTTAAATGCCACCGGCTCATACTGCATCACACACAGTAGGAGTCAGAGAGGGGGTGGGAGCACAGGGTGCCAGCTACGGGCAGCTACACTACGTTTACGCTGGAAGCTGGGCAGGGAAGTAGTACTTGCAGCCTGTGTTAGCTAGCATTTTACTGCAGCCCAAAATAATTTATTTTTTTTCTTTTGCCACTTGTGATTGCTGTCGGGAATCAGCGGAACCCAGAGAGCTGAGGATCAGCAAACGGCCCACAGCCGAGGATGGCAGGAGCACAGTTTGGAGGGAAGTGAACTTTAACTTTGTTGTTTTTTCTTTACCAGCAAGGGCAGAAAATGGCCAAGGGTTGTTGCTGTTTACTGTGAGGGGTGAATTTCTCACGACAGACCGGGCTAGGCCCAAACCCACCATCCCCCATCCCTCCCTCCTTCCCCGAGCTCATCTCCATTTATAGTGAGGTTGCTGCCTCCTGACTGGAGGGGAAGGGGACTCCCCTAACAATCTCAGTTATAGATGTAGCATTATGATCTGAGCTGTGCAACAGAATTAAACGATCAAGGAAGATATGTATGAATACATATATTCATACATATCTTAATGATATCGAGTTAGGATATAGTACTAGATTGGGGAGCAATGGAACTAGGTAAGTAAAGAGTACAGGTGTATCAGGGGATTGGGAAGGCAAGCTTTAAGGGCAGAGGCAGGAGTGAGGATGGGCACTACATTGGGGAGGATGAGCAGGAACAGTGCAGGAGGGGATGTAGGAAGGATAGTTAACTGCAATGAATGCAGGACTGCCATGTTCTTAAAGACTGCATGGAGGGCAGGGGGGTGCTTGACATGCAAGCAGCTTATGCAGCTAAAGGAGAAAATGTCATGGCTGAGGAGAGAGCTGTGTGGAAGAGAGGAAAGGGGTGAAGGGGACAGCTGGGAACAAGGGACCATAGGAAGGCATACTCAAATAGCACAGACTGTAGGCACAGAATGGAACAGGTAGGGGGACAAATGGGCCAGCACCACCGTACTCTCATGATCCAGTAGAGGAAGGGGCAAAGGGGTGGATGATGGTCCCAAAAACGTTTAGACGTGGACCTGGGAGGGAACAAAACTAGAACACTCAGTACAAAGGATCAGGGACAATCCAAGGAGAGGTGAGAGAGGAGAGCAACAGATTCTCTATGCTAGCTAGTCTGAAGGAGCTGGAGGGCAGGAATTTCAAGGGGGCGGCAATGGCAAGGGGGCCAATGAGTTGGCGAAACGTCAGACGCTAGTTCGTGTGTGTCTGTTAGTCCTGGATTCTTTGCATGTCCCACCAGTGAAGAAATAAAGAAAATGAACTATACTGAACTGTGGTAAGCCCTTTTTATGGTGTATATGGTGTGCTGTGACTGTGGAGTTAAGATTCTCTGTGCTGGCTAGTCTGAAGGAGCTGGAGGGCAGGATTTTCAAAGGGGAGGCAATAGCAAGGGGGAAGGACAAACAAAACAGAGGTTATCGACCTGGCTGATGGCAAGGTCAGGGTGTCAGAGGATGCACGTAGGATAGCAGAGGCTAAGGGGGGGGAGGGATGGAGGAGGCATTAGGGAAGGGCAAGCAAGCAGACGGTGGGCAGAGAATGAATGAAGGTGGTAATGTTGGTGGGAATGGGGGACTGTGAGAACAGCCAAGACAGGCAGGCAGTGGGGATGACAGTGGACCAGCTGGTGATACGACATGGGTGGGGGTCAGGAGTGCATCAGAACTTAAGAAGGCATCAGGAGGAATAGGTAGAGCAGGAGGAAACGGGGGCACAGGGAACGAGGACCCACATGGGAACTGTGGCCTGCAAAGGGAAGGCCAGTCAGGAGGCAAGCATGATGGAGTGGAAAAGTTTATTGGATTGAGAGACCGGGATATAGGAGAGGGAGGGGAGCACATGGATCATGGGAGACAGGAGGGAGGGCAGAAACTCTATGCCAGTGAGAGAAAAGAGACACTCCCTGGAGAGGGCACAATGGAGGAAGCAGAGACAACAGGGGATGATGACAGTGCTGGAGGGGTGGGAGAGAGGGGTAAGAGGCAGATTATGGGTGAGAATACTGGGGGGGCTGCAGGGATTAGAACAGAGGGTCATCATACTGGGCGACTCAATAGTAAAAAGGTATCTGGTGGGGGAATGAGCCAGGAAGAGTTCTAGCTGAGTAGAATGCATGCCAGGTATGATGGCAGGTAGAGTAAGACAGCATGTCATTAGATGTGTGAGAAGACAGGGGGTAAAGCCCCACATAGTGGTGCACTTAGGAACTAATCATCTGGAGGGCAGCAGAGTGGAGGAAGTGCAGGACAGTCTTAGGGAGTTGGGCAGGTTGTACAGCATCGAGGGCCAAACAGTCACATTCTCTGAGATCCTACTATTAACTAGGGCAAACACAGTCAGGAAACAGAGGATCATAGAATTTAATGCATGGCTGGCAGAGTGGTGTAGAACTATGAGGTTTGGATTAGTTGGGGGGCAACATGAGATAACAAGAACCTCTACTCACCGGATAGACTTCACCTGAGCAAGGAGGGTTCCTGTGTCCTGAAACAGAAACTGAGGGAGTTCATTACAGCCAAGTATAATTTAAATTAACTAAAAGGGAGAGGGGGCTTAGCACTGGGCAGCAGCCAGAGCCAAAAGGAGAGTGAGGCAATGCGCCCCCCCCCCCCAGCTAGCAAGGAGCGGAGGCAATCAAAAATTGGAGGAGGTAGGGGGAGGGGAGTAATGGGGTAAGCAGGGGATCTGGCTGGAAGGTGGTGACACTAAATGCAAGGAGCTTGGGGAACAAAATACCTGAACTCCAAGTATTAACGGCAGAAGGGGAGGTGGACATAGCTGCCATCGCCGAGACATGGGCCAACCAGCACCATGACTGGGACATCATGTTACCGGGATAGGACAGGGAGCAGTATGGAGGAGGGAAGTGAGGGGTGGCTGGAAGCCTTATGGGTTGAACTGCAGAATAATAAATGTAAAAGGGTTAGACCAGGGGCTGTGTACAGACCACCCTCACAGTCAGAGGACATTGACAGAGAACTGGCAGATCAGTTATGGAAACACTGTGGAAGGGGTGGCACTGTGGTGGTGGGGGATTTCAATCTACCAGGGGTGGATTGGAAAACCATGTCTAGCACAAGCGCTAGAGAGCAGGTCATTCTGGAAGCCTTCCAGGATGTATTTCTGTCACAAAAGGTGGAAGAACCAACAAGGGAGGGGAACATCTTGGATCTTGTGCTGACCGATGGAGACTACATGCAGGGCGTATGGACTGAGGACCCCTAGCAGGTAGCGACCACCGAACAGTGCGATTCTCTCTGGATATGGGTAGGGAGGGGACGTCTACAAAAACCAAGACTGGACTTCAGAAGGGCTGACTTCTACAGGATGGCTGACATCCTCAGGGGAATATGGCTTCCATCACCCTGACATGGATACCATCCAGAAGAAAAAATTACTCACCATAGTAATGTTGTTTCTTTTAATGGAGTCTTGCTGTATTCTGACAATATGCAGTTAGCCCCAGCACTTGAACTTCCCCGGAGAGGAAAAAGTTAACTCTATGCAGAAGCACAGAACGTTGAGCTCGAGCCCGGTTTTCAAACCTTCTGTCTCTGGTATTTATCAGTGTAACCGTCAGATTCTTACGAGCAAACTAACTAACTAGTATACAAAGTGCAAATTGTTTACTGAAAGCCAAAGGCAACAACTTGGGCCCGAAAGACTCAAGTCGAGAACCCAAGAAAAAAGGTAGTGACTATATATATATATATATACACACACACACACACACACATATACACACACACACACACACACATATAATAACAACAATAAAACAATTACTCCACCCAAAAGAGGGAGGGTACAAGGTACACCCCTGAGGTGCAACACTGTACCTGTCAGCCCACTTCCCAAAAACTAGGTTCTGAGAGGGGAGGTAGGGAGGGAGGGAGGTCAGAATACAGCAAGACTCCATTAGAAAAAACAACATTACTATGGTGAGTAATTTTTTCTTCAAACATGGAAGTCTTGCTGTATTCTGACAACATGTAGACTACCAAGCAGTTCCCCCAAGAGGAGGGAGTGCAGAACTTACTTTGGGAACAGGCTCTGCAGCACTGCTGTGCCAAACCTAGTATCACTCTAGCCCGGATGTCAAGAGAATAATGCTTGGTGAATGTATGGACTGTTTTCCAGGAGGCTGCTTTACAGATTTCTAGCAAGCGTATATCTCTGGGAGCAGCCAGAGTGGCAGCTGTACCCCTAGTCGAGTGAGCCCTCAGGCCTGGAGGGGGTGTTTTACCCAATTTGTCATAGCAGAATTGTATACAAGAGAGAATCCACCTGGCAATAGTCCTTTTAGTAGCAGGCTTACCTTTTCCCACTTCACCATAAGTGAGAAACAATTGAAGAGAATGATACCTGTGTGCTTTAGTATGCTTTATCTAGTAGCTAAGAGCCCTTTCTACATCAAAACTGTGTAACCTTCTTTCCCCTGAAGAAGAATGGTCAGTGAAAAATACAGGAAGAGACATGGACTGGTTCAGATGAAAATACGTCACCACTTTAGGTAAGAACCTCCTGTTGGTTCTTAGGACCACCTTATCCTTATGGAAGGAAATGAAATCAGGCTCAACTGACAGGGCCTGCAATTCATTAATCTGCCTGGCAGAAGTAATAGCCACCAGAAACACAGTTTTCCAGGTCAAATACTTAAGCTCAGCTGAAGCCAGAGGTTCAAAGGGTGGCTGCATAAGCTGAGCAATGCAGACATTAAGATCCCAAGCCGGAGTAGGATCTCGAAAGGGAGGGTTGATATGAACCAGACCCTTGAAGAACTTACTAAAAACAGGATGAGATGCCAAGGAAGAGCCCTTCCCTGCTGAAAGGAATGCAGAGACAGCTGCTACGTGAACCTTCAGGGTTGCAGGCCTAAGACCCAGACAATTAAGGTAAACCAGATAGTCCAAAGCTGTAGCAATATTTGCAGAATCAGGCGAAATGCCTTTCTGAGAACACCAAATGGTTAATCTTTTCCATTTAGAATTGTAAGTTTTTCTAGTGGAGGGTTTCCTAGAAACCTTCAAGATACCCAGAACTCCTTGAGAAAAATGCAGGCCTGCATATTCTAAGTCTTCAAGAGCCAGGTCTTGAGGTTGACAGACTGGAGATTGGGGTACCAGATCCTCCCCTGAGAGGAGGTTAGGAGATTGTATCTCTTGGGGGAGAGACAGGGGATAGGACACTGCCAGAGATAGCAGCAGGGGATACCAAGGCTGTCTAGCCCAATCTGGAGCCACCAGAATCACTGTGCAGGGTTGAGATCTGATTTTCTTCAGGACTCTGAACAATAGAGGGAAGGAAGGGAAGGCATAAAGAAACCTGCCCTTCCAGTCCAGAATGAGAGCATCCAGAGAAACAGTCCCCAGGACTGGAGGTCTGCAGCAAAACAGAGGAAGTTTGTGATTGTCCGGGGCTGCAAAGAGATCCATCTCTGGAATGGCCCATCTGGTGAAGGATGTGAGGGTGCAGGGACCATTCGTGATGTCCCTGGGAGATTCTGCTCAGAGCATCTGCCAGTACATTGTCCTTTCCTCGGAGATGAATTGCTATCAGGGAAGTTTGAAGGGAATAGGCTAGAGACCACAGTTTCATGGCCTATGTGCACAAGGCCGTGGACAGAGTGCCTCCCTGATTGTTGATGTATCACACTGTGGTGGTGGTGTTGGTCCTGACCTGCACAACCTTGCCCCTGACTGATTCTGAGAAGACCTGAAGGGCCAGGAAAACTGCCTCAAGTTGTAGAAGATTGATATGAAGGAGACACACTTGAGGAGTCCAGACCCCCTGAGCTGTGAGGGCTCTCAAATGGGCTCCCCCGCCTAGAATCGAAGCATCTATAGTCAGGACTACTGAGGGGACTGGAGAGAGAAATGGAACACCCTGTCTGAGGCTGTCCTGGTCCAGCCACCACTGGAGAGCTTGGACCAGAATCTGAGCCACTAAAATCAATTTTGTGTGAGAGAGTCTCTTTTCTGAGACCAAAAGGACCTTAGGTGGAACTGAATGTCCCTCATCTGAAATCTGGCTCCTTGCGCCACTGCAGTGGAAGCTGCCATGTGGCCCAGTAGTTGAAGAAACTGCCTTGCTGGACGAGAGACCAGAGGTTGAAAAGATGAAGCAAGATCTGTGAGGGCCTTTACCCTTACCAGAGGGAGGAAGGCCTTTGCTTGGATAGTATCCAACTCTATTTCTATGAAAGTAAGAAGTTGTACTGGATCGGGAACACACTTTGGGAGACTGAGAAGAAACCCCAGAGAACTGAGCAAGTCTTGAGTGATTTGCAGAGCTGACTTGACCTGGTCGGAGGACTGACCTACAATTAGCCAGTCATCCAGATATGGGAAGATGGAAATACCCTGCCTTCTGAGAAAGGCAACCACTACTGCAAGGCACTTTGTGAACACCCTTGGAGCTGATGTTAGGCCGAAGGGCATGGCTCTGAACTGATAATGGCCTGAAGGCAACTTGAACCTGATGTACTTTCTGTGGTAGCGCCTAACAGGAATATGGAAATAGGCATTCTTGAGGTCCAGGGATGCTAGCCACTCCCCTGGCCTTAAGAGAGGGAAGAATCACTGACAGAGTCACCATTTTGAATTTTGGTTTTGTGATGTGTTTGTTCAAATACATTAGGTCTAAGATGGGTCGCCACTCCCCTGTCATTTTTGGGATAAGGAAGTACCTGGAGTACAGACCTTTGCCCCTGTGTTGAGTAGGAACTACCTCTACAACTCTGAGAGCCAGAAGAGAAGAAACCTCTGCCTCTAGAGCAAGGGTCTCTGAGATGGACGAAGGTGGAAAGGACCTGGCCCTCAGTTTTGGAAACCTTTTGAGGCTGAGGGACAGTCAGTGGCTTACTATCTTAAGGACCCACTTGTCTGAGGTAACAGACTTCCAGGCCTGGAAGAAGTAAGCCAGCCTGCCTCCTACTGAAATGGGGGCATCAACCTGGGCTAACACATCAGGGTGTCTGCTTGGCAGGAGCCTTAGACTAGGAAGAGGATGCAGCCCTGCTCATCCCCCTCCTGCCTCTCCCTTGAAAGAACCCCCTCTGTGGGAAAGGGGAGGAAGCCTGAGCTTGGTAGAAAGGCCTGCCCCTGCCCCTAGACTGCTGCTTCTGAGGAGTAGCTTGCCTCTCTTTGGCCTGTGCACTCCTGTAGGTGGTCCTATACTCATCCATTTTCTTCATGTAAGCCTCGGTCTCCTCCCCAAACAGAGAGTTACCCACTACAGGGAAATCCATAGCCTTAGCCTGGGTATCCTGTGAAAGGCTAGTACATCTGAGCCAAGCATGTCTCCTGAGAGACACAGATGTAGCCATGACTCTTGATGCCACATCACTGGAGTCCACAGCAGCATGGAATTGTACCTTGGATGCCTCAATTCCATCAGCAGCCACCTCCTCCAGCTCTCTGGCTATCTGGGGGGAGGCCTGTTTAGCCAGTTCCAGAACCGTATCCCACCTGGACTTCTGGTACCTGGCTGTGTAGGCCATACAGTTAGCCTGCCTGAGTCCCAAAGAAGATGGCAATACTGCTTTTTGGCCATGGCATCGACCTTCCTGGAGTTTTTGTCTGGGGTGTGTGAAGCCAAAGGAATGTTAGCCCTGTCACAGGCTGCAGCCTGCACTACCCCAACATGGCTGCAATGATTGTATAAAAACTATGTACCTAAGCCTGACAGCATGTACCTCCTGTCCACTGTTCTATCCACAGGAGGTAGGGAGTAAGGAGTCTATAAAATCTTTTTTGTCCATTTCCCCCAAGGACTTGTGAAGGGGGATAGACAATCTCTTGAACGCTGGGATGTCCATCATCTTGATAAAATCAGGCTCTTCCTCCTCCTCAGCAGCTTCAACCGTTGGGAGCTGGAGGGTTTCAGCCACCTTCTTGTTAAACAAGAAGTGTGAAGGGGACTCAGAAGGCCTGGGAGGGGAGACATTGGAGAGTCTGTCTGGGAAGATGTCTGGTCAATGGGCACAGCTCCCTCCCACTCCTCATAAAAAGCATCCGGATCGTAATCCGATGGAGCCAGATCCGACAGAACCGACTGCCTAACCAATGGTACCAGTTCGGACGGAACTGAAAGCAACTGAACTATGCTAATTGCTTTGGCTATCTCATCAATGGCAGGAGCATGCGGTGCTGGATCCAAACCGGCTGACTTATGCTTTTGTTTCGACAGAAGCGACCCCTCGGAATTGGACCTCCTTTTGCCCGAGGAGGTATCGCCTAGGTCGATAGGCACCTCCTCAGGTCTGGCTGCAAATGAACTGGGCTAGCCATCCGGATCTATGGACTTCTCGGCCTCCCTTTCATTCAGCCAACTCAATCTTTTTTCCAGAGTGGCTTAAGGAAAATTCTTACAAATGTGGCAGTCTGTTTTAAGGTGGACAAATCCCAGAGAGTAAACACAGATGAGGTGGGGGTCAGCCTTAGCAAAGGCCTCCCCACACTCAGTACAGTGTTGAAACCCAGTGGGACCGTTTTTTTTCTTGGGCTTCTCAGACATGGCCAACCTAAACAATTACCCTTAAAGCTTTCAAGCCAGGTAATAACCAACCGATCGGTTACAAACCGTGTTACGGGTTCTGTAAAAGAACCAGAAAAAGTCCAGTTCTTTTGAAACCGATTGGCACTGGAACACCACACTAAATCCCAGAAAAAGTTAAATCAACAGAACAATTAGAAAAAAGGTCAGTTCCTAACTGGACCGACTGATGAGAAACCAAGACAAAAGAAACAAAGAATTTCCACTGAATTAAATAAAATACAAGTCACTACCCATCTACCACACTACCTGTATCATAGACAGAGGCAGGAAATCCAAAAAAATAATAAATCAGTTAGACAAACCGAATGCTGATTCAAAATCTACCGAACCGAGCAGAGGAGAAATCTCCGGAGCGACTTCACTGTTAGGCGGAGTAAAGAATCTGACGGTTACACTGGTAAGTACCAGAGACAGAGGTTTGAAAACAGAGCTCGAGCTCAACGTTCTATGCTTCTGCATAGAGTTAACTCTTTCCTCTCTGGGGCAGTGCAAATGCTGGGGCTAACTGCATATTGTCAGAACTGAGCAAGACTTCATGTTGTTTGAAATGGGCCATCCCGAAGGATGGCACGATAGCGGCCACAGACACCTGCACAAAGAAATGCAGTAAGAAGGCAGGGACTAAGAAGCCATACTGGTGGTCAAAGGAGCTACAGATAAGGGTGAGGGAGAAAAAGACGGCCTTCAAAAGATGGAAAGGGTCCAGAAGAGAGGAGGATAGGGAGGAGTATACAAGGAAAGCCAGGGAGGTGAGCAGGGCTGTGAGGGCTGCCAAGGCTTCAAAGGAGCTAAGGCTAGCAGTGGGGGAAGGAGGGGGACAAGGCCTTCTTCAAGTACATAAGGGAGAAGAGGAACTGCAAGGAGCAAATCACCAGGATAAATAAGGATGGAGGTTGGGTAGAGAATGGGGGCTGAACAGGCAGAGGTGCTCAATGAGCACTTCTGATCAGTTTTTACCTGGGAGAGAGATGGACCAATACCACAGGGGAAGGGCAACGCTGGCATGGGAGGAGACAGCATAACAGATGGGGATATCCCTGTGAGCAGAGTGCTTGAGGGCCTTTAGTCACTGAACATGGACAAAGCTCCAGGGCCGGATGGGCTGCACCCTAGAGTCCTGAGGGAGTTGGCTGAGGTGCTGTTGGCGCCACTGGCGGACTTGTTCAATACCTCCCCGCAGACAGGGTGTGTGCCTCAGGAATGGAGGATGGCACATGTGGTACCCCTGTGCAAAAGTGGTCCCAAGGATGAGCCTGGTAACTATAGACCAGTCAGTCTGACATCCATTGTGGGTAAGCTCATGGAAACTATGCTAAAGGAAAGGCTGGTGATCTTGGAGGTGAACGGTCTTATGGATGGCAAACAGCATGGGTTCGTCTCCGGGAGATCATGTCAAACAAACCTGGTTAATTTTTTTGACTGGGTGACAAAAGAACTAGACACCGGTCGGGCCACAGATGTCCTGTATCTGGATTTCAACAAGGCCTTTGACTCGGTACTGCATGGCAGATTAACTAGAAAATTGAAGAACCTGGGAGCTGGGGAGAAACTGGTTAAGTGGGCTGGTAACTGACTGGGGGACAGACAGACATCAGAGGGTGGTTGTGGGTGGGACGACGACTCTCAACTCATAGGGCAGTCACCACTGGGGTCCCACAGGGTTCAGTGCTGGGGCCGGTGATGTTTAACATCTTCATAGCCGATTTAGCAGTTGGAGTTAAGAGCAGAATCAATCTATTCGCGGATTACATTGAGTTGGGGCAGTAGTGGATGGGGTAGAGGGAGGAAAAGGCCTCCAAGAAGATTTGGGAAGGCTTGAGCAGTGGTCAGACACTTGGCAGCTGGGTTTCAATGCTAAGAAGTGCAAGATCATGCACTTCAGAGAGAGGAATCCTGGGTACAGTTTCCATCTGGGAGAGGTTCAGCTGTCCGTCTCTGAGGAGGAAAAAGATTTGGGGGTAATGGTCACAGAGAATATGAACCACTCGTCTCAATGTAGGAAAGCAGCGGCAAAAGCCAATAGAATGCTGGGGTGCATTGCTAGAGGAATCATCTCTAGGAGGGAGGAAGTCATTCTGCCACTGTATAGGTCACTGGTGAGACCGCACTTGGGAGTATTGTGTACAGTTCTGGAACCCATATTTAAAGAAGGACATCAGGTTACTGGAGGGGGTACAGCAAAGGGTGACTAAAATAATCAGATGTATGGAGGGGAAGCCTTACGAGGATAGGTTGCAGGGCCTCAACAAGTACTTATTGGAGGAGAGAAGGGAAAGGGGTGATATGATTGAAACCTTCAAGTACTTAAAGGGCACTTAAAGGGCATCAACAGGGTTAGTACAGAGGGCATGTTTTGATTAAAGGGAGAAGGGATTACTAGGGGGCACAGCTTGAAGTTGGTGGAGGTAGATTCAGGAGAGAGGCGAGGAAGCATTACTTCATGGAGAGGGTGGTAGGGGGATGGAACGTGCTTCCTGAAGAAGTGGTATCTCTTAAAACAGTGGAGAGCTTTAAAAGGAGGTGGGATAGGGTTAAGGGCAAAACACTAGTCAGTGGGAAGATGGGGGAGAGAGGTAGCAAGGGGTGGGGCAGCAGGAGTCTAACCTCTGTGCTGCACAATCGAGCAGACGCGACAGACCATTTGGCCTATCTGCTGGTAGTTTCGTATGTTCGGAGGTTCTGTGCTCTCCTAGATGGGCACCCCAACCCAGTAGTGATGCATTGCTGTGAGAATCACTCATGAAGACTCTTGCTGGAAGGGTACACCTTCCCTAAGATTGTTTCCCTCCTTCCACCACTGGAGGACTTTCAGTAATGTTCCTGTTACTGGAATCAGCTTTGATAGAGGGTCTCTCCTTTGACACCTATGTGCCCTGAGGTGGAACTGCATCTCTCTCATTTGGAACCTGGAACCCAAGACTGTGCCTGTTGCTGCAGCCATATATCCCAGCAGTTGTAGGAACTGCCTTGCTGTCTTTGGTTTGTGCAACCTGAACGAGCCAGCAAGCTGTAGAATATTGGTTACCCTGTCCTGAGGCAGTTAAGCCCTTCCTTTCAGTGTGTTTGGTTCTGCCCCTATGAAGTGCAGCACCTGCACTGGCAGTAGGACAGATTTATCTGAAGTTTATGAGGAATCCTAGAGACTCCAGGAGCCCATGGGTTATCTGCAAGTGATCCTCTACCTGTTGTGGTGAATTTCCCACCACTAGCCAGTCGTCCAGGTAGGGAAACACTGTGACACCTAATCTTCTTAGGTGTGCCACCACCACTGCCAGACACTTTGTGAACACTTTTGGTGCTGAGGCTGAATGGAACTGTTGAGAACTGGTAATGACCTGATGGGAGTCTGAACATGCAGTATTTTCTGTGAGACTCCCTTATGGGGAGGTGGAAATAAGCATCTTTCAAGTCCAGAGATGCCAACAAAGCTCCCTTCTGGAAGGTTGGCAGAATCATTGCTAATGTTACCATTTTGAACTTTGGCTTTGTCAAGTGCCTGTTCAGTAACCTTAGGTCTAGAATAGTCCACCACTCCCCATTTCGCATTGTGGTGACGAAGTATCTTGACTAAAAACCCTTCCCTTTTTGTTGTGGGGGAACAGGTTCCACTGCCTTTGATAATAGCAGGTTTTGTAATTCCTCTTCCAACGGCTTTCCTTCTGTAAGTGAAGCTGGTTTGAACAGTCTTGTCCTTAAGGAATGGAAAGGATCTGAAGCTTTGGGACGAACCCTGACTTGCTACTTTCAGGACCCACTTGTCTGTGGCAATGTTTTTCCAAGCCTGGAAGTAGTGAGCCAGTCTGCCCTCTACTGGAATTTGGGAGACGGCCCTGGCAACTAAGTCAGGGATTTGGTTTGGTCTGGGGCTGGACCTGATCAGTCTGGGAACCATGTCTGGACCCCCTTCTGCCCTACCCATGAAGTACACCATCTGCTGAGGGTACTTCTGGTATTGAGGTACAGCCTGGGCCTGACAGAAAGGCCTGCTGTAGCTAGCTCTACCCCTGCCTACTCTTCAATAGGGCCTGAAGGAATGTGAAGGCCTTTTTTGGCCAAATTACTTTTATAGGTGGCCTTGTACTCGTCCACCTTTTTCATACAGGCCTCTGTCTTGTCACCAAAAAGAGAACTGTTGTCCACAGGAAAGTCCATGGTTTTCGTTTGGGTATCCTGTGTGAGGTCTGTAGCCCTGAGCCATGCAAATCATCTGAGGACTATAGTAAGGGCCATCCACCTGGCAGCAGTGTCATTAGCATCCACTGCCATCTGGAACTGGTACTTTGCAGCCACCAAGCTAAACCTGGCAGTTTCAGCTAGGTCAGCTGAGAGACCATATGGAGCCTTATCAGACATGGCTAAGACTGACCGCCACAGTGACTTCTGATACTGTGCAGCATAGGCCTGATTATTAGCCTGCCATATAGCCAAAGAAGCAGACAGATAGCCCTTCTTGGCCATGCTGTCCATTTTCTAGAGTCCTTCTCAGGAGGGTGTGATGCCAAAAGCACCTTTGCCCTATCACAGGCTGCTGTCTGGACAACACCCTGGTGGTCAGGGTGAGTATACAAGAACTCAGCCCCTTCCCTATCCAGATAATACTTTTTGTCCACCCTCTTGTCCAGAGGTGGGACAGAGTTTGATGTCCGCAGAATCTTCAAAATGTCTCTTTTAAAGAATATGTTGACTGGAAGCAACAGCTTCTTAGTAGGTGTTCACTCCATAAGTTTGAGGTACTCAAACTCTTCTTCGTCTTCTACCACCTCAGTTGTGGCTATGTTCAAAGCATCTACCATTTTTCTCACAAAGGAGAAATGGGATGAATAGTCTTCAGTTGCTCTGGGTGGAGACCCAAACTCCTGTTCAGTGGAAAGCTCAGGTTCAATGGGTTCCCCTTCCTCTTCCTCGTTCACCTCATAATCCTCATACTCCATTTGTTCCTGGAGTGAGGTATGAAATGAGGTAGGTGTTTGCCGACCCTGGGTTTGAACTGGTGTCTGAGGAGCTGGGATTGGTAGCAACCCCTGTAAAGTCTGGATAACTCTGAAAGCCTGAGCAATTCCCTCAGGTGAAGGCAAACTTAAAGGAAGAGCAGAAGTCCCCTTAGGTTTTTCTGCAGGGGGTTCAGTGTGTTTGGTTTTCTTAAGTTTTTTTGCAGCAACCAGAGATTCAATCGGTTGACCTGTTATTTTTCCAGTTGAAGAATCACTTTTATCAGGGGTGGTTTGCTTTGGTTCGACGGTTTCACTCGCGTTTTTGAGGGTGTTGGCTGGTCAGAGCCTGAAGCATCCTTTCCAAACTTTTTATGCAGTCTTTCCCGACGTTTTTCAATTGTCTTTTGAGGGAAAGCCTTGCAGAACTCACACTCAGAGAAGAAGTGTTCTTCACCCAGGCAGACCACACATAAATCATGTTTGTCAGCCTGGGCAAACACATCCCACCACTTAATAGTTTTTAAACCCTTGAGGCTCTTTTTGTTTCTCTTAGGGTTTTTCTGACAGTTTAAAAAGGAAAACCACAACAACAACTGCAAGCTGAAGTTTAAATTTGGATATTTATAGTGGTTGCAGTCGGTTCAGGAACTGGGATCTGGGGAAAAAGAACTGAAAAAAAAGAACCAAATTTTATTGGTTCCTCACAAACCAAGAGAAACTATACCAACTATAAAACTACGCAATTAAAAACAGATTTTTCCATCAAAAAGCTTCGAATAAACCAACAAAACCCCAGTTCCTCAGGGATTATCCCGAACCAAAAGGAACCAAGAAAAAACTTTAAATTCTACTCTAATTAGCGATTTAGTAAAATAAACAGATAATAAAGGCAGCAAATGAAAATTTTTAAAAGAAATACTTATAATTTCAAAGTCAACACTGAGGAATGACTGTGAAGAGAAGTCTCTAAGGCGTCTAGACTTGACAGGCGGAGAAAGAAATCCAAGGCATTAATAGAACGCAGCAGTTGATAAGGGCAGCATTTGTATAAGTGGTATGAACCAGTGATGGTTCCATCATTAGCATAACATCCTATCTCTGGGCAGTTCTAATTTAAAGGCTGATTGCAAGAGTTAGGAATATTGGAGAATTCCTGGGGTGAGAAGAAAAAATTACTCACCTTAGTAATGTTGTTTCTTCTAATGCAGTCTTGCTATATTATGACATATGTAGTATAACCCCAGGTTAGAACTGCTCCGGAGGTGAAAGAATTAACTTTCCATGCAGGGCATGGAACCTTGAGCACGAGCTCGGTTGAACACTCTGTCTGTTGTAGCTCAAACTTAAACTGTCAGATCTTTACGAGCAAAACTCACTAAGGTTCTGTGTGGAAGCCGTAAACCTACACTAGCCCACTGGCTACTAACTACAAAAACACATTTTTGTTCTTGATCCCCCCCAAAAAAAGACTCAAGTCAGGGGATTCAATAAAGAAAAATAAAACATAACACCTAAGCACCCTAACAAAGGGTGAAAATAAAGTGGGCATCTATGAAGTGCCAACACTGCACTGCCCACCCACATCCCAAAAGTAGAGGTTCTGAGAGGGGCAGGCTGGAGGGGAGGTCATAATATAGCAAGACTCCATTAGAAGAAACAACATTACTAAGGTGAGTAATTTTTTCTTCAAACAACATGAAGTCTTGCTATATTATGACATATGCAGATTACACAGCAGTACTTCCATGGAGGAGGGACAGAACCTACTTAGGAAATAGGCTCTGAAGCACGGCTGTGCCAAATCGAGCATCACTCCTAGCCTGGATATCCAGGGAGTAATGCTTAGTAAAAGTGTGAACTGTTTTCCAGGTAACTGCTTGACATATCTCTAGGATAGGGATGTCCCTGGCAGCAGCCAGGGACGCAGCTGTACCTCGGGTAGAGTGAGCCCTCAGGCCTGAGGGAGGAATCTTACCCAATTTTTCATAGCAAAATTGGATACAAGAGACAATCCACCTGGCAATGGATCTTTTAGTGGCAGGTTTGCCTTTACCAACCTCACCATAAGATCTATCTGAGGGGTGCCCCATCTGGCAAATACTACCTCCAGTACTAGGGGATCCAGTGCCCATTCGTGATGGCCCTGGGAAATCCTGCTGAGAGCATCCGCTAGGACATTGTCCTTGCCTGGGAGGTGAACTGCTGTAAGGAAGGCATTCAGAGAATAAGCCAGAGACCACAACTTCATTGCTTCGGTGCACAAGGCCGTAGACTGAGTGCCCCCTTGCTTGTTGATGTACCACATTGTAGTGGTATTGTCTGTTCTGACCTGAACAACCTTGTTCTGAACAGATGTGGAAAAAACCTGGAGTGCTAGAAAAACTGCTCTGAGTTCCAACAAATTGATGTGGAGCAGAGATTCCTGAAGGGACCACAATCCCTGGGTAGTAAGGTCGCCCATGTGAGCTCCCCACCCCAAGAGGGATGCATCTGTAGTAAGGGTCAAGGAATGAGGCTGGGGAATGAAGGAAACCCCCCTGTCTCAAATTGCTCTGGTCCTGCCACCACTGGAGGGCCTGGATCAGGGTTTGAGTCACTGGGATCAATTTGGTTAGAGGATCTGTCCTTTGAGACCAAAAGGGTCTCAAATGGAACTGAATGTCCCTCATCTGAAACCTTGCTCCCTGCACTACTGCTGTAGAAGCAGCCATGTGCCCCAGGAGCTGTAGAAAATGCCTTGCTGGTCGAGAGACCTGCAGAGAGAAAGAAGAGGCCAGAGAGACCAAAGTCCTTGCTCTTTCCAGAGGGAGGAAGGCTCTGGCGTCTTTTGTGTTCAGTTCTGCGCCTATGAAGGTAAGAAGCTGGACAGGCTCCAGAACTGACTTTGGAAGACTGAGAAGGAAACCTAAAGATGTAAGAAGTTGCTGAGTTACTTGTAGGTGTAGTTTGACCTGGTCTGGAGACTGGCCTACAATGAGCCAGTCATCCACATAAGGAAAGATGGCAATCTCTTGCCTTAAGTGGGCAACTACTACTGCCAGGCATTTTGTGAACACCCTCGGGGCCGAGGTGAGGCCGAAGGGCATTGCTCTGAACTGGTAATGGCCTGAGGGCAGTTCGAATCTGAGGTACTTTCGATGGGAGCTTCTGATGAGAACATGGAAGTAGGCATCCTTGAGGTCCAGGGAGGCTAACCAGTCCCTGGCCTTAGAGAGGTAAAATAATTCCCGAGTCACCATTTTGAACTTTGGTTTTAAAGGTGCTTGTTTAGATACCTGAGATCCAGGATGGGCCGCCATTCTCCTGTCTTTTTTGGGGTAAGGAAGTACCTGGAGTACAACCCTTTGCCCTGGTGTAGGGGTGGAACCCTTTCCACAGCTCTGAGAGCCAGGAGGGAAGAAACTTCTGTTTCTAGGGCAAGTGCCTCTGATGGATTTGCAGGTGGAAAGGACCTGGTTCTCATCTTCGGAAATTTTTTGAAGCTGAGAACCAGTCCCTGGCTTACTACTTCCAGGACCCACTTGTCTGATGTTACAGACTTCCAGTCCTGGACAAAGTAAGCCAGCCTGCCCCCTACCGGTAGTGGAGAATCGGCCCTGGCCACCCCATCAGGGAGCCTGTTTTGCAGGGGCTTTGGGTTGAGGGTAGAAGCAGGCTTACTAGACCCCTTCTGCCTCTTCCTCTAAAGAACCCCTCTGGGCATAAGCAGAAGAGGAGGCCTGGTTTGGTAAAAGGCCTATGAAAAGGCCTGCCCTGCCCTGCTGCCTTTGAGGAGTGGCTTGCCTTTCTTTGGCCTGTACTCCTATAGGTGGTCCTATACTCATCCATTTTCTTCATATAATTCTCTGTCTGCTCCCCAAACAGAGAATTGCCCACAACAGGAAAATCCATAGCCTTAGACTGGGTATCCTGACAGGGCAGTACATCTGAGCCAGGCCATTCTGCGAAGAGACACAGATGTAGCCATGACTCTTGAGGAAACATCATTAGAGTCTACTGCAGCATGAAATTGCACCTTGGATGCCTCAATACCATCCGCAGCCACCTGCTCCAGTTCCCTGGCAAGCTGGTCACAGGGCCTGTTTTGCTAGTGCCAGCACAGTATCCCATCTGGATTTCTGGTACCTAGCTGCATAAGCACATAAATTCGCCTGTCTGAGTCCTAAAGATGCTGCCATGTACTGTTTCTTTGCCATGGCATCCATCCTCCTGGAATCCTTTTCAGGAGGGTGAGAGGCTAGAGGAATATTAGCCTTGTCACAGGCTGCAGCCTGCACTACCCCACATGGCTGCATTGCTGAGAGAGAAACTCCGTATCAGAGCCTGATAATGTATACCTTTTGTCCATCCTTTTATCAACAGGAAGGATAGAGTGAGGAGTTTTTAGAATTTTTACTGTCTGTTTCCTAAAGGATTTGTGCAAGGGAATAGACAGTCTCCTAGACTCTGGAATATCCATCATTTCTACATAATCAGGCTCCTCTTGGTCATCAACAGCTTCCTCAACAAGGAGAGTTTCAGCAACTTTCTTATAGAACATAAAATGAGAAGGGGACTCAGATAGCCTGGGGGGCCTGAAGGTGTCTGGAGAGATGTCCGTTCAATGGGCACATCCAGACTTTCAAAATCACATTTACTCTCCTCATACCCCTCTTCCCTTCCTCCGGTTCATAAAATCCTCAAAATCATAATCTTGAACTGTGGAACCGTCCGAACCAAGCGCTTCCCTGATGGTGTCGGTTCGGACGGAACCGGGGAAAGAGACTGGACAATTTGAATAGCTTTAGCTATTTCCTCAGCGGTTGGAGAAAAAGCTTTTGGCTCCACACTAGCTGACTTTCTAGCCCTTTTCGTTGGAACTGGCTCCTCAGAGCTGGCTGTTCGTTTGCCCAAGGAAGTATTGCCCTGGTCAGAGGGTACTCCCTCAGGTTCGGCTGGAACCGAACCGGGCTGGCCATCCGGGTCAGTGGACTATTTGGCCTCCCTTTCCCTGAGCCTACCAAACTCTCTTTTCCACGGTGGCAGCAGGAAAATTCTTACAAATCTGGCAGTCTGCATTTAGGTGGTCAAACCCCAGACAATATACACAGGTGGTGTGTGGGTCAGCCTTAGCAAAGGTTTCCCCACAGAGGCCACAGTGCTGAAACCCAGTGGGTCGGTTTTTCTTTTGGGTTTCTCAGACATAGTGCCAGCCTAACCAAAACTTGCCCGTTAGTAGCAATCCGCCAAGCAAGACTCTCTTATCGGTTCCCAACCGTGTCACGGGTCGTGGAAAAAAAACGTAATAAAACCCATTTTTTTTTAGAACCGATAAGAACCGGGAACCGCACTCTAAAGGGCTAGAAAGTTAATTTAAAACCCATCTGATCGGTTCAAACCGAACCGAAAAAGACGTTTACAAGTTCCACACAGAAGAAAATAAAATAAGCCTATTACTTACAATACCACAGACAGAGCTTGAACCGACCGATTGCGGTTAATTTCGGTAAAATAAACCGAGAATTACACTTTTTAACCGACAAATGAACCGAGCAGCAGGAGAAATCTCCGGAGCGACTGTTCAGTGAGGCGGAGTAAGAATCTGACAGTTTAAGTTTGAGCTACAACAGACAGAGTGTTCAACCGAGCTTGCGCTCAAGGTTCCATGCCCTGCATGGAAAGTTGACTCTTTCACCTCCGGAGCAGTTCTAACCTGGGGTTATACTGCATATGTCATAATATAGCAAGACTTCATGTTGTTTGAAAAACTGTTTTTTAGATATATCAGTGAAGTAGCAAAAAAGGGGGGGGGCATCGCATGGCAAGTTGAGTGGGTGTAGGGTGACAGAGGAGGATGCGCTAGAAAAAATTACTCACCTTAGTAATTACTGTATGCTTCTTCTAATGGAGTCTTGCTGTATTCTAACAATTGCAGTGAATTCCCAACCTTTGAACTGCCCCGGAGAACAAAGAGTTAACTTTCTATGCAGGGCATATAATGCTGAGCTCGAGCTCAGTTGAAGTCTCTGTCTGGAGTGATTCAAACCTAAACTGTCAGATTCTTATGAGCCCAACTAAACTAAAAATTCTATGTGGAAATTGTAAAAATTCTTACTAGCCAATTGGGTGAAAAAAGTTTTGGATTCCCAAGGAAGACTCAAGTCAGGAAACCCAAAAACAAAACCCAATGTACTAAAAATAATAATAAATCAGCACTCAAACAAAAAAGAGGAGGGTACAAGCAAAAAACACCCTTGGGGTGCAACACTGCACCTGCCCATCCACTTCCCAAAAACAGGTTCTGAGAGGGGAGGCAGGGAGGGAGGTCAGAATATAGCAAGACTCCATTAGAAGAAACAGAATTACTAAGGTGAGTAATTTTTTCTTCAAACAACATGAAGTCTTGCTGTATTCTGACAATTGCAGACTACCAAGCAGTACCTCCAAGGAGGAGGGACATAACCTACTTTGGGAATAGGCTCTGAAGTACTGCTGTGCCAAACCGAGCATCACTCCTAGCCTGGATATCCAGAGAGTAATGCTTGGTAAAGGTATGGACTGTTTTCCAGGTGGCTGCTTGACAAATTTCTAAGAGAGGGATATCCCTGGCAGCAGCCAAGGAAGCAGCTGTACCTCTTGTGGAATGAGCCCTCAGGCCTGAGGGTGGAGTTTTTCCCAGCTTTTCATAGCAGAATTGTATACAAGACACAACCCACCTGGCAACAGATCTTTTGGTGGCAGGTTTGCCCTTTCCCACTTCTCCATAAGTGAGGAATAACTGGAGGGAGTCAAACCTGTGACCCTTGGTACGCTCTATGTAGTAACTAAGGGCTCTTTTGACATCTACACTGTGTAGCCTCCTCTCTCCTGAGGAAGAATGATCAGAGAAGAAAACAGGGAGAGACATAGACTGGTTTAAATGGAAGTCTGAAACCACTTTGGGCAAGAACCTTCTATTGGTTCTAAGGACCACTTTATCCCTGTGAAAGGAGATAAAATCAGGTTCCACTGACAGTACTAACAATTCACTGATACGCCTGGCAGAGGTAATGGCTACCAAGAACACAGTTTTCCAAGTCAAGTACTTAAGCTCTGCTGAAGACAGAGGCTCAAAGGGGGGTTGCATAAGTTGAGCAATGCAAACATTCAAATCCCAGGCAGCGGCAGGGTCTCTAAAAGGAGGACTGGTGTGAAGCAATCCTTTAAAAAATGTACAGAACACAGGATGGGAAGATAGTGAGGAAGACTTCCCCACAGACAAAAACGCAGAAACAGCTGACAAGTGTACTTTGAAAGTAGCTGGTCTGAGGCCTAGGCCATTAAGATGGACCATATAATCCAGAACCGTAGGCAATTCAGCAGTGTCTGGAGAAACATGCTTCTTAGAACACCAAATGCTGAATCTTTTCCATTTGGAGTTGTAAGTCTTTCTGGTGGAGGCCTTTCGAGAAGCCTTGAGGATATCCAGAACCCCTTGGGAAAGATGCAGATCTGCAAACTCTAACTCATCAAGAGCCATACTTTGAGATTGAGAGACTGAAGATTGGGGTACCAAATCCTTCCCTGAGAGGATGTTAACAGTTGTAATTCCTGGGAAGAAACAGGGGAAGATGGACTGCTAGGGACAGCAACAGGGGGTACCAGGGCTGTCTGGACTAATCTGGAGCAAACAGAATCACCTTGCAAGGTTGAGACCTTATTTTTACCAAAACTTTGAAAAGGAGTGGGAAGGGGGGAAAGACATACAGAAACTTCCCCTCCCAATTCAGGATCAGGGCGTCCAGAGGGACTGAGCCCAGGACTGGAGGTCTGCAACAAAAGAGAGGGAGTTGGTGATTATCTGGGGCTGCAAAGAAATCTATCTCTGGAGTGCCCCACCTTGAAAAAATCACTTTCAACACCTGAGGGTCCAGGGACCATTCGTGATGGTCCTGAAATATCTTACTCAGTGCATCTGTTAGCACATTGTCCTTGCCTGGAAGGTGAACTGCTACAAGAGAGGTTTGCACGGAATAAGCCAGGGACCACAACTTCATGGCTTCTGTGCACATGGCCGTGGACCGAGTGCCTCCCTGCTTGTTGATGTACCACATGGTGATGGTGTTGTCAAATCTTCCTTTTACCATCTTAGGAATATCGCCTGAGTGAAACACCTGGTTCCTCCGGCTGATCTTCCTACCTTGGTCCATGCCTTTGTGACCACTCGCCTTGATTACTGCAATGCCCTGTACCTAGGGCTACTGGGGGTTGATATCCGCCGCTTGCAGTTGGTGCAGAACGCAGCGGCCAGGCTTCTGACTGGGACATCCGGAAGTAGTCATATTATGCCTGTGCTGCGCGGACTGCACTGGCTGCCAGTTCAGTGGCGGATCACCTTCAAGGTCGGGTTACTGACCTATAAAGCACATGAACAGGGACTGCGGTGTCTGCAATATCTCCTTACTGTCCCTCTCGCTCACTCCAATCCGCCGACGAGGGATTGCTAGAGATTCCCAGGGTTCATTTAAAGACATCTGGGGCACGTGCATTTTCTTACGCTGCCCCTGCCCTGTGGAATTCTCTACCTCGCCAGATACGAGGCTGCCTGACCATCGAGAGTTTCAAATCTGAGCTCAAAACATTTTTGTTTTTAAAAGCTTTTGGAGAATGATTTTATTGTTAATAATATGTTTGTTATTTTAAATGTTGTTCATTTGTACAGCGCTTTGGATTTTTGAAAAGCGCTTAAAAAATAAAATTCTACTTACTTACTTACCTTGTTCTGTACTGACTGTGAGAATGCTTTTAGAGCCAGAAAAACTGCCCTGAGCTCTAGAAGATTGATGTGGAGAAGGGATTCTTGGGGGGGACCACACCCCCTGGGCAGTGAGGGGCCCCAGGTGGGCTCCCCAGCCCAGGAGAGAAGTATCCGTGGTAAGGACCACTGAATGAGGCTGAGCAACTAAAGGAACACCTTGTCTTAAATTGTCCTGATTCTGCCACCACTGGAGGGCTTGGATCAAGGTCAGAGTCACTGGGATCAGTTTGGTAAGGGAGTCCTTTCTCTGAGACCAGAAAGCTCTCAGGTGGAACTGAATATCCTTCATCTGGAATCTTGCCCCTTGGACCACTGCTGTTGAAGCTGCCATGTGGCCCAAGAGCTGGAGCAAATGCCTTGCTGGTTGAGATACCTGAAGGCTGAAGGAAGAAGCTAGTTCCATAAGAACCCTTGCCCTCTCTAGAGGAAGAAAGGCTCTTGCTCTGAGTGTGTCCAGTTCTGCCCCTATAAATGTAAGAAGCTGGACTGGTTCGAGAACTGACTTGGGAAGGTTGAGAAGAAATCCTAGAGAAGTGAGCACTTGCTGGGTCACTTGCAGGTGAGACTTGACTTGGTCTGGAGACTGACCCACTATTAGCCAATCATCCAGATATGGAAAAATGGAAATCTTTTGCCTTCTTAGAAAGGCAACTACTACTGCCAGGCACTTTGTGAAAATCCTTGGGGCTGAGGTTAGGTCAAAGGGCATTGCTCTGAACTGATAATGACCTGAGGGCAACTCGAACCTGAGGTATTTTCTGTGGGAGCACCTGATGGGAATGTGAAAGTAGACATCTCTGATGTCCAGGAAGGCTAGCCAGTCCTCTGGCCTTAGAGAGGGAAGGATTATTCCCAGAGTTATCATCTTGAACTTTGGTTTTAAAAGACGTTTGTTTAGATATCTTAGGTCTAGGATGGGTCACCACTCCCCCTGTCTTTTTGGGGGTCAGGAAGGACCTGGAGTACAGTCCTTTGCCCCAGTGTAGGGAAGGTACTCTCTCTATAGCTCTTAAAGCTTGGAGAGAAGAAACCTCTGCCTCTAGGGCAAGGGTTTCCGAGAGATTTGCAGGTGGAAAAGATCTGGCTCTCATCTTTGGAAATGTTTTGAAGCTGAGAACCAGTCCCTGGTTTATTGCTTCCAGGACCCACTTGTCTGATGAAACAGACATCCAGTCCTGGACAAAGTAAGCCAGCCTGCCTCCTACTGGAATAGGAGAGTCGACCCAGGCAGGCCCATCAGGATGTCTGCTTGGCAGGGGCTTTAGGCTGAGAAGTGGATGCAGCCCTGCTCATCCCCCCTCTGCCTCTCCCTCTGAAGAACCCCCTCTGAGAAAAGGAAGAAGAGGCCTGTGCTTGGTAAAAAAGGCCTTTGAAAAGGCCTGCCCCTGCCCCTAGACTGCTGCCTTTGAGGAGTTGCCTGTCTTTCCTTGGCCTGAACACTCCTGTAAGTGGTCCTGTACTCATCCATTTTCTTCATGTAATTCTCTCTCTGCTCCTCAAACAGACAATTACCCACTACAGGAAAATCCATGGCCTTAGCCTGGGTGTCCTGCGAGAGGCTAGTACATCTGAGCCAAGACATCATCCGAAGAGCCATAGATGTAGCCATGACTCTTGATGACACATCATTAGAGTCCAGAGCAGCATGAAACTGAACCTTAGATGCCTCAATCCCATCTGCAGCCACCGCCTCCAGGTCCTTGGCTAGCTGGGGGGAGGCCTGTTTAGCCAATGCCAGTACAGTGTCCCACCTGGACTTCTGGTACCTGGCTGTATAGGTCATGTAATTCGCCTGCCTGAGTCCCAAAGAAGATGCCATGTACTGCTTCTTTGCCATGGCATCAATCTTCCTGGAGTCCTTGTCAGGGGGGTGTGAAGCCAAGGGAAAATTGGCCTTGTCATAGGCAGCAACCTGCACTACCCTTACCTACGTAAGGATGTAGACATGGTAGAGAAGGTTCAGAGGAGGGCAACAAAGATGGTGCATGGATTGCATCACAAGTCCCATGAGGACAGGTTGAAGGAACTGAATATGTACTCCCTGGAGGAGAGGAGGAAGAGAGGGGATATGATAGAGATATACAAGTATCTTACAGGAAGGAACAGGATGCAGGAATACACTATTTTTAAGCGAAAAAGATGTTCCAGGACTAGAGGGCATGGGATGAAGTTGGAGGAGGACGATTCAGAGGAAATGTGAGGAAGAATTTCTTCACAGAATGGGTGGTGGACAAGTGGAACACCCTGCCAGAGGAAGTGGTGGGGGCTGAAACAATCACGGGATTTAAGAATGCATGGGATAGACATAAAGGAATTCTGGAGGTAAGGGGCAACAGACTTCTAGGAAAACATAAACTGAACTTACAAGCTCAAATGGGCAGACTGGGTGGGCCATAGGCCCTTATCTGCCGACACTGTCTATGTATCTATGTATCCCAACATGGCTGCATTGTTGATATAAGAACTCTGTGTCTGAGCCTGAAAGTGTATACCTCTTGTCCATCTTCTATCCACAGGAGGTATAGTGTTAGGAGACTAAGATTTTTTGTGTCTGTTCCCCAAAAGATTTATGGAGGGGAATAGACAGTCTCCTGGACTCTGGGATGTCCATCATCTCTACATAATCAGGCTCCTCTTTATCTTCCACAGCCTCCTCCATAGGAAGATGGAGGGTTTCTGCCACCTTTCTGTAAAACATAAAGTGAGAAGGGGATTCAGAAAGCCTAGGAGGGGAAACACCTGAAGGTCTGTCTGGGGAGATGTCCTGTTCCACAGGCACATCCAGACCTTCACTTACATCATCATCCTCAAATTCCCCTTTCTCTTCAAATTCCAGTTCATAAAAATCTTCAAGGGAATACTCTTGAACCGGGAGAACCAACCGAACCAAACCCCTGCCAGAAGGAGCCGGATCGGTCGGAACCGGACGGAGCGATTCCACAATCGGAATCACCCTGGCTATCTCTTCGACGGTCGGAACATGAACCTCTGGATCCGAACCGGTCGAATTATCTTTGCGCTTTCTTTTTGTCGGAACTGACCCCTCGGAATCGGCTCTCCTTTTGCCCGAAGAAGTATCGCCCTGGTCAGAGGGCACTCCTTCTGGTTCGGTTGAAACCGAACCGGGCTGGCCATCCGGGTCAGCGGACTTCTCGGCCTCCTTTTCCTTCAGTCTACCTAATCTCTTCTCAAGGGTAGATTTGGGAAAGTTTTTACATATTTGGCAGTCTGAATTGAGGTGGTCAAACCCCAGACAATAAACACAGGTGGTGTGGGGATTGGCCTTAGCAAAGACCTCCCCACACTCACTGCAGTGTTGAAACCCAGTGGACCCGTTTTTTTTCTTGGGTTTCTCAGACATGGCCAACCTAACCAAACTTACCCTTTTTGCAACCGCCAGGCAAGACTCCCTTATCGGTTCCTAACCGTGTCACAGGTATTGGAAAAAAACGGTTAAAAACACGTTTTTTTTTAGAACCGGTAACCACACAATAAGTAAACAAAAATTTCACTATCAAATGGCCGGTTCAGCCGAACCGAGCCGCACTTTTACAAGTTCCACACAGAAAAACAGAACAATTCCCATCTAGTACTCACAGCACCACAGACAGAGACTGAACCGACTATGCGGATACTTTTTTTTGTTTCAAAACCGATGAAAACTGAAAACTTTAACCGACTTTTGAACCAAGCTGAAGGAGAAATCTCCGGAGCGACTGTTCAGTGAGGTGGAGTAAAGAATCTGACGGTTTAAGTTTGAATCACTCCAGACAGAGACTTCAACCGCGCTCGAGCTCAGCATTCTATGCCCTGCATAGAAAGTTAACTCTTTGTTCTCCGGGGCAGTTCAAAGGTTGGGAATCACTGCAATTGTCAGAATACAGCAAGACTTCATGTTGTTTGAAAATGACACTGTCCTGAATGACTACTTCTGCTCAGTATTCGCTAAGTAGGACTGTGGGTCCATGCCAGAAGGCAGCATCAAAGTGGATGCTAAGAGAGTCCCGGAAATGAGGCAATCGATACATATTAGTGAGAGGGTCCTGAAAGGGCTGGCAGCCCTTAGGATAGATAAGGGCCCAGGACCAGATCGGATGCATTCAAGGGTACTTAGGGAATTAGCAGCAGAACTGGCTGACCCATTGGCTAGGCTGTTCAACAGCTCACTTAGGACCGCGGAAGTTCCAAGGGATTGGAGAATGGCAGATGTTGTACTGCTTCATAAGGTGGGGATATGGAGCAACCAGGGAAGTACAGGCCTGTCACTCTGACCTCCATCATGAGGAAGCTGATGGAATCATTAATCAGAGGATCTCATGGACTACCTAGACAGCAACGGGCTCCAGGATAGTAAACAACACAGTTTCATGGCAGGAAGGTCTTGTCGGACTAACCCAATTTTTTCTTTGACTGGGTGACCAAGGAAGTAGACAAGGGCCACACTGTGGATCTGCTGTGCTTCGACTTCAACAAGGCTTCTGATTCAAAACTGCACAAAAGGTTGCTCAAAAAGATGGAAGACCTGCGTGCAGTGAAAACCGTAGTGAACTGGGTAGGTATTTGGCTAGAAGGGAGGCAGCAGAGGGTGGTGGTCAACAGGGTTAAATCAGGGGAAGGGGAGGTTACGAGCGGGGTTCCACAGGGATCAGTCCTGGGTCCGGTCCTCTTCAACATGTTCATTAGTGGCACTGGTGAGGGAATCCAGGGCAGGCTGTGTCTCTTTGCAGATGACACAAAACTATGTGGGGGGGGGTGAATAGTGATGAGGGAATAAGGAGTATGTAGAGAGACCTACAAAAACTAGAGGGGTGGTCAGTGGTCTGGCAGTTAAAATTAAATGCCAAAGGCCAGCTCGGTGGCGCTGTGGGTTGAGGCACTGGACGCCACACCAGCAACCAGAGTTCGGGAGTGAGCTTGGGTGCCGGGGGTCGGCAGGGAAGGGAGAAGATCGAGTGTCTGATGGGCAGCTCTCCTCTCGGGGGCTCTGGGCTGTCTGGCGTTCCAGTGACTCCCAGTGGAGAGCAGGCACGCTGCAGAACACAGACCACACATTGGAGCCGAGCATGGCTGATGCCAACAGGGTTGCTGTGCACCATGGCATCAGGGGTAATCATGCTTGAGGCAGGGGAGCAGGGACAACCACTGAAAATCCCCTCCAGCCCGGATAGGCTGAGCCCTCCCAGTGCCATTCTGCCACACGCCCAATGCTGTTCCATGCCACTGCCCCTTCGGGTCTCCCTCCTCGGGCCCAAGGGGCTGGGCTGGGAGAAAGTAACGCTCAGAAGATGGCAGGGTCCACAGCGGTGGTAAGAGTGGATCCCACGAGAGGAGAGGCGAGAGACAGTTCCGGTGCTGGGGAATAGAAAATAAGTTGGGGGAAAAAAAAAGTAATTAAACGCCAAGAAAGTGCAAGGTAATGCACCTAGGAAAAGAGAACTCCAAGACGGAGTACTGGATGGGTGTAATCAGACTTAGCACTACAGAAGAGGAACAGAATCTAGGAGTTAGAAGTAACACCCTTAAACAAATGAGGCAGTGCAACAAGACCTATAGCAAGGCTAACAGGATGCTGGGATGTATCGGGAGGGGTACTGATAGCAGAAGAAAAGGAGGTAGTACTTCCCTTATACAGATCCCTGGTGAGGCCTCACACAGAGTACTGTGTCCAGTTCTAGAGCCCTCACCTCAGAAAGGATAAGGATAGGCTGGAAATAGTGCAGTACAGAGTAACCAAAATGATTCAGGGCTAGCAGGAAGGATTCTATGAGCAGTGCCTCAAGGCACTAAATATGTACTTACTGGAAACCAGAAGGGAGAGGGGAGCTATGACAGAGACCTTCAAGTTCCTTAAAGGAATTAACAAAGTAAACTGCAAAGCTGGCCCAATGGCGTAGAGGGCTAAGGCGCTGGTGCCTTACCTCGACCCATGCCGGCAACCCGGGTTCGGAAATAAGCCCGGGGCATCAGAGGTCGGCATGGGGGGGGGCAAGCTGGACAGAGCTGCCGACAAGCAAGCTCTCCTCTCCGGGGAGGAAGCGCGGCTTCCCTCGGCTGATAGCAACCCCCAGTGGAGGCTGGGGGAAGCTCAGGCCAGAGGGCGCCTAGGCAATAGGCCAGGGGTTGGGGGAAGGAGGCTGTAACCGGGGCCGTTCGGCGCATGCGCACTGACTCCTGGGGCCTCCGGGAGAAAAAAAGGAGGAGAAAAATGTCCGTCAGCAGGATGAAGACCGACTCCCCGCAGACACCACTCCTGAGCCGGGCAAGGTAAGAGCCGTAATTCCGTGGATGGGACGGGGTGGTCAATGGGGGCTGACTGGCAGGAGGATAAACAGCAGCCGTGATAAAAAAAAAAAAACAAGGTAAACTGCAGAGCATTATTTACTCTTAATACCAACTTGAGGTCACATGGCCACGAATGGAAATTAACAGAAGGGAATTCAGGAGGGATGTGAGGAAGTACTTCCTTATGGAAAGGGTAGTGGAATCTTGGAACAGTCTGTCGACAGAGGTGGTGGGTACAAACACAGTCAGGGGATTCAGGTAGGCAAGGGATAGAATGACGGAAATTGTGGTCACCCAGGGTGACAAGATCAGGGAGGACAATGGGGGTAGGACGGGGAGAGTTGGTACCCTGGAGGAACAATAGGTTCCAGGGATTATAGGTAATATGGGCAGACTAGATGGCCCTCTGGTCTTTTTCTGCTGTCATGGTCTAGGTTTCTATGCTTCTATGACTCTCCCCTAAGAAAAAAAATCGTATGACAACTGCTTTCAAAACTACTGCTATGAACACCCCAAATTCACTGAGAAGCCAGAAGGGGGGACATGGGGTGGAGTCCTTCTATGGTGGTTCAAACTGCAGACAATGCACTGAGTAAGTCAGTGGTTTTGTTTAACAAATTGGCACAAATGTAATGCATCTTCTCTCTTAATACCTCAAAGCAACTGATACAGATTAACTGGTGTAAGCCCCCCAAATTGGGCTTACCTTTTTGGGAGGTGCAGCTCCATGCTCCCTGTGGTGCTGGTCGGGAGGCCCAGGTGGGATTCGGACCTGTGGTTCTTTTTGTGGCTCCGGACACCGAGTTTTCTGGTGCTCGGTCCGTTGGCAGATGGGCTGAGCACTGGTGCTGTAGTTCCGCGCCTTCAGGTGCATTTCAGGGGATTGGGGCCTACTTGATAATTGAAAATTTTATATAAATATTGTAAATAGTTTTCAGCGGGCAGTGCTACTGAGCACGTGTGCCTGCTGAGTCCAGAAATTTAAAGAAGTGGCTGTTCCACTTCACTGAGAGGTAGTTTCAGTGCCAGATTTTGCAGTTCAGGGAGCATGTAAATAGTTGTGTTGGGACGAGCCCCAGAGGACACTGGGGGCAAAGTGAGTTTTGGCACCCTGAAGTTGGGTTGGAGTTGGACCTCGAGTTTGGCAGGGATTTTTTGGCATCTAGTAGAGGGGATACAAAGTAGCAGCAGGCAGGAATCCGAGGAGGAAGGAGAGAGAGGTTGAAGCGGGTCGTTTGTCCGCTTAGTCATAGAAGCCATGGTTTGTTTTTTTTTATCAAGAGAGTGTCTAGGAGGAAAAAAGAACTGTGGCGGCAGCCATGTTGTTTTCAGCTTCCTCTTTGAGGGCCACAGAGCAGCCACCATGACCCTAGGAGGAGGAAAAGGCTGCAAGGCTCCCTGTACCCTGGGGGTGGACTGTATTTGTGAGCCCAGAGCACCACTGCTGAGTGGGACCCCCATGAGGATCTGTGCTCGGGAGAGAGCAGAGGGAGGAGGCATTCTACCTTCCAGGCACCAGAGGGCCAAGAAGGATGGAGAAAGGATGAAAGGCAACTGAGAGGTGAGGGGATTCAGGGGTCTACGCAAAGCCTCCGGTCCCACTGACTGTTCTGGCAGTGGCCCGGATTAAGTAGAGACTGGGAATAGGGGTGCCAGTGGGTCCCGGGGGGGCTGAGGACCACCCCCTGGTGCCATGTGGCCTCGCTAGAGACTGTTGTTTCGTTATTTGAGGAAGAAGAAAAAAATACTCACCTTAGTAATTATGTTTCTTCTAATGGAGTCTTGCTGTATTCTGACTATTGCAGTTAGCCCCAGCCTTTAAACTGCCCTGGAGAACAAAGGGTTAACTTTCTATGCAGAGCATAGAATGCTAAGCTCGAGGTCGGCTGAGATCTCTGCCTGGAGCCCTTTGAAATCCAACCATCAGATTCTTACGAGCAAAAACTCACTAACTATTCTATGTGGAAATTGTAAAATTTTTACTAGCCAACTGGCAACCAAAAGCTTTGGATCCCCAAAGGAAGACTCAAGTCAGGAAACCTAAAACCAAAAACCCATCCAAATAAGAATAAAGACAAGACAAACACCCAAACAAAAAGAAGAGGGTGTAAAAGGAGCACCCCGAGATGCAACACTGCACCTGCCCACCTACTTCCCAAAAACAGGTTCTGAGAGGGTGGCAGGAAGGGAGGTCAGAACACAGCAAGACTCCATTAGAAGAAACATAATTACTAAGGTGAGTAATTTTTTCTTCAAACAACATGAAGTCTTGCTGTATTCTGACAATTACGAACTACCAAGCAGTACCTCCATGGAGGAGGGATAGAACCTACTTTGGGAATAGGCTCTGAAGTACTGCTATGCCGCACCAAGCATCACTCCTAGCCTGGATATCCAGACAGTAATGCTTGGTAAAGGTATGGACTGTTTTCCAGGTGGCTGCTTGACAAATTTCTAAGAGAGGAATATCCCTGGCAGCAGCCAAGGAAGCAGCTGTACCTCTGGTGGAGTGAACCCTCAGGCCTGAGGGTGGAATTTTTCCTAGTTTCTCGTAGTAGAATTGTATACAAGATACAATCCACCTGGCAATAGTTCTCTTGGTGGCAGGTTTGCCCTTCCCCACTTCTCCATAAGTGAGGAACAGCTGGAGGGAATCAAACCTGTGACCCTTGATATGCTCTATATAGTAGCTAAGGGCCCTTTTAACATCTAAACTGTGTAGCCTCCTCTCTCCTGAAGAGGAATGATCAGTGAAGAAAACAGGAAGAGACTTGACTGGTTCAGGTGGAAATCTGAAACCATTTTGGGCAAGAACCTTCTATTGGTTCTAAGGACCACTTTATCCCTATGAAAGGAGATAAAATCAGGTTCCACTGACAGGGCTTGCAGCTCACTGATACGTCTGGCAGAGGTAATGGCTACTAAAAACACAGTTTCCCAAGTCAAGTACTTAAGCTGTACTGAGTGCATAGGCTCAAAGGGAGGTTGCATCAATTGAGCAATACAAACATTTAAATCCCAGGCAGGAGCAGGGTCTCTGAATGGAGGATTGGTATGAAGCAATCCTTTGAAAAAATTTACAGAACACAGGATAAGATGATAGTGAGGAAGACTTCCCCACTGACAGAAAAGTGGAGACAGCTGACAAGTGTACTTTGAGAATAGCTGGTCTGAGGCCTAGGCCATTACGATGGACCATATAATCCAGAACTGTAGGCAATTCAGCAGTGTCTGTGGAAATATGCTGCTTAGAACACCAAAGGCTGAATCTCTTCCATTTGGAGTTATAGGTCTTTCTAGTGGCAGGCTTTTGAGAGGCTTTGATGATGTCCAGAACTCCCTGAGACAGATGCAAATCTGCATACTCTAACTCTTCAAGAGCCATGCTTGAGATTGAGAGACTGAAGATTGGAGTACCAAATCCTATCCTGAGAGGAGGTTATCAGGTTGTAATTCCTGGGAAGAGACTGGGGACGATGGACTGCTAGGGACAGTAACAAGGGCTACCAAGGCTGTCTGGCCCAATCTGGAGCAATCAGAATCACTCTGCAAGGTTGTGACTTTATCTGGACTAAAACTTTGAACAGTAGAGGAAAGGGAGGGAAAAGCATACAGAAATGTTCCTTCCCAGTTCAGAATCAGAGCATCCATAGGGACTGTGCCCAAGACTGGGGGTCTGCAACAAAAGAGAGGAAGTTGGTGATTGTCTGGGGCTGCAAAGAGATCCATCTCTGGAGTGCCCCACCTTGAAAAATTCACCTTCAAGACCAGAGGGTACAGGGACCATTCGCGATGGCCCTGTGAAATCCTGTTCAGTGCATCTGCTAGCACATTGTCCTTCCCCGGAAGGTGGACTGCTATCAGAGAGGTTTGCAGGAATAAGCCAGGACCACAACTTCATGGCTTCTGTGCACAAGGCAGAGACCCAGTGCCTCCCTGCTTGTTGATGTACCACATGGTGGTGGTGTGGTCTGTTCTGACTTGAACCACCTTGTTCTGCAGTGACTGAGAGAAAGCTTGCAGGGCCAGAAAAACTGCACTGAGTTCCAGCAGATTGATATGGAGAAGAGATTCCTGAGAGGACCACAGTCCCTGGGCAGTGAGGGCCCCCAGATGGGCTCCCCAGCCCGGGAGGGAAGCATCTGTGGTAAGGACCACTGAATGAGACTGAGTGGCAAATGGGACCCCTTGCCTTAGATTGTCCTGATCCTGCCACCACTGAAGGGCTTGGATCAGGGTCCAGGTCACTGGGATCAGTTTGGTAAGGGAGTCCTTCTTTTGGGACCAAAAGGCCCTCAGATGGAACTGAATGTCTCATCTGGAATCGTGTCCCTTGGACCACTGCTGTAGAGGCTGCCATGTGGCCCAAGAGCTGGAGGAAATGCCTTGCTGGTTGAAACACCTGAAGGCTGAAGGAAGAAGCCAGTTCTATAAGAACTCTTACCCTTTCCAGGGGAAGAAAGGCTCTTGCTTTGACAGTATCCAGCTCTGCCCCATAAAGGTAAGGAGCTGCACTGGCTCGAAAACCAACTTGGGAAGGTTGAGAAGAAATCCTAGAGAAGTAAGCACTTGCTGGATCGCTTGCAAGTCTGACTTGACTTGGTCTGGGGACTGGCCCACTATGGGCCAGTTGTCCAGATATGGAAAAATGGAAATCTTTTGCCTCCTTAGAAAGGCAGCTACTACTGCCAGGCACTTTGTGAAAACCCTTGGGGTTGAAGTTAGGCCAAAGGGCACTGCTCTGAACTGATAGTGGCCTGAGGGCAACTCGAACCTGAGGTACTTTCTGTGGGAGCACCTGATGGGAATGTGAAAATAGGCATCTTTGAGGTCCAGGGAGGCTAGCCAGTCCCCTGGCCTTAGAGAGGGAAGGATTATTCCCAGAGTTACCATCTTGAACTTTGGCTTTAAAAGATGTTTGTTTAGGTATCTTAGGTCTAGGATGGGTCGCCATTCCTCTGTCTTTTTTGGGGTAAGGAAGTACCTGGAGTACAGACCTTTGCCCCAGTGTAGGGTAGGTACTCTCTCTATGGCTCTTAAAGCCAGCAGAGATGAAACCTCTGCCTCTAGGGCAAGGGTTTCCGAGAGACCTGCAGGTGGAAAAGATCTGGCTCTCAT
This sequence comes from Neoceratodus forsteri, assembly GCA_016271365.2. Lineage (NCBI taxonomy): Eukaryota > Metazoa > Chordata > Ceratodontiformes > Ceratodontidae > Neoceratodus > Neoceratodus forsteri. Next base: position 471,302,014 of record CM057450.1, on the reverse strand, counting down.
CTTCGGAAATTTTTTGAAGCTGAGAACCAGTCCCTGGTCTACTACTTCTTCCAGGACCCACTTGTCTGATGTAACAGACATCCAGTCCTGGACGAAGTAAGTCAGCCTGCCCCTACTGGAATAGGAGAGTCGACCCGGGCAGGCCCATCAGGGTGTCTGCTTGGCAGGGGCCTTAGGCTGAGGAGTGGATGCAGCCCTGCTCATCCCCCTTCTGTCTCTCCCTCTGAAGAACCCCCTCTGTGAAAAGGAAGAAGAGGCCTGTGGCTGGTAGAAAGGCCTATGAAAAGGCCTGCCCCTGCGCCCCTAGACTGCCACCTTTTAGGAGTTGCCTGCCTCTCTTTGGCCTGAGCACTCATGTACAGTGGCGTGAAAAAGTATTTGCCCCCTTCCTGATTTTCTCTATTATTGCATATTTGTCACACTGGATGTTTTCAGGTCTTTAGACAAAATGTAATGTTAGATAAAGGGAACCTGAGTGAACAAATAACACTTGTTTTTTTTTTTTATTTCACTTATTTAATGAAAAAAGTTAACCAACACCAATTGGCACTGTGTGAAAAAGTAATTGCCCCTTACACTTAATAACTGGTTCACACATTTAGCTGCAATGACTGCAACCAAACACTTCCTATAATTCAATATCAGTCTTTCACATCGCTGTGGAGTAATTTTAACCCACTCTTCCTCGCAGAACTGCTTTAATTCAGTAACATTTGGTAGGTTTTCGAGCATGAACTGCTCGTTTCAGGTCCTGCCACAGCATCTCTATTGGGTTTAAGTCTGGACTTTGACTAGAGCCACTCCAAAACTTTAATTTTACTTCTTTTTAGCCATCTGATGTGGATTTGCTTTTGTGTTTGGATCATTGTCTTGCTGCATGACCAACTATGCTTCAGCTTCAGCTGACGAAAGGATGACTGGACATTCTCCTTAAGAATTTTCTGGTACAGAGCAGAATTCATGGTTCCTTTAATTATGGCAAGTCATCCAAGTCCTTAGGCAGCAAAGCATCCCCACACCATCACACTACCACCACCATGTTTGACTGTTGGTATGGTGTTCTTACTGTGGAATGCTGCGTTTGCTTTACGCGAGACATTATGGGATCCATGTTGTCCAAAAGTTCCACTTTGGACTCATATGTCCATAGAACATTTTCCCAAAAGGCTTGTGGATCATCCAGGTGCTTCTTGGCAAATGAGAGAAAGCATTTATGTTCTTCTTGGTTAGCAGTGGTTTCCGCCTTGCTACTCTCACATGAAGCCCATTTTGCCCAGTCTCTTTCTGATTGTGGAGTCATGAACACTGACCTTAGCTGAGGCAAGAGAAGCCTGCAGTTCTTTGGATGTTGTTTAGGATCCTTTGAGACTTCTTGGATGATTTTACACTGCGCCCTTGAGTGATTTTGGCAAGCCGCCCACTCCTGGGAAGGTTCACTACTGTTCCAAGTGTTCTCCATTTGGAGATTATGGCTCTCACTGTGGTTCAATGGAGTTCCAGAGCCTTAGAAATAGCTTTGTAACCCTTTCCAGACTGATAGAGGGCAACAAAATGTTTTTCTGATCTTTTCAGGAACTTCCTTTGATCATGGCATAATGTGCTTGTTGAATCTTTGTGCTAGCAATGTGACTGATGGTAAGGGCAAAAATAAGTGAGGTTTATATTGAGCAGGGCTGGCTGTAATCAAGCCTAGCTGTGTTCAATCAGCTGACTCTAATTATCCCTTTAATTGGGTTGATTTAACTAGGGGGCAATTACTTTTTCACACAGTGCCAGTTGGTGTTGGTTAACTTTTTTCATTAAATAAATGAAATAAGTAAAAAAAGTGTTATTTGTCCACTCAGGTTCCCTTTATCTAATATTATATTTTGTCTAAAGACCTGAAAACATCCAGTGTGACAAATATGCAATAATAGAGAAAATCAGGAAGGGGGCAAATACTTTTTCACGCCACTGTAAGTGGTCCTATACTCATCCATTTTCTTCATGTAATTCTCTGTCTGCTCCCCAAACAGAGAATTACCCACTACAGGAAAATCCATGGCCTTAGCCTGGGTATCCTGTGAAAGGCTAGTACATCTGAGCCAAGCCATTCTACGAAGAGCCACAGATGTAGCCATGACTCTTGATGACACATCATTGGAGTCCACAGCAGCATGAAACTGAACTTCTGATGCCTCAATCCCATCTGCAGCCACCTCCTCCAGCTCCATGGCTAGCTGGGGGGAGGCCTGTTTAGACAGTGCCAGTACAGTGTCCCACCTGGACTTCTGGTACCTGGCTGTATAGGCCATATAATTTGCCTGCCTGAGTCCCAAGGAAGATGCCATGTACTGCTTTTTTGCCATGGCATCAATCTTCCTGGAGTCTTTGTCTGGGGGGTGTGAAGCCAAGGGAATGTTTGTCTTGTCACAGGCAGCAGCCTGCGCTACCCCAACATGGCTGCACTGCTGGTATAAAAACTCCGTATCTGAGCCTGATAGTGTGTACCACTTGTCCATCCTTCTGTCAACAGGAGGTACAGAATTGGGAGACTTCAGGATTTTTTGTGTCTGTTTCCCAAAGGATTTGTGAAGGGGAATAGACAGTCTCCTGGACTCTGGGATGTCCATAATTTCCACATAATCAGGCTCCTCCTGATCCTCCATTGCCTCCTCCATAGGAAGCTGGAAGGTTTCAGCCACTTTTCTGTAAAACAAAAAATGAAAATGGGACTCAGAAAGCCTAGGAGGGGATACACCAGAAGGTCTGTCTGGGGAGATGTCCGGTTCCACAGGCACATCCAGACTTTCATCATCATCACCATCATCTTCAAACTCCCCCTCCTCCACAAACTCCGGTTCATAAAAATCTTCAGGGGTATAATCTTGAACCGGGGGAACCGACCAAACCGAACCACTGCGAAAAGGTGCCGGATCGGTCGGAACCGGGCGAAGCGATTCCACAATTTGAATCGCTCTGGCTATTTCCTCGGCGGTCGGAACATGAACCTCTGGATCCGAACCGGTCAATTTTTCTTTGCGTTTCCTTTTTGTAGGAACCGATTCCTCAGGATCAGCTCTCCACTTACCCGAAGAAGTATCGCCCTGGTCAGAGGGCACTCCTTCTAGTTCAGTCAGAACCGAACCGGGCTGGCCATCCGGGTCAGCGGACTTCTCGGCCTCCTTTTCCCCTCAGTCTACCTAGTCTCTTTTCAATGGTAGATTTAGGAAAATTTTTACAAATTTGGCAGTCTGAATCGAGGTGTTCAAACCCCAGACAATAAACACAGGTGGTGTGGGGGTCGGCCGTAGCAAAGACCTCTCCACACTCACTGCTGTGTTGAAATCCAGTGGGCCCGTTTTTTTTCTTGGGTTTCTCAGACATGGCCAACCTAACCAAACTTTCCCTTTTTATGACAACCGCCAGGCAAGAATCCCTTATCGGTTCCTAACCGTGTCACGGGTGTTGGAAAAAACGTTCAAAACACGTTTTTTTTTAGAACCGATAAGAACCGGTAACCACACTCTAAAGTAAAACACAAGGATTCAATACAAATGATCAGTTCAGCCGAACCGATCTAACACTTTACAATTTCCACACAGAAAAACAGAATAAAACTTATCTAGTACTCACGGTACCACAGACAGAGACTGAACTGACTATGCGGAAATAAATTTGGTAAAAACCGACAACTTAATCGAGACTTTAACTGACTTTTGAACCGAGCTGAAGGAGAAATGTCCGGAGCGACTGTTCAGTGAGGCGGAGTAAAGAATCTGACGGTTGGATTTCAAAGGGCTCCAGACAGAGACCTCAACCGAGCTCGAGCTCAGCATTGTGTGCTCTGCATAGAAAGTTAACCCTTTGTTCTCCGGGGCAGTTTAAAGGCTGGGGCTAACTGCAATAGTCAGAATACAGCAAGACTTCATGTTGTTTGAACTTATGTTGTTAAAGGCCCTATTCAGCCACAAATCCCCCCTCCATGCTTTTATACCAACCTCTCCTTTGTCTTTCCTCCCTACCCCTCCCCACCGTTATTCCTCTATGTGCACTGGCCTTGTTAATGGCACTTACTGTATGCTGTTTCATAATCACATGACTAGGGCCAATTCTTCTGTACTTGTTTCGCACTTGTTTATTGCTGAATATCCCAGTACTTTTTCATATTATTTGCTTGTACGACCCTGTATTTCACTGTTCTTGTAAAATGTTTTTTTTTTTTCCTACTGCCTAGCATTGTATGTCCTATTCTATGTGCTGCGTCACATTGTTGTTGTTCATGTATTTGACTTGTATCCTCCCAGGTCGTGCCTGAAAATAGGCATCTCTATGCCTAGTGCACTCACCCAGTTACCAAAAGCAAATAAATAAATTATACTGCCTCTGTTTGGAAGGGTGGCTGCCTAGCCTGTAAGGTAGCTGTATGGAATTTAGCTTCAGACGTGATCCTCACAGTCCAGAGCACCAATCAGTTTTGGATGTGACCTTGCGGTCCAGAGTGACACGTGTTGTGTTTTCTGCTCCATGGAGTGACTGTTTCCCGTTTTGCATTAACTGTTCATTAAATGTGATCCCCTCGTTCCTGCAGTTCTGGTGTTTGCCTCATTTTGTTTGGATGAACTGTTTGCTATTAACAAGGACCTTGCCTCCACAGCCCAGCCCCAAGTGTGTTTTCCAGGGTGTGCCACAGGAGGACCAGAGGAGAAGACGTTGAGAGGCCTGCCTAGTGAAGATTGTCTACAGAGGCCTCGGAGGCGAAGATGGCAAGGCAAGGAGGTGAATAGCAGCGTTCTTCAATTTCTCATCTCCAGCTCTGCACCCAGAGGTCCAAGGGCACCACGGTTCCATCAGGTCTGGTAAGCCAGGCCGACCAGGTATGTGGACTCCCTCTGGCTGTATAGTGGCCCCCTCCCTTGTACTACCACCATCATACCCCTAGATGTGGGGAGTGAGGGGACTTACACTGGGTTGATTAGTCTCTCCACTACTCTGAAGAGCTCAGTTTGTCACTCAGTCAGGTAGGCAGTCACACAGCCCCATCACCACTTCCCTCTCCTTCATAAGCCCCTCCATAACAGGGCCTTTGAGGTAGAGAGTCCTCCACCCCTCTGAGATACACAGTTCCAGTCAGGAGATGAGTTGACGGCATGTGACCAGGCCAACATCCCCACAGTATGTTGGGGGTATTTATTCCTATACAAAATCATCAAGGGATTGTTGTGTGAAAAGTACGTCCTCTGACCCTCCCTCCTCCCGGCACTGCACACAGCCTGCTGGTGAACTTACATAAAGTGACAGTGTGGCAATGCGCCCCCTTGCAAGCAGCAGGCTCCCTGAACCACTGCAAGGGGTCCCTGCTGCAGCAAGCAACAGCACCAACCCACATCAACTGGGATGCTCTGCCTGAGGCTGCAGTTCTGCTCTTGGCCTGACTGACTCTAGTGACCCATGTCTGCTGGCACAGAAGAACACTGCAGTCCCACTGGGTCACTGTGAGGCTACAGTCTAGGAGGAATCTGAGCTGAAAAGCCCTCACTTATCTTATTGTGCCTTGATGAAAATGCAAAACACATAACAGCCGTAGTCTAGCTGCCAAGACCTCCACCACTATCAGAGCCCTCACCTGTTACATCTTTTTAAAGAGATTTACCAAGCAACTTCCGGTGACGTCATGCCAGCAGCTGCAGCCGAAACGCTTAGCTCTGTCTCCCCCAGGGCATAAAACCACTAATTCCCAGCTGTTAAAGAAGGAAATACTGGGCAAATCATAACTTTCTGTTAGTTCTGAGGACCACTTTATCCCTATGAAAAGAGATAAAATCAGGCTCCACTGACAATGCTTGTAGTTCATTTATGCGCCTGGCAGAAGTGATGGCTACCAAAAACACAGTTTTCCAAGTCAAGTACTTAAGCTCTGCTGAAGACAATGGTTCGAAAGGGGGTTGCATCAGCTGGGCAATGCAAACATTAAGATCCCAGGCAGGGGCAGGGTCCCTGAATGGAGGGTTGGTGTGAAGCAACCCCTTGAAAAACTTGGAGAATACCGGATGAGCTGAAAGGGAAGCTGAACGGGAAGAGGGTTTACCTGCTGATAAGAAAGCAGACACGGCTGCCAGGTGCACTTTAAGGGCAGCTGGTCTCAGCCCCAAGGAATTCAAATGTACCATATAATCCAGAACTGTGGGCAAATCAGCAGACTCTGGGGAAATATTCTTGCCACAGCACCATATGGAAAATCTCTTCCATTTGGAATTATAAGTAACCCTGGTGGAAGGCTTCCTAGAAGCCTTCAAGATATCGAGTACACCCTTGGAAAGATGTAGGTTAGCAAACTCTAACTCTTCAAGAGCCAGGTCTTGAGATTGAGAGATCTGAGATTCGGGTACCAAACCCTCCCCTGGGCACAGGTTAACAGATTGTGGTTCCTGGGGAGACACAGGGGAAGGTGGGCTGCTAAGGACAAAAGGAGTGGATACCAGGGCTGTCTGGCCCAATCTGGAGCAATCAGAATCATCTTGCAAGGTTGAGATCTGATTTTGACTAGCACCTTGAACAGAAGAGAAGGGGGAAAGCATAAAGAAACTTCCCTTCCCAGTTGAGAAGGAAGGCATCCAGAGGGACTGAGCCCAACACTGGGGGCCTGCAGCAAAAAAGAGGAAGTTGGGGGCTGCAAAAAGATCTATCTGAGGAGTGCCCCACCTGGCAAATACTACCTCCAGAATTAGGGGATCCAGTGACCATTCGTGATGGCCCTGGGAGATCCTGCTGAGAGCATCTGCCAGGACATTGTCCTTGCCTGGGAGATGAACTGCAATAAGGAAGGTGTTCAGGGAATAAGCCAGAGACCACAACTTCATTGCTTCGGTGCACAAGGCGGTAGACTGAGTGCCCCCTTGCTTGTTGATGTACCACATTGTGGTGGTGTTGTCCATCCTGACCTGTACCACTCTGTTCTGAAGAGATGTGGAAAAAACTTGAAGTGCTAGAAAAACTGCTCTGAGTTCCAACAGATTGATGTGGAGCAGAGATTCCTGAGGGGACCACAATCCCTGGGTGGTGAGGTCGCCCATGTGAGCTCCCCACCCTAAGAGGGATGCATCTGTAGTAAGGGTCAAGGAGTGAGACTGAGGGATGAAGGGAACCCCTTGTCTCAGATTGCTCTGATCCTGTCACCACTGCAGGGCCTGGATCAGGGTTCGAGTTACTGGGATCAATTTGGGTTAGAGGATCTCTTTTGAGACCAGAAGGCTCTCAAATGGAACTGAATGTCCCTCATCTGAAATCTTGCTCCCTGCACTACTGCTGTGGAAGCAGCCATGTGCCCTAGGAGCTGCAGAAAATGCCTTGCTGGTCGAGAGACCTGCAGAGTGATGGAGGAGGCCAGAGAAACCAGGGTCCTTGCTCTTTCTAGGGGAAGGAAGGCTCTGGCCTGTTGAGTGTTCAGTTCTGCACCTATGAAGGTGAGTAGCTGAACAGGCTCTAGAACTGACTTTGGGAGATTGAGAAAGAAACCTAGAGATGTAAGCAGCTGCTGAGTAACCTGAAGGTGTAATCTGACTTGTGCTGGAGACTGGCCCACTATGAGCCAGTCGTCCAAGTAAGGGAAGATGGCAATCTTTTGCCTTCTTAAATGAGCAACTGCTACTGCCAGGCATTTTGTGAATACCCTTGGGGCAGAGGTGAGGCCGAAGGGCATTGCTCTGAACTGGTAATGGCCTGAGGGCAGTTCGAATCTGAGATACTTTCGGTGGGAGCTTCTTATGAGAACATGGAAGTAGGCATCCTTGAGGTCCAGGGACACTAGCCAGTCCCCTGGCCTTAGAGAGGGTAAAATAATTCCCAGAGTCACCATTTTGAATCTTGGTTTTAAAAGGTGCTTGTTTAGGTATCTGAGATCCAGGATGGGGCCGCCATTCTCCTGTCTTCTTTGGGGTAAGGAAGTACCTGGAGTACAGTCCTTTGCCCTGGTGTAGGGGAGGAACCCTTTCTACAGCTCTGAGAGCCAGGAGGGTTGAAACTTCTGTCTCTAGGGCGAGAGCCTCTGATGGATTTGCAGGTGGAAAGGATCTGGCTCTCATCTTTGGAAATTTTTTGAAGCTGAGAACCAGTCCCTGGCTTACTACCTCCAGGACCAACTTGTCTGATGTTAAAGACTTCCAGTCCTGGACGAAGTAAGCCAGCCTGCCCCTACAGGCAATGGAGAATCGGCCCTGGTCATCCCATCAGGAGCTTGTTTGGCAGGGGCTTAGGCTGGAGGTGGGAGCAGGCCTGCTCATACCCTGTCTGCCTCTCCCTCTGAAGAACCCCCTCTGGGCATAGGCTGAAGAGGAGGCCTGGGCTTGCTAAAAAGGCCTGTGAAAAGGCCTGCCCCTGCCCCTGGAAGGCTGCCTCTGAGAAGTGGCCTGCCTTTCCTTGGCCTGTGCACTCCTATAGGTAGTTCTATACTCATCCATTTTCTTCATGTAATTCTCTGTCTGCTCCCCAAACAGAGAGTTACCCACAACAGGAAAATCCATGGCCTTAGCCTGGGTATCCTGTGACAGGCTAGTACACCTGAGCCAAGCCATTTCTGCGAAAGCCACAGATGTAGCCATGACTCTTGAAGATACATCATTAGAGTCCACTGCAACATGGAATTGCACCTGGATGCCTCAATGCCATCAGCAGCCACCTGCTCCAGCTCCATGGAGCTGGCCAGGGACCTGTTTCGTAGAGCCATAACAGTATCCCATCTGGATTTCTGGTATCTTGCAACATAGGCCATATAATTTGCCTGCCTGAGTCCCAAGGATGCTGCCATGTACTGTTTCTTTGCCATGGCATCAATCCTTCTGGAGTCCTTGTCAGGGGGGTGTGAAGCCAAGGGAATATTTGCCTTATCACAGGCTGCAGCCTGCACTACCCCAACATGGCTGCATTGTTGTGAAAGGAACTCCATATCAGAGCCTGACAATGTGTACCTCTTGTCCATTTTTTTATCCACAGGAGGTATAGTGAGATGAGCTTTTAAAATCTTTGTCTGTTTCCTAAAAGATTTATGTAAGGGAATAGACAGTCTCCTGGACTCTGGGATATTCATCATTTCCACATAGTCAGGCTCCTCCTGTTCATCCACAGCTTCTTCCAAAGGAAGCTGGAGGGTCTCAGCCACCTTTTTATAAAACATAAAATGAGAAGGGGACTCAGAAAGCCTAGGGGGAGACACTCCTGAAGGTCTGTCTGGGGAGATGTCCGGTTCAATGGGCACATCCAGACTTTCAAAATCACATTCACTCTCTTCATAATCTTCCTCCCCCTCCTCCGGTTCATAAAATTCCTCTATATCATATTCTTGAACCGGTGGCACCAACCGAACCGACCGCTTACCTGATGGTGCTGGTTTGGTCGGAACCGGGGAAAGCGACTGGACAATTTTGATCGCTTTGGCTATCTCTGCAGCGGTTGGAGAAGGAAATTTTGGCTCAAACCTGCTGATTTTCTAGTCCTTTTTGCTGGGACTGACTCCTCCGAATCAGCTCTCCGTTTGCCCAAGGAAGTCTCGCCCTGGTCAGAGGGCACTCCCTCTGGTTCGGTTGGCACCGAACCGGGCTGGCCATCTGGGTCAGCGGACTTCTTGGCCTCGCGTTCCCTGAGCCTACCAACTCTCTTATCCAGGGTAGCTGCAGCGAAATTCTTGCAAATCTGGCAGTCTGCATTGAGGTGGTCCAACCCCAGACAATAAACACATGTGGTGTGTGGGTCGGCCTTGGCAAAGGCTTCCCCACAGACACTACAGTGCTGAAACCCAGTGGGCCCGGTTTCTCTTTTGGGATTCTCAGACATAGTGCCAGCCTAACCAAAAACTTGCCCGTTTTCGGCAATCTGCCAAGCAAGACACCCTTATTGGTTCCCAACCGTGTCACGGGTCGTGGAAAAAACCGTAATGAAATCCGTTTTTAGAACCGATAAGAACTGGGGACCGCACTCTAAATGCAATTTAATAAAGTTTAACAACAACCTGATCGGTTCAAACCGAACCGATAATATCGTTTGCAAGTTCCACACAGAAATAATGTAAAACCTATCTATTACTTACGATACCACAGACAGAGCTTGAACCGACCGGTTGCGGTTAAAATATAGACAAAATGCGGTTTAAAAACCGAGAAATTACACTTTTTAACCGACAAAATGAACCGAGCAGCAGGAGAAATCTCCGGAGTGACTGTTCAGTGAGGCGGAGTAAAGAATCTGACAGTTTGAGTTTGAAGAACAACAGACAGAGTTTTCAACTGAGCTCGCGCTCAAGATTCCATGCCTGGCATGGAAGTTAACTCTTTCACCTCCGGAGCAGTTCTAAGTTTGGGATTAACTGCATATGTCATAATATAGCAAGACTTCATGTTGTTTGAATGCTCACTCTCTTCAGAAAAAGCCAAGCGGGGATTATCTATATACAAGACACACATATGAACGCAAATGAGCATAAAAAGCTAGTAGGTAAGGGTTTTGCTCAGGTTTTCTTATCTTCACATACTGGAGTTAGGAGGAGAGGAGTCGCCATACTGGTTTTGGGCCATACCCCTTTTTGGGCCACAATGGAATGGGCAGACGTGGAAGGCCACCTCGTGATTGTCCAGAGATTGTTGCAGGACAATGAGGTGACCTTGGCTAACGCCTACTTCCCCCAGGGTCGAAAACACAGACAATAAGACACCTTTTGAGGAAGGTGTAGGAGTTGACTAAGGGGACCCTGATTCTCGCGGGGGACTTTAATAGTGCCCCAAGCCCTCATTTGGATTCCACGGGTGTCACCAGGGGTAAACAGCCCACTCCACATAAGTTTTTTAAACGGTTTATACAAGAGGTGGACTGGTTGGATGTGTGGCATATCCTCCACCCTAGACATAGGAGATACTCATTCTATTCAGCAGTACATGGAACATACACTAGGATAGACCACTGCTATACACAAATAGAACGTTTAGGACTTCTTCAGGAGGCTACCATTCGAGACACTGCATACTCCGATCATGCCCCAGTAATTACGACATGGGGAATGGGGCTCGCGAAGCGAGATACCCTGTGGAGACTCAACCTGACCCACCTTAAAAATGAGCCATTTCAGAAATTCCTAAAAGATAAGATACAGGACATCCTAGAGGATAACCCTGATGGGGAGACCTCTCCAGCGATCAGGTGGGATACGTTAAAGGCGATATTCAGGGGTCACTTAATACAACATACCGCTTGCCTCGCAAGACAGCGCAAGGAAAGACAATTACACCTTGAGCAAACTCTTGGCTTCCTCCAAATGGCCCATCAGCAAGGTGATCTGTCAGTGTTGGCACAGCTTAAACAGACTAAACAGGAACTGGATGAGCTGTGCCTGCAGCAAACAGAAATAGCACTGGCATTTTTGAGGCAGCGGTATGGAGAAATAGGTCCTCGGGCCTCACGCCTACCAGCCTTCCGTCTCCGTAAGCAGAGACAGCTTGCCACTATAGCCAGCATTAGGGATCCAGTAACCAACACCCAACATATAAAGGTGAGAGGCATCACACAAGCATTCTGTGATTACTACAAAAAACTGTATACCCCCGACCACTTGTCAGATCATAATAACATTGCATCCTTTCTTTCTTCCCTTGACCTCCCTAAGCTCAGTAGAGACCAAAAGAAAGGACTGACCTCCCCCATAACCCAGATGGAACTGCGAACAGCTATTTCTCGATTAAAAACAATGAAGGCCCCTGGCCCCGACGGTTATGGTACGGAGTTCTATAAATATACAAAGCCCTTGCTCAGCCCGCTATTGGAGCGGGTTTATGAAGGGTGCTGCAGGGCTTAGATGACCCTCCTCCAAGCTGGTCATATGCTGTGATCTGTCATCCCCAAACCTGACAAGGACCCTCAATTATGCTCTTCCTATCGCCCCATATCAGAACTAAATGTAGATTATAAAATGTTTAGGTCTATAATGGCCAGGAGATTAGACGAGGTCCTCCTTCCCTTCCCTGATCAGCCTAGATCAGACAGGCTTTGTTAGCTCTAGATCCACAACAGATAGTACCAGCAGAGCCTTACATACAGTCCAGAGAATGCATACAAACAGAACCCCCTCAGTCCTTCTCAGCCTAGATGCTGAGAAGGCTTCTGACAGGGTCTCCTGGCCTTTTCTATTCACAACCATGTCAAGGATGGGATTCCCGGCCCCCCTAGTCTCCCCGATTAGGGCTCTGTATTCTTCACCCCAAGCCTGTGTTAAAGTTTCTGGCCACCATTCCGCCTACTTTCCCCCTATATAGGGGTACTCGCCAGGGTTGCCCTTTATCCTCAGGACTTTTTGCTATCTTTATTGAATCAGTAGCTCAGGCCATCAGGCGGTCCACACACATACTAACATACTAAAATGCCAGCAGAATAGGCCTAACGGTCTTTCGCGTCTGCTCGTTTGGTCAGCCCCCACCCTGGGAGCTGACCCTGATGCCCCCCTTGCCTTCTCTGGCTTCTCCCTTCCCAGTTCCAGATATTCTTGCTGCATTGGATTTTGCTTCCAGAACCCTTCCCCTGTACCTGTCCCACCCCCTCTTGAACCCCTCCACCGTCTCTGCCTCCACCAGCCCCCTAGGCAGCGCATTCCACTGCTCTACCACCCTCTCAGAGAAGTAGCACCTCCTCCTTTCTCCCCTGAATCTTCCCCTCCAGCTTCCACCCATGCCCTAGTGGCCCCTCCTCCTTCCTTCGAAGCACCTTGACTGTTCCTCCCCTATTTACCCCCTTCATGTACCTGAAGACCTCTATCATGTCCCCCTGGTCCCTTCTCTCTTCCAATGTGTACATATTTAGCTCTTCGAGCCTCTCCTCATAGGTCCTGTCCCCCAAGCCCCAAATCATTTTGGCTGCCCTCCGCTGGACCCTCTCCAGGAGTTTAATGTCCCTCTTTAAGTGTGGCCTCCAAAACTGCACGCAGTACTCGGGGTGTGGCCTCACCAAGCAGTTATACAGAGGGAGTATCACTTCCCTCCTTCTGGAGGTGATCCCCCTAGCGATGCATCCCAGCATCCTGTTGGCCTTGGCTGCTGCCCTCCTACAAGTCTCCAAGTTGTTCATCTTGGTATCCACCATCACCCCCAGGTCCCTCTCAGCCATCGAGACTTGTAGCATCCCCCATTGTGTACACTTGGCCCGGGTTTATGGCCCCCAGGTGCAGTACCTTGCATTTCCCTGCATTGAACCTCAGCTTCCTCCTTCTAGACCATCTTTCCAGAGCCACATCATTGGGATCCAGCTGGCAGGAAGAGAGCACCGCATTGCCCTCTATGCAAATGATATCTTGATCTTCCTTCCGGACCCTACACATTCAGTACCAGTTTTATTTAAAATATTGGAAGATTATGGGCAATACTTAGGGTACAAATTAAATACCTCCAAAACAGATGCATTAACATTTAATTTTGTTCCACCTCCACTGTTTAAACAGACCTTCCCTTTCCGATGGGACCTTGAAAAGCTAAAATACCTGGGAATATACCTATTGCATGACGTTGGGAAAGCAGCGCAAAACAATTATGTTCCATTCCACTCCCAACTTCAGGCAGACTTGGCCAGGTGGAGTGTCCTCCCACTTAATCTGCTCCAGAGGGTGGAGGTCATCCGGATGGTGATCCTCCCTCGGGTTCTATACCTTTTTCAAAATGTCCCTATATACATCCCAATTAAAACATTTCAAGCTTGGAATAAAGCCATATTGGAATTTATATGGGCTGGTACACGTCCCAGAATAAGGACTTCGATCCTTTTCCTCGCTAGACGGATGGGGGGTCTGGCCCTTCCAAACCTCAAACTGTATAATTGAGCCTCACACCTTTCATTTACTGTTACATGCCTTAGGCGGACTAGCCCAGCTATTTGGAGGGAGATTGAAGAGGGACTATTCCCATTTAATGACATGATATGGGCTGTTTTTCACCAGACACAAAACACTAACCCCCAGCTGAACCCAGGCCCATGGATTTTATACCAGACCAAAGCTTGGAAAACGATCTGTAAGCAGTTTGCCTTATCTCCCTATTTGATTTATTTATGCCTTCTACACCTACTGGAGCACTTCCCCCCAGCCCAGATGGACCATACATTCAGTCAGTGGGACCGTCTCCACCTCACCATCATATCACAACTACTAAAGGGGAATGACATTATTACCTTTCAAGAGTTAAGATGGAAATATAACCTGAGGCAGGAAGACTTCTTCAGGTACTTACAACTGAGACACTTTTTATTCCTTCCCGTCGGAAGTACAAAGATTAGAGGACCTTCCCCCAGTAATATCATTTCTGCAGAACACCATAACTATCATCGAAACTCCACATATTATTACTCATTCATACAGGGCACTTAATGAGACCTTAGGAGCAAACACACTTGGGACGCCGGGGAAATGGAACCAAGAAATAGGTACGGAGATCACCTCACAACAGTGGGAAAGAGGCTGTCTTTCGGCCTCTAAACTCACATACTCACACAGCTGGCGACTCTTTCCTGGCAATTAATAGTAAGATACTTCTGAACCCCAGCAATAACTGCCCATTATTCGGTGACAGGAACACCGGAATGCTGGCGCCAATGTGATGCACCACAGGCACACCATACCCATGTCTTCTGGTCATGCCCCATTATCCAACCTTTCCTGACTTCCCTCCAGGCAGAACTAATAGGGAGTCCAATCACCCTAACACCAGAACTATTTATATTGCAAACCTTTACACGAGAGCCAAGGGACTCTCATACATGCTACCTTTAAGGGATAGTCCTCTTAGCTGCAAAAAAGGCTCTAACAAGACATTGGCTCTCACTCCAGATCCCTACAATACCTGAATGGAGGGAAATAATAACACATACATATAAAATGGAAAGGATTTTATTCTCTTTGAATGACCGCACTGATTTGGGCTCGCTGAAATGGACTAAATGGATAATTTATATCATAGCCAGAGACCCTGGTTTTGTACCCTAAAAGCAACTACTACATAGTCAATTAGTACTGCAGTAGGAGCCACACTAGGGCAGAGAGGGAACGGGAGTGGACAATCCTGATGGGGCCAGGGAAGGGGGGTGACTTATCCTGAATATTTGGGTCTGTATTCATTAGGAGAGTCCCAGAAAGATATGAAATAATGCATTACTGAACCTTATGTATATATTTGACTTGTATTTTTCTTAACCTGTACATGTTAAACAGTGTATAGTAAGATGAACTTGTGACTGCCTTTCCCCCTGTACCATGTGGAAAATCATTAATAAAAATTACATTAGCAAAAAAAAAAAAAAAAGATTCACCAAGTTCACTGCATCTGCATTTGCACCGAAGAGATCCGTGCCTTACCTCACAGGATGTAAGTTGATGAGATGATGTCCCACAATAGTGCCACTGTTTAAAAGTAAAAATGCTCGTAATTTTACTTTCACTGGGTCCTGAGGACTTCCTGGTGTTAAGGAGCCATCCACGCTCTGCCCCCATGCTCAGCAAAGTTGTGACGTGATGCTAGGGAAAGTGCGGCGCTCCATTATAGTCCATGGGGCACCTTTCAGATCATTTTATGTTTGCTGCATGCATGCGAGAAACATTATGTAGTTTAGAGAGGAAGCTGGTTGTGAGGTGCGGCACTGTGGCAGCCAACGAAGGCACTGCACTGGGGCTTGGCACTGGTGGACCAATGGAGGCACATGCCGATGACACTGGTCTCCAAAAGCACCACCAAGCAGATGCATTAGCCATGTAATGAGGGGACCACCGTCATTGCAGCCCAGCCATTCTGCTGCAATGAGGAGCGATCCGTCACTGCAGGGTGGTACCTTCCCAAGTCTAACAATTAAGTAAACATGGCGGCGGATTGCCACCACCTCTCAGCCCCATGAAAGCCGAAGGGGGGGTGGCCAATCCCCCTATCGGCAGTCCTTGACCCAGTTAATTTGCAGATGAGGAGCCCACTCCCGCCGGGCATGAGGTAACCCTCCCCCATCTGTTGTGTGCCAAGGGGTGCCCAATCCTCGGCATCATGGCCCCCAAACAGTTGTTCTTTGCTGATGGGGCCCAATCCCTGTCGGTTCAGTACTCCCACCCCAAAAAGGCAAGTGGCACACTGGGAGCCCACCCCAGTGTGCTGGAACAAGCTTGAAAAAACCTTCCGCGACGCTCTTTTTCTTTTTTTTTTATCTCCTGAAACAAATGAACGGTCCCATGCCGGTCGCCGCCCCTCTGCTCCCAACCCGCACTCCACCCACTGAGCACCCGACCTCTTCACACCCCACTCACCCCATACTTACCTCCGGACCCTGGTACAATGATCTTCGGTGGACCGGGAACATGTCTGCACCCTTCAAAGCTGACCGCGAACTGAAGAAATGCCGGTAAGCTGTATAATGGCATAAACAGGGTTTTTTCAACTTTGGTGCATATCTCAGGCATTTTGGCACCAAATTTTCAACAGGGGTTATTGGGACCCCTCCTCATGAATTCAGGCACTGTCATGGCGTTATTTGGTCCCGAAAGATGATTTCGCGGTCACTGTGCGGAATCACCTTCCGGAACCGATTAACGAAACCACAGTGCCAGTGTTCATGAGGTGGGCTCTCAAAAAGCATATGTTGCAAATCTGGTGAAAAAAATCCAAAAAATGACTGTTTTAAGAGCGTGCATTGCGCAGTTTCAACGCACGCTCGTAACGCTGCGAATTTGTAATATTTCCACTCCAGATTTTCAACACTGGCATTTTTTCACACCTCATGAACAGTACAGCTGTCATTTTTCATATCCTAACCGAAATGTGGTTTCGCATTACCGGCACATAATAGCACAGTCGCTGTGGGAAATCAGTGTTTGGGACACATTAAGAAAATCACAGTGATACTGTTCATGAGCAGAGATCCTAAAATGCCTATGTTGAAAATTTGGTGACGAAAGTCCATAAAATGACTGTTACGAGCATGCGTTGCGCAGTTTCCATGCATGCTCGTAACTTCGCGAATTTGTAATATTTTCACTCCAGATTTTTAACACTGGCATTTTTCCACAACTCCTTATGAACAGTACAGCTGTAATTTTTCATATCCTGGCCAAAATATGTTTTTGCATTTCCAGAGCAGAATAGCGTGGTCGCTGTGGGAAGTCAGTGTTCGGGACAGATTAAAAACAAATCACAGTGACACTGTTCATGAGCAGAGGTGCTAAAATGCCTGTGTTGAAAATTTAGTGACAAAAGTCCATGAAATGACTGTATTACGAGTGTACGTTATGCAGTTTCCATGCACCCTCGTAATTACATGCATTTGTAATATTTTCACTCCAGATTTTCAACATTGGCATTTTTCACACCTCCTTATGAACAGTACAGCTGTCATTTTTCACATCCTGCCCGAAATATGCATTTACACATCTGGCACAGAATAACGCGGTAGCTGTGGGAAATCAATGTTTGGGACAGATTAGGAAAATCATAGTGACACTGTTCATTAGCAGAGGTCACAAAATGCCTATGTTGAAAATTTGATGAAAAAATTCCACTAAATGACTGTGTTACACACATGCATTGCGTAGTTTCCACATAAGCCCGGAAGTTCAAGTATTTTTAATATTTTCACTATAGATTTTCAACATTGCCATCTCTTCACAGCTCCCTATGAATGGTAAAACTGTCATTCTTCACATCCTGCCTGATCTGTGTTTTCGTACATCTGGCGCCGAATGGCACGGTCACTGTGGGAACTCAAAGTTCGGGACATATTAACAAAATCACAGTGCCACTGTTCATGAGAAGAGGTCCCAAATGCTTTCATGAGGTGGGGGTCACAAAAAGACCATGTTGAAAATCTGTAGTGTAAATACCAACAAATGCCCAGGGCATTAGGGTGTCTAATCATAACGTTCCACCCTGTACAGACTGACAGGCATCAGGGGTGTGCCTTTGGATTGCCGACTGTAATGCTCATGCCATTCCACCCCCACCCCACCACCCTGCAGCCAGTGACAGGCATCAAGGTGTGCCTTGAACTCTTCAGCCCCACAGTTCACCCCGTTCTCCTATACTGCACCCATTTCAGCGTATGTCCTTATGGAATGGGGTGACTGTACAGCCAAACACCCCAAGGCACACCTCAACACGTGTTGGTGTCTGCAGGATAGGGTGAAGTGAAATGGCATGAACGTTAAGGGCGACAACCCAAATGCATACACCAATGCCTGTCCATCTCTGCAGGGTGTAGGTGGGGTTGGCGTAAAGTACAATACTTCACTGCCATTCCTATTCTGCATCGCTCTTAACTCCTGCATTTCCAATGCTAATACCAGCAAGCAAACATTCGACATTGACAAATGCATGTTTTATATTGTAACGGTCAGTTCGTGATGAAACGTAGACACTGGTCGACTAGCAAGGCCCTTATCAGTTGACCAGTGCCCACGTTTCATCACAAACTGACCGTTAACTATAAAAAAAAAAAAGATCCTGAATGTGCCTCCATAGACTATAATGGAGCTTCCCCCCACCACGCTTTCCCTAACATCACGTCACAGCTTTTCTGAGTGTGGGGGCGGAGCGTGGGTGGCTCTTAACACTGGGAAGTCCTAGGGACCCGGTGAAAGTAAAATTACAAGCGTTTTTACTTTTAAATGATGAGAAGATGTCCCACAATAGTGCCACCAACTTACATCCTGTGAAGTAAGGCACCGATCTCTCTGCTGCAAACGCTGAGGCTGGCAAATCTCCTTAAGTGGTAATACTGACTCTATGACTATGTTTTATATGCTAGCACACTGTGCTATACCGTAAGACTAAGCTTTGCATATTCATTTTTTGGCAATTATTCTTCAGCAGATGACTTACCTTGTGTCTTTGTTCTCGTCTCTGTTTTTGATCTCTGTTGTTATTAATTGTTCTAGTGATGGTATGTCTTCATCTGTACCAAGGACTGGTGGAGATGGGAAACACCTATGAAAGATACTGTCCAGATTCTGGTTCAACTATAAAAAAAGGCACATGTATTTTTATGTACGAGAGTGTACAATATCTGATTTCCATTTTCTAATGATTTCAACTACTGTGCTTGGAGTTTCCACACATTAAAAACTCTTCAGCTACAACAGTGCTTTTAGAAATTCGAAGATTTGACTGATTAACCTGTAAAATGGCTGCCTCAGAGTGGAATTAAAACTGATCTTCCAGGTTTCTGCAAAAAAATTACCATTGGCAATGACAGAGCTTTAATCTCATAAGACTCCCAAATAATCTGAATTTCTGGACTTTTTTTTTTTTTTTACTGAAAATATTTGTATGAAAACATGTTCTCCACAAAAGCAGTCCCAATGATGATCCAGGGAATTACAGACCAGTTAGTTTCACCTTAATTGTGTGTAAGCTCATGGAGATCATACTTAAGGAAAGGGTGGTAGAATATCTAAAGGAGCATAGTCTCCAGGATGTGAGGCAGGGGGGGTGTCATGTCAAATGAATTTGATTGACTTTTCTGACTGGGTCAGTAAGTCAGTGGACAGGGGTCAAGCAATAGACATCCTCTATCTGGATTTCAGCATGGCCTTTGACTCTGTGCCCCACAAAAGGTTGATCAGGAAGTTGGTGGCTCTCAGGGTTAGGGAGAAGATGACTAGATAGGTGGAAAACTGGCTGAGGGACAGAACCCAAAGGGTGGTTGTGGGGGAGAGTTATTTGGCACCAAAGAAGTCACCAGTGGGGTCGGTGCTGGGGACGGTGTTGTTCAATGTCTTCATCAATGACATTGGGGATGACATTAAGTGTAAAATGTGCCTACTCACAGATCACACCAAGCTCTGTGGGAGAGTGGACACAGCTGAAGGGATATAAGGACCTACAGGACGATCTGGAAAAGCTGCGGAGGTGGTCCAGGATCTGGTAGCTTGACTTCAATGCCAAGAAATGCAAAGTTATGTGCAGTGGAGCCATGAATCCTGGGACGGAGTACTACCTGGGTGGATTCCAGGTATCTGCATCAGAGGAGGATAAGGACCTGGAAGTGATGATCACTAGTGACCTGAAGCACTTCCACACAGTGCAAGAAAGGAGCAGCAAGGGCAAACAAGATGCTGAGATGCATAGCTATGGGGATCAGTAGTAGGAGAGAGGAGGTTATATTACCTTGTACAGATCACTGGGGAGGCCACATCTAGAGTATGGAGTTCAATACTGGTGCCCACACCTCAAAAATGACATTAACCTGCTGAAGAAGGTCCAGAAGAGTGCTACAAAGATGACAGCACGTCAGCAGGGTAAGGCATACGAGGAGAGGCTGATGGTACTGAACATGTACTCCATGGAGGACAGAAGAGAGAGGGCATAATTGAGAACTTCAAGTACTTGAAAGGGATAAATAAGGTGAATAAGGAGTATCTCTTTAAGCTAAGTGGCAACCATAACAAACACAAGGGGACACAGTCTTAAGCTTGGAGGGGGGAGGTTTAGGAGGGAAGAAAAAAAATTACTCACCATAGTAACTGTGTTTCTTCTAATGGAGTCTTGCTGTATTCTGACAATTGCAGTTAGCTCCAGCACTTGAACTGCCCCGGAGAGTGAAGGGTTAAAATTCTATGCCAGGCATAGAATGTTGGGCTCAAGCTTGGTTGAAAACTCTGTCTGTGATACTTTGAAACCAAACCGTCAGATTCTTATGAGCTAAAACTCACTGACTATATAATGTGGAAATTGTAAAATTCCTACTAGCCAACTGGCAACAAAGACTTTAGATTCCCAAAAGACTCAAGTCAGGAAACCCAAAGACCAAAAACCAAGCAATAAGAAATAAAAAAACTCTTTAATCAAACACAAGGCACCCAACACAACAGAAAGTGGGCTAAAGACACCCCTGAGGTGCAACACTGCACCTGCCCACCCACTTCCCAAAACAGGTTCTGAGAGGGGAGGCAGGGAGGGAGGTCAGAATACAGCCAGACTCCATTAGGAGAAACACAATTACTAAGGTGAGTAATTTTGTTCTTCAAACAACATGAAGTCTTGCTGTATTCTGACAACTGCAGACTACCAAGCAGTACCTCCAGGAGGAGGGACAGAACCTACTTTGGGAATAGGCTCTGAAGTACTGCTGTGCAAACCTAGCATCACTCCTAGCCTGGATATCCAGAGAGTAATGCTTGGTGAAGGTATGAACTGTTTTCCAGGTGGCTGCTTGGCAAATTTCTAACAAAGGAATATCCCTGGCCGCAGCCAGAGATGCAGCTGTACCTCTAGTGGAATGAGCCCTCAGGCCTGAGGGTGAAGTTTTTCCCAGTTTCTCATAGCAGAACTGGATATAGGACACAATCCACCTGGCAATGGTTCTCTTGGTGGCAGGTTTTCCCTTACCTACTTCCCCATAAGTGAGGAACAACTGAAGGGAGTCAAACCTGTGACCCTTTGTACGTTCTATGTAGTAACTAAGGGTCCTTTTAACATCTAAACTGGGTAGCCTCCGCTCTCCTGAGGAGGTGTGATCAGTGAAGAACACAGGAAGAGACAGATTGGTTTAAGTGAAAATCAGAAACCACTTTAGGTAAGAACCTTCTATTGGTTCTAAGGACCACCTTATCTCTATGGAATGAAATGAAGTCAGGCTCCACTGACAGGGCTTGCAATTCACTGATATGTCTGGCAGAAGTAACAGCAACCAAAAACACAGTTTTCAAAGTCAAGTACTTGAGCTCTGCTGAGCACATAGGCTCAGAGGGGGGCTGCATAAACTGAGCAATGCAAACATTCAAATCCCAGGCAGGTGCAGAATCCCTAAAAGGGGCATTGGTATGAAGCAATACTTTGAAAAATTTACAGAATACAGGGTGAGATGACAGAGAGGAAGACTTCCCCACTGACAGGAAAGCAGAAACAGCTGACAAATGAACTTTGAGAGTGGCTGGTTTGAGGCCTAGGCCATTAAGGTGAACCATATAATCCAGAACTGTAGGCAACTCAGCAGTATCTGGGGATATATGCTTCTTGAAACACCAAATACTGAACCTTTTCCATTTGGAGTTGTAAGTTTTTCTGGTGGCAGGCTTTTGAGAAGCTTTGAGAATATCCAGAACCCCTTGGGACAGATGCAAGTCTGCATACTCTAACTCTTCAAGAGCTATGCCTTGAGATTGAGTGACCGGAGACTGGGGTACCAAATCCTCCCCTGAGAGGAGGTTAACAGGTTGTGATTCCTGGGAAGAGACAGGGGAAGATGGACTGCTAGGGACAGCAACAGGGGGTACCAAGGCTGCCTGTCCCAGTCTGGAGCAATCAGAATCACTTTGCATGGTTGTGACCTTACCTTGACTAGAACCTTGAACAATAGAGGGAAAGGAGGGAAGGCATAAAGAAATTTCCCTTCCCAGTTCAAAATCAGAGCATCCAGAGGGACTGAGCCCAAGACTGGGTGTCTGCAACAAAAAAGAGGAAGTTGGTGATTGGCTGGGGCTGCAAAGACATCTATCTCTGGAGTGCCCTACCTTGAGAAAATCACTTTCAACACCAAAGGATACAGAGACCATTCGTGATGGCCCTGGGAAATCCTACTCAATGCATCTGCTATCACATTGTCCTTTCCTGGGAGGTGGACTGCTACCAGAGAGGTCTGTAGGGAATAAGCCAGGGACCATATTTTCATGGCCTCCGTGCTCAAGGCCGTGGACCGAGTGCCTCCCTGCTTGTTGATGTACCACATGGTGGTAGTGTTGTCCGTCCTGACCTGAACCACCTTGTTCTGTACTGACAGAGAAAGCTTGTAGGGCAAGAAGTACTGCCCTGAGCTCCAGGAGGTTGATATGAAAAAGGGATTCCTGAGGGGACCACAGTCCCTGGGCCGTGAGAGCCCCCAGATGGGCTTCCCACCCCAAAAGGGAAGCATCTGTGGTAAGAACCACAGAGTGAGTCTGAGTGACAAATGGAACACCTTGCCTCAGATAGTCCAGGTCCTGCCACCACTGAAGGGCCTGAATTAAGGTCTGAGTAACAGGAACTAGCTTGGTAAGAGGATCTTTCCTTTGGGACCAAAAGGTCCTCAGATGGAACTGAATGTCCCTCATCTGAAACCTGGCCCCTTGGGACCACTGCCGTGGAAGCTGCCATGTGGCCAAAAAGCTGAAGAAAATGCCTTGCTGGTCAAGAAACCAGAGGGAGGAAGGAAGAGGCCAGCTGAGAGATTGCTTTTGCCCTTTCCAAAGGACGGAAAGCTCTTGTCTTGAGCATGTCCAGCTCTGCTCCTATAAAAGTGAGGAGCTATACTGGCTCGAGAAGTGACTTGGGAGGATTGAGAAGGAACCCCAGGGAAGTGAGAACTTGCTGGGTGACCTGCAGATCTGACTTGACTTGGTCTGGGGACTGGCCCACAAGGAGCCAGTTGTCCAGATATAGAAAGATAAAAATCCTTTTCCTTCTTAAAAAGGCCACCACTACTGCTAGGCACTTTGTAAACACCCTTGGAGCTGAAGTTAGGCCAAAGGGCATTACTCTGAACTGGTAATGGCCTGAGGGCAATTCGAACCTGAGGTACTTTCTGTGGGAGCACTGATGGGAATGTAAAAACAGGCATCCTTGAGGTCCAGGGAGGCTAGCCAGTCTCCTGGCCTCAGAGGGAAGAATTGTTCCCAGAGTCACCATTTTGAATTTTGGCTTTAGCAGGTGCTTGTTTAGGTATCTTAAACCTAGGATGGGTCGCCACTCCCCTGTCTTTTTTGGGGTAAGGAAGTACCTGGAGTACAGACCTTTGTCCCTGTATAGGGTAGGAACTCTCTCTATGGCTCTTAAGGCCAGTAGAGCGGCAACCTCTGCCTCTAGAGCAAGGGTTTCTGATGTATTTGTAGGTGGAAAGGATCTGGGTCTCAGTTTTGGAAAATTTTTGAAACTGAGAACCAGCCCTGACTTACAACCTCCAGGACCCACTTGTCTGAGGTAACAGACGTCCAGTCCTGGACAAAGTAAGCCAGCCTGCCTCCTACCGGAATGGGGGAGTCGACCCGGGCTGACACATCAGGGTGTCTGCTTGGCAGGAGCCTTAGGCTGACGGGTGGATGCAGCCTTGCTCATTCCCCTTCTGCCTCTCCCTCTGAAGAACCTCCTCTGAGAAAAGGAAGAAGAGGCCTGTGCTTGGTAGAAAGGCCTGTGAAAAGGCCTGCCCCTGCCCCTAGCTTGCTGCCTTTGAGGAGTTGCCTGCCTCTCCTTGGCCTGGGCACTCCTGTAAGTGGTTCTGTACTAGTCCATTTTCTTCATGTAATTCTCTGTCTGCTCCCCAAACAGAGAATTACCCACCACAGGGAAATCCATGGCCTTGGCCTGGGTATCCTGCGAAAGGCTAGTACATCTGAGCCAAGCCATTCTCCGAAGAGCCACAGATGTAGCCATGACTCTTGATGACATCACTGGACTCCACAGCAGCATGAAATTACACTTTTGATGCCTCGATCCCATCAGCAGCCACCCCCTCCAGCTCCTTGGCTAGCTGGGGGGAAGCCTGTTTAGCCAGTGCCAGTACAGTGTCCCACCTGGACTTCTGGAACCTGGCTGTATAGGCCATATAGTTAGCCTGCCTGAGTCACAAAGATGATGCCATGTACTGCTTCTTTGCCATGGCATTTACCTTCCTGGAGTCTTTGTCTGGAGAGGGGGGTGAAGCCAAGGGGATGTTTGCCTTGTCACAGGCAGCAGCCTGCACTACCCCAACATGGCTGCACTGCTGATAAAGAAACTCCGTATCTGAGCCTGACAAGGTGTACCTCTTGTCCATTCTCTTGTCAACAGGAGGTACAGAGTTAGGAGACCTAAGAATTTTTTGTGTCTGTTTCCCAAAGGACTTATGGAGGGGAATAGACAGTCTCTTAGACTCTAGGATGTCCATCATCTCTACAAAATCAGGCTCCTCCTGATCCTCCACAACCTCCTCAATAGGAAGCTGGAGGGTTTGAGCCACTTTTCTGTAAAACAGAAAGTGGGGCGGGGACTCAGAAAGCCTAGGAGGGGAAACACCAGAAGGTCTGTCTGGGGAGATGTCCGGTTCCACAGGCACATCCAGACTTTCACCGTCGTAATCCTCCTCTTCAAAATTCCCCTCCTCATCAAACTCCGGTTCGTAAAAATCTTCAGGGGAATAATCCTGAACTGGGGGAACCGACCGAGCCGAACCCCTGCCAGAAGGCGCCGGATCGGTCAGAACCAGACGAAGTGATTCCACAATCCGAATCACTCTGGCTATCTCTTCGGCGGCCGGAACATGAAGTTCTGGATCCGAACTGCCGATTTATCCTTGCCACTTTGTAGGAACCGATCCTCAGGATCGGGTCTTCTGCCCAAAGAAGTATCGCCTGGCCAGAGGGTGCCCTCCTGTCTCGTAGGAACCGAACCGGCTGGCCTTCCAGGTCAGCGGATTTCGGCCTCCTTATCCCTAAGTCTACCTAACCTTTATCCAGCATAGACTTAGGAAATTCTTGCAAATTTGGCAGTCTGAATCGAGGTGGTCAAACCCCAGACAGTAAACACAAGTGGTGTGGGGATAGGCCTTAGCAAAGACCTTCCCACACACACTGCAGTGTTGAAACCCAGTGGGCCCGTTTTTTTTCTTGGGTTTCTCAGACATGGCCAACCTAACAAAACTTACCCTTTATAAGGCAACGGCCAGGCAAGACTCCCCTTCTCACCGTGTTACGGGTGTTGGAAAAAAAAAAACGTTAAATTCACGTTTTTTTTAAAACCGATACGGACTGGTAACCACACACTAAACTTTTCACAAGATTGTTGTCTACAGGATCGGTTCAGCCGAGCTGATCGTAAAAGCTTTACACTTCCACACAACACTATCCCACGACTTTACGTACCACGGATAGAGTCTCGAACCGATAAACGGAATTTAATGCGGACTAAACCGACAACTTTAACCGACTTTGAACTGAGCAGAAGGAGAAAATCTCCAGAGCGACTGTTCAGTGAGGCGGAGTAAAGAATCTGATGGTTTGGTTTCAAAGTGTCACAGACAGAGTTTTAAACTGAGCTCGAGCCCAACGTTCTATGCCTGGCATAGAATTTTAACCCTTTACTCTCCAGGGCAGTTCAAGTGCTGGAGCTAACTGCAATTGTCAGAATACAGCAAGACTTCATGTTGTTTGAAGTCAGGAAGCACTTCTTCACAGAGAGGGTGGTGGACACTTGGAATGCACTGCCAGAAGAGGTGGTCTCACTGAAGACTGTGGACAGCTTCAAGACAGGCTGGGACAGGCATGGGGGTAAGGTAAGGATTATGGGTAGAGAGGATGGAAAGGATGGGAGGAGTGGGGGTGGACACAGGGTCAGTAGCTCAAGCTGTGGACCTGCAATATGAGCAGACTAGACAGAACAAATGGCCTCCTTCTACTGGCTTCTTCGTATTTATGTTCGTATGTTCATCTGTCCCTTCAGCTTTTTTGCTTTGACATCATAATCCTCAGCTTGTGACATCGATACAATTACCATAACAGTAGTCTATGATGTCACCACCAGAGAATTAGAATTTCACAGCAAGAATAAGCAAGTCAGGGGTGGAGAGATCATGTTTTAATATATTGAAGGTTCCAAAATTCAAATTTTGGAAGAACCTTATGTAGCAGAACTTTTGTTTGGCTGGAAATCAGAACATCTCTTAAAAGAAACTCGTATTAACCTAAGAAATACTAGCAGGCAAACTAATGGCAAATGCAGCGAGTGTGTGCACCTGGAATGTTTTATTTAGTACTCCTTGTCGTAGAGGCATAAGTCAGGAAGCATAGGCAGAGCAGGAGAAATTATAAAATCTGCAAGTAGCGTTTTATTATTATCAATAACAATAAAATAGAAAAAATAAAATTGTAAAGGATAGCTCTTCATAAATACAGTACAAACAAAATAAATCCTCCATCTGATTGCCCCCGCCCCTGGAAAACAGTGCTCTGATTATAGAAGATGCTTCTGCCTAACAATTCAAACTCTGCATCCTGTTGATGTAAGTTATATTTCCTGTTTTTCACAAAACGTATAAAAACTTTGTTATTTTCCTTCTGGAGGTCAGCCTGAAGAGCACATAGAAACATCCAGTCTTAACAGATGTAACAAAATAATACATTTTGCCCCAGAGCTGGTTTCCTGTTGACAGTTCTGTAAACAAGCTTGTAAACGCATCTCACAGTCAACTCCTGTGTTCCAGATTATCTTTTCTAAGAAACCCAAATAGCTTTATTTCACATGAAGATTCACATATATTTTTTTTTTAACCTCAGAGAGGCGAGAAAGAGCACAGAAACAGCAACTGAAGGAAGGGAAATAACAGAAGGAAATTGCGGGACCATCAGCGTGGCCAATTCCTAGGTGCTACAAGAAAAATGTGATTGCACAATTAGACAGGCAAGAGACACACAAGTGGCAGAATAGCAGAGGACATACTAGACCCTTGCTTTTAACTCACTCTGCATAGCAACTGGGACAGGGTCTGACCCAACCCTGCCACACTCCTGCAATTACAGTAGAATATAAAATGGGTAAGGAAATCCCGGCATCCTGATTGGCTGAGACTTGGTTCTAACCATGACCTTGAGAGTGCACAATGCATGGCTACAAACAAGACCCTGCCAACCTGGACAAATAACACTCCATATCTATGTGCCATGTATATGGAATGTTCATTTTTAAATTTATTTATTTAAGAGATGAACCAGGCAGGCATACTGAGTGGGGGAAAGTTCGTTTCCAGATGCGACCTGGGTGAATTTCTAGGGGTACATCAGGACAGAT
Organism: Neoceratodus forsteri; assembly: GCA_016271365.2. Taxonomy (NCBI): domain Eukaryota; kingdom Metazoa; phylum Chordata; order Ceratodontiformes; family Ceratodontidae; genus Neoceratodus; species Neoceratodus forsteri. The sequence continues at coordinate 471,274,262 of CM057450.1, read as the reverse complement.
ATTTACACAGTTTTACATAGGTACAGTGTATAAACATGACAGAGGACATTTAGGTACACAGACAGTGTGAGAGAATATTCAACTAGGCACTCGGAAAGGAACAGGAACAATATTTAGAGCTTACTCCGACCCTACGAGGCAGCAGGTGAGTATACACAATGCATCACGAAGCAGGGGCACATGGGGCTTATAGCTCAGGATACCTAGTAGCAGTTGCATGTGTCAGAGAGTCGTGAGAAGAGGGTTGAGGAGTTTTGGGTTAGTGGTAAGCCTGATGTCTGCAGGTAGATCATTCCATAGTTTGGGCAGTGTATTTAAAGGCGATTGTCCCTTGGATGTATGCATGAATGGGACTTGGAGAAGCCTGGAGTCAGAGCTTCTGAGTGAATAGGCCGGGGAAGGTTGAGCCGATAAGGCTGAGCGGAGGTAGTGGGGAAGGGATTGTGTCCAGAATTTAGCTATGACCCTGGAGCAGTGGATCGATCTGCGGGATGCGAGCGAGTATAGGGCTAGGGAGCTGTATAGGTCACAGTGATGGGTCATTTGGGGGCAGTCCAGGATGAAGTGACAGAAGGAGAGAAAGAGGGTGTCTAGGCTGGCCAGGTTGGATGAGGGTGCAGCGCCATAAACCACGTCGCCATAGTCAAGTATAGGGAGAATCATTTTATGCACTATTTCTCTGGATCAGAGGGCATGTCATACACCCTTGTCATGGTATATAGAGCACCTAGTTTAGGGTACAGTTTTTTGTGTAGCGATTCTATGTGTACTGAGAAATCTAGGTGTTGGTCAAGCCAAACTCCCAGGTATCTGAATGAGGTGCAAGACTCCAGGGGGGACCCGTCCAGGGTATGGAAGGCTGGAGGATCAACTTGCCGGGAAAGACGTGGTTGTGAGCTGAAGGTTAGGGATACGGTTTTCTTTGCGTTTAGGAATAGTTGGTTGGACCTGAACCATTGCTGTACAGCATTTAAGTCCTGTTGTAGTACGTCGGACACGGTTCCTGTGGAGGGGCCAGAGGCACCTTTTGTTTGTATATACAGAAACTACTGATAATTAATAACAAACATGCGTCGACAGTATTTGGCTAATTATCTAGTTCACCATATGCTGTACAACATGTTATCTCGATGGTCTTACAGCCTTCCATATATATATGTATCACACACACACATGCATGCATCCACACACACACGCGCAAGTGCACACACGTCTATACTGTATATTGTTTTATTAAAATACATCTATAGTGACTGTTCTAGGCAGTCCACAGCCCCGCAATCATGCTTACTCTCTCCACCCTCCGACTGCTCAGTACCTACCCATCCCCTCCTCCCCCCTTACTGTTACAATAATTTTTAATTTTGATGCTACCAACGATCATCCCAACACCCTAGAGACCATGCCTGAGGACACTTAAGCCTCTCACTCTAGGTCGCATCCCAACAGGCCACAGCCTGTAAAATGACCAATGTGGTACTACACTTCAGCTACCAGCATACTTCCTTTTGAGGGAGTGGTGTTCAGCAAATACCGCTATTCTCCTTCTGGCGCGGTGTTTTTGACTGCTGCTCACCACCATCTGCAATAACAACTGCCTACTCTCTAACCATCGCAATCACAATCTCTGTCTCCACCTGACCATGCAGTCTATTCCCCAACCAAGCCAATATCCTGGGCAGAAGCACTAATTCACAGGTAGGCATGTTTATAAGACAAGAAAGATTACAGCAACATCTGGGGGCACCAACAGGCAAAGGAACTTTGTTTTAAAAGTATTTAAATGTTATCTAAAAATGTTTTAATTTTATATTATTTGTTTAAGTAAAACCCCATTTTATATAAGCACTAAAACACTGTGGGCTGGGCCTCATGACACTCCTAGGCACACAGTAAAATCCAGCAAAACCCAAAGAAACATAGAATTTGATGGCAGATAAGGACCGCCTAGCCCATCTAGTCTGACGTTTTTCCCTATCTACTGTATCACCGCAGACCCTACCTGATCTCCAGCTTATCCCCCCTTGCCTCATCTCTAAGGTTCCTTTATGCCTATCCCATGCTTTCTTGAACCCCAGTACAGTTTTGACCACTTTCTCCACGAAGAAGTACTTCCTCACATCTCCCCTGAGTTTACCCCCCTTCAGCTTCATAGCATGACCCCTTGTCTTTAAGCATCTTTTTTTCTGAAGAATGCTTCCCTCTTGAACCTTATTCATACCTGTGAGGTACTGTATTTGAAAGTTTCTATTATATCCCTCCTTTCCTCCAGGCTATACATATTGAGGTCCTTCAGTCTTTCGTCATAGACCCTGCACTATTTTGGTTGCCCTCCTCTGGGCCATCTGCACTCTATGTCCTTCTGGAAATGAGGTCTCCAGAACTGGACTCAATACTCAAGGTGAGGTCTCACCAGTGATCTATACAGTGGTAACACCACCTTCCTCTTTCTGCTAGTGATACCCCTCCCTACGCACCCCAGCATCCTGCTAGCTCTTCTGACTGCCTTGTCACACTGCCTAGCCACCTTTAGGTCTTCAGATATGATAAACCCCAGGTCTCTTTCCTGTTTTGTGGTTGACAATACCTCTCCTCCCAATTTGTACTCTGCCCCTGGGTTTCTATGCCCCAAGTGCATGATTTTGCACTTTTTTGCAATGAAGCCAAGTTGCCATACCTTTGACCTCTCTTCTAAGTTTTTCAGATCCCCTCTGATTTTTTCCACCCCCCCCCCCGCCGCCGACTGTCAACCCTATTGCAGAGTTTAGGGTAATCGCGAACAGGCAGATCCATGCCCCATTGTGTCCTATTGCTTAAAAGTTATGGTTTTATTTATTTATTTTTTCAGGTACAACTGGGAGATTACAAAGTATGCAGGCATACAGTTTTAACAGTGAAAAGACAATAACATAGAGGTAAAGTAACAGTAGGGTCAAGTCACAGTAATTATAAAGACGATTACATAAGAACTTACCGTAACAAATCTTCAAGGGAATCTCTTTCATCAGGTCACATCTATGGACTTTAGCCATCAGGTGCTAGAATCATTTATTTATTTATGTAAAATTTGGTGACCGGGTAGGCCCACTGAGCCCCGAAGGTCCCTTTTTCAGGGGCAACCTGGGATAACAATACATATTTTCATACAGAGAAAGACTTGGGTTACAGAGTAGTTTCAGGTATGTGAGCAGGTTACAGCCATGGTTATCATCATGCATCAGTCCTTACAAATATGTTGACAGTAGAATTAACAAAAGGTGCAGAAGAAATGTAATTTTACATGGTAAGCTCATTGTTTACTACTGGCATGGTTCAGTGGAAAGTTAGCTGTGGTACTATGCCACAGAGAAGCACCGTGGAACCTGATAAGGTGCTTGGAGGATCTGGATATTGGAGGATAGAAGCAAGTGGGGGGGGGGGGTCATGAGCCATGACAATGACTAGTGCTAGTATCAGACATATAGGCTTTGAGTCTGGTGCGGAAGTTCACCAGTGAGGAGGCTTCCTGCACTAGGGGTGAGAGTTTGTTCCACAGGTAGGGGGCTGAGTAGGAGAACAACCTGCTGCCAGCATTAGTCCTGACTCTGGGAACTTCAAGCAGTGTACGTCCAGATGTCCGTAGGCTCCTGGGGTTATGTTTGAGTGTGATAGTTCCAGCGATGCTGGGTGGAGCTGAAGGGCTGAGTAGCTTGAAGGTCAAGCAGAGCAGGGGGTAGTAGAGATGAGAGGTCAGTGAGGGCCAGCATAGCTGGGCAAGTGTGTCACAATGGTGCCTTCGAGAGTGGTCTTGGGTAGCAAACTGGGCTACCTTGTTATACAGGATTTGCATCTTGGTGACCTCCTGCTTGGCCATGCCCTGTAAGATTGGGGCAGCGTAAGTCAGGGTGGGGAGGAGGACACTTGTTGGGATTGAGGTCCTGGCCTCAGGTATGAGCTGGTCTTTTAGCCGGTACAGAGTACCAGGTTTGCGGTGTATGGTCTTGGTGACCTGATCCACGTGGTACTTGAAGGTAAGGCAATGGTCCAATGTTAGACCTAAGTATTTTAAGGAGGGCACAACCTCGATGTCGTTTCCCGAGAGAGCAGTGAGTTGCAGAGATTTAGACCTGTTGTCCAAGGGCGTTGCGTCGAATAGCATATGGTTTTGCCATTTGGGACCATTCTATTTGCTCTCAGCCAGGCCTCGAGAGATGCTAGGTCGGCTTGGAGAAGGGGACCTAGAGCTGCAATGTTATCCAGGGATCTGTAGACGACGGTGTCATCCACATACTGAACGACCGAGCTTCCCCCACAGTACAGGCTTAGGTCGTTAGTAAATATGGAGAAAAGGAGTGGGCCGAGGATCGAGCAATGCGGTACTCCCTCTGTAAGGGGTAGAGGACCCAAGCCGGCACCCTAACAGATGACCCTCTGAGATCGGCCCGATAGGTAACTCCCAAATCATTCGAGGGCGAGGGGGTCTAGGCCAATTTTATCCAGTTTTAGTAGCAGGAGTTTGTGATCCACAAGGTCGAAAGCCTTGGACAGGTCTATAAAGACGGCGCCAGTGGGTGTCCCATTATCCACTGCTCTGAGCAAGTCATTCGAGAGATGGATGAGTGCTATGTCAGTCCCATAGTTAGTTCTAAAACCATGCTGTGAACATGCAATTAGCTGATGGGACTCCAGGTAGTCACGGAGTTAGCTATAGACTAACCTTTCCTGTAGCTTTGCAAGTGTACTGAGCAGGGAAATAGGCCTGTAATTGCTTTATGTTTTCCCTGGAGCCACCCTTGTGAATAGGGACCATGTTGGCCTGTTTCCACTGGTCCAGAACAGTCCCTTCAAGTAGGGATCTGTTTATGAGCCAGGTCAGGGGTCTGGTGAGGGATGGGGCACCAGCCTTAAGTAGCCGAGGGTTTATCCCATCAGGACCTCCTGAGCCTTTGTCTTTCAGAGCCCTTAGGAGGGATTGGACCGCTTGTGTCTTCACCAGTCTTAGATGGAAGGAGGGACGGTCAAGGTGAGTAGGCTCGATAACATTAGGAACCGAGGTTGGCGAGGGCAGGCCGACCTTGTAGGCATCGAGGTTACCAAAGTGATTGTTGAGGGCAGTAGCAATTTCGAGAGTCGCCACTGCTGACCATTGACCCCAATGGGGCCAGGTTCAGTCTTAGTGTTACCCCTGATCAGGTTGTTGACGTGATACCAGTATTGTTTAGGGTTGCCCAAATTGTTTTTTTGTAGGTGAGTGACATACTCCCTTTCTGCAAGTCTGATGGCTCTCTTGCATTTGTTTCTTAAGACCTTGTATGACACGAGGTCAGCAGGAAGGGAAGAGAGCTTGAACTTCTTCCAGGCATTGTCTCGACTGACCATAAGGGTTTTTAAGGGTGGAGAGATCCACTTGTGGCAGCTAACGTTTTTTCAAGGAGGCGAAGAGGTTAGCTGCTGTACATATTGCGCTGTGGAAATGCTCCAGAGCCTCAGCCAAGGTGGGGAGGAGCATAATTGGGCTCCAGTCCAGACTGTGTAGGTAGTCATTAAACTGCACTGCTGAGAAGTTTGTGTAGTCATGAGCAGTGAGTATTCTGGGTTGGATCTTGGGTGCTCTGTTCTTCCAGCTGCAGAATATGAGGGAGTGGTCACTTAAAGAGTCCGCCAATATGCCGACTTTCTGGATGTTGGCAGGACTGGACACCAGAGCCCAATCAAGGGTGGTATGGTTCCCCGATTTGTAGTTAAGTCTGGTTGGTTCTAAGATGACCTGTACCAGGCTTGCTTCTTGGGTCAGTGCCATAAGGGCACTGTTAGGGTCCTGGGCCCAGTTTAGGTTGAAGTCACCCAGAATAAGGAGCTCCGAAGAAACAACTTGGGCTGTGATTTTTGTTATTGCTTCTAGGGATTGAAGAGCCGAATTGGATGGGCAGTAAATGCAGCCAATAGCAAGCTGCTTGTTGTGCCCTAGGGTGACTTCGATGAATATAGATTCACCATCAGGGGAGGTGTGTTGCTGCAAGGTGAGGAGCGACACGGAGAATCACATGGAAGTTTTTTTGTAGCAGTCTAGTAGGTGCCGCCTATGCCAATGTTCCTTGTCCTATGTAAGTGTGGGTGGCCCCACTCCATCCTCAGTTCTTTCCCCTCCGCTGGAGACCATACAAGCCAGGCCTCCTGCTTGGGAACCAAGAAGAGAGAAAGGAGCCCTGCTATAATGAGGGTCTGGAGCAACCAGAAAACCCAGCTGGAGACAGAATGCCAGGGGGAAGGAGGGTGGGACGGCATGATCTGATGAAAGAGATTCCCTCGAAGATCTACTGTTACAGTTAAGTTCTTAAATAAGTGTTCTATCTTCTTCAGGGATATCGCTTTCATCAGGTCACACCTATGGAACAAGTCCCAAGCAGTTCTGACAGCAAGACTGTCTGAGTGGCAACAGGTAAAGAGCCTATGAAAGAAGGCCTTATAGTACAGCTAGGTCAAATCCTGCCTGCCTTCTAGAGACAATGTCCAGACTTAGTGCTTTGTGAAAGTTTGGACAGTGCTCCAAGTAGCAGCAGCACAGATTTCTGCAGCTGATACATTCCTGAAACAGGCAACCAAAGTGGCCATGCCTCTGGTTGAGTGGCCAAGAACAACTCCAGGAAGTTCCTTGCCTTACTTCCTGTAACAAAAGCTAATACAGGTGGCCATCCATTTGGAAGGCACCGTTTAGAAACTGGAATGCCCTCTTTCCCAGGGGCAAAAGAAACAAACAACTGAGAGGACTTCCTGCAGTCTTTTGTGCGGTGTGTATAGTACCCGAGAGTTCTATGCACATCTAAAGTATGGAGCAATGCTTCCCCTGGATTGGCATGCTTTGGGAAATTAACAGGCAGGTGACTAGATTGATTTAAAGTAAACTCAGACACCACCTTCGGAAGAAACTTAGGGTTGGTACACAAAGACACCCTGTCTTTGTGGAAAATCAAATAAGGAGGCTCACACATGAGAGCCGGTAGCTCTGAAATCCTTTGAGTAGAAGTAAATCAACTAAAAATAACGCTTTCCACGACAGAAAGCACAGCTTGCTAGACAGAGCTGGCTCAAAAGGAAGCAAAGTCCATTTTTCTAGAATAAAATACAGATCCCAAGTTGGGACCAGATTGCGGATAGAAAACTTCAAGTGTAGAATGTCTCTGAGAAAAATAAGGGCCACATCCAGCTGGGCTACAGTATGGCCATAGATGTGCACATGGAAGGCTGAAATGCACCTTAATAGAGGAGTACTGAAGTCTGGCATCAGACAAGGACAGGAGATACTCCTGGTTCACTGGACAGATGAAAGGATCCAAGTGATGGGAAGTAACCCATACAGCAAAGTGCTTTCACTTCATCAAGTAAGTGGCCCTGGTGGAATGTTTCCTGGCAGCCACCTTGACATCGGCCACCTTCTGAGATACCCCGAACTGGGCGATGGCTGTGTCTTCAGGAGTCAAGTATGCACATGGAGGGATTTGAGGTCCATATGGACTAGGGTTCCCTGTTCCCGAGTCAACAGGTCCAGGCAGAGAGGCAGGGGAACTGGAGGTGCCACCAACTGCTGCAGTAACAGAAACCAGATCTGAAGAGGCCAGACTGGGGCTACCAGAATTAGGGCAGCCCCTTCCATCTGGAGCTTGATCAGCACCCTCTGGATTAGAGGGAAGGGAAGAAAGGCATATACAAAAACCTCCCTTTCCGAGAGAGACCACGCGTCTCACCAGAAAACTCCAGGCCCCGGATCTAGCGAGCAGAAACATGGCGTTGAGTGGGGACAGAAAAATGTCCAACTCTGGACAGGCCCACCTGTTGAACAGGTCTTCTACAACTGAAGTCAGCAGTTCCCGCTCATGTTGTCTGGACTGCAACCAGCCTGAGGCTGTCCACTCTGGCATTTTGGTAGTCGGGAATATGTACATCCGACAGTTCTAGATCATGTTCCAGGGCTCAGTACCAGACTCTCATCGTCACCTGACACAGGGGCTAGGAATGAGTCACCCCTTGCTTATTGATGTAGTAAATGACACTGAGGTACTCCAACTGCACCAGCAGGGGACCCAGAGAGAGGTGGTTCTAGAACGCTTGCAAGTTATACAGAACTGCCTTAATTTCTAGCACGTTGATGTGGAGGTGGGTCTCCATCAGTGACCAGGTCCCCTGGGAATGGGAGGGACCCAGGTGTGCCCCCCCTCATCCCACAACTGAAGCATCTGAGGTGAGGATCTGCTGCGAGGAAGGGATAAGGAAGGGCACCCCTCTCAGAAGATCAAGAGGATCCATCTACCACTGAAGAACTTTACGGACAGGGGAGGAAACAAGAACCTGTTGATCTAGATTGTCAGTGCACATGCAGCCTGGCCAAGGGGACAGTGGCAATGGCCATGGCCATCAGGCTCACAACCGCAGGAAGGTCCTGACTGTGACTGACCGGCTTTGGGCAACCAGCTGGGCCTGCACCATCAGACATTCCGCCCTGTCCAGAGGAAGGAAGGCCTTGCCTTGGGTAGTGTCCAGGACTGCCTCAATGTACTGCAACCATTGGCATGGGGTGAGGACGGCTTTGGGTAGATCGGTGGTAATCCCCAAAGCCTGGAACAAATTCCTGGTGTGGTCCAGCATCTGCAGCAGGAGATCCCTGGACCTTCAGTAACCAGTCATCCAGATAAGGGAAGACAGTCAGGCCTTTGCGCCCAAGGGCTGCTGCCATCGCTGCTAAGCACTTGGTAAAGACCAGTGGCACAGATGATAAGACAAAGGGTAATACTTTGAACTGGTAGTGTTCCCCCTAGAACAGGAAACTGAGATAATGCCTGTGAGGGGAGCACACCTTGATATGTAGGTATGCATCCTGCATGTCCAGGGAGCATAACCAGTCTCCCTACTTGAGTGTAGGCAGCAGGCCAGGGAGGGTGATCATCCAGAACTTCTTGTACTGAATGTAAAGATTGAGTTCCTTGAGGTCTAGAATGGGTCTCAGATTCCTGGTTTGCTTGGGAACTAGAAAGAACCGGGAACCCTTTGTTTCTTTGCTGAGTGGGCACTGGTTCTTTGGCCCTTTTGTGCAGCAGGGAGAGCACCTCCTCCTGTAATATCAGAACATGTTCTGGAGGGTAATAGGAAGGAGCAGGTGGAAAATCTGGGGTTTGCTCCAGAAGTTGTAGAGCATGGCCCTGTTCGATGAGCTGCAGGAACCAAGTGTTGGTAGTAAGGGCCCTCCACTGGTCTAGATGGAAGGAGAAGTGACCCCCTAACACCACCACCTCCTGGCTTGGAACAGGAAGTGGGGGGTCGGGTAAGAGTCATGCTAAGGGAGAACCTGTGGCTGGGGCTGCTGTGCCACCTCTGGAGCTTTTGGCAGGGGCGCAGAGGTGGAGGAAGTGGCAGGCAACGAAGCACTGGCTTTGCACTTGTCCTGAAGCCTGGTATCTGATCCTGACTTACGAGAGACTTTGCGAGAGGAAGGTTTCGACCTACTCCAGGGCTGGGTATGATAGAGGGATTGAACAAACTGAACATCCCTACCAGAGACTTGCAGGTCAATAATAATATCCTGCACAGCAGGGCCAAAAAGCTTGAAGCCCAAAAAAGGAGCGTCTAAGACCTTCTGCTGGACATCAGCAGCAAAGCTTGAGGCTCTCAGCCAGAAGTGTCTCCTAGGGCAAATACCAGTGGCAGCTTCTGTGTCCGTGGAATCAGACATGTCATAAATGGCTCTCAGGAGGTGCTTACTGATGTCTTCCACAGCCTGGAAAAACTTCAGGAGTTCTGGCCTCTGAGAACCCTCAGGAAGGACCTGTGCTGGAGCCCTGCCTTTCTTCTAGAGGGTATTCTGGTACTTGACCAAATGGGATAGGTAATTGGCAATCCTAAGGCCTAAAATAGCAGAGGTAAAGGTCCTTTTGCCCAAAAGGTCAATCCTCCTAGATTCCCCATCGGGGGGGGGGGGAACTAAGGTGTCTGGGCACCTTGAACCTGTCATGGGCTGCCTTGATGACCACTGAGTCAGTCTCTGGCTGGGTGGCATAGAAAGGCTTGTCTAAAGGGGCCCGGTAAAGTCTGTCAGCATTACACGGCATGGCAGGCACCAAGTTAGGCCTGTGCCATGCAGCACTGGCCGCATCCTCCAGGGCTGGAAGGAAAGGAGGGATGACTTTGGTTGGAGACTTGGGGAATCTCCAAGAAATCCACCACATTCCTCCTGGTGACATCCTCTTCCTCAGTCTGGCACCCCACAGTGGTCTGAAGTTGTTTCATTATATTACAGAAAGTGGGGTCCGGGGCCTCGGGGTACACATAACCAAGTCCTCGCTCTGAAAAGAGACAGTAGATCTGTCTGAAGAAACAGCCCCTTCATATTCCTCATCATCCTCCTCTTCAGGGAGAATGAGATCAGGGCATTATTCCACCTCTGTGTTGATCTGGCCAAATACAGATGGCGATGACAAAGGCACCATTGGTGCCCTGGTGGGAACCGGGCATTAGGCCCTGGCCATGGGCGAACTGCTGAACCAGGGCCGTGGTAATGGAAGTGAGCACAACATTAAGATCGCCATCAGGAAAAGGAAATGATGTTGAAGCTGGCTGCGGGAGAGGGAAGACAGTGCCCAGTGCCAATGAAAGGCAGCCTAGAGCGGCAGAACCAATGGGGCCCAGTACCTGTGGACCTTATGACTTGGAAGGTCACATTGGCGAGGTGGGGACCAACGACCCATGGTCAACGGTGCCTCATCAGCCGATGGAAGGCCACTAGAATTCGCTGCCAAAGACAGCCTGGAAGAATAGGAGGCCTGGGCAGAAGGAGATGTCGACGCCACCGCTGTCGATGGCGTAATTTCTGAAAAAGAAGATGAAGTCAACAGGGAATGAGAATGCATCGGAGGGGAGGAATGGTCCTTTAAGCATTCCTTCTCCCAGTGAGAGTGCTTCCCTGAGGACTTATCATGGGCTTTGGTGGCCTGACAGCATGAAGAAGAAGCCAGTGACTGGGCAGGGGTAGCCCCGAAAGGCCCCTGTTATGCCCGGGATGCTTGTTGCTCTGTGAGGAACTTCTACAAGGCTTTCTTGCGGTATCGCCAGGTGGTGAGGCTGAACTTCAGACAGACCTTGCAGACAAGGATGTCAAGGCTAGGCCCGAGGTAGCAAACACAAAGACTGTGTTCATCTCTGGAAGAAATCATCTTTCTGTAGTGGCAGCGACAGAAAAGAGTGGATGAGACTACGGTTCTCGACACACAAAGTAGAGAGGAATCACTTCAGAATAAAGTGATTCCAGACAAGGCAGAAAATGAGGTTTTGGTGGTCGACTGGATACTGAAGCTTCTGCGCGGTCCATATGAGTAGGTCGATGGAAAAAAAAGAACTGAGGAGGGTGCAGGGCCACCCACGCTGATGTAGGACAAGGCACGTTGGCATATGATGTTGATGTAGGCGGACTCTACTAGACTGCTACAGAAAAGCTTGTGTGTGATCCTAGCGCCAAACAGCTAAGTTCCATAGGTGTGATCCAATGAAAGAGATATCCTTGAAAAAGATCAGTATATACATATGGCACAGATGTGCACATACCTGAACAGTAGATTTTTGATCAACTCTCCTCCATACAGCCACACCTTTGGAACTGCAAGCTGTTGGGGTCAGGGAAACTTTTGCTAACCGGGTTCATCCACGATGACGTACGTCAACGCCACTTATTTAACATGAACAGACCCTCCTCTCCTCAGTTCCACACTGGAGACAAGCTTGGAGGATGTAAAATACTGGGAGTCCAGAACCAAGTACACAGGAGAGGTGATGAGAAATTATAGCCCAAAAAGGGCAGCAGAAGAGTACCCAGCATGCTACAGCAGGCAGGAATAGCAGCAAATGCCACCCAGAATACAGAATGGAAAAAGTGGTAGGGTGAGCTGTGGCTTTAAGGAGAAGATTCTCTCAAAGATTCAATGTTATGGTAAGTAACTGAGCTATCTTCTTCAAGGACATCTTCCTCCATAGAGCTACACCATTAGAATGATTCCAAGCAGTATATATATAGCTGGACAGAGAGGCAGCTACTGTGAACTTAACCAAATAACTCAGCACACTAGCTCCCTTTTCCCCCATATAGCTTTTTCCTTGGCGGGATCAGGTGGGGAGGCTCTCAGCTCCATCCCCGCTCCTCCTAATCGATGCACTCCTCCTCCTCCAGTCCACAGGCTTACGTCCCCACAAATTTCCCTCATGGCAGAACAAGAGGGGAGAGGGCTGTCCTCTCCTGGTACACATGTCCAGAAGTGTCCTGGACCGGCTGGTAGCATGGGCGGTGCTTCATGAAGCCCACCTGACTCCCCTTTTCTGTTTTCTTCCTCATCCCTGCCATCGTACGTGCATGCATGTGGTGTACAGGCACACATGCACATATTACCGCATACCCTCTCCCCCCATGCTGCCTGCAGCTACATTGCCACCAATCCTATACCTGCCCAAAGTCTAAGGACAGACTAACATGCCACTCCTTCCTCAGGAGTGAAGAGCAGTTCATTGGATGCTTGATCCTCTTCTGCCCCAGCTGACACCCCGGCAACCTGAACTCACTCCCAAACTCAGGTAGCTGGTGTGCAAGGAGGTAATGCACCCAGTGCCTTAGCCGTCCATGCAGCAAGGCCAGCCGTACTACACTAGCTCTCTGAGTGAAATTCAGGAATGTTAAGGAAAGTTCTGGAGGGTAAACCAGAGAGAGAGAGTGCAAGAGTGCACACGTAGGTTAAGCATAGAGCAGTAAGTGACCTGCTCAAGGTCGCACAGTTAAGTGGTAGTGATGGGGAGCACAAACCGGAGTCTTCAAATTCCCATCTCATCTGTTTAACCACTAGGCTACACTGCTTCCCAGTAGCACTTACAATAAAGGACTAAATTGGCTTGCTTCATAATGTTAAGTATACACGGGCTAAATCAGGATAAGGACATTTGGTCTGTTACAGCTCCTAATCCTGCAGTGGGGTGTATGAAAAAATGTAATTTCAGTTTCATTATCTATAAATTTCTTTTCACCAAGTAAGCATTCACCAGTGTGGAAAAACTTTTTTTTTTTTTCCTTCCGTGGGCCCCAAGCTACCCTAGCCCCATTCCTCTGACTTTCCTACAGGACTTACCTTCATGACAGTGCTGCATGACCTGGGTGGTTGTCGGGCTGCATGGCTACCAGGCAGACAGGGTCAACAGCAGCTCGGGAAACCATTTTCCCCTTTTTCCTGAGTGTCAGCATGCAATGCCGCCCAGACATCTCCACACATGCTTCCAAGCGTTGAGCATTGGCAGCCATCACACCCTCCACCCTATGCAGACAGTCCCCAACTGCCTTGCCCTCAGTTGACACTGGGGCCAGGCAAGCACTGAAACCCTCCTTTCCTGGGAGAGGACAGCAGTCATCCAGACGCTCTGTCCTTTCCCTCCCCAGCCAACTCCTGGCAACTCAAGTCCGCTCCCGAACTCAGGTTGCCAGCATGGCGCAAGGTGAGGCATCCAGCACTTCAACCCTCAGCATCACTGGGCCTCCAGTGTGGAAGAACTAAGTGCCCCTGGGTATATTCCTTGTTTTTCTGCTGCCTTTTGAATTTGGGGGGTGGTGGTGGTGGTGGAAGCACTGCTGTCTGGTCAGAATGGGGACACCAGTATTATTCCTAGAGTCCCGTGAAATTCTTTTTAGTTTTCATAATTTTTTTTTTATATATTTCTGGTATTTCTTGTTTTTTCTTTTGATTCACTGAAATGTAAGTTTTATTTCTTGTATCACATTTATATTCCTAACATACCTCAAAATGACCTCATATACACTAGAAAGTACTTTCCTAGTATGCTGCACTGTATTTAGCAGGATTATGCTATGGACTTGAAAGGAAAGGGAAAGGAGAAATTGTTCAACCAGGAAAGATTTTGTGAAACAGACAGTTCCGCTGCCACTTCCTTGTGGACCACTGCTGTGGTAACAACGGAGCCTAAACAACAACTGCTGCAAGCTTTTATTTAGTTTTTGCCAAAAAAACATGCAATTTTTAAACTTTTTTTTTGTATGTTTGTTTTCGTTTTATTTCTTTTTATACCTTCAATTTCTTGTTATTTCTTATTTAAGAAACACATGGGTCTCTAATTATTCCTGTTTGGTCTTGTGGATTTCTGAAGGACTTTGGTAAGAGGAGGAAACAAGGAGTTTTACAAAGAACCAGGTTTTCCCTCTAATGTAGTGAAGAGGCATCCCTGGCAAATGTCTGTGAATCCCTGACAAAACAGCAGAACTGAGTTCAAACAACATGAAGTCTTGCTGTATTCAGACATAATGCAGTTTGCCCCAGCACTTGAACTGCCCCGGAGAGGAAAGAGTTAACTCTATGCAGAAGCATAGAACGTTGAGCTCGAGCTCGGTTTTCAAACCTCTGTCTGTGGTACTTCCCAGCGTAACCGTCAAATTCTTTACTCCGCCTAACAGTGAAGTCGCTCTGGAGATTACCTCTGCTCGGTTCGGTAAAAGTAAACGTTTGGTTTAAACCGTATAATTTTTTGTTATTTTGGATTTCCAGCCTCTGTCTACGGTACAGGTAGTGTGTAGATAGGTAGTGACTGTGTTTTATTCCGTAAAAAAGCTGCACATTGTTCTTTTCTTTGGTTTCTTTCCAGTCGGTCTGGTTTGGAACCGACCCGTTCTGTTTAAATTTATTTCTGGGATTAGAGTGGTGTTCCGGTACCGATCGGTTTCAAAAGAACTGAGGTTTTTGGCCGGTTCTTTTAAAAAGCCTGTGACACGGTTTGTAACTGATCGGTTATTGTATTACCTGGCTTGAAAGTTGCAATAGGGTAATTTGTTAGGCTGGCTATGTCTGAGAAACCCAAGAAAAAAAACGGTCCCACTGGGTTTCAACACTGTACTGAGTGTGGGGAGGCCTTTGCTAAGGCTGACCCCCACCTCATCTATATTTATTGTCTTGGGTTTGACCACCTCAAGTCAGACTGTCAAATCTGTAAAAACTTTCCTAAATCCACTCTAGAGAAAAGACTGAGTAGGCTGAAGGAAAGGGAGGCCGAGAAGTCCGTAGATCCGGATGACCAGCCCGGTTCGGTTGTGGCCGAACCTGAGGAGGTGCCTAATGACCTAGGCAATACCTCCTCGGACAAAAGGAGAGCTGTCCCTGAGAGGTCGATTCCATCAAAAAAGAAGCGTAATTCTGCCAGTTCGGATCCGATATCGCACTCTCCAACCGCGGACGAAATAGCCAAAGCGATTAGCATTGTTCAATCGCTTAGACCGGTTCCGTCCGAACCGGTACCGCCGGTTAGGTGGTCGGTTCAGTTGGATCAGTCTCCTCCGGGAGATGAAGACTATCCCAGTGATGATGATGATGACGCTGACCAGGGGGGTCTGGATGTGCCCACTGAACCGGACATCTCCCCAGACGGGCTCTCAGGTGTCTCTCCTCCCAGGCTCTCAGAGTCCCCTTCACATTTTTTGTTCTACAAAAAGGTGGCAGAAACCCTGCAGCTTCCCTTGGTTGAAGCTGCAAAGGAGGATGAAGAGCCTGATTTTGTGGAAATGATGGACATCCCAGAGTCCAAAAGACTGTCTATCCCTCTTTATAAATCCTTGGGGAAACAGACACACAAAATTTTACAAACCCCTAATTCAATACCTCCTGTGGATAAGAGAATGGACAGGAGGTATTTATCAGGCTCAGCTGTGGAGTTCCTTTATAGTCATTGCAGCCATGTTGGGGTAGTGCAGGCTGCAGCCTGTGACAGGGCTAACATTCCTTTGGCTTCACACCCCCCCGGATAAGGACTCCAGGAAAGTGGATGCCATGGCCAAAAACCAGTATTTGGCATCCTCTTTGGGACTCAGGCAGGCTACTTATATGGCCTACACAGTCAGATACCAGAAATCCAGATGGGATACGGTTCTGGAACTGGCTAAACAGGCCTCTCCCCAGCTAGCCAAGGAGCTGGAGGAGGTGGCTGCTGATGGAACTGAGGCATCCAAAATGCAATTTCATGCTGCTGTGGACTCCAATGATGTGGCATCTAGAGTCATGGCTACATCTGTGTCTCTCAGAAGACATGTTGGCTCAGATGTACTAGCCTTTCACAGGATACCCAGCCTAAGGCTATGTATTTTCCTGTAGTAGGTAACTCTCTGTTTGGGGAGCAGACAGAGGCTTACATGAAGAAAATGGATGAGTACAGGACCACGTACAGGAGTGCGCAGGCCAAAGAAAGGCAAGCCACTCCGCACAAGCAGCAGTCTAGGGGCAGGGGCAGGCCCTTTCAAAGGCCTTTTTACCAAGCCCAGGCCTCCTCTCCCTTCCCACAGAAGGGGTTCTTCAGAGGAAGGGGCAGGAGGGGGATGAGCAGAGCTGCTCCCTCCTCCTCTCAGTCTAAGGCTCCTGCCAAGCAGACACCGTGATGTGTCGGCCCGGGTCGACTCCCCAGTTCCAGTAGGAGGCAGGCTGGCTTACTACTTCCAGGCCTGGAAGTCTGTGACCTCAGACAAGTGGGTCCTGGAAGTAGTAAACCAGGGACTGGCCCTCAGCTTCAAAAAATTTCAAAAAAGAGGGCCAAGTCTTTTCCACCCGCATCACTCTCAGAAACCATTGCCCTAGCGGCAGAGGTTTCCTCTCTTCTAGCTCTCAGAGCTATAGAGAAGGTTCCTACTCAGCACAGGGGAAAAGGACTGTACTCCAGGTACTTTCTTACCCCAAAGAAAACAGGGGAGTGGTGACCCATCCTAGACCTAAGGTATTTGAACAAACACATTTCAAAGCCCAAATTCAAAATGGTAACTCTGGGAATAATCCTTCTCTCTCTAAGGCCAGGGGATTGGCTAGCATCTCTGGACCTTAAGGATGCCTACTTCCATATTCCCATCTGGTGCTCCCACAAAAAATACCTTGGGTTCGAGTTGCCTTCAGGCCATTACCAATTCAGAGCTATGCCATTCGGCCTAACATCATCTCCAAGGGTGTTCACTAAGGGCCTTGCAGTAGTGGTGGCTTACCTCAGAAGACAGGGTATCACTATCTTCCCGTATCTGGACAACTGGCTCTCAGTGAGTCAGTCACCTTTACAGGTCAAGTCAGCTCTTCAAACTACCCAGGACCTACTCAGCTCCTTAGGGTTTCTTCTCAATCTTCCAAAGTCTGTCCTCAAACCAGTTCAACTTCTCACCTTTATAGGCATAGAGTTGGACACTGTACAAGCAAAAGTCTTCCTTCCCCTGGCAAGGGTGAAGGCCCTAGTGGATCTCGCTTCCTCCTTTGACCTCAGGTCTCCCGCCCAGCAAGACAGTTCCTCCAGCTCCTGGGCCACATGGCAGCTTCCACGGAAGTGGTGCAGGGAGCAAGGTTCCAGATGAGGGACATTCAGTTTCATCTAAGGTCTTTTTGGTCTCAAAGAAAAAATTACTCACCTTAGTAATGTTGTTTCTTCTAATGGAGTCTTGCTATATTATGACATATGCAGTGAGTCCCAACCTTCGAACTGCCCCGGAGGTGAAAGAGTTAACTTTCCATGCCAGGCATGGAAAGCTGAGCTCGAGCT
This sequence comes from Neoceratodus forsteri, assembly GCA_016271365.2. NCBI lineage: Eukaryota > Metazoa > Chordata > Ceratodontiformes > Ceratodontidae > Neoceratodus > Neoceratodus forsteri. The sequence continues at coordinate 471,256,706 of CM057450.1, read as the reverse complement.
CGGTTGAAACTCTGTCTGTTGTTCTTCGAACTCAAACCGTCAGATCTTTACGAGCTAAACTCACTGAGGTCCTGTGTGGAAGCTGTAAACCTACACTAGCCAACTGGCTACTAAAACATAAGAACACATTTTTTGGTCCCAAAACAAAGACTCAAGTCAGGAGACCCAAAAATGAAAACACACAAACCAAGCACCCCAAGAAAGGAGGGGTGAAATAACAAGGTGGGCACCTACTGAGTGCCAACATTGCACTGCCCAACATCCCAAAACAGAGGTTCTGAGAGGGGTAGGCGGGGGTGTCATTTTATAGCAAGACTCCATTAGAAGAAACAACATTACTAAGGTGAGTAATTTTTCTTCAAACAACATGAAGTCTTGCTATATTATGACATATGCAGACTACAAAGCAGTACCTCCATGGAGGAGGGACAGAACCTACTTAGAAATAGGCTCTGAAGCACAGCTGTATAAGAACCGAGCATCACTCCTAGCCTGGATGTCCAGGAGTAATGCTTGGTAAAGTGTGAACTGTTTTTCCAGGTAGCTGCTTGACATCTCTCTAAATAGGATGTCCCTGGCACAGCCAGGAAGCAGCTGTACCTCTGGTAGAGGAGCCCTCAGGCCTGAGGGGGGAACCTTACCCAGTTTTTCATAGCAAAATTGGATACAAGAGACAATCCACCTGGCAATGGATCTTTTAGTGGCAGGTTTCCCTTTACCAACCTCACCATAAGTGAGGAACAGTTGGAGGGTGTCAAACCTGTGACCCTTGGTACGCTCTATGTAGTAACTAAGGGCTCTCTTCACATCTAAGCTGTGCAGCCTCCTCTCGTCGGAGGAATGGTCTGTGAAGCACACTGGAAGGGATATGGATTGATTAAGGTGGAAATCTGAAACCACCTTAGGCAAAAACTTCCTATTAGTCCTGAGGACCACCTTATCTCTATGAAAGGAGATAAAATCAGGCTCCACTGACAAAGCTTGCAATTCACTTATACATCTGGCAGAAGTGATGGCTACCAGAAACACAGTCTTCCAAGTCAAGTACTTAAGTTCTGCTGAAGACAAAGGCTCAGAGAGGGGTTGCATAAGCTGAGCAATGCAAACATTAAGATCTCAGGCAGGGGCAGGGTCCCTGAATGGAGGGTTGGGAATGAAGCAATCCCTTAAAAAACTTGGAGAATACAGGATGAGCTGAAAGAGAAGAGGGCTTACCTGCTGAAATAAAAGCAGACAGCTGCCAAATGCACTTTTAGGGTAGTTGGTCTCAGCCCCAATGTATTTAAGTGGACCATATAATCCAGGACTGTGGGTAAATCAGCAGATTCTGGGGAAATATGCTTTCCAGAACACCATATGGAAAACCTTTTCCATTTGGAATTATAAGTAGCCCTGGTAGAAGGTTTCCTAGAAGCCTTCAGGATATTCATTACACCTTGGGAGAGATGTAGATCAGCAAACTCTAACTCTTCAAGAGCCAGGCCTTGAGATTGAGAGATTTGAGGTTCAGGTACCAAACCCTCCCCGAGCACAGGTTAACAGGTTGTGCTTCCTGGGAAGACACAGGGGAAGATGGACTGCTAAGGACAGTAGGAGTGAATACCAGGGCTGTCTGGCCCAATCAGGATCACTTTGCAGGGTTGAGACCTGATTTTGACTAGCACTTTGAACAGGAGAGGGAAGGGAGGAAAAGCATATAGAAACTTCCCTTCCCAATTGAGGACTAAGGCATCCAGAGGGACTGAGCCCAACACTGGGGACCTGCAGCAAAAAAGAGGAAGTTGGCGATTGTCTGGGGCTGCAAAAAGATCTATCTGCGGGGTGCCCCATCTGGCAAAGATCACCTCCAAACCAGGGGGTCCAGTGACCATTCGTGATGGCCCTGTGAAATCCTGCTGAGAGCATCTGCCAGGACATTGTCCTTGCCTGGGAGGTGAACTGCTGTAAGGAGGTGTTCGGGAGTATGCCAGAGACCACAACTTCATTGCTTCGTGCACAAGGCCAGAGACCAGTGCCCCTTGCTTGTTGATGTACCACACTGTGGTGGTGTTGTCTGTTCTGACTTGTACAACTTTGTTCTGAACAGATTTGGAAAAAACTTGAAGTGCTAGAAAAACTGCTCTGAGTTCCAACAGATTGATGTGGAGCAGAGATTCCTGAGGGGACCACAATCCCTGGGTAGTGAGGTCGCCCATGTGAGCTCCCCACCCCAAGAGGGATGCATCTGTAGTAAGGATTAAGGAATGAGACTGAGGACAAAAGGAACCCTTGCCTCAGATTGCTCTGATCCTGCCACCACTGTAGGGCCTGGATCAGGGTTCGAGTAACTGGGATCAATTTGGTTAGAGGGTCTTTCCTTTGAGACCAAAAGGCTCTCAAATGGAACTGGATGTCCCTCATCTGAAATCTTGCTCCTGTACTACTGCTGTAGAGGCAGCCATGTGCCCTAGGAGCTGTAGAAATGCCTTGCTGGTCGAGAGACCTGCAGTGAATGGGGAGGCCAGAGAGACCAGGGTCCTTGCCCTGTCCAGAGGAAGGAAGGCTCTGGCTTTCTTTGTGTTCAGTTCTACGCCTATGAAGGTGAGGAGCTGTACAGGCTCTAGAACTGACTTTGAAAGATTCTGAAGGAAACCTAGAGAGGTGAGCAGTTGCTGAGTTATCTGCAGATGTAACCTGACCTGGTCTGGGGACTGGCCTACTATGAGCCAATCGTCCAGGTAAGGGAAGATGGCAATTTTTTGCCTTCTTAGAAAAGCAACTGCTACTGCCAGGCATTTTGTGAATACCCTTGGAGCAGAGGTGAGGCCAAAGGGCATTGTTCTGAACTGGTAATGGCCTGAGGGCAGCTCGAACCTGAGGTACTTTCGATGGGAGCTTCTGATGAGAATATGGAAGTAGGCATCCTTGAGGTCCAGGGACGCTAGACAGTCCCCTGGCCTTAGAGAGGGTAGAATAATTCCCAGAGTCACCATTTTGAATTTTGGTTTTAAAAGGTGCTTGTTTAGGTATCTGAGATCCAGGATGGGCTGCCATTCTGTCTTTTTTGGGGTAAGGAAGTACCTGGAGTACAATCCTTTGCCCTGGTGTAGGGGTGGAACCCTTTCCACAGCTCTGAGAGCCAGGAGGGAAGAGACCTCTGCCTCTAGAGCAAGTGCCTCTGGAGGATTTGCAGGTGGAAAGGATCTGGTTCTCATCTTTGGAAACTTTTTTAAGCTGAGAACCAGTCCCTGGCTTACTACTTCAGGACCCACTTGTCTGATGTCAGAGACTGCCAGTCCTGGACAAAGTAAGCCAGCCTGCCCCTCAGGTAGGTGAGAATCGGCCCTGGCAACCCCATCAGGGTGCCTGCTTGGCAGTGGCTTTGGCTGAGGGGTGAAGCAGGCCTGCTTGTACCCGCCTGCCTCCTCCTCTAAAGAACCCCTCTGGGCATAGGCAGAAGAGGAGGCCTGGGCTTGGTAAAGGCCTATGAAAAGGCCTGCCCTGCCCCTGAAAGCTGCCTCTTGGGGAGTGGCCTGCCTTTCCTTGGCCTGTGCACTCCTATAGGGGGTCCTATACTCATCCATTTTCTTCATGTAATTCTCTGTCTGCTCCCCAAACAGAGAATTACCCACAACAGGAAAATCCATGGCTTTAGACTGGGTATCCTGTGACAGGCTAGTACATCCGAGCCAAGCCATTCTGCGAAGTGCCACAGATGTAGCCATGACTCTTGATGACACATTAGAGTCCACTGCAGCATGGAATTGCACCTTGGATGCCTCAATACCATCAGCAGCCACCTGCTCCAGCTCCTTGGCAAGCTGGCCAGGGACCTGTTTTGCTAGAGCCATAACCGTGTCCCATCTGGATTTCTGACATCTAGCAACATAAGCCATATAATTTGCCTGTCTGAGTCCCAAGGATGCTGCCATGTACTGTTTCTTTGCCATGGCATCAATCCACCTGGAGTCCTTGTCCGGGGGTGTGAAGCCAAGGGAATGTTTGCCTTGTCACAGGCTGCAGCCTGCACTACCCCAACATGGCTGCATTGTTGTGAAAGGAACTCCATATCAGAGCCTGACAATGTGTACCTCTTGTCCATTCTCTTATCCACAGGAGGTATAGTGTGAGGAGTTTTTAGGATTTTAAATGTCTGTTTCCCAAAAGATTTATGCAATGGAATAGACAGTCTCCTAGACTCTGGGATATCCATCATTTCCACAAAGTCAGGCTCCTCTTGATCATCCACAGCTTCCTCCACAGGGAGTTGGAGGGTTTCAGCCACTTTTATAGAAAATAAAATGAGAAGGGACTCAGAAAGCCTAGGAGGGACACTCCTGAAGGTCTGTCTGGGAGATGTCCGGTCGATGGGCACATCCAGACTTTCAAATCCACATTCACTCTCCTCATACCTCTTCCCTCCTCCGTTCATAATAATCCTCTAAATCGTAGTCTTGAACCGTGGAACCGGCTGAACCAGGCGCTTATTTGATGGCACCGGTTCGGTCAGAACCGGAGAAAGCGACTGACAATCTGAATCGCTTTGGCTATCTCTTCAGCGGTTGGAGAGGAAAGTTTTGGCTTCACACCAGCTGATTTTCTAGTCCTTTTTGCTGGAACCGACCCTTCAGAGTCGGCTCTCCTTTTGCCCGAGGAAGTCTCGCCCTGGTCAGAGGGCACTCCCTCTGGTTCGTTGAACCGAACCGGGCTGGCCATCCGGGTCAGCGGACTTCTTGGCCTCCCTTTCCCTGAGCCTACCAACTCTCTTTCCAGGCTAGCTGCAGGAAAATTTTTACAAATCTGGCAGTCTGCATTGAGGTGGTCAAACCCACACAATAAACACAGGTGGTGTGGGGGTCAGCCTTGCCAAAGGCTTCCCCACACACACTGCAGTGTTGAAACCCAGTGGGCCCGGTTTTTCTTTTGGGTTTCTCAGACATAGTGCCAGTCCTAACCAAACTTGCCCATTTATGGCAATCCGCCAAGCAAGACCCTCTTATCGGTTCCCAACTGTGTCACGGGTCGTGGAAAAAACCGTTAAGAAATTCCGTTTTTTTTAGAACCGATAAGAACCGGTAACCACACTCTAAATGATAGAATAAAATATTTTTAAATAAACCTGATCGGTTCAAACCGAGCCGATAAGCCATTTACAAGTTCCACACAGAAGAAATAATGTAAAACCTATCTAGTACTCACAATACCACAGACAGAGCTTGAACCGACAGGTTGCGGTTTAAATTCGGTTGAAAACCGAGAAAAACAATACTTTAACCGAGAAAATGAACCGAGCAGAAGGAGAAATCTCCAGAGCGACTGTTCAGTGAGGCGGTGTAAAGAATCTGACGGTTTGAGTTTGAAGAACAACAGACAGAGTTTCAACCGAGCTCGAGCTCAGCGTTCCATGCCTGGCATGGAAAGTTAACTCTTTCACCTCCGGGGCAGTTCGAAGGTTGGGACTCACTGCATATGTCATAATATAGCAAGACTTCATGTTGTTTGAAAGAAGGATTCACTTACCAAACTGATCCCAGTGACTCAGACTCTGGTCCAAGCTCTCCAGTGGTGGCTGGACCAGGACAACCTCAGACAAGGGGTTCCATTTCTCCCTCAAGTCCCATCAGTAGTTCTAACTATGGATGCTTCTCTCCTAGGGTGGGGAGAACCTGGGAGCCCTGACAGCTCAAGGGGTCTGGTCCCCACAAGAGTCTCTCCTTCATATCAGTCTCCTGGAACTCAGGGCAGTTTTCCTAGCCCTGCAGAGTTTCTCAGATTCAGTCAAGGGCAAGGTGGTCCAAGTCAGGACAGACAACACCACCACAATGTGGCACATCAACAAACAGGGAGGCACTCGGTTCTCGGCCTTGTGCACAGAGGCCATGAAGCTGTGGTCTCTGGCCTATTCTCTTCAGACTTCTCTGGTAGCAGTTCACCTTCCAGGGAAGGACAATGTACTAGCAGATGCTCTGAGCAGAATTTCACAGGGACATCACAAACGGTCTCTGGATCCTCACATCCTGAAGATCATCTTCTCCAGGTGCGGCACTCCAGAGATAGATCTCTTTGCAGCACCGGACAATCATCAACTTCCTCTGTTTTGCTGCAGACCTCCAGTCCTGGGGACAGTTCCCCAGGATGCTCTCTTTTTGGACTGGAAGGGCAGGTTTCTCTATGCCTTCCCTCCCTTCCCTCTGCTCAAGATCAGGACTCAACCCTGCACAGTGATACTGGTGGCTCCAGATTGAACCAGACAGCCGTGGTATCCTCTACTGCTGTCCTTGTCAGTGTCATGTCCCCTGTCTTTGCCCAGGACATACAATCTCCTGTCCTCCTCCCAGGGATGAAACTGGTACCCCAATCTCCAGTCTCTCAATCTCAAGGCCTGGCTCTTGAAGGGTTAGAATATGCAGCACTACATCTTTCTCAGGGAGTTCTGGATATTCTGAAGGTCTCCAGGAAACCTTCCACTAGAAAAACTTACAGCTCCAAATGGAAAAGGTTCAGTATTTGGTGCTCTCAGAAAGGCATCCTTCCTGATTCTGCAGACATTTCCACAACCTTAGACTATCTAGTTCATCTGAATGGTCTAGGCCTTAGGCCTGCCACTCTGAAGGTTCATCTAGCAGCTGTCTCTGCATTCCTCTCAGCAGGGAAGGGCTCTTCCCTGGCATCTCATCCTGTTTTCAGAAAGTTTTTCAAAGATTTGGTTCACATTAACCCTCCCTTTAGGGAGCCCACTCTGCCTTGGGATCCTAATGTCTGCATAGCTCAGCTTATGCAACCACCCTTTGAACCTCTGGCTTCGGCCGAATTGAAGTACTTGACCTGGAAAACTGTGTTCCTGGTAGCTATTACTTCTGCCAGGCGGATTAGTGAGTTACAGGCTCTGTCAGTTGAACCTGACTTCATCTCCTTCCATAGGGACAAAGTGGTCCTAAGAACCAATAGGAGGTTCTTGCCCAAAGTGGTATCGGATTTTCATCTGAACCAGTCTATATCTCTCCCTGTGTTTTTCACTGATCATTCTTCTTCAGGTGAAAGAAGGTTACACAGTCTGGACATTAAGAGGGCCCTTAGCTACTACATTGAGCATACTAAGGCACATAGAAATGACTATCTTCAATTGTTTCTCACTTATGGTGAAGTGGGGAAAGGTAAGCCTGCCACTAAAAGAACTATTGCCAGGTGGATTGTTTCTTGTATACAATTCTGTTATGACAAGTTGGGTAGAACACCCCCTTCAGGCCTGAGTGCTCATTCGACTAGGGGTACAGCTGCTTCTCTAGCTGCGGCCAGCGATATACCTTTGTTAGAGATCTGTAAAGCAGCCACTCTGAAAACAGTACATACTTTTACCAAGCATTCCTCCCTGGACATCCAGGCTAGGAGTGATGCTAGGTTTGGCACAGCAGTACTGCAGAGTCTCTTCCCAAAGTAGGTTCTGCATTCCCTCCTCCATAGGGAATTGCTTGGTAGTCTGCATGATGTCTGAATACAGCAAGACTTCATGTTGTTTGAAGAAAACATGACTCACCATAGTAATGTTGTTTCTTCTAATGGAGTCTTGCTGTATTCAGACCTCCCCCCCACCTCCCCTCTCAGACCCTGTTTTTTGGGAAGTGGGCTGGCAGGTACTGTGTTGCACCTCAGGGGTGTACCTTGTACCCTCCCTCTTGGGTGGGGTGGATGTTATTATTTTTCTGGTGTTTTATACTTAAATATTGTCACTACCTTTCCTTCTTGGGTTCTCGACTTGAGTCTTTTGGGCCAAAAAATAATTTTTTGCCCTTTGGCTATATGTTGAACAATTTCCATACCATAGTATGTTAGTTAGTGTGCTCATAAGAATCTGACGGTTACACTGGGAAGTACCACAGACAGAGGTTTGAAAACCGAGCTCAAGCTCCACATTCTATGCTTCTGCATAGAGTTAACTCTTTCCTCTCCGGGGCAGTAAAAGTGCTGGGGCTAACTGCATTATGTCTGAATACAGCAAGACTCCATTAGAAGAAACAACATTACCATGGTGAGTAATTTTTTCCTGTGGTTGGTTCATACATACCTGTAGGTCTTCTTGTTTCTGTCCTCATACTGCTGTAAAGAATTGAGAAGCGTAGACGTCTGTAGTCAGGTTCTCCTGATGGAACGATTTCTCGGCTGAGCCAAATGGCTATGACATTGCTTTGACCAGGGCTGTCGCTGTCAAGCTGTACAGAAGTTGGTCAGTTCTGACTAGGAAGATAAACTATTCCCTGAGCAGGCAGCTGTTTATTGTGCTCCATCCCACCCCCGGTTATTTGTGTACGCATTTGTTGTTCGGTTGTCTACCATAATAAGGCCGTTGGGGTGGTGCACTAGTGGTGAAAAGCTTGCAGAGTTAAGCACACTGGACTCATGTTGCGTACGTTAATTCTCAGGTACATCTCCAAGGGGAACCACTTGCTTAGTACCAAGCTTGGTTGAGATGAGCTACTCTACCTTTAAGGCTGGCATCCAAGACAGTGTGGAGAGATTGTTCCTGACCCAAGTGACTATTCTTTAAGGCAGTAGTGGTTAAGGGCACTGCGCTGGAAACCTGGAGACCTAGGTTTGAATCTCACAGCTCCCACTTGCATACTGTGTGACCCTGAGCAAGTCACTTAACTTTCTTGTGCTCCCAGGTCACACCTGAAAACAAGCTTCAGCTTAGTGTGCATTTCCTGGTCAAACAATTTCCTCTTTCCCCTTTCTTTTACAGTGCCCTGAAATTCCTACTAGACAAGATTACACCGCATGACTGGGAGAATGACTATGTGGCCATGGGATGGGACCACATCCTTAGGAGCATAGACTGTATGGGCTTCAAGGGAATTATGGCCTGTAGTGCAGTATCCATCAGTGACCCCATCAGGCCAATGAGGTGAAGAAAAGCTGAGCTAACAGCTGAGTGACTACCTGAAGTAGAGGAGGACTTAAAGGGGATTTCTGAACTTCTGTTGTGTGATGAAGACAAATTTTCATCTCGAGTTAAAGCCCGTTGTTATAGCAGATAAAGCCTATGTTGTGAGGAGGGGCAACAAGCTTCTGGAAGTATGAGTGATGCAAACAGGCCTAAGAATTATGTGAGACTGTTTACAGGGTGTGGGCCAGGCGATTTGTATGCTAAGACTCCCGACTGAGCTCTTGCAGAAAGAGAAGCAGAAGTCTAAAGTGTTTTTTTTTTTTTTGACCATTCTATTCTGACAAAAGAATTGCCCATATTTTTTTTTTTCCAACTCTGTTTACCTCCTCCTCGGCAGGTCTCCTCTGTCGGCCAACCCTACCAGTTTCTGGGGTATTTCGTGGACTTTCTAATGCTATGCATGCCCCGGCAGAACCCCTGGAACTGGCCCGGAGGCTTCATCCTGGTGACCCCCCTAATTTCCACATTTACTACCCTCCTAACCCTGGAGCCCTAGAAGCAGTGTCTTTGTGTGGGTGGAGGCCCACACGAGCACTGCAGCTCCAGTCGACAGCTCCTTCCGCCCACCCCTGACCTTGCATCTGGGTTCTTGGAAGCAGCACTGCCACCCAGCCTCCAATGGGGGGCAGCCAAGCACAGAGAGACCCGTCTATCCCTCCCCAAGGTGGAGAGCCTTCCCTCCGGCAGCTGCTCACAGCCCTCTCCTGCCCCCCGCCAACCTCTGACGCCCACCCAAGCTTGCTGCCAACCGGGCTGCCGGCATGGCACGAGGTGGGCGCTCCAGTGCCTCAACCCTCAGCACCACCGGGCCAGCCAGAATTGCCCATCTTAAGGTGTAAAATAGGTCTGAATTCCTCTGTGTGTTTGGGACAGTAAGGAAACACTCAGATTGCAATCTTAGCTGTGAAAGGTCTATTTCCCCATCTGCTGAAGATCTGTAATAATCTAGAAAAACAGGTTACTCACCCGTAACAGTAGTTCTAAGAGTGGTATATGTTGTTCATCCACACTTCATGGCAGGTACCTTGCCGCTTTAAGATGTGCTGGAAAGTCTTCAAGCTGGCTCCTCCAACCCACCTGCGTGGTATAGTCCTCGGCCCCCGTGACACCAGATCTTAGCCCGCTGGAAGCCAGGAGCCAGGTGTGTGCGTCAAAGCCGGGAAAGGTCTGGTGGTCAGTGAGGATGAGCAACATATACCACTCCTAGAACTACTGTTATAAGTGAGTAATCTGTTTTTCTAGGATCATGGATATGTTGTTCTATCCACAATTCATGGCAGACTCCTAGCAGTTCTCCGGGAGGAGGGAGGCGAGACGCACACCCCTACTTAGGGAAGAGGGACTGGAGAACTGAGGTTCCAAAACCAGCATCCTGGCATGACTCAAGGTCGATGTGATAATGGGAAATGAAGATGTGTGCCAGGGGTCGACAAATCTCATAGCCCAATGTCCCGGACTATCAATTTTGTGTCCCGGACAAGAATCTCATCTGTTTCTAGTTGTCTGACGGACAACCAGCACAGCAGTAATTCACCAGGCAGCTCAGGGCTGAGATAAGAGAAGACCTGCAACAGGAGCGAGCAGAAGAAAAAGGAAAAAAAAAATTTTTCCCCCTCTTCAATCCAGGGAGCAGGACGTCATGTGGCATAAGGCAGATTAACCCTTGCTGTGCTGTGGACACATATCGGTCCAAAATCCCTATTTAACTGTGTTCTACATCTGTCAGCAGTGCAAGGGTTAATGAAGCAGGCATATTTAGGTGTCTGGAATCTTAGGGCAGAACAAAAGAAGATTGGCTATTAGAAGCAGGAAGAGAAAAGTGGGCAGAGAAATCTCTGAATATGCAATTTAACCAGAGGGCCCCCACAGGTAAGTAGCAGTGACTAGCATTTCTAAGAACAAATCGCTGGAACTGTCAGTCGCAGCCAGATCTGAATAAAAAAAAAAATATGTTGGGAAAATAGTTCAGCACTCCACACTCCCTGCTGTCACGTTCTACTCCACAACAGCAACAGATAAGGTTGCATGCACACTACACATCACAGTCCGACAGAACATGGTAGAACTGAAAATGTAGGCTATAAAAATAAAAGTAGAGCACCAGGGAAAGACTGCTCTGACTAGCAGTTGTGAGTTGTCTTAGGCTGTTCATATTTTGCTGACTGGTTAATTAGAGAAGGAAAACTCTTAGGATTTATGAAGAGAGAAAGAGTAACACAGGAAAACTAAAGAGTTCAAATGTGATAGTAACGAGACTGCATGGCAGCATTCAGCTTTGCAGTCCTTTAACAGCTGGTTCTTCTGGTTATTTTCTAATCAAAATTAAAGTATACTTTGGTCTTGAGAGGTAAGCAGGTTAATTAGAAGCAAAATGGAAAGTAGAGGGAAGGACAGGAAAACTGCACATCCACTCAGAATCACTGCAAAGTGCAGATTATAAAACATCCATGTAAATAAGAGTACTCCAAGGTGAGCTATGAATAGTAACATTAAAGGATGTACACTGCTGTAAGTGGCACAGTCTTTTAGCTCATGCTATAAATTGCTTATCTACCTATACAATCTTTTAGAAAATGTTAAGACTTGTACAGTATACCTATATAGTATGGGTTCAGTGTATGTCCTCGTACTGTATACTGTACAATGAGGCAGTGTCCCTGTGTGCGCTACTCAGCGTACCCCCTTCCCCATTAGTAATCAACTAAGCCAGTAAAGTGTCTGTTAAGCTTGCTCTGTGATTACATGCAATCTGCAAAACCACTACTTTTATTCCTGTTATTTTCTGCTATTGCCATTTCTACCTCCCAATTTTGTCCTGAAACAAAGAGGTTGTATAGAAAAAAATTCAGATGGTTACTTTTCTCTAAATGACTATTCATGATGGGGCTACCAACGTGAACACTGGGACTACTACTTTTGGTACAGCCACTTGTCCTGGACAAGCACTTAATTTTAAGATTTGTCGATCCCTGGTGTGTGCCGACTTCCAGGTAGCAGCTCTGCAGATTTCCTGGATAGGGACGTCCCTAGAAGCAGCCACCGACGCAGCGGTATGGTGGGTGGAATAAGCCTTCAGCCCTTCGGGAGGCTCCCTACCCGCCAGCCTATAGCAGAGGTCAATGCAAGATGTAATCCATCGAGCTACTGTCCGCTTGGCTGCAGGTTTGCCAGATGTGGCTTCAGCGTAGGTGACAAACAGCTGGCGAACCTCTCCCCGAACGTCCACTGTTTGCTCTTTGTAGTAGGCAAGCGTTCGTCTCAGGTCCAGAGTATGGAGCCTGTACTCGGCCTCCGAGGTGTGACTGGGGTAGAACACTGGCAGAGTAATCACCTGGTTAAGGTGAAACTTCAACATCACCTTCGGAAGGAATTTCAGGTGGAGCACAGGACAACCTTGTCCCTGTGGAAGACCAGGTAAGGAGACTCAATGGAGAGCACCTGTAACTCTCCAGTCCTTCTGGCTGATGTGATAGCCACCAAGAAGGTGGTCTTCCACAACAAATGTGACATGTCACACTTGTGCATAGATTCAAATGGCTTGCCCATGAGCTTTGCCAAGATCAGTAGTAGATCCCACAGAGGTGGAGGTTCACGCACCAGAGGGGATATGTGATTAAGGCCTTTGACGAAGCGCCAGACCACCTTTTCCTGCACCACCGACCGCTGATCGGCCCACGCCCGGTAAGCGGAGATGGCTACCAGGTGCACCTATAGGGTCGTCGACTGCAGCCCTTGCTGGGAGAGGGACCAAAGATAATCCAAAATGCTAGCCAATGGGCAGGACGAGGGGTCCAATCCTTTGCCCTGAAACCAGATGGAGAATCTTTTCCATTTAAAGGCAAAGCATTTTCTGATTGATTCCTTACGGTATGCCTCAACAATGTTAAGGACCTCTTCGGAGAGACCCAAGGCCTAGAACTCTAGCCGCTCAGGAACCAGGCCGTCAGGTGCAGGGATTGAAGGTCTGGGTGGAGTACCTTCCCTTGGTTGACTGAGAGCAGGTTCGGGCACGCTGGAAGCCACCTCGGAAGCCTGGAACTGAGGCTGAGGAGATCTGGATACCAGAACTGGCGGGGCCAGTCTGGGGCCACCAGGATCACCTGTGCCTTGTCCCTCCTGACCTTGATGAGCACTCTGTGAATCATGGGGAGAGGGGGGGAAGGCATAGAAGAGGTCTGGGGTCCACGGCCTTGAGAAGGCATCCCCCTGCAGCGAACCCTGCTGAGGCAGCGGGCATGGAACAGCCTCAGCTTCGCGTTCTACCTGGAGGTGAACAGGTCCACCTGAGGGGTGCCCCAGTGGGAGAACAGATCTTGTACTACCTCCTAGTGGAGAGACCACTTGTGAGATGCTCCGCCCATCCAGCTGAGGGCATCGGCGAGCTGATTCAATGCTCCTGCCACATGGATGGCCAGGAGATCCACCTCCAGGCTGAGCACAATGACCAAATATGGAGAGCTTCCTTGCAAAGGGGCAAGGAGTGCATCCCACCCTGCCTGTTGAGATAGTACATGGTCGTGGTGTTGTCCGCCTGGACCTGAACCACGTGACCCCAGACAAATGGAGCGAATACATTAGGGCTAGGCGAACCGTTCGAAGCTCCAGCAGGTTGATGTGGCATCGGGACTCCTGAGGGGACCAGAGCCCGAGGGCTCTGTGCTCCCTCAGATGGCCACCCCAACCCATCAGAGAGGCGTCAGTCGTCAGGATGACCATTGTCTCGGGGCGGACAAACGAGAGCCCTTCCTACAGGTGGGACAGGATGAGCTACCACTGGAGGCCGTCCCACATCCTCTGGGTCACAGAGACCAGCTGGTCGAGATGACCTGAATGCTGAGACCACTGACTGGCCAGTTCCCACTGAAGGGAATGCATATGCCAGTGGGCCCATCGGACCACGCTGGTGCAGGCCGCCATGTAGCCCAGAAGATGCAAGAAGTCCCGGGCAGGGCACAATTGCCCAACCAAGAATGATCAGGCAAAAGATGGGAGAGAACCTCTGCCCTGTCCGCCGGGAGCCGAGTTCTGGCTCAGCAGGAGTCGTGCTCTGCCGTGATGAACTAGATCACCTACGCATGCACGAGTTCAGACTTGGCCTCGTTGATCAGGAGGCCAAGTTCTAGGCAAGTCTGGAGGGCCAGATCCCTGGACCGTTCCACCTCCAACCTGGAGGGACCTATCAGCCAGCAGTCCAGGTAAGGGTACACTCAGACCCCTCAGTGCTTCAGGTATGCCACCACCACTGCCATGCATTTGGTGAAGACCCTGGGGGCTGAAGATAGGCCGAAGGGCATAGCTTGGAACTCAAAGGTTTTCCTCGGCTCTGAAGCGGAGGAACCGTTGATGGGACGGATGGATCAGGATATGAAAGAATGTGTCCTGAAGATCTAGGGAGCAGAACCACATTCCTTGCTCCAGGGATGGTATGATCCGAACTAGAGTTACCATTCGAAAGGTGCGAGATCTAAGGAACTTGTTCATGTCGTGCAGATCTTGAAAGGGGCGCCAGCCCGCCCGTCCACTTCAGCACCAGGAAGTACCTGGAGATGAACCCTGGGTTTGAAGACGGATCCGCTACTGGGCACTCCACCTCCTTGAGGAGGAACTGAGCCAAGTCATCTCAGAGCTGACTGAGAAGCTGCGGACACCAGATCCCCTGTGAGGCAAGGGCTCGATAAGGGGGGGCCTGCTTGAATTCCAGAGGCAGGCCTTGACCTACCACTTCAAGAACCCAACAGTCTGTGGTGATAGGGGACCAGGTGGAAATGAAGTGGCTGAGCCGGCCCCCCCGTGGGAGGTCCCAGGGGAGGCACGATGGGATTGAGGGAGGCACTTCCCAACCCATCACTGGGCAGGCTTGAAGGAGGGTCTGGCAGAGGGGCCACCAGGACCTGTCCCCCTGGGCTTCCTAAATGAAGAGGCCATGGACTTGGCCCGAGGATGCCAAGTTTTTAGCCTCCTGGCCCTGCTGCTGGGCCGGTCTGGCCGAGGGAGTAGACAAGCGAAAGGGGTTGTGGTTTTGACGCTTGGAGCCCTTGTCCTTTTGGGCAGATGTGGTGGAGCCCAAGGTGGCACTGGACTTCTGTGTGCACTGGAGGTGACCCTTCATGCCGGGCCTGAGCAGGTCGGAGCCCAAGAAGGGGACAACTGCCAGCTTATGCTGCATATCTGCCGTAAAGGTCGAGATGTGTAGCCAAGCCCTGCGGAGCATGGCTACTGCGGCCGCTATCGAACAGGCACAAGAACAGCCAATATCCAGAGCCGTCTGGAGTTGCTGCTTTGCCACCGCCCTACCCTGGTCCCGGACCTGCTTGACCGTGGTCTGGAGGTCAGCTGGGAGATGAGGAATTACCTGATCCAGGGAGCCCAAGAGGGTGTGGGAAAAATGTACCATGATAATGGCTGAACTGGCCTGACGAAGGCCGAGCGAGGAAGCTGCATACACCTTCTTTCCGGAATGGTCCAATTGTTTGGATTCCCTGTCCGTGGGTCTGTCCGCATCCCCTTTGTTGCCTGAGCACCGAAACACGGAGTCAGCCACCAACCCCACCGCATAGGGGTGCTCCGAAAAGCCCGTCAGGGACCCCATGGGCACCACGTACTTGCGGGACAAAGGTGCATAACAAGATGCAGGACGCTGCCACAGTTCCAAGGCTGGACCCACAATGGCCTCAGCCACAGGGAAGGCCTCCACAGGAGTGTCCCCTTTACCCAGAATCTCTGTAAGGGGATACTTAGCCTGTTTCTGCACATGCTCAAGTTCCGTTCCCGTGGATTCAGAAATGAGCTGACAAATACCCATCAGCATGGATGGGCCCTCATCGACGGAGAGACCCCCCCCCCCCCAAGGACTCAATGTCCACCGGACGGGAGACCATGGAAGAATCCTCAGACTCTGAATAGTCCTCATAAAGTGGGCACCCACCCATGTCACTTTCCACCCGCCTTGGGTGGTCGGGAGTGAGAGTGACCAACAGCCGATGGGGCAGGCCTTGGGCCAACTGAGAATCCTTGGTTGGAGCCCCAGACTTCAGTTGTTCGGGGCGGCTCAACCGAACTGGTGGAGTAGCTGGCTTTGGTGGAGCCGTGGGCTCAACCGTCACTCGGTGACGGCGTCAGGTAATACCCGGCCAGTTCTGGCGAAAGCCACTTATTGGCCGGAGTTGAAACTGGGAGCGATTTGGACCCAGATAAGGTCAACTGCTGCCACATGAGGTCTTCAAAGCATTGATGCAACTTGCGCCGAAGCCTCTCGTCTCCTGAGGGGGATGAAGCCGAGGAGTGGCAGTGCCGCTTACTATGATGGCGGGAACGAGATCGTTGGCGGGAGAGAGTCTTGCCCGATGTCGAAGTGGAGGAGTGGGATCGAGACCTCGACCATCGACGGGGCCGACGGGGGACCTTGACAGGAGTCGGGGAAACTCTCTGCTTCTGGTCCTGTTCCTTGGTGGACAGGGTCCTGCCCAGCGGGTTGATCTGACCCATCCGAGGGCACCGGGAGCACCGGTGTCTGAAAAAGAAAATCGTCGGCCGGATCGGGCGACAACCCACCGACTGGCTCAAGAAAGATCTCCACTGCGTAGACAGGTGTCTCAGCTGACTGGTCTGATGGGGGGTACCATAAAACCAGCTGCCTGGGCCGCAAATTCAACCGAAGTCAAGACAGGAAATTCCTGTGAGTGGCACTGCTTTCGGTCCCAAGAATGTCGACGTGTTGAATTTTCTTTGTCCTTTTTCGACTCCTTCTTCTTGGAGTGCGAAAAATGCGACCCCGAAGGGCCCTCTCCCTTGGTAGAGAGAGAGAGACTGACACAACTCCTTGAAGGAAGCCAAATAGGAGCATCCAAGACGCAGCAGAATGAAGGCCGAAGCTGAAAAGGAGCCTGCCGTGGCCTGAGCCACCTCCTCCTCAAAGGTCTTGAGCTGTTCTAACTGCTCGGTGGACCCCACAGCCACAGAGACCACCCAAGAGGCATCCTTCAATTTGACCAGCAGATAACGCTTCTCCGGTCGCCCCAGCTAAAGTCGGGCAGCGCGATCTTCAAGCACATTTGGAGAAAAGGACCGACAATGATCGTAGGCTTGCAGATCATGGTCCAGTCCCAGGCAGTACACGCGCACGGCGTGAGGATCCGTGGGCGAGACATCTTCTTACCGTGAGGGGCACCAGTGAAACCCAGGAATCGACTTTTCCTCCATCGCGGAAGTGAGGGAAGAAGATGAAGACTGAACTTGAGAGAGTTTTAGAATCAGTTTTGGAAGTGAATCTGAAGATTCAAGAGTCATGGCCTACTACACGTGGGAGCGCTAAGGAAGGAACCTGAACCTTCCAGTGGAAAGGAAGATCTGGCATCATGGGGCGTAGCTGAGAACTAAACCACCCGGGTGGGTGGGAGGAGCCAGCTTGAAGACTTTCCAGCACATCTTAAAGCGGCAAGGTACCTGCTATGAAATATGGATAGAGCAACATATCCACGATCCTAGACATACAGTTCCCTAGAGTGGAATGGAGAACAAGGGGAAAAAGATGCGAGGTATGGATAGTAAGAGGTTGAACTCATCACGTATCCTTGGCAATGACATCTCTACCTGTTGGCCTGGAGCTATTTGTACCCATTTCCAGAGACAGGAGGACAGCCTTTCCTCCAGGGTTTGCATGCAGAATGGGTCCTCAAGACTTTGTTGCAAGTATGCTTGGGAGAATCCCTCTGAAGCACCACAGCCACTGTCTCTGCTGGATCATGAACTTCATGGTGAAACCATGGTGGTGGACTTGTTTACTGCTTTAACTGGTGCAACAAATGATCAAGAACAATTATACAAGTAGGCTGTCTACATGAACCTGAAAGGACAGGTCTGCATTCTTTGCTCCTGGAAATATATTATACCTTGCTGGAAATTGGAAGAATTTTATCTAGCTGTGAACAGGCCAGTGCCGGATCAACTCTCTGTACAACATGACATGCATAAACAGTGCTGCAATTAGAATAAATAAAAAAAGGTCCTGGCTTCTGCCATAACAACAGGGAGATGAATCCAAAGCCACCTGCCTTGACTGAGACAGACAAAAGACCGGTGACTGGAGAAAGTGGGTAGTCCTGAGCACAGTAACTGTGGAAAACGCCCCTAATGAAGCCTGTTTAGGCACTATGTAGGGGTTGTTGCCACAGCATGACTGATTAAACCACTTTAAAATTCAGCCAGTGGTGCATGCTCTTTCATTATTTTTATAATGTTTAGGCTGACTACATGAACCTGAGAGGCTACAGTACGTTTGTTTTCCCCACTTCTGGCCATAGATTTTGCCTTGCTAGAACATGGAAGAACATCATCTAGCTGTGAACAGGCGAGTGCCAGATACAACTGTCTATACAAAGTCACTTGCATGCATGAACAGTGCTGCAATTAGAAGCTCACAGAAAATCCCACATGAAAGACTGAAGGTTTCTGTTGAATAAATAAACAAGCATTTGTTAATGCCGAACATTCGCTTGCAGGTATTTGCAGTGGTGTTTGGCACTTATGGTACTTTACCCTAACACCCTGGGCGTTTGCTGGTATTTGCACTATAAATTTTCAACATGGCCTTTTTGTGACCCCCACTTCATAAAAGCATTTGGGACCTCTGCTCATGAACTGTGGCACTGTGATTTTGTTAACCTGTCCTGAACGTTGATTTCCCGCAGCGACCACACCATTCTGCGCCACATGTGCGAAAACATAGTTTGGGCAGGATGGGAAAAATGACAGCTGTACCATTCATTGGGAGGTGTGAAGAGATGGCAATGTTGAAAATCTGGAGTGAAAATATTAAAAATTCTCAAACTTACGCGCGTACGTGGCAACTGCACAACGCACGCTTGTAACACAGTCATTTCGTGGACTTCTTTCACCAAATTTTCAACACAGGCATTTTGTGACCTCTGCTCATGAACAATCTCACTGTGATTTTTGTAATCTGTCCCGAACATTGATTGCCCACTGCGACCGTGCCATACAATAGTATTTCCTCACCACTATATAACCCTCTTACTGCCTCAGCCTGTCCTGGCTCCCTTTCCCTGCCTATATACAATCTTGCACTGCAGTCATCTCCCTTACACTTATGTACACTCATATAATCTAATTTCGTGGCTTCCTCCCCTCTTCCTCACTTACCGACCTTTTCCTTAATGACACCCCTGCTCTCAATGGTTATTTCTTCCTTTTGTATTACCTGTTTTTGTGTACCTTGTTCTGTTCATATGATATGCCACCTGATAATTTATTGTCCAAGGTTCTCTGTATTCATTGCATAGGTAGGCACCTATGAACTTATGAATGATCTACTCTGTTACGTCTCCGATATATTGTATCCACTTTAACTCATTGTATGTAAAGCGCTTTACTTTGTATGTTCCGATATACTACATTCTCTCTAACTCATTGTATGTAAAGCACTTATAATTTGTTATCCTGTTAAGTTTCTGCATGTCTGTACTCTCCCGGGTCGTGCCTGAAAATAGTCATTTTATGGCTAGTGCACTTTCCCGGTTAACAAACGCTAAATAAATAAATACATTGTGCACCGGATGTGCAAAAACACATTTTGGCCAGGATGTAAAAAATGACAGCTGTACTGTTCATTAAGGAGGTGTGAAAAAATGCCAATGTTGAAAATCTGGAATGAAAATATTACAAATTCTTGAAGTTATGAGTGTGCATGGAAACTACACAACGCACACTCGTAACACAGTCATTTTTTGGAATTTATTCACCAAATTTGCAAGATAGGCTTTTTGGGAGCCCACCTCATGAACAGTGACACTGTTATTTCATTAATCGGTCCCAAAAGGTGATTCTGTGCAGTGACTGCAAAATCACCTTTCGGGACCGAATAACCACATGTCAGTGACTGAATTCATGAGATGGGGTCCCAAGAACCCCATGTTGAAAATTTGGTGCCAAAATTCACAAAAATGGCTGAGATATCCACCTAAGTTGAAAAAAAAAAAACATTCAGGGAATTGGCCAGGGTTTGCCACTCTATAGGATGCTCAATCTCCTTTTCTGAGATACTGCCAGTACCAAGGGCGAGCAGGGAAAATAAGTAAAAACTTAGGGGGGTGAACTAGTGGTTCAGGGGGTGGTGCAAGTCAGAAGGGCATGGATTGATGGGAGACTGGAGTGATACATGGGAAGACAAGGGGCTATATGCCAGGGACAGACTGCATCTCAACCTGGAGGGGAGGGAGAGCCTTAAACTAAAACTTTTTGGACCCACTGGTGATAGGTGGGGTTTAAACTTGTAAAGGCGGAAGGGATAGAAAGACTGAAAGCCCCAGCGAGGAAGCTTGAGGGTTCAGGACTAGATCATGCATCTGTGGGTAGCGTTAAAAGACCAGGGGGAACTGAGTGGGGAAGAGAGACGGGGGATTGCACTGGGCTGAGAAGACTGGAGAGGGGGAGGCGGTTGGGTGGAGGATGGCCCTGATAAATGCCAGGAGCACGGGCAATAAAATTTCAGAGCTCCAGGCAATGCTAGTTGAGGGTGCAGCAGACTTGGTGGCAATTACTGAGACATGAGCCACCCAGAGGCATGACTGGGACCTAAATTTAGAGGGATACACAATGTTTAGGAAGGATAGGGGGTGGGAAGAGGGGTGTGTGTGTGGCATTGATAGTCAAAAATGACATAGTAGTTGGTGGAATCGAGGAGGCAGAAGGAGATGAGGAGGCAATCTGAGTAACCCTACAAACAAGGTGGGGGGTAAAAGATTAAAAATAGGGGTGGTGTACAGACCCCCCGCAATGGAAGCAGAACTGGAGGATGAGCTGTCTGAGAACATCAGGGGTCACTGTGGCCTCGGAAAGGGCAGGGTGGTGAGCATGGGCGACCTGAACATGCAGAGGGCAGACTGGGGCACTATGACATCCTCGGTGGCCAGGGAGCAGAGGTTGATGGATGTCTTCCAGGATGCCTTCCTAGTCCAGCATGTGGGGAAGCCGACTAGGCAGGATCGGATCCTGGACATTGTCCTAGCAGATAGTGACCAGATAAGGGGCCTGGAGGTGATCAGCCCATTGGCAGGCAGTGACCATGCCACAGTCTGGTTTCTTATATTCCTAGGGGGAGAGGAAATTTGCACTAGCACAGAAGTAATAGATTTTGGGGGGAGGACTTTGAGGGCATGGGAAGGATTCTTAAAGGGTACTTGGATGAGATAAGGTCAGACATGGATGCTGGTAGCTTGTGGGAGACCATTAAGAAGTGGGTGTAGGAGGCTTCGAGGGCCTGCGCAAAGGTAAGGTGCAAGCAATGTAGGGCCAGTAAGCCGTGTTGTTGGACCCAGGAGGAGCAGGAGGCGGTGGGGAGAAAAAGGCTGCCTATGTGTGCTTAAAGTGCTCAAGGGGGGGCTTGGGAGAGTATGATTTCCTAGCTAAGAGGGTCATGAGGGTGGTAAGGGGGGCCAAGGCAAAGAAGGAGCTTAACCTGGCCAGGAATATCCAAGGGGGAGAAGGGGTTCTATAGATCATAGGGAGAAAAGTGAGGGCACAGCTCAGTAGGATTAGAACTGGGGGGGATGGGCGCAGGAAGCTGGGGAACAAGCAGAGGTGCTAAATGAGTACTTTGTCTCTGTCTTTACCAGGGGAGGTGGGGAATTTTTCCAACCCGATTGGAGGGTAGAGGAGCCCACTGAACCAGGAGGTCAGTTGGAGACTGAAGGACTGGATGAGACTAAGGCAAGAGATGGGTCATATCTAGAAGGGGAGGAGGGGGGATGGGAGGATGAAATCACAGTGGATCGGGTGAGAGAGGCCCTCCAGTCGCTAAAGGCTGAGAAGGCGCCGGGGCCAGATGGGCTGCATCCAAGGGTGCTGAAGGAAATGGTGGATGCGCTGGCAGCTCCACTGGCCTCACTCTTCAACATCTCCCTGATGACAGGGTGGGCGCCTCAAGGCTGGAAGATGGCTCATGCGGTGTCTATCCACAAGGGGGGGTCCACAGAGGAGATGGGGAATTATAGGCCCGTTAGTCTAACGTCTGTGGTAGGCAAGGTTATGGAGGGCATTATCAAGGAGAGGCTGGGGGGGCAGCTGGAAAGGTTGGGGCACCTGGAAGACGAGCAGTATGGTTTTGTTCCGGGGAAGTCATGCCAGACTAACCTGGTGGAGTTTTATGACTGGATGACGGCAACCTGGACCCATATAGGCTGGCGGACGCCCTCATCTGGATTTCAGTAAGTGCTCGATTCGCTACCCCACAATGGCCTACTAACAAAGCTGGGGGGGATGGGGGGGGGGGGCAGTTGCTCAGGTGGGTGGAAAACTGGCTTACGGGGCGAATACAGGGAGTGGTGGTTGGAGGGATAGTCTCCTCCCCCAGGAGGGTCATCAGTGGGGTCCCACAGGGTTTGGTCCTGGGGCCACTCCTGTTCAATTCCTATGTCTCGGACATAGGGTGGGGTGTTAGGAGTAGGTTGAGTCTCTTTACAGATGACTCAAAACGGGAGCACTGGTAGATGGGCAGGAGGGGAGAGAGAGAGAGGTCCTGCAGGGAGATCTGGATACCCTGGGGGGTGGGCAAGGAAGTGGGGGTTGAAGTTCAATGCAGGGAAATGCAGAGTGCTGCATCTGGGGGTCAGAAACCCGGGAGGGGGGGCCACACTGCAAGTCACATCGGGCAAGAGGGACTTACGGATAGTGGTGGACAGCAAAATGAATAACACAGAATTGTCGAACAGCTTCAGCAAAAGCAAACAGGATATTGGGCAGCATAACCAGGGGGATTACCTCCAGGAGGAGGAGGTGATTCTCCCTCTGTATAATGCCCTGGTTATGCTGCATCTTGAGTACTGTGTGCAGTTCTGGAGAACCCATCTTAAGAGGGACATAGCGCTGCTGGAGAGGGTCCAGAGGAGGGCGACCAGGATGATTCAGGGCATAGAGGGTAGGACCTATGAGGAGATACTGGATGAACTCGTTCTGTACGCATTGGAGGAGAGGAGGGACAGAGGGGACATGATAGAGACTTTCAAGTATGTAAGGATAAATAAGGAAAAGCCAGGAAGTGTTCAGGCTTAAGAAGGGGGGAACCACCAGGGGCACGAGGGAAGCTGGAAGGGGGAAGTACAGGGGGGAGCACAGGAGGCACTTGACCACAGTGGAAGGATTCAAGAAGGGTTGGGACTGGTACAGGGGAAAGCTGAGGCCAAGGAGGGCCACCTCCGGGGCTGGGAGGGGTGGAGGAGCGAACTCCCAGTAGGGGGCTAGCTTCCAAGCAGACACGATAGACCATGGGGCCTATTCTGCTGGCTTTTACTATGATTATGCCATTATACAGCTTACTGGCATGTCTTCAGTTCGCGGCTGGCTTTCAAGAGTGCAAACGTGCTCCCGCTCCACTGAAGATCAATGCGTCAGGCTCCAGAGGTAAGCATGGGGTGAGGGGGTGTGGCACAAAGGGTGGGTGCGGTTGGGGGAGGGGGCACCGGACACAACAAGGGACAGTTTCTGTTTTCGCAGGTTTTAAAAAACAAAGGACATCACGGGACGGTTTCCCCACTTACAGGGACAATGAGCACGCTGGGTGGGCTCCCAGCATGCCACCTGGGTGTTTGTTTGGGGGGCCTGGAGCCGATGGGGATTGGGCACCGCGTCGGCACATACAATGTGTTTGGGGTGGGGGCAGTAATGAGGGAGCGGGGAGGACAGCAGCAGAGGGCGGAAGCGGGAGGGATTTCATTAGCAGCCGGAGGGAAAACGGTGATGTCAATATGCTAAATACACACACGTTATCACTGCTGATTGCAGCGGTGCTTTCCTTTTAACTGAAGACCACTGCAGCCAAACTGCTGTCACAGACAGCTCGCGCATCCTTTGGTGTGGTAGGTTCGTGTCCACTACACCGAGCACTGCATTAGACAGGAGGGTCACACACCTCCAAAAAGTCGTACTGTCTCAAAATATTCCTGGCTTCTGCCATAATGACACGATAGCAGGGAACTGAGTAAAAAGCTGCCTACCTTGACTGAGACGGACAGAAGACTGATGACACATAGATACATAGATGTTGTCGGCAGATAAGGGCCTTGTGGTCCATCAAGTCTGCCCTATCCCTCTTTCTAATGCTTAAGGAACCCTAGATGCTACAACAAATTCCCCCCCACTTAATCATGATTTTGAGGACAGGAGCAGTCTTGTGCACAGTAACTGTGGAAAACTTCTGTCCTGCCTCTACAAAAGCCAATTTATTTGTTGAAAACATTTTACCAGGAAAGACCTACTAAGATATATCTAATTTCCAGAGGGGTCATGGGGATACAAAGGAGATAAACACAGCAGGGTTACTCAAGAATTACAGGAACGGCATGGCGATACAGATAAGAAACAAAATCGTCTTGAACTCTAAGAAGACAACATCCATGCTGTTCCACTCCAGATGCAAAACCCTGACCCCCTCCATATTAGACAGCACCTCTTACCTGAGAGCCCCAATTGAACAAGTAACCACTTCTAAATACCTGGGGATCACCCTAGACTCAGGCCTGACTTACTCAGATCATGTGGATTTGCTAATTAGAACTGTTAACTCCAGACTTGGCTTGCTCTACAGGCACAAAAACGTATTTCTCCCTGAAATCAAAAAACAGCTTTTCAGGAGCCATACCCTCAGTCTTGCAGACTATGAATTGGGGATCTATGGTGCCACCAGTAGCAAAACACTCAACAGAGTCCTGGGTTTAATGAACAGGGCCCTGCTGCCATGTCCTTAACCAAAAATGGGACACTTGTGAATGCACTCTGTACTATAATCTAGGGTGGCTTAACTTTGAATCCTGTATACACTATACTACTCTTGTCACAGGTAAAAAAGTCCTGCTAGGTCAACTGTCCCCAGGTGCAGAATCACTCCTTAACCCACTAGCCTCTAAGTACTCAGCGGGAGGGTGCACAACTCCCTGAAGCGAACTAGAAGGGAAACTTCCCCGAGTCAGTCCTGTTTCCCCTTTAGCTTCCCTAAACTTTGGAACTCCCTCACTCCATCTCTCAAAACCTCCAGCTCTCTGATCACCTTTAAGTCCCAGCTGCTAGCCTCACTCAAGCCTCAACACCATTGTGACTGCTATCTCCGACTTATTCAACTCCACCAAATTGTTGCTTCCCACTTACAGTGGTCGGGTCTGCTCCGCTCTGCATTATCAATTCTATTATGTGTAAAGCATAAATTATTTGTTCTAATGTAAAGCTGTACCCTGAGCTAATGTGATGCAACTACCCAGCTATCATTAACTATGTCAATCTTGCTGCACTACCCTGCAGCGGTCTGCCATGTCTGCTGTTCATTGTAAATGTGTTCCATTTATATTGCTGTTTTTATTATCTGTATCAATACTTCTCTGTAACCTGACCCTAGACCCTTTGAAAATAGGCTCTGTCTAAAGGATACTGTGTGTAATAAATAAATACTACTATACTTGTGCAAATTACAATATACTGTTAGCAAACTGGGTAAAGGGTTTCACATGGGCAGTGTGGCCAGTAGCCCTCATCAATGCTATAACCTGAAATAGCTATCCAAAAGAACAGAAACAGCAGCGAAATAAAAACAGTAGAGAGGGGCAGTACTGCAACTGAGGATGACTTGGAGAGGGTTAAGTTACATGTAACCTAGAAGGAACATACCAGCCGTGCTACTTCTTCTGAACTGGTGAATGTGAAAGAAGAAAGAAACTATTTACACTTGCCAGCGAAGCAAGAGTTATGTTAAAGGTTCACTGGTTCTTGTCTTTTTCAATCTCTTTCCTCTTTTGTTCTCACAATGACCTAAACCATTCCCATCTTGTGGCTGGTTGCCACCATGTACCAGGCTGAGGGAAACATCTACAGTATAAAGCTATAGCACAGTCCTAACAAGGATGATTTGTCCATTCTAAGCCCCTGAAAACGGTTTTGGGCACCTTATCGTACTGCTTAAAGTTAAGCGAGCCTAAAATTCTTCATGGCGATTTGCATATATTACCCATGATGCTGCATTATAGGGTATGTTTAACTTTGTATAACTGCAAACATCTCAGCTCAAAATTATAATCATATGCACTGTATAAGGGTTTGACATAACTTTTGCTACTGTATGTAAAATGTTTTAAGTCAAGATAACCTACTTTGTCTGGTGTTGAACCTGGAGTCCCCAAGAAATGCTCTTCTGTGGCATTATCTGGCCACCACTGCCCCTTCTTCTCACACTCTGGCATTCCCTGTTTGTGCAAACGGAAGTCACCAGATCCACACTCCACTATATAGTCATCATGGTCATCTGAAAAGGCCTTCCAGCTATTATTTGAGGTAGGCGAGGGACTGAGAGGAATGCTCGATGCAAGACATATCTGCTCTTGTGGTGAACCTTAAGGGCAAAATAGAGCACACGTTTAGACAGAACCCAATACAATGCTCCTATCCCTACCAAAAAAAAGCACACAAAAAATGTAACCTGAATGTTGCAAAGTTACCTGAAACAACCAACATCCACATTTCTCTGATGTGCACGACAGGAATTTCAAAGAGCAACTTCCTCACAGGCAAGCTCAGTAAAAGGTGCCCAATGAGTGAAATAGCACAAGTCCTGGTGCTCAAACTGAACTCGGGAGGTGGCTGAACCACAGCAGAGCAATGCCGGCAAAACAAGCACAACCTACATCTTCCTAGAGCTGCTACAACTGATACTGGTTGAGGCAGCAGCACTTCAAGGTAATGAGAAACTAAAATGCTTGGCATACTAGAACATGAGAGGTGGGATACCATTCGAAATAAGAAGTTATTTGTACTCAGTGGTTCATACTCTTGTGGATGCTTTTCCCTGGAATTATTCCAAACACGTGAAAAAGACTCCAATAAATACCATACCTGAAAAAATGCTGTTTGTTCTCATCCATCCAGACTCATTATGTTTGCTTTTTAAAAACTTCATCCTCTTTGCACACCAAGGACTGGAGGCTCTCTTAGCTCACGGATGCTCTCACTACCTACATTACCATCCCTCTTTTCCTGGAACCCCATTCAAACACCAGGCCTGCTCCTGTTCTACTTTGCTTCTCTGGCTGTTATCCCCAGTCACAGTGGAGTCTTGGAGTTAGTGTCTGAACCCTCCTCCCAAACAGGACCACCTGAGAGGACGCTGATATGCTGGGACTACCCAAGGATGTGGAACTATGGGATTTGGGCAGTGAATGTTGCAGGATCATACCTAAACACTCCTCCCCATCTTCCACTTACTTTTAACCTACAGAACCGTACTCAAAAAGACACAGGGCTTCCCCACTAGCACTCCCAGACTGCACTGTCACTTGCTGTCTCTCAGGTGGCCATCCTGTATTAAGAGCTGCTGGCCACCTGTCCCAGAGGAGGAGAGCATCCGATAGGATGGTCCATCCTCCTTGTGCCAGCTCTTCATGTCTCTCTGGGGTCTGGATACCAGCCTGGGTATTAAGTGTTGCAAGCATACTTGTGCCACTGTGCTAAGAGGCCAGTATCCACTCCTTTGTTATCACGGGGCTCCCTCACTTTACATGCAGAATTTCTGAAACAACCTTAATCAGTTTTACTGTACGTACTGCAATGTGTTAATGCAATCTTCTTTAATTGGAGAATGTTTTGAAAAAATCTTGTTTCTTCCAGGGGAACACACAGTATGATTTATTTATTTATTTAGCTTTTGTTAACCAGGTAAGTACACTAGACAAGACAATTGCCTATTTTCAGGTACAACCCGGGAGAGAACAGGAATAATAGATTTAGGTACATATAACGACATTGTACAAATTAGACATGTTACAGTTCATGTGAAGATACAGATTCAACACAGCATACGAAACATGGTAAGGCATAGATTATACAGTATTAACATATAATAAACACCTTGTGGGAGATAAGAGCAGTAATGTTACAGATTCAACACAGTGTACGAGCGTGGTAAGGCATAGATTATACAGTAGTGACATAACAACATAAACACCTTATGGAAGCCAAGAGCAGTTCCAGGGGCACAGTATCGAAATCCTTCAGATGTGACACAATATACAGCTTAGCAACCTCTTGGAGTCTGGTCTTTAGTACAGGAGTGGCTCCAGAGGAGTGCTGTGATGGATCAATTCACGGGGGTTCGGGGCAGCCACAGGCTGAGGAAAGTTTGAGATGGCTCCATAGGGAGGAACGGAGACACATCTCTGAGTGCACAGCACGGACCTGGGCAGGGAAGGAGTTCCACAGTCTGGGAGCGAATGCAGCAAAGTCCTGCCCACCCATTTGAGTCCGTGTAGCCGGTGTCTTGAGGAGGGCCTGTCCCTGGGACCTGAGGGAGTAGGAGGAGGAGACAGATGGGACAAGAAATTTTGCAAGCCCTGGAAGGGTGCCAGTGCCATGGACCTTTCCGGTGAAGCACCCTAAGACGAAGTCTATGTGGTTAGCAGGTGAGAGCCAATTTAGCCAGCTATAGAGGTCGCAATGGTGAGTGAGACGGGGGGCAGCCAGTGCGAAGCGGCAGACATTATTGTAGGCAGTGGACCACCTAGTGAGGTTGACTTTGGATGAGCGGGCAAACAAAAGGAGCCCACAGCAGAGCGAGGGTAGGAGCACCCCTCCGGCAAGTGCAATCAGAGCTGCCGGAGTAAGATTACTTTTTGCTCTGTATGCCAGACCCAGTTTGCAGTTTACAGTCTTGCAAGTATTCTGAATGTGGCGGCCAAGGTCAAGCTGCGGGTCCAGCGTCACCCCAAGGTATTTAAAGTCGTCAGTAACTGGGATCTTGACCCCATCGACACCAGAAACACATAGTGGAGTAGGGGCGACCTTAATCTTGGCCTGAGACCCAAAGAGCACAGCCTGTGTTTTCCAGAGATTTAAAACCAACTTATGTGACAATATCCAGGATTGGATGTTCCTCAAGTCCTCGCTCAGGTGGTGATTTATGACCCCTACCTCAGGGGAGTGAGTCAGAATGACCAGGTCATCTGCATAAAGGATAGGCTTGCAGTGGATAGCAGCAGCCGGGAGTTTGTTCACGAATATGGAGAATAGCAGGGGCCCCAAGATGGAGCCTTGTGGGACACCCATGGTAACAGGGATAGTGTCCGAGAACTCCTTCCCATACTTAACAAGTTGCTGTCTGCCGCTTAGATAGTTGGAAAACCAGTTGAGCACCTCAGGTGATAGACCACAGGAGCTGAGCTGGGTGGAGAACATGGTGTGATCAACAAGATCAAAGGCCTTAGAGAGATCTATAAAGATAGTTCCAGAGAGTTTGCCTTGGTCCATAGCTGCTCTGATTCAAGATGAGACCGTGACAAGGGCAGCAGTTGTGCTGTGCCCTTTCCTAAAGCCATGCTGCTCAGGGGACAACAGGTCATGAGACTGCAAGTACTCCGAGAGTTGCTCTGCCACGACCTTCTCGAGTTGGTACATTTTATTGTCCCTACTTAGGGACCTGTTGGTTTTTGGGGATGTGATTAAAGGGGGCTTAATCAAAATAGTCAGATAATAAGAGGGTCTTTACCCTGTTAGGCTGCGTAATGAATCTGAACACTTCAGAATGCAACAGTTACTAGACTAATGCAATCAGCCTTCAGTGTTGAACTGCCACGGAGAGAGAGAGAATTTATGTAAATGATGGATCTCTCATTGGCTCACACCAGTTTCAAACTGCTGCCCCTAGTAACTGTTGCATTCTGAAGTACTCAGATTCATTACGCAGCTTAACAGGGTAAAGACCCTCTTATTATCTGACTATTTTGATTAAGTCCCCCTTAATCACATTCACAAAAACCAACGGGTCCCTAAGTAGGGACAACAAAATGTACCAACTAGGTAAACAAAGTACAGTTACATAAGAACTTACCGTAACAGTAGATCTTCGAGAGGGGCTCCCGCAGTAGGTCATAACACGTAGGACTGAGCCCACTGGCGTCAGGACCGCAAACATTTTCTAGCAATGTGTGGTGGGGGACCACCCACCCATCATGTGATGGACGTCAGCATGACCCCATATAGTGGGCGGTCCGCGCGCTCGCCTTCCAGTTCTCCTGCCGGAGATCCAAGGAGGATGAGACAGGAGAAAGGATGCATATCCTGGAGCCCAGTTCAGAATGGTCTGTAAGAAATGCAGAAAGCTGGGGGAAGGAGGGAGGGAAAGTGTGACCTACTGCAGGAACCTCTCTCGAAGATCTACTCTTACGGTGAGGTCTTATGCAACTGTACTATCTTACTTCGAGAGGGTTCCTGCAGTAGGTCATAACACATAGGACTGAATCTCAAGCAGTCACTCTCAGAGAGACCAACAGAAGCAGGGAAGGAGGAAAGTCGGAAATAGACCAGGGCAGGTCTAAGACAGAGGACCCTGCAGTATGGCTAGGCCAAATCCGGCCCTATGCCTAGAGGAAATGTGCAGACTGTAATGCTTTGTGAAAGTGTGGTCGGAACTCCAGGTTGCTGCAGCACAAATCTCTGCTGTGGAAACATTCCTGAGGAAGGCTGCAGAAACAGCCATACCCCTGGTAGAGTGACTTCTCCCGGAAGAGGTTTGTCATACTTCTGATAACAGAAGCAGATGCAGTTAGCCAGCCATTTGGAGAGGCACTGCTTAGAAACTGCCAACCCCTGAGTTTTGGGGCCAAAAGAGACAAAAAGCTGATCTGATCTGTGAACATCCTTGGTCCTGTGGACATAGTAACGCAAAATTCTATGTACATTCAACATATGGAGAACAGCCTCACCCTTATTCACATGAATAGGGTAGTACACCGGGCATTAACAGACTCGTTTAAGGTGAACTCAGAAACCACCTTGGGAAGAAACTTAGTATTTTTATGCAGGACCACCTGGTCCCTGTGGAAAATTAAATAAGGCTCCTTACACAACAGGGCCTGTAGTTCAGAAATTCTTTGAGCGGAAGTAATTGCAACTAAAAATACAGGTTACTCACCTGTAACAGGAGTTCTAGGAGTGGTATATGTTGTTCATCCACACTGTCTGGCAGGTTCCTTGCCGCTTTAAATCTTGCCGGAAGGTCTTCAAGCTGGCTTCTCCCACCCACTCGGGTGGTAAAACTCTCAGCTCTGCCCCATGACGCCAGATCTAGCCCGCTGGAAGCCAGGTAGCACGTTGAAGCCGGGAAGGTCGGGGGGGGGTCATGTGGATGAACAACATATACCACTCCTAGAACTCCTGTTATAGGTGATTAACCTGTATTTCTAGAGACGTGGATATGTTGTTCAATCCACACTGTCTGGCAGACTCCTAGCAGTTCTCCGGGAGGAGGGAGGCAAGGCGCGCACCCCCTACTTAGGAAATAAGGACTGGAGAACCGAGGTCCCAAAACCAGCATCCCAGCGTGACTCTAGGTCAATGTGGTAATGGGAAATAAAGGTGTGTGCTGACTTCCAGGTAGCAGCCCTGCAGATTTCCTGGATAGGGATGTCCCTAGAAGCAGCTACTGAAGCAGCGGTATGGCGGGTAGAATGAGCTCTTATCCCTTTGGGAGGCTCCATGCCTGCCAACCTATAGCCGAGATCTATGCAGGAGGTGACCCACCTGCTTATCGTCCGCTTGGCTGCAGGTCTGCCAGGTGCGGCTTCAGCGTAGGTGACAAACAGCTGGCGAACCTCTCCCCGAACTTCAGCCGTCTGCTCCTTATAATAAGCGAGCGCCCTTCTAGGGTCCAAGAAATGGAGCCTATATTCGGCCTCCGAGGTGTGAGTCTGGTAGAACACCGGCAGAGTCAACACCTGGTTAAACTGAACTCCGACACTACCTTTGGAAGGAATTTCGGGGGGGCCCACAGGACAACCTTGTCCCTGTGGAACACCAGATAAGGAGACTCGATGGAAAGCGCCTGGAGCTCTCCCATCCTTCTGGCTGATGTTATAGCCACCAAGAAGGAGGTCTTCCACGACAGGTGAGAGATGTCACACCTGTGCATCAGTTCGAATGGCTTGCCCATGAGATTAGCCAATACCAGCAGCAGATCACACGGAGGTGGAGGTTCTCGCACCGGTGGGGATATGTGGTCTAGGCCTTTGAAAAAGTGCCCGACCACCTTCTCCTGCGCCACCGACTGCTTGCTGGCCCATGCCCGGCAAGCAGAGATGGCTGCCAGGTGCACCTCAAGGGTTGTCGACTGAAGCCCTAGCTGAGAAAGGGACCACAGGCAGTCCAAAATACTAGCCAATGGACAGGAAGAGGGGCCCAACCCCTTGTCCTGACACCAAATGGAGAATCTCTTCTATTTGAAGGCGTAGCATTTTCTAGTCGACTCCTTACGAGAGACCTCAACGAAGTTGAGGACCTCGTTGGAAAGACCCAAGACCTGGAACTCTAGCAGCTCAGGAACCAGGCCGTCAGGTGTAGGGATTAAAGGTCCGGGTGGAGAACCTTCCCTTTGTCGACTGAGATCAGGTCCAGGCGGACTGGAAGCTGCCTCGGGAGCCTGGAGCCGAGGCTGAGGAGACATGGGTACCAGAACTGGCGAGGCCAGTCTGGAGCTACCAGAATCACCTGCGCCTTGTCCCTCATCACCTTGAGAAGCACCTTGTGGATCAAGGGAAATGGAGGGAAGGCGTAAAAGAGGACCAGGGTCCACGGCCTCGAGAAGGCATCCCCCTGCAGTAAGCCCTGCTGAGGGGGGCAGGCGTGAAATAGCCTCAGCTTCACATTCTCTCTGGAGGCGACCAGGTCCACCTGAGGGGTGCCCCAATGGGAGAACAGGTCTTGCACTACCTCCGGCAGGAGAGACCACTTGTGAGCTGCAGCGCCTATCTGGCTGAGGGCACGGGCCAGACTGTTGGAGGCTCCTGCCACATGGATGGCTAGGAGATCCGCCTCCAGGCTGATCACGAGACACCAAATGTGGAGAGCTTCCTTGCACAGAGGCAAGGAGTGCATCCCGCCCTGTCAGTTGAGATAGTACATCGTCGTGGTGTTGTCCGTCTGGACCTGAACCACCTGACCCCGTACAAGTGGAACGAAGGCGGTGAGGGCTAGTCGAACCACTTGAAGCTCCAGCAGGTTGATTTGGCATCGAGACTCCTGAGGGGACCAGAGGCCATGGGCCCGGAGATCCCCCAGATGGGCACCCCAACCCATCAGAAAGGTGTTGGTCGTAAGAGTGACCGTTGGCTCGGGTGGACAAACGGGATACCCTCCTGCAGATGAGCTGGGACGAGCAACCACTGCAGGCCGTCCCACATCTTCTGGGTCATGGTCATCAGCTGGTCCAAAGGACTGGAGCTCTGTGACCACTGAAAGGGCCAGTCCCCATTGCAGGGGGGTGCATATGCCAGCAGGCCGCCCTGAGGCCCAGAAGGCGCAGGAAGTCCCGGGCAGGGCACAATTGCCCAACCAGAAATGACTGGGCAAAGGAGGAAAGGACCTCGGCCCTGTCCACTGGGAGCCAGGCTCTGGCTCGGACAGAGTCACGCTCCGCCCCAATGAACTGAATCACCTGCGATGGCAGAGTTCCGATTTGGCCTCGTTGATGAGGAGGCCAATCTGAGAGCAGACCTGGAGGGCCAGATCCCTGGACCGCTCCACTTCCAACCTGGAGGGGTCTGCAATCAGCCAGTTATCCAGGTAAGGGTACACCCGGACCCCTTGGCGCTGCAGGAATGCTGTCACCACTGCCATGCATTTGGTGAAGACCCTGGGAGCTGGAGAAAGGCCTAAGGGCATGGCCCGGAACTCGTAAAGTGATCCCTCTGCTCTGAAGCAGAGGAATCGCTGATGAGACGTATGGATTGGGATGTGAAAAAATGCATCCTGGAGATCCAGAGAGCAAAGCCACATGCCTAGTTCCAAGGATGGAATGATCTGAGCCAGAGTGACCATCCTGAAGGTGCACGACCTCAGGAACTTGTTCAGGTCGTGCAGATCGAGAATGGGGCGCCAGCCACCCATCCGCTTTGGGACCAGGAAGTACCTGGACACAAACCCCGGGTTTGGAGGAGGATCCGCCACCTCGCTGATTACCTCCTTCTGGAGAAGCAGAGCAATGTCGGCTCCACGAGACGATAGAGAGGCTGCGGAACCCGTAGACCCCCATGGGGCGACGGATCGATGGGGAGGGGACTGCTCGAATATCAGAGGCAGACCCCTGCCAACCACTTCCAACACCCAACGGTCCGTGGTGATAGCAGACCATGCTGAAAGGAAGTGGCGGAGCCGTTCCTCCATGGGGGAAACCTGGGGAGGAGTGAAGAGGTTGGGGGTGACAGGGCAGGCTTGGAGGAAGGGCCGGCCGAGGGACCGCCTGGACCTTTCTCTCCAGGCTTCCTACTAGAGGAAGCGGCAGACTTGGCCTTAGGGCGCCAAGTGTAAGCCTGCTGGTCCTGGCGCTGCTGGGCCGGACGTGCCGCAGGGGCGGAAGGGGGTGAAAGGGCTTACACTGCTGCTGGCGGCCTTTGTCCTTCTGAGCAGACATGACCGAGTCCAAGGTGGCATCAGACTTCTCGATTCTCTGGAGATGGCCTTCCACCCCCGGCCTGAACAAGTCGGTGCCCAGGAAGGGAACGTTTGCCAGCTTGTGCTGGGTATTTGCCGTGAAGGTGGAGATCCGCAGCCAAGCCCTGCGACACATGGCTACTGCGGCCGTTACTGACCAGGCACAAGAGTCACCAATACCCAAAGAAGTCTGGAGCTGTTTGGCCACCGCCCTTCCCTGATCCCGCACCTGCTTGACCGTTGTCTGAAAGTCAGCCGGGAGATGAGGAATCACCTCATCCAGGGAACCCATAAGGGCGTGTGAAAAATTTGCCATCAGCACGGCCGAGCTAGCCTGTCGAAGTCCTAGGGAGGAAGCAGTGTAAACCTTCTGCCCCGAGTAGTCTAGCTTTTTGGACTCCTTGTCGGGTGGTTTGTCCACATCCTGAGCATTCCCGAAATGCCGGAAAACGCTATCAGTCGTCAGTCCCTCCGCAGAGGGGTGCTCCGAAAAACCGGAGAGGGAACCGGTGGGTACTGCGTACTTGTGAGCCATCCTGGCCGAAGGCGCAGGATAGGATGCAGGCTGCTGCCACAACTCCAGGGCCGGGACAACAATGACTTCGGCCACAGGGATGGCCTCCGCAGGGGAATCCCCTCAGTCCAGTATCTCCGTAAGGGGATACCTGACCCATTTCTGTACGGGTTCAAGCTGCATCCCAGTGGACTCTGAGATGAGCTGAAGGATTCGCAAGAACGAGGATGGGCTCTTGTCCACCGACTGACCCCCTGCAGATTCCAAGTCAAGGGGCCTGGAGTACAAGGAGTCGTTGTCAGACTCCGAGGAGTCAGCGGACAGCTGCCGAGCACCTGAGCCACCCTCCACCTGCCGAGGCCGAGCAGGAGTGAAGGTGACTGACAACCTGTGGGGCAATCCCTGACCTGACCGAGAATCCTTGGTCGGGGCCCCAGTCTTAGGTTGAGGAGGCGGTGGTTCCACCACAATGGGTGAAGCAGCCAGTTTTGGCCGAGCAACCAGTGCCGGGGTCGGCTCCTCAACTACAACGAGCAGTTGCTTCGGTTGTTCGGGCGACAACCACTTAATGGTTGGAGAAGGCGACGGAGTCGGCTTATTACCGGCTAACAAGAGTTGTTGCCACATCATGTCCTCATAGTGCCGACGCAACTTGCGTCGGAGCCTATCCTCCGAAGAGGATGAGCGGCGATGCCACTTTCCATGATGCCAGGACCGAGACCGCCGATGTCGGCGGGATCTACCCGACATGGAAGACGACCGAGACCGAGACCTTCGGGGTTGCCGAGGGTGGGTCAAAGAGGGGTTGGGGGAAACCCGCTCATCCCTCAGTTCAGGGTCCTTGACCAGGGACTTCAGCACAGGCAAGTCCTCAGTTACCACCAGGGGAATCGGTGAAGAAGGGTTGTCGGCTTCTCCAGTCGACAACCCATCCAACCTGATGGGGACACCTTGAAGCCAGTGGCCTTAGCCGCAACCTCGACCGAAGTCGAGAGCTGACGGTCCGGTGAAGAGGATCTCTCCCGCTCCCACGAACATTGATGGTGGGACTTACCTTTCGGTTCCTTTTTCTTTGACCTACTCGAGTGTCCCGAGGGTCCTTCTCCCTTGGTGGAAAGGGACTGACAAAGCTCCTTGAAAGTAGCAGTGTAGGAGGAGCTCAAGGAGAGCGGGATAAACGCTGAGGCCGAGGAAGAAGAAGACACGGCCTGGGCCGCCTCCTCCTCGAGGGCGATCAATTGCTCTAGCTGCTCCGCAGAGCCCACAGCCTCCTTCGACTTCACCAGCGGGAACCGTTTCTCAGGGCACCCCAGTTGGAGTTGGGCAGCGTGGTCTTCTAGAACCGAAGCCATGAAGGATTTGCAGAGATCACAGGCCTGCAGATCGTGAGCAAGACCCAGGCAATAGACACACGTGGCGTGCAGGTCGGTCCGGGACATTTTCTGCCTGCAAGGCCACAGACAGAAGCTGGGAGTGGATTTATCCATTGCAGCCACAAGGGAAGATGAAGACGTAAGTTTAGAGAATTTTAAAATTATTTTTGGAACTTCCGAATTAGGATCCAGGCCTAAAATGCAAAGTGCTAAGGAGGGAACCTGAGCTTCCAAGTGGTAAGGAAGATCTGGCGTCATGGGGTGGAGCCGAGGGTTTTACCACCCCATGGGTGGGAGGAGCAAGCTTGAAGACCTTCCAGCAAGATTTAAAGCCGCAAGGAACCTGCCAGACAGTGCGGACTGAACAACATAACCATGTCCCTAGAAAGAGCACTTTCCAAGACAGCGCATTTCACAGCTCACCACTGGTTCAAAAGGAGGCAATGTAAGCTTTTCTAAAATAAAATTTAGATCCCAAGGAGGGGTGGGGTTGTGGATAGGGGGCTTCAAATGGAGGATCCCTTTCAGAAAGGTTTTGGAGACCTCCAACTGAGCAACAGTCTTCCCATTCACTAATGTATGGTAGACGGAAATAGCCGACAGGTGGACTTTCAGGGAGGAATAGCTTAAACCAGAGTCAGACAGGTGCAAAAGGTACTCCATGACCTGGGGTACTGAGCATGAGAAGGGGTTCCATCCCTTAACAGCTGCCCAAATGGAAAATCGCTTCCATTTCATCGTATAGGTAGACCTGGTGGAAGGCTTCCTAGCTTCCAGTAGGACCTGAGTGACACTCTGGGAGACTCCAAAGCATGACACGATTATGTCTGAAGGAGCCACGCATGAAGATGCAGGGACCTGAGCCCTGGGTGCACCAGTCTGCCCTGATCCTGTGTCAACAGATCATGTTAAAGAGGGAGGGGTACTGGGGTTCCATAGCCAGCTGCTGCAGGAGTGGAAACCAGATCTGCCTGGGCCGGGGCTATCAGGAGCATTCGATCCCCCTCCACCTGAGGCTTCAGAAGGACACACTGCAGAATGGGAAAGGGAGGGAAGGCGTATAAGTAGTTCCCTGTCCAGCAGAGAGACAACGCATCTTGCCAAATAGCACCAGGCTCTAGGACAAGTGAGCAAAAACTGCATAGTTTTGCATTGGATGGGGAGGCGAAGAGGTGTACTTCTGGTCATCCCCACTGGAGGAACAGTAGATCTGCTACGTCCTGATGCAGTTCCCATTTGTGAGCTTGTGTCGAGGTATGACCGAGGCTGTCCGCTAGGACGTTGTTGACACCTGGGACATGCACGGCCGTGAGAAACAGGTAATGCTGGACTGCCCAGAATCACACCCGCACTGCCTCCCTGCACAGGCGGTATGACTGGGTGCCTCCCTGCTTGCTGATGTACCAGACCACTGACATGTTGTCTGTCTGTACTAGTATTGTTCCTGCAGACAGGAGGTGTTGAAAGCCTGAAGGGCATAAAGAACTGCCCTCATCTCCAGGATATTTACGTGGAGAGAAGCTTCCAGCTGGGACCACATCCCTTGGGTATGATGATCCCCCAGATGAGCTCCCCAACCCAGATCCGAAGCGCCTGTGGTGAGGGTCCATAAGGCAGGGGGTGTCCTGAAAGGCAACCCTAGAGACAGGTTTTCCGGGTCCTTCCACCATAAAAGGTCTTTCTTAAGAGCGTTGGAGACCAGGACAGGATGATTCAGGTCATCTGAGCATTGATCCCACTGGACCCTTAACATCCACTGGGTGACCCTCATATGCAACCTGGCTAAGGGGACCGTAGAAATGGTTGCTGCCATCAAGCCAAGAAGGCATAAAAACGCCCTGGCAGGAATATGTCTGGAGGAGATAACCAGCTTGATTTGCTCCAGCAGAGCGTCCACTCTGTCCGAGGGCAGGAAGGCCCTGCCACTGACCGTGTCCAATATGGCTCCAATGAATTGGAGGTACTGAGCAGGAACCAGTGACAACTTGGGGCAATTGATGGTAATCCCATGTCTAGTAAAAAGATCCATGGTGAAGGACAGGGATTCCTGCAGGCTGTCCCTGGACAAAGCTGCTAAGAGCCAGTTGCCCAGATATGGGAATACTGCAATGCCCCTGCGGAGAAGAGCCGCTGCCACTACCGCTAGGCACTTGGTGAAAACCCTGGGTGCCGAGGAGAAGCCAAAGGAGAGGGCTTTGAACTGAAAGTGCTCCCTCTGGAAAAGGAAATGCAGGAAGCGGCGGTGGCCAAGGAAAACTGGAATATGTAGGTAGGCATCCTGCATATCCAGGGCACAGAGCCAATGGTCTGTTTGTAGCAGAGGCAGAAGACTCTGTACGGTCAGCATGCGGAACATCTTGTATTCCACAAATAGATTCAGCTGACTGAGGTCCAGGATGGGCCTGAGGTCACCCATCTTTTTTGGGACGAAAAAGAAATGGGAGTAAAAGGTGCAGCAATGGTTCAGCTCTCACCAGCTCTCCCTAAATGTAAAAAAAAAAAAACTGTCACGATGACTTTTGGCACATGACACGCCTGTCCAGACTCCCATCTATTCCCTATTTCCACACCCTGGATAGTCAAAAACTTGAAGATGTCTCCTCATTCCACTACTTGGGGGTATGGCTCGACTACCATCTTTCCTTCCCAGACCACATTGATGCTATTTCAAAAAAACTACGCCCCATGCTTGGTGTACTTTATAGGAATCGCAGTAGCCTTCCTCCCTCCGTCCGACGTGAACTGGTCCAGAAGATGATACTTCCCTCCTTTGATTACTGTGACATTGTTTATGGTGCAGCCCCTAAGTCCACCCTATCTAAGCTGGACACACTTTTTAATGCCTTCTGCCGCTTTGCTCTCAATGCCTCACCCCTTACCCACCACTGCGACCTTTACTGTTCCCTGGCACTACCGTCCCTCGGAAAATGCCACATTTCACACTGTGCTAAATATGTATTTAATCTATGGCTTGGCACCATCCCTTCCTACCTCTCCTCTGTGCTCTCACCTGCCCCCTCCCCGCCCATTATCTTAGATTCTGCGACTACCGCCAACTATCAATCCCTAGGCGGAAGACTACTGCTGGGCAAGCCGCCCTCTCACAGCGGTTACCCAAGCTATGGAATGATCTCCCACCTCAAATTCGTCATTCCTCCTCTGCCCACTCTCTCTCTACCACCCTAGCTAACTTCCTCACCACTAACTGCTCCTGTACCTGACTCAGCCATGCGCCAATTGCTCCCCTCCCCGACCAGCGGCCTTAGCTTTGCTATAAATGCTGACATATAGCCCTAACCTATGCACTTTTGTCCTGTGACTTTTTGTCCTGCACCATCATGTGTTCTATGTCTCCTGTTGCTTATACCTGCATATTACTGTGCGCTAAATTATCCCTTGTATTGCTGCTA
Source organism: Neoceratodus forsteri (assembly GCA_016271365.2). Taxonomy (NCBI): domain Eukaryota; kingdom Metazoa; phylum Chordata; order Ceratodontiformes; family Ceratodontidae; genus Neoceratodus; species Neoceratodus forsteri. Next base: position 471,217,025 of record CM057450.1, on the reverse strand, counting down.
TATGTCAAGTAATTGTTAAATGCTCCATACAATATCCAATGTACTCCATGTGTTGCTACTTGTCATTTAATGCAATTGTATCCATATGCTGCTACTTGCCTCTGTTATTTGCTCAGTTGATAACCTGCGTGTTATCCAACCCCCTTTAACCCCCTCCCCCAAGGTCGCACTGGGAGACGAGCATCTTGTTGCCAGTGTGCTTTTCCTGGTGAAACTATTTCAATAAATAAATAAGTAAAATCCTTTTCCCCCTCTGTGCTCGGGGAACTGGCTCTATGATGGATTTTTGCAGTAGGGCCAGAATCTCTTCCTCGAGCAGAAACGCTTGGTTTGGGGAATAACGGGAACGACCTGGAGGCGAGTCTGGAGGTCTCTCCAGAAACTCGATGGTGTGGCCTCTTGAGATAAGTTGCAGGACCCATGAGTCTGATGTGATGCCCTGCCACTCCTGCAGGTAAAGGGCAAACCTTCCTCCCACTTGCTCCACGCTGCCTAGGGGTGGAGCAGGGGGAGGATCGTATGAGTCAGGAAGCAGAGGGACGGGAGGGAAGGGATCCCCCAGCTGCCCTCTGGGTTTTGGAAACCGGTGGGGGGAAGGTGATGGTTGATCCCGGTGCTCTCCTTTTGTTCTGATTGTGACACCTGGACAGCTGGTTCTGATTAATTTATACTTTATGTAATATAAAAAAATGTAGTGTTATTGTCTGTCATGAGAAGTGCTGTGCCTGGATACCCCCCCCCCCCCAACCCCCCCAGGTATCAGTTCAAAAGACAGGATATATGTTAAACAGCAGATCTCTGTGATGAGATTAACTTGCACAAACTCACATTTTATAGCCTTACTTAGGATCTGGGTTGTTTGATGCTAAGACCTGAAATATCCATTTTATGACGTCCTCAGTAAAGTCAGTTAATTGCACCTGGTGTCATAAAAAGTCATTTGATGTGTTTGAGAAAGGAAACTGCTCATGGATTAAAGGGACTGAAAAATCACGGTCTTAATTAAGTGTGTCATCATTTGGAAAAGGAGTCTTGCTGGAGTCACAGAATTCAATATCTTGTACCTTGATGGGACTTCCTGTTTTGTGTGTGTGTGTGTGTGTGTGTGTATGTGTATATATATACATACATTTTTTTTATGTATCCAGAAAGGGAGGAGCTAGATGATGACATCATGAAGAGGGTTGCAACACAGCATTTTTAAACTGTAGTCTGTATTTCATTTACACACACATGTTTGGACTCTGAAAAAGCAACATCAGGCACTGTTAGAAGGTATACATGAGAAAGACAATTCTAAGTGTACTGTGGTAGGATATTTTGTTTGCACTTTAAACCTTTTTTTTTTTTTTAAGTGATTTGTATGTTTTGTGATATATGGTTCTGTATTTATATTTTATATTTGTATCTATTTTTAAGTAAACATCTCATTTTAGAGACTACTTGGTGTGCCTTTGAAATTCTTTCTTTGACAAGTGAAGCATATATGGTTAAAGCTGACACTGGGCATAGCTTACTGGTTTACCAAACTAGAAAAGGTAAAAGTTTATTCTGAGGTCTTTCATAGAGTTTTAAGGGTTCATTTTGTACACCTGGTTAGGTGCACGTAGGTGAAAGATATCTGCCCCCCCCAAAAGAGCAGAATTATCTGAGCCTGTACATTGGGTACGCTAGCAAGAGGTTCACAGTTTGAATCCCTCCAGAACTTGAGACCAAAGTTTGATTCAAACCCACAAAACAGACAGGAGGGTTACCCTGTTCTGTTAACTGTTCACAATACTGCACTCGGAGATTGGCACTGTGGGAGCAGAGGGCCTGATCTGCTGAGTGGGGTTGTGACACTGATGCCTGGAGAAGGGTTGTTTATCCTGTTGCTTTTGCTGGCGCCGAAAGAGCTGCTTCAGTTTGAAGCCCACTCTGTACATATATTTTATGGATCTTAGGGCTTGCTCACTGTCCTGAAGACCCATGCTGATATCTTTAGTGTCCCCTCTGAAGAGGACCGATCCTCGAAAGGGAGCATCCTGGACGGCTGCCTGCATGTCTGGGGAAAGCGCAGAAATACACAGCCAAGCATGCCGTCTGAGGCAAACAGCAGTGGCAGACGAATGAGCCACTGCATCCACAGAGTCATAAGTGACTCTAAGCACATGTCTGCAGGATATTTTGGACAGGAGTAGATCTTTAGTCAATTCCACCTTGAGATCAGAGTCCTCCACCATCTATAGGCGAGCCTCCAGTTTTGCCATGGTTGCCTTTTGAAAGGAGACCATGCGTGCAATAAAGTTAAGCGAACAAAGAGCACAAGTGGAGGAGGCATGAAGTTTTCGCCCAAACTGGTCGAGCTGCCTAGATTCTTTATCTGGGGGAGAGGTACTCATGGGTTTTGGTTTGGCAGTACGGTCATGAGCCGCAGCTATGACGATGAAGTCTGCCTTGGGTTGAGAATCCAAGAAAGAAATGCCCTCTGGCATATGGTAAATCCAGTCTGCCTTTTTCAGGACAGCCAGAATTGAATGTGGCAACTGCCAAATGGTGATAGTGAAGTTCTCATGGCGGGGGCAGTCCAAGGGGAACCTGGGTATGAGATACCTCTTCCAGGTCTAGGTGCTCGGCTAGACGCTAACATTTGAGGTCTTGGTCCTCCGTGTTCCATCTATTGGCCTGTTGGATAATGTGGAAAAGTTCTGTAAACGACAGGTCTTCAGGAGGCAATTTTGGCAACTCCTTGCCCTTAGCTACAGTAGCTCCGGACTGCTCTCTGGATGAAGAATCAGAGAAGTCCTCCTCAGAGTCTGAAGAGTCCTCTCCTTCAGGGGTCCTGACACCAGGTAAGGTGACCTCCTGAGTGGCACCTCCAGAAATGTGCACTGTAGTGGACTGAAAGGAGTCCATGGGCGACACGGAGCAGGGGGTGGGTGTAACCACCGGGGCCGGCAACCTCGTTTCCAGGTCAGATATCAGCTGGGATCTGGCATCCTGCCACCAGGACTGGATCAAGGTTTGGAAGTCCTATTGTTGTGAAGGAGGAGGTGGCGGCGGCGGAGGAGTAGGAGGAGGCTGGTAAAAATGCGTGCCCATCCTCGGGTACTGAGGGGAAGGGTACCCAGGCAGTTGGTAAAAGGGTGGAGGGTAGCCTGATGTTTGATACCCAGGATAGTAGACCTATGGGGCCATCGTCAGGCCCGATGGCTGGTAAGCTGATGTTGGGTAGCCCGGGTAAGGGCGACAACCTGACGGATGGCCCTGGTCTAAAGTTGGCCTTCTAAGGGCCTGGAAGATTATCTGGCATTGGGATAGTTGACATCGGAGGGTCTGGTGTCAGGTCCGGTGTTAGGTTAGCCTGCATCAGGGGCAGTCGTAAGGGCCCTGACGGTGGCGGATGATCGAAAGTATCCGGCGGAGCACCATGCATCAGGTGAGCGGTGCCCAGGAGGACCTCTGATGGCGGGGCAAAGGATAGGCCCGTCGGAAGAGAAAGGTTTCCAGGAGCCAGTGTGAAGATCGGATCAGACGTCAAAGTCCCAGGGAGAGTATCCGAGGGAGTGACAGGGGGCTACGACCACTGGAGCAGGGGAAAAAAAGACCACATCCAAGGGTCCCTGTTCCCCCTCCGCCCCAGTCGGGATGTCTGGGGTAGGAGGTTCCATCGGGGAAGGTGGAGGGGAAGGCTCCTGACAAGGGGGGGGGCATGGGAGGAGGGCTGTCCAGAAGAGGTCAGCAAGCTCGACTGGACGTCAGGTGTCTCGGCATCAGCCCCCGATGGGTGAGCTTCGATCGGGCGGTCGCCAGGAACTTTGGTGGCTGGCTTATTGATCGATGTCACGGCCGGGCAGACGGAGGTGAACCCTTGAACGACTTATCAGCAGTCGTCGTGCGAGTTCCCTCTTGGAAGGAATCCGCCTAACCGACTATTGGGCATGCTCCGGTGGACCCGGAGTCTGATTTACCAGCAAGAACCAGGCGTTCACCGGAGGAGCCAGCAGACGACTTACCGGTTGAAGAGCTAGGTTTGGGGCCCATTTTAATGGACTGAAAAGAAGCAAAGGTGCCTGGAGAAATCTCTGTAGTGGTCTGGACAACCATCAGGGCGAGGGGGGGGGGAGGAGACCCGATCCCGGTCCTCCAAACGCTCCGTATACTTCTCTTTATCTTTATTCTTCTTTTTCAGCTCTGAGGAAGGAGAAGAAGTGGAATCCCTCAACTTTTGCATCTCTTTTTCCAGGGTGGCCATCCTGAACTTAAGGAGATGGGCCTCCAAGGCTTGCGGTTTACGTTTGCGCGTGGCCTGGTTGAAGGGCTTACAATCAGGGCAGGCCTCAGTATCGTGGTTCGGGCCTAGGCAAAAGAGGCAGCGCCGGTGGCCATCCTCGTGAGGAATTTGTGCACCGCACTTTTCGCACTTCTTCTTAAACTTCGGAGTCGGAGGTGGAGAAGACATAAAACTACTCGAAAAAATACTTGAGGAAAAAAAATGAATTACTTTGTAAGATGGCGATTGACTGGAGCAACGTTTACTGTGAGGTCCTTGCACAGGTCGACAGCGGGAAGAGAACTGGAAGGCGGGTGTGGGGGCTGCCCACTATATAGGGTCATGCTGACGTCCATCACGTGACGTCAGGTGGGTGGTCCCCCACCAGACATTGCAAAAGTTTACCATGCGGTCCTGATGCCAAGGGCGCAGTCCTACGTGTTATGACCTACTGTAGGAACCCTCTCAAAGTAAGAGCTTGACCATTAGTCACAAACCATATAGCAGTAAATGCAGGGATGCAGAATCAGAGTCCGCCCTTTTTCTCCTAGGTTCCGTTAGGGGAGGCAGGATGGGAGCTGTAATCATACTGTGTGATCCCCTGGAAGAAACAAGATTACTAACGTGAGTAATTTTTCTTCTAACCCCAGGAATCGCACACTATGACTAAACTAATGCAGACTACCAAGCAGTACTCTTGGAGGTTGGGCACAGATTTTACTTTGGGAAAAGGTTCTACAGCACTGCTGTAACAAATCTGGCATCATTTCTGGACTGTATAACCAAGCTAAAATGCTTGGTAAAAGTGTGTACAGTTTTCCATGTGGCAGCTTTGCAAATTTACAAAAGTAGGATATCCCTTGCAGCTGCTACTGAAGCAGCTGTACCCCTGGTTGAATGTGCCCTGAGGCCCAGGGGAGCCTGCTTACCAACTTTACTGTAACAGAACTTTATGCAGGCTGCTTGAGCAATAAACCACAAGAGGGTGTGGGTGATGGTAGGATTTACCCATGCTTGGTGTGTTGTTCGGTCACAAGGCTATCAGCCGGGCGGTGAACCACAGGCATGGTAAGTCCTGCCCTCACCACCGCCCAGCATATTGCTATTATACAATGTACCTCTTTGTGTGTGTGTGTGTGTGTTTAAAGAAAAAAGAAAACATTTTTTTTGTTGTTATATTTTTAGTTTTTGGTCCACAAGTAAAAAGGCCTGGGTTGCTGGGGTTTCATTTCTTACGCATGTGCAGGATTTGTTTTGGCATTTTTCACCAATGGTTCTTCTGGGATCGGGAAACTGACGTCAAAAGTGTACCAAATGTAACCAGTTCAGAGTGTCCCTGTTCTGTTTTGATTGTTGGAGATGGGACAGCCCTGTGAATTTGCGTTGTCACCCCATTACAAGTACGGAGCTGTGGCTCCATTTTGGTGCATTGTGCGGCTCTGTACATTTGTGGTGTGCTGTTTAATACTTGTTCCCTAGCCCTCTTTCACTTCTGAATCAGGGAAACAAATTTATCTTGCTTTTTTTTCCAGTTACTTTTGCCTGTCTCTTGTTTCTCTGATGTCATGATGTAATGGGATTACGCGTGGCAACAGACGCAGATTTCTGTTGTGCAGCAGCTGTTTAGTGACGTGGAGGAGGGTGCGAGCAGAGAGAGAGAGGGAGAGAGACTGAAGGAGCATGGCAGCAGGATGTAACATTTCGAGGTGAAAGCAATTTTTTCACAATAAGGGGGTCACTAGAGGCGCATCGACTGTTCTTGGAGGTTTTTTTTTTAAATTTACAACTTGTTTGGGGATTCAGGCTTTGCCACAGCTAACAGAAGGAGCAGTTTATTTTTGTTTTGTTTAAATTTCCAGGTCAGCAGCCAGATTCTTTTATGTTTTGCCACTACAGTGATATGGGTAAAGGGGGGGGGGGGGGTTGGCTGGCTGGCACTTTTTCCTGTTGGGTGATGGCACGATTTACACATTGTAATTGTGCCAGCCGGCCAATCAGGAGCCAGTATTTTCTTGCCCATTGTATAATATCCAGCATGCAATGGCTGGTTTTGATGCAGTTTTCCCCTTACCTACTTCCCCATAAGTGAGGAATAGCTGGGTGTGCTCTGGCCTATGAGCCTTGGTCCTGTCACAGTAGTGGCTTAGTGCCCTCTTAACATCCAGGCTATGTAGTTTCTGCTCAGATGAACTGGAATTCTCAGTGAAGAAAACAAGTAAGTGATGGTTTGATTCAAGTGAGTCTGAGCCCACTTTAGGAAGGAACTTCCTACTGGTCCTGAGCACAACCTTGTCCCTGTGGAAGGATATGTAGTTCAGATTTGTGCACAGGGCCTGCAATTCACTTATTCTTCTGGCTGAAGTGATGGCCACCAGGAAAACAGTTTTCCAAGTGACATACTTACAATCTGCAGTTGCCACGGGCTCAAGGGGGGCTCTATAGGTTTGCAATACAAATGTTGAGATTCCAAGCTGAGACAGGCTTCCCAAGGGAGGGTGAAGTTGATTGAGACCTTTGAAGAATTTCCGAAAGACAGGGTGAGAAGCCATGGGGACCTATCTTTACCAGCTGAAATATATGCTTAGACTGCAGCCAGATGGCTGATCATTTATTCCCTGATTACCTTCAGTGTAGAAGGTCTAAGGCCCAAGGTATGTAGGTGAGTCAAATAGTTTAGTAGGACAGGAAGACTAGCTCTGGAGGGAGTAATATCCCTTCCTGAACACCAAATGGAAAACCTTTTCGAGGAATACTTTTTTTGGTTGATGGCTTTCTGGATCCCCTGAGCACAGTCAAAACCTCTTCTGAAAGGTTTAGGCTAGCGAATTCAAGGTCTTCAAGAGCCAAGCCTTCAGTCGCAGGGATCTGAAGCTGGGGTACAGGATCCTGCCCTGAAAGGATGTCACGAGGGTGTGCTTCTGGGGCAGGTGAATTGGGTGCAAGGCCAACAGGGTTAACAGGAGTGAGAACCATGGCTGCCGTGTCCAATCTGGTGCCACCAGAATCATTGTTGCTGGTTGTGACCTGATCTTTCAGAGTTTTGAGCAGCACGGGGAAAGGAGGGAAGGCATACAGGAATCTGTCCGACCAGTCCAGGGCTAATGCATCCACTGGAACTGTGCCCCTGCTGGGAGGCCTGCAACAAAACTGTGGCAGCTGATGATTGTCTGTGGAGGCAAAGAGATCTCTCTCTGGTATGCCACACCTTCTGAATACTGCCTGGAACACTTGAGTATTCAGTGACTATTCGTGATGATCCTGGCTGATTCTACTGAGGGAGACTGCCAGGATGTCCTTCCCTGGAAGGCAGATGGCAGACAAAGACACCTGTAGAGAGTAGGCCAAACTCCATACACTAATGGCCTCTACACATCGGGGTGGATCTGGTTCCCCCTTGTTTGTTGATGTAGTACATGGTGGTAATGTTGTTTGTTCTGACCTGTATCATCTTGTTTTCCAAGTGAGGAGCAAATGCCTGAAAAGTCAGGTACACTGCCCTGAGCTCTAGCAGGTTTATATGCAGAAGTGATTCCTGAGGGGACCTTGTTCCGCTGGCTGTGAGGTCCAGCATGTGTGCCCCACACCCTAGCAAGGAGGCATCTGTTGTGAGCACCACTGAAGGATGCTCCTTTTGGAAGGGAATTCCTTCTCTGAGGTTTCCCCTGTCCAACCACCACTGCAAGGCCTGCAGGAGTGCGTTTGTGACTGGCACCAATTTGGCTAGGGAATCTCTTCTCTGAGACCAGTGAGCTCTCAAGTGGAACTGTATGTCTCTCATCTGAAAACTTGATTCCGGGACAACAGCTGTGGCAGCTGCCATGAGGCCCAGTAAGCGTAGAAACTCTTGCTGATCTGGGTCTGTTTACCTGAAATGATCCTGCTATCTGCAAGATATTGCTCACCCTGTCCTTAGGGAGAAAAGCTTTGCCTTGAGGGGTGTCCAGCTCTACTCCAATGAAGTCCAGGAGCTGAACTGGCTCTTGTTGGGACTTCTGGACATTTATCAGGAACCCCAGACACTCTAATGTGCTCCTGGTTAGGGCCAGAGAGTTTCTGGTTTGTTGCAGGTACTGACCTACAACCAGGCAGTAATCCAGGTATGGAAACACAGTCAATCCCTGCCTTATTAGGTGTGCCACCACTACAGCCAGACATTTTGTGAATGCCCTGGGGGTGGGAGGTTAGGCCGAATTGCATGGCTGCAAACTGGTAGCTGTTTGAGGGCAATCTGAACCTCAGGTACATTCTATGGCTTGGTCGGATTGGAATGCGAAGTATGCATCCTTTAGGTCTAAGGATGCCAACAAGTCCCCTTTTTGCAGTATGGGGATGCTCATAGCCAGAGTCACCATCTTGAACTTTGGTTTTAGCATATTCTTGTTTAGGAGTCTTAGATCCAGAATGGGTTGCCAATCCCGGTTTTTCTTCTGAGTGAGGAAGTATCTTCAGTAGAAACCCTTTCTCCTCTGTGGCAGGGGTATGGGTTCCACTGCTTTGATGGCCAATAGGTTTACCACCTCTGCTTCCAAGAGGATTCTGTCTACAAAAGTAGCTGGGGCGAAATTTCTGACCCTCAGCTTGGGTAGTGACTTGGAAGCTTAGAGACAGTCCCTGGTTCACTACCTCCAAGACCCACTTGTCTGTGGTGATGGTATACCAAGCTTGGAGGTAGTGACCCAACCTGCCTCCTACTGGCAAGAGTGAAGTGACCTGTACCAGTCCATCAGGGATTCTGCTTTGGCTGGGCCTGGGCTTGAGGTACCTGTGCTGACCTTTTCATGGTCCTTCTGTCTCTACCTCTGAAGTACCCCCTGGACTGCTGGTAGTCTGGCATTGCCTGAGCCTGGAAAAAGGGCCTAGAGTAGGAGCCCCTACCCCTGCCTCCCCTGTACTGGGACCTGTAAGAAATGGAAGGCTTATCCCCGGCAGAATTGCTTCTGTAGGTGGCTTTGTACTCCTCCACCTTTTTCATATAAGCCTTCGTTTTGTCACCAAAAAGGGAATCACCCTCATGGGGGAAATCCATTGTTTTAGTTTGTGTGTCCTGGGTCAAGTCTGTAGCCCTAAGCCATGCAAACCGCCTCATAGAAATGGAGAGGGCCATGAACCTGGCTGTGATATTGTTAGCATACACAGCCACGTGGAACTGATATCTGGTGGTGTCCAATGCAGTCCTAGCAGTCTCTGCCCGATCCACTCCCATGTCCCCTGGAATTTTGTCAGTCAGTGCCAGGACAGTATTCCATAAAGCCTTTTGGTACTGGGCTGTATAAGCCATGTAGCTGGCCTGTCTCACTAGAAATGAGGCTGCCAGGTACCCTTTCTTTCCCATCCCATCAATTTTCCTGGAATCAGTCAGGAGGGTGGGATGATATAGGTATCCTGGCTTTGTCACAAGCTGCTGCCTGAACCACTCCCTCATGATCAGGGTGGTAAAACAAAAAAGCAGCATTAGATCTTTCAAGTTCATATTTTTTATCAACTTTTTTGTCAACCCCTGGAACACTGGCAGGGGTTTGTAAAATCTTTAGCACTGCTTTTCTGAGGGGCGTATGCATGGGGAGCATCAGCCTTTTTGTGGGGGCTAGCCCCATCATTTTGAGGAAATCTGCTTCCTCTCCATCCTCCTCAGTCTCCTGGATTGGGAGGTTCAAGGTTTCTACCATTTGTTTAACAAATGAGTAGTGTGAGGTGTAATCAACAGGACCCCTAGGTGGGGAACTGAACTCCTGCTTGGGGGAGACCTCAGGTTCAATGGGCTCCCCCTCCTGCTCCTCTTCTGTATTGTCATATACATAACACTGGTTCCTGAGCCACTGGAACCGGGGCTGGAACTGGTGGGGTCACCGAAAACACAGCTTGAAGAGCCTATAGAATCTGCAGGGCCTTTGCAATGTCCTTAGCCGAGGGCATAGCTGGTCTGTCTGCAGAGAGCTCCTTAGTCTTCTCAGCTGGAGGTGCAACAGCATGCTTTTCCTTATGTTTTCTTTTAGCTGGAACTGGTTCACTAGTCAGTTTCACAGGCCTTTTAGTTTTGACAGAGTCAGCTTTCTCCATGGATTTTGGATCCACTGACTCTTTGGACGTGTCATTGTCTTTTTTAGAGAAGGAAGTTAATGGGACATCTTCAGAAGGAGGTACAGGAGTTGCCATTTCCTCTGATTTCTTAGCCCTTTTCTTAAAGAATTTAAGGGCAAAACATTTTACAAATAGCACAATTTGCAAAAATATGACTGGGTCAGAGACAAAAAACGCACAAGTCGTGCCTATCTGCTTTAGCCACCATCTGGCCACAACTAATACAATTCTTAAACCCAGTCGGTCCTGTCTTTTTTTTAGGATTAGAAATTTCTGACATTGATGTCAGATTTTATAAGCAATCAGTTCCTGGAACGGAGTAAAAGTAATCATTATAAAAGCGAATAATTCCCAGAATGGTAAATGGAACCGTCCGAAGGCCGATCGGTTCACGACAGGAAAAGGAACTGCAAACATAGTAAAATGAAATAAAAAATATAAAACTTTACACATCCAACCTGGAACCGTAAATAAAACAACAAGAAATATAAATCCTGAGGTAAAAAAAAACAAACTGTGAAACAGTGGTTCCCCACAGTTCCACGGAACCGATGAGGAACTGAAAAACAACTAAAATCACCCAAATAACTAACTAAACTATACCTGTTAGGGGTAGCAATTAAAACATTTGAAGTAAGAAAGCATTACTTATCGACAAAGTTCTAAAAGTAAGTTGAGGAGAGCTCTCCGAGGCGTCTTAACTGGCAGGTGGAATAAAGAATCTGAGCACTTCAGAGTGCAGCGGTTACTAGGGGCAGCAGTTTGAAAGTGGCACAAGCCAATGAGAGTTCCATCATTTGCATAAATTCTGTCTCTCTGTGGCAGTTCAACACTGATGACTGATTGCATTAGTTTAATCATACTGTGTGATTCTTGGGGTTATAAATTCTTTTTTAAGCTGCTCTAGTAAAGTTTTGTTAGATACCGGTAACTGCAGATCTTCAAAAGAATCTCCGGCATAGAGCCGCACCTTTGGAACTGTAAACTATCTGTATCGGGACCATTCAGAAACCTTTGCCTAACTGGGGCCACTCCTGCTGACATACGCTGGGGCCACCAATGTAACGTGGGTGGCCTTATACCTCTTCGGTTTCCCACCAGAGGCAAGCATGGAGCTGCACTACACAAACTGGAAAGGGAGATCTGAATTCTGATCAGGATGGAAGAAGAGAAAGCGGTTATGGAAAGTACAAGGCCATTTGAAAGTGGGGCAGAAATCAGAAGCCCAAGCATGCATTAAAGGATACATCTTTAAGAGTATGCTACCTGAAACACAGAAGAGTGTAGTGGGAGGGTGAACTGTGGCTCTATGGAAGAGAGTCTCTCAAAGATCTACTGTAACTGGTAAGTAACAAAGCTATCTTCTTCCAAGGACATCTCCCTCAATAAACCACACCTATGGAGTGATTCCCTAGCAGTACAAAACAGCAGAGTGGCAGGAAGGCCAAACAGCAAGGCAAGACAAATTTATTTCTATGGCGCGCCATCCCGGAGGTTCTGGGTGCCTTATATAAAAGCGAACAGGGAGGAAAACACAAGTAGGATAAAATACATACCATATTTACATACAGACTCATGTTAAAATCAATAAGTACAGTCTAAAAACATCATTCAGTGTAATGGCTCCAATTGGTCTGGAAAGGCCAAGTGAAAAAGATGAGTATTTAGATCCTTTTAAAATTATCCACTGTTGGGGCCTCCCTGCCAGAGATGGGAAATGTGTTCCAGAGGGCTGGATCAGTGACTTTGTAGGCTCGGTCACCGGAACTTTTTAACCTGGCCCTTGGAACTGCCAGGAGGGCCCTGGTGGAGGAATGGAGGGAGTGGACTGAGGAGGCAGGTGTCAGGCGATCAGCCAGGTAGCCACTGCCCAGTCCATATAGGGCCTTATAAGTGAGCAAGCCCACTTTGAAGATGATCCTGCACCTGACAGGCACCCAGGGCAGAGCTTACAAGACTGGGGTCACATGACTAGACTTTGGCAGGCCTGTCAGTAACTTGGGCACTGCATTCTGTACCAGCTGCAGCTGGTGGAGAGTCCCTCCACTGACACCGAAGTACACAGCATTGCAGTAATCTAGCCTAGATGTAACAAAGGCATGAACAAGTGATGGCAGATCCTCGGGTGGAACTAGGGGTTTAATCCTGGTGACATTCCTTAAGTGGTAGAAATCACTTTTGACGACAGAGGATACCTAAGTATCAAGAGTCAATCTATCATCCAGGATGATGCCAAGATTTCTCACCCTAGGGGAAGCCATCAATGGAGTGGTCCCTAGGACCAATCCCGAGGCCGCTTCGGAGGCACTCCCATCACATCTGCGACCCGGCTCAATCACTAGTACCTCTGTTTTATCTGGGTTCAGTTATAACCAGCTGGAGGATATCCAGTCATTGATCTCAGACAGGCAGTTGTTAAGCAGGGACCGGATGAGACCCTTTAGACAGCAGGCCTTTAATAACGACAAGGTCGAAGCCAGTCCATCTATGGGACACCAGTTCCAGACTGTAGTGTTTAATGAAAGTGTGAACAGAACTCCACGAGGTGTCAGAGTATATGTCAGCTACCTGCCAAGGCTGAACAAAAACAAACAACAGGTGGCATACCACAGACTGGACCAAAAAGCTCCTTAACATGCCTCTGGTGACAGAAAGAAATGCAGGACACCAACTTTTTGGAAAGGCACTGTTTCAAGAAAGGGGCACCCACTATCCTGGAGGCAAACAAAACAAAAAGCTGCAAGAATTTTCTGGAGTCCTTCGTGGGGTCTGAACAGAAGCATAAAGACTTATGGACATTTACAGAATGCAGAATGACTTCCCCAGCACCCTGAAGGGAAAGGAGGAAAAAACCTGATCCTGGTTAAAGTACAAGGTATGTGGGATCTGAAACCTAAGCGTGCAGTTCAGAACCTATCCAAACAGGAAGTAATCACCACCACAAAAGTGTTTTCTGACAGAACTGGCCTTTGAACCTGAGGACACAGCTGCAACAGCCCTTTAAGGAATCTATAAGACACCTCAAAATGGGCCACAATCATGCCCCCTTATTGTACTGGCCTACCAGCGCAGTGGTAGCAGTGCTGATGACCTGGGTTCAGGAGCGAACCTAGGGGTATCGGAGGGCTAGGGGACAGCTCACCTCCTCCTTGGTGGGCAAGTGATGGGCTAGGATGCCTCAACCAGGAGGTGTCGCACTGACAGCCCTCAGACTAGGAGGAATGCTGGGAGGAACTGCATATCCACTCCCATCGGGGACACAGGAACACAGAAAAACCCTGCTGGTTAGACAGGTGACATTGCTCTGTAGCCACCACGTCCACTGCTGCCTGTGGGGCCACTAGATTGATATAAGGAAGCGCTGAAGAGCTGAAGACGATCCCGTCTAAGGGCGTGCAAGCCGGGGGGTTGTCCCTACAAGTGAGTCACAAATGGATCGGGGGGGCCAAGGTCACAGGCTGGGAGGCTCTTGGGCAGGACAGGATCAGGCTGGGAGTTGACTGAGAGAGGTCCAGTCAGTGGCGACTGAAGGGAAACAGAGTTTAAAGAAAAGAGAATAAATATAAAATTCATGTCCCCCTATCAGGGTATGAAAGGCCAAAAGGCGTACCATTACAGAAGAGTATTGGAGGCCCAAGTCCAACAGGGACCAAAGGTGATTCAACATAGGTTGCACCGGACATGAACAAATGGGAAGGGGAAGCACACCAAAGACTGAAATGTTTTCTGTCCAGGGAGTAAGTATGCTGGATAGACAGCTTACGAGCTGCCAGAAGAAAATCTGAAACCACCTGGGAGACCCCTAAAGCAGTATGGTTTTATGCCCTCTGCAGCCAGTCATGACACTGTGGAGGCCGAAGGTTCAGGTAGTGCCCTGGTCCTGCAGCAGCAGACCCACTCACAGAGTGAGCGGAACAGGGGGTTCCACCAGTATTAGTGTGGCCCCGTCCACAAACAGCTTGACCAAGACCTACTGGATCAAGAGGAAGTGGGGGAAAAGACTACAGAAACCACCCTTTCAGGAATGGGACAATGTTTCTGGCCCAAAAACTCCAGGCCCTGGAGCAAGTGAGCAAAAATACGGCAGTTTTGTGTTGTGTGGGGACACAAAAATGTCCAACTCAGGATGACCACTCTGAGCAAAGAGGTCACTGCGCACCTCGTGCAGAAGGTTCCACTCATGGTGCAGAGCAACTGACCTGCTGAGAGTCTGCCAAGACATTCAGAGAGCTGGGTAGGGATGTCCCTGGAACACAATGTATACCTCGCGGCCACAACTCCCATGCACACACAGCTTTTTGGCAAGGGGTAGGAGTGCATACCACCATGTCTGTTCAAGCAGTGCATGATATGTTGTTCATCCATACCAACAGAGCATGGGCCTAAAAGAGAGCGCTGGCAAGGCCCACAGGCTAAGAAGAAAAGTTGCCATCTCCAAAATGTTGATGTGGTGAGAGCAGTCCAAAGGGGAACCACGTGACGTGGGTCTTTAGTACTCGCAGATGGGCCCCCCAACCCATCCTGGAGGCATCCATAGTGAGGACCTCCTGCGGGGAAGGAAGGAGAAATGGGGATCTCAGAAGCAAGTAGGAGCAGTCTTGCCACCAGCAAAAGGCCCGGTGTAAGGGGGCCCATAACCAGAAAAGGGTGATCCAGGGACTGGAAAGCCTGGGCCCACTAAGTATGAAGCATCCACTGAGGAAATGTATATGTGGAGGCAAGCCAAGAGAAATGCCACAATTGAGCCAAAGCATATACCTCGCAGGGACCTGAACACTGGAAGCAATCAGCGTTTCCTGGGCCATTAGCATGTCAGCACAAGAGTTCAGAAGGAATTCCTGTGCCTAAGCCATGTCCAAGACAGCAGCGATAAACTGAAGGCACTGGCAAGGTGTCAGAAACTATTTGGATTCGCTGACCAGGATACCCAGTTGGTTGAACAACTAGTGATTGCATTACAAAGCCTAGATAGCTGCTTCCCAGAAAGGTGACTGAACGAACCAGTCATCCAGGAAATAGAATATGTACAGTCTCAAGGCATAAGGCCACAGCTACCACAGCAAAGCACTTTGTAAAGACTTACAGCACAAGGGATAAGCCCAAAGGCAAACTGATAGCACTAGCACTCCAAAAGGAAGTGCGGGTATTGATGGCTGTACAAAATCTTACTATGCAGGTATGCATTCTGCATGACTACAGCACAGAGCCATTCCCCATGCAAGAGCATACGGAGGAGGGACAGAAGACAACCCATACAAAACATTTTGTATGCAATATACTTGTTCAGGTCCGGGAGGTCGAGGACAGGACACAGATCTCCTGTTTTCTGGACCAGGAAGTATCTTGAATATAAACCCTAGTTCAGTTCAGCCAAGGGCACAGGCTAAATGGATCCTTTGTCCAAGACAGTACAGATTTCAGTCTTCGGGACGAAGAAGTGCTCTGGAAGATAGTGACAAGGGCTGGGAAGATGTATTGGTGGGTTGCATCTGATTCTCGTGCATAACCCTCCAGAATAATATCGAAGACCCGCGTGTCCGATGTGATTTTATTTTCAGAAACAAGGAAATCCTGCTCCATACCTAAATCCTTTGGAGTAGGGGGGAGGAAGGGTCAGAAGGCTTACAGGGAGGTGGGGGCACCGCTGGCAATCAGTACTAGTACAGTACAGTAGGGGCCCTAAAATGGCAACTGAAGGCTAAAGGCTGGGGCAGAGGCCGCTGCTGCAGACCGGCCAGGATGTCATGTACAGCAGGC
The DNA here is from genome assembly GCA_016271365.2 of Neoceratodus forsteri. Taxonomy (NCBI): domain Eukaryota; kingdom Metazoa; phylum Chordata; order Ceratodontiformes; family Ceratodontidae; genus Neoceratodus; species Neoceratodus forsteri. The sequence continues at coordinate 471,200,938 of CM057450.1, read as the reverse complement.
ATGGAAGACTGTGAAAAGAACTGCTACCATGCCCACGTGCTGGTGAGCAAGGAACTTCAAGGAGAGTTGAGTCTTTTTTTAGTTTGTTTATCTGTTTTTACAAGTCCTTCAGCATGAGCTACAGGTCAAGACCAAATCATTTTTGGCCACAAAAGGGCAAGTTAAGAACCAACTGTGTAACACTGCTAGCAAACCCAACCACTCGTAGCCTGAAATACAGCAAAGGGAAATACCAGAAGCAGTGGCACGAGCAGATAAGTGAGAGGCACCATATACAGAACACAGTAAATGCTTACCAGATTCCAGGCCATGTGCAACACACTTCAGAGTTGGCAGATACATCGAGAAATTTATCTTCTACAGTAGACAAAGACTTCCACAGGCTGTTCTGCTATTTAATCATATAGGCCTGGTAGCTGGCAATATGGAGGCCTAGTGAGGCACAAGAATAGGTCAGTTCGCCCCTAATGTCCAACTTTTTAGACTCCTTGTCAGGAGACAAATAGCTCATATAAGGAGGAGCCCAGGGCCTACCATAAGCAGCAATAATGACAGACAAGTCCAATTCGGGCTGGGTGGTTTAAAAAGCATTAATAGAAGGGGCAGAATATTGTTTATCTGCCGTGCTAGGTACAGCAGGGAATGTACTGGGCCTGTGCCATGCCGCCATGGTAGCATCCACCAAAGCTGAGTAAATGGGAGGAATGGTCACTAAAGGGGGAGAAGACCTCCAGGAATTCACAGAGATTCCATTTAGTAGAATCTTCCTCCTCGGCAACAAAGCCCAGCTTGTACTGGATGAAGCATAGTGAAGTCTGACATTAGGCATCCTCTGGGGGTGGGACAAATCAGTTTGTGAGCTGGTGATTAGTTGGCTACTGGCTTTATAAATCTGATAGCCAAATTAACATTTTAGGGACCATTATAGCCAAATTAACATTTTTAGTGGCCATTCTTTTTAAAGGCTCACAAATCACTTTGTGCAGAGGTAGCCAGTAACTTGTAAAATCTGGTAGCTAAACCATTTTCTAGTGGCCAATGGCCATCTAGCTATCTAATTTATCCCACGGGGAGGGGGGTATAAACCACAGCATCTTTACTACAAGAGAAGCCAGTGGAAATAGTGTAAAGGCCATAAGCAAGCTGCTCACCTCAATATCTTCTTATTCCGTATCTAGAAGGTTAAAATGTTATTCATCTTTCTCTTCCTCTGGCTGAGGAAGAGGAGGAGGGACCACAAGGGCCGCAAACTGTTGAGAACGGGGTAGAAATTAACAATATAAAACCTAACTGAACCATCTTCTACGAGGATATCTCTTTCATCAGGCCATACCTTTGCGACGAGTACCAAGCAGTACCAAAAGGAGTGCGGGGGGGGGGGGAGTGGAATCAAGAGAGGAGGCCTTGTAGGACTCCAAGGCCAAAGTCTGCATGTTTGTGAGAGTGGATGTCCAGACTGTAATGTTTGATGAAGGTGTGGACAGTACTCCAGGTGGCTGCTGCACAAATATCAGCAGCAGATACACTGTGGAAACAAGCAACGGAGGTGGCCATCCCCCTAGTGGAGTGGTCATGAACTCTACCAGGAAACGATACAATTTGTTAGTCACTTGGACAAGCATCGTTTAGAAACAGGGGTGCCCTCTTTCATGGGGCTGAATGAAACAAAAAGCTGAGAGGACTTTCTGAAGGCCTTGGTGCGACTAAGGTAGTATCTCAGGATTCTATCTACATCTAAAATATGGAGCAATGCTTCCCCTGAATTGGTATGCTCTGGGTAATAGACTGGAAGGTGGATGGTTTGATTCAAAGTAAACTCAGACACCACCTTAGGAAGAAACTCAGGATTAGTGCGCAAACACCCCGTCTTTGTGAAAAATCAAATACGGAGACTCACACGACAGCCAGCAGCTCTGAAATTCTTTGAGCAGAAGTAATAGCAACTAAAAAGAATGCTTTCCCAGAGAGAAGGTGCAGGCCGCAGCTTGTGGCAGACTAAAGTCAGTGTCAGTGGCTCAGTAGGTAGCACACTCGCCTCTGAGGCCGGGAGATCAGAGGGCTGTGGGTTCAGTTCCCACATCTGGCACTTGGGTTAATATCCCAGTACTGACACTGTAGTGCAGCATGAGAGGGGTGCTGCACTTCTGAGGTGCCGTCTTTCGGATGAGACGTTAAACCAAGGTCCCATCTGCCTGGATTGGTGGTAGTTCAGGTGGATGTTAAAGATCCCATGGCACTTATCAAAAAGAGTAGGGCAATTTCCCTGGTGTCCTGGCCAAATTTCCCTCATTCACTAAAAATACCACCAACAGCTTAATCTGGTTCAAGGTCAGTTGGCATTCATCTGTATCCCCTTCCCCCGGGTCATGCCTGAAAATAGGCAGGATTTGTCTAGTGCACTTACCCGGTCAACAAAAACTAAATAAATAAATAAAATGAAAAGAAACCAATGTAAGCATTTCCAAAAAAATTAAGGTCCCATGGGGGCACCGAATTTCGTATAGGGGGCTTTAACTCTCCACTTCAACATGTGTTTTCATAAATAAGATGTTTCAGCTGTTAACAATTTACTAGAAGATACATGTTTTTATTTTCAATGTTCCTTTCCAAGATTTACAGCACTTCTTGGTAGTCCAGCTAAAATGTCTGTATAGAAAACATGAAAACATTTGTCTCTCCCCAGTTAACCTCACAGTGCCTTTGTTTATGACATCATAGTGCTCACCATGACAACAGACTGTAATCTCACAAACAGCAAATGTGTGGTAAGCAGGGGACAGTCAGATACATTTTTAAAGACTCAGTGAAATAATTTCTGCATTACCTACAATATTTAGTAGACCAACGCAGGGAAAAGTAAAAGAAAAATCCAAGAACTAGAAAACAATAAAGCAAAAACATAACCAGTGCAAATCTAGTGTTTTAAAGAGTAAGTGCTTAGTAAGGATGTACATCTTAAATAATGAAGGTTTGGGACCTTTAGACGCCTCTGCAATCATCTTTTTTGCTTTTATTTTAGTTACCTTTTCATCATTTTATTTGTATTTTATGAACTACTAGTGAAAAAAGAACCCAATAGAATTACTGTATATTGATGTCAGAAAAGCTTTACTGGCAAGGCTGGAAGTGTATTTCAATGGGAAACTGTAAACCTGTTTTCAGGTTTCTATAGAGAAATAACATTTTTTACCATCAAAATATTATATATTTATTAGAACTATGTGATTTTGAAAACATGATTTTTTTTTATAATTTAGCTGGTGATATTTTCTTCATAAGCAGATTTTACTTAAGAAGAAAAAAAGGAGAAGCAAGTTACTGTTTTAAAAATTGCAAAATCATACAGATGGACCACAATGGTACAAACATATAAAAGGCAAAGTTTGTTGCTGAAAGAAGTGTTTATCTCTTTAGAAAAAGACAGAAAAATATATTTAGTTTCTCATTGGGCTGCTAAGTATCTGGCAGTTTCTGAAATCACAATACCAGAATTCTGTTGAATTCTTTTTACTAGCACTGTGAAAAACAAAGGCTAAAACAATCTTGTTTCACTGTACAAACAACATATTTTATTATAAAAGCAAGAAGCAATTGCTAACACATCAGCGTACTGTACATAAAGTAGTCAGCTGCCTATTGATTAATACCTACTCTTTAAGCTTTTTATTATAACAGAGAGTTGCTCTTTCAGTGTAGAAGGTCCCTGAGGAACGTCCGTGCCACCTCCAGTTGAGCCACCGGACGTCCATCAACAGGTGCATGAAAGGCTGATATCGCCGATAGACGAACCTTAAGGATAAAGTATTGAAGACCTGCATCTGACAGTGTGAGCAAGTATTACAAAATATGATTAACTGGACATGTAAAAGGGTCCAGATGGCGTGAAGCGGCCCATGTGATAAACCACTTCCATTTGAGAGCATAGGTGTGTCTGGTGAAGGGTTTTCTAGTGGCCACCAGAACATCCACCAGTTGTTGGGAGACTCCAAAGCGAATGATGGCTATGTTTTGTTTTCAGGAGTCTGGTGTGAAGGTAAAAGGACTTTAGGTCGGGGTGAACCAGAGTACCCCGGTCCTGGGTCAGAAGATCGTGTTGGAGTGGCAATGGTATTAGGGGCTCCACTACTACGTATTTCAGGAGTGGGAACCAAATCTGCTGAGGCCAGAAGGGGGCTACGAGTATTAGTGTTTCACCCTCCTGTTTCAGTTAGAGGAGCACTTTCCGAATGAGAGGAGAGGAGAGGAAAGGAAAGGAAAGCATACAGAAACATCCCTGTCCAGTAGAGGGACAATGCATCTTGGCAGAAAATTCCAGGCTCTGGCTCGAGCGAGCGGAAACTTGGCAGTTTTGTGATGTGTTGAGATTCAAAGAGGTTCAGGTCTGGTCAGCCCCACATTGCAAAAAGGTCTTCCACCACAGAGGTCAGGAGTTCCCACTCATGCACCACTGACAGGGATCTGCTGAGCTTGTCTGCCAATATGCTTCGGATGCCTGGAACATGAACAGCTGAGAGGGTGAAACCATGTTCCAGAGCCCAGTACCACAGTCTCATGGCCTCCCTGTACAGCAGGTAGGAATGAGTCCCCACTTGTTTGCTGATGTAATGCACCACAATGGTACTGTCCATCTGTATTAACAGAGGACCTGGAGACAGACATGGGAGGAAAGCACGAAGGGCATACAGGTCAGCACAGAGTTCTAGCAAACTGATATGCAAGGTGCATTCCAGCAGGGTCCAGGTGCCCTGCGTTTGATAAGGCCCAGGTCTGCACCTCATCCCATGCCTGAAGCGTCTGTGGTTAGGATATGCAGAGGGGGAGGAGAGAGGAATGCAATTCCTTTGAGAAGGTTGCCACGATCCATCCACCATAACAATGTTTTGCACAGAGGTGTCATGACAAGGACTGTTTAGTCCAAGTCATCCGTCAGCTGGTGCCACTGGACCCAGAGGTTCCACTGACAGATGCGCATGTGCAGTCTGGCTAATGGGACTCTGATAATGGATGCCGCCATGTAACTTAGAAGGTGTATGAATGACCTGGTGGTGATATAATGACTGGTTTAAATGGAGTGGGTTCAGGGGTGTAGCCAGGGATTTCAGATCTGCACACCATGTGGACTCACTGCTACACCCCCCCCTCCCCGGGCGTAGCCAGACAATATACAAATGTACACCAGGACCATGTTTGTTGCCTCATTTGGAACAATAAATACAACTTTCATATCTCACAACAATGCTTGTTGCCATGCATTGTTCCCTAACACACCCAAATACCAGCCCAGAGCCTGTAAAGTTGTATTGTCCCTGGGATGCAAAGAGAGTATTAGTGACCAGTTCTTCTAGTTTCGACTCCTACGAATAAAATTACAGAAAGGTTCAGTATTTTCTTTGTTAGTTTTCATGGAAAAAGGAAACAGTTCAGAGCTTATTTGCTACCCCCCCTTAAATAAAAGTGCACACCATGGAGTGCTTGGAGTATGCCTGCCTACACCCATGAGTGGGTTTGAGCAATGAGGTGGTCAGCCCAGTCCTCTGGTAGAAAGGACATTCTGAGGGAGGTAACCAACACAATCACAATGTATTGGAGGCATTAACAAGGTGTCAGTACTGATTTTGGACACTGACTGTAATACCCAGGGTGTCGAACATCTGCCAGTTCGACCTAGCGTATATAAGAGCTGATCCCTGGGGTTGGCTTTCAGGAGCCTGTCATCCAGGTAGGGAAACACACACAGGCCTTCCATGCAAAGAGCTGCTGCTATGACAGAAAAGCATTTGGTAAAAACACGCAGCCCTGAGGATAAGCCAAAAGGCAATACCCTGAATTGGTAATGATTCCCTTGAAAGAAGAATCTCAGATATTCTCTGAGATTTCCTGATTTTGATGTGGAGGCAGGCATCTTTCATATCTAGGGAACACAGCCAGTCTCCTTGCTGCAGTAGTGGAAGGAGCCCCAGGAAGGTGACCATCCTGACCTTTTTGTAATCTATGAAGCGGTTGAGACCCTTGAAATCTAGTATGGGGCACAAGTCACTTGTTCCACATGGGGACCAAGAAGTACCTAGAATAAAAGCCAGTGTTCTGTTGTTCTTGAGGAACCAGTTGGATGGCTTGCTTTTGGAGGAGGGATTGAACTGCCTCCAGTAACAGAGCAAGATGTTCTGCTGAATAATTTTTGCACAGGTGGGTGGTCTGTAGGACTGTCTAAGAGTTCCAGAGCAAGGCCTTTGTCTATAATTTCTAGAACCCAGGCATCTGAGGTGATCTCCATCCACTGGGTTAAGCAGAGGGAGATGCGACCGCCCCTACAGCCACTCCTGGAGGTTGAAGTGGCTGGGGGAGGGCTGGGGAGTCAGGCTGTACCAGTGGGGCTGTTTCCCCTGCTCCACCACCTCGAGGTGCTTTGGAGTGAGCACCTGGAGTATGTGATGTTGCTGGTAATGCTTCTCCTTTTATTTTACTCTGCTGCCTGGAAGGGAGGCATTGACCTCTGACCCCCGCAGGTCAGTAGGAACCCCGAAACCAACCCCTAGGCTGGGTGTGGCAGAGAGACCGAACATATTTTAAGGTTCTACCTGAAACTTGTAGATCCCATAAAGTATCCTGCACATCAGGGCCAAATAGCTGATGGCCCTGAAAAGGAACATTTTGTACAGCCTGCTGGACATTACAAGCACTCAGCCATGAATATCTTCTAAGGCAGATCCCTGAAGCAGCTGCCCTGACAGAGACATCTGAGATATCATAAGCTTCTCGAAGGAGGTGTTTGCCCACATCAGTACCTGTAGTGAGAAGTTTAAGTAATTCTTGCTTCTCTGCACTCTTGGGTAATGCCAGTGCAATACTCTTGGCCTTACACCAGAGGTAGTTTTCATTCTTCATCTTATGGGCCTGGCATCTTGCAATGCGTAGGCACGAAGATGCTGAGGCATATGTCCTTCTGCCTATGACATCCAGCCTCCGAGACTCCTAGTCAGAACGGAGGGAGCTAAGGTGTTTGGGTGCCATAAACCTGTCATGAGCTGCAGTAGTAAGTACTGAGTCCACCCCAGGCTGCGTGGCATAAAATGGTTTGCCTGATGGGGCAAGATACAATGTATCTGCCTTTCCAAGGACTGCAGGGATGTTGCTGGGCCTGTGCCAAGCAGCATAAGAGGCTTCCTCTAAAGCTGGTAAATGAGGAGGCACAACTATAGGTAGAGATTCAGGGAGCACCAAAACATCCAGTAAATTCTTTTTGATGGTGTCGTGTTCCTCCAGGGCAAATCCCATAGCAGCCTGAAGTTGCTATATCATGGAAAGAAAGAACGGGTTTTTCAGAGATGACCTGGGAGTGTTAATGACAAAGTCCTCACTACAGGTTGATATAGTACAGCTGGTACCATGCTCACAGGGTAGCTCGGCTGACTCCTCAAGGTCCTTCTCCTCCTGTATAATAAGGTCTGGAGTACATTCATAAGTGTTACCAGGAGTGTCGATGGGCAGGAGGGAGCAGACTGGCAATGACAGCAGCCGCTGTGAAGGTGGTTGCTGTGGCACAGAGGGGTCTGGTGTCATTGAGGGGAGAGGCGTAAGCATCCCCGTCGACAGTGGGATAGTGCTAGGTAGGGAAGGCAACAGGCAGCGAATCATCTCGGAGAATGTGATAGGAGTTGCTTAAGCGCTGGCGCCCAGTTGAGAAAGGGGCATGACGACAGGGGTCGACGGTGGAGATTGTGAAACCGATGACATCAATGGCACACTGGGGATCATCAAGCCAGTGGTGTCTACACCTAACCCCAACTGTTGTGGGAGGTAGACAGGCAGGGGGGCTGAAAACATTGCTGCTGGAGTGGTCGATGGCAGCACAGAAACCATACCTGAAACAGGCTTATGAGGTAAGAAAAAATTACTTGCCATAGTAATGTTGTTTCTTCTTATGGAGTCTTGCTGTACTCTGACAATATGCAGTATGACCAATCAGTTCAGCTGTCTCAGACAGTTAAGAGTTAAACCCTATGCAAATGCACAGAACGTTGAGCTCAAGCTCTGTTTTCAAACCACTGTCCTTGGTGCATTCTATATAACTGACCAGATTCTTATGTAGCTACTAATAATAAAAGCTAAATACAAAAATAATTTATAACTATAGCTAACACTCCAAAGGTAAATACACACAACAATAGGCATAAAGACGACAAGTCACTGATGCCCCCAAAAAAACACCACCCACTGGTGGGTAAAGGAGTTAACAACTGGAGTGCAGAGACCCCGCTTCCCTTGGTTCCAGAGGGGAGGCAGGGTGGGAGGTCAGAATACAGCAAGACTCCATTAGAAGAAACAACATTACTATGGTAAGAAATTTTTCTTCAAACAATATGAAGTCTTGCTGTATTCTGACAATATGCAGACTACCAAGCAGTGCCTCATGGAGGTGGGAACAGAACCTACTTAGGGAATAGGCTCTGCAGTACTGCTGCACCAAACCTGGCATCACTCTTGGCCTGGGTGCCCAGGCAGTAGTGCTTGGTGAATGTGTGAACAGTTTTCCAGGTAGCTGCTTTACAAATGTCAAACGGGGATATCTCTGGCAGCTGCTATGGTGGCAGCTGTCCCCCTAGTAGACTGAGCCCTCAAACCCACTGGTGGCTCCTTACCTAGTTTGCCATAGCAGAACTAGATGCAAGCCACAATCCATCTGGCAATGGTCCTCTTTGTGGCTGGCCTGCCTTTACCCACTTCACCACAGGTAAGGAACAACTGAGTACAGTCTTTCCTATGGTCCTTTGTTCTGTCCGTGTAATAGCTGATGGACCTTTTTACATCCAAGCTATGCAGCCTGTGTTCGCCTCAACTGGAATGATCAGTGAAGAAGACAGGCAATGTTATGGACTGATTCAAGTGGAAGTCAGAGACTACTTTGAGGAGGAACTTTCTGTTAGTCAGTAGAACAATCTTGTCCTTGTGAGGGGCCAATGTAGTTGGGTTCTACTAACACGGCCTGAAGCTCACTGATCCTCCTGGCTGAGGTGATGGCAACCAAAAACACAGTCTTCCATGACAGAAATTTGAGCTCTGCTGAGGACATAGGCTCAAAGGGGAGCTACATAAGCTGAGCTATGCAGATATTAAGGTCCCAAGAAGGGGTAGGCTCCCTGTGAGGAGGGTGAAGATGGAGTAACCTACTGAAGAATTTCTTACGGATAGGATGGGCAGCTAGGGAAGGGCCCTTCCCAGCTGACAGATAGGCAGAAACAGCTGCCAAGTGCACCTTCAGGGTAGAGGGCTGCAGGCCCCAGGATTGAAGGTGAACTAAGCAATCCAACAGGACTGCCAGGTTGGCCTCCTGTGGGTCCACGTCCTTCTGGGAACACCAGATGGAGAATCTCTTCCATTTGGAGGAGTAAGTTTTTCTGGTAGAAGGTTTCCTGGAGACCCCAAGGATGTCCAGGACTATTTCTGAGAGATGCAGGCCTGCATACTCTAAGTCTTCAAGAGCCAAGCCTTGAGCCAGAGGGACTCGAGGTTGGGATACAGGATCCTTCCTTGGGAGGGAGTCAGCAGGTTGTGCCTCCTGGGGAGGCGAATTGGACTGGCCACTGACAGGGACAACAGCATCGAGTACCACGGCTGTCTGACCCAATCTGGAGCAATCAGAGTCATGGTGGCTGTCTGAACCCTGAGCTTGACTAAGACTCTGGATATCAGAGGGAATGGAGGAAATGCATACAGAAACCTGCCCGACCAATCCAGTAGCAGAGCATCTAGAGGCACTGAGCCCAGTGCTTGGGGCCTGCAACAGACCTGGGAAAACTGATGATTGTCTGGGGATGCAAAGAGATCCATATCTGGAGTGCCCCATCTCCTGAAGATTTTCACCAGAATTTGTCTGTTCGGGGTCCATTCGTGATGGCCCTGGTTGATCCTGCTTAGAGCATCTGCCAGGACATTGTCCTTCCCTGGCAGATGGACTGCTGATAGACAGATGTTTAGGGAATAGGCCAAATTCCAGATCTTCATGGCATCTGTGCACAGCACTGAGGATCTTGTTCCCTCTTGTTTGTTGATGTAGTACATCGTGGTGGTGTTGTCTGTTTTGACCTGCACCATCTTGCCCCGTAGCATCTTGACAAATGACTGAAGTGCTAGGAACACTGCTCTGAGCTCCAGGATATTTATATGCAATACAGACTCCTGCTGGAGCCATGTTCCATGAGCAGTGTGTTCCCCTAGGTGAGCTCCCCACCCTAGTAGTGAAGCATCTGTGGTCAGCACTACTGAAGGAGCTTTGTTGCAGAAAGGGGACTTCTGCCCTGAGGTTGTCCCTGTCTTGCCACCACTCTAGTGCTTTCAGCAAAGTGGCAGTTACAAGTATTAGTTTGGACAGAGAATCCCTCTTCTGGGACCAAAAGGACCTCAGGTGGAACTGGATGTCCCTCATCTGAAACCTGGCCCCCGGGACTACTGCTATGGTAGCAGCCATGTGGCCCAGGAGCTGTAGGAAGTACCTTGCTGCTGGGCGAGGAACCTGAAGATGGAAAGACTCTGCCAACTGGATGAGAGCGTCCGCCCTTCTTGGAGGCAGAAAGGCCTTTGACTGAATTGTGTTCAGCTCTGCTCCTATGAAATCTAGGATCTGGATGGGTTTCAGAATAGATTTCTTGTGGTCACCAGGAACCCCAGTGATTGGAGGATATCCTCTGTGAGGGCTAAGGCTTCCTCTACCTGTTGTGAGGAATGACCCACTACCAACCAGTTGTCCAGGTAGGGATAGACCGTGACTCCTTGCCTTCTTAGATGTGCCACAACCACTGCTAGGCACTTCGTGAAGGCCCTGGCATGGCCCTGAACTGATAATTGCCTAAAGGCAGCCTGAATCTGCGGTATTTCCTGTGAGACTGCCTGATGGGAATGTGAAAATAAGCATCCTTTAGATCTAGGGATGCTAGTCAATCCCCTTGTCTGAGAGTAGGTAAATGATAGCCAGAGTGACCATCTTGAATATGGCTTTGTGAGGTGCTTGTTTAGGTATCTCAGATATAGAATGGGCTGCCACTCCCCATTTTCTTTTTCAGGCTTCGGAAGTACCTAGAATACAATCCTTTTCCTCTGTGCTGAGAGGGAACAGGCTCTACTGCCCTGACTTGAAGTAGGGTGGAAACCTCTGCCTCCAGCAGGGCTGTTTCTCAGAGGGTGACAGATCTGAATGATCTTGCTCCTGTTTTTGGGAACAGTTTGAAACTGAGAGCAAGACCCTGGCCTACTACCTCCAGGACCCATCTGTCTGAGGTGATGGATTGCCAGGCCTGAAGGTAGTAGGCCAGCCTGCCCCCTACTGGTGGTGGGGAGGCGGCCCGGACAGACACCTCAGGGTGTCTGTTTAGAGGGTGTAGTGGACTGAGAGGTGGAACCAGCACAGCCAGTGCCTCTTCTGCCTCTACCTCTAAAGTTACCCCTAGGCTACTGGTAGGAGGGGAAGGCTTGAGCCTGATGGAAAGGCCTGGGGTAAGGCCTACCTCTGCCTCCTCTAGTCTGCCATCTTTGAGGGGTGGCAGCCTTTTCTTTGGCAGCCGCATTCTTGTAGGCTACCCTGTATTCAATCATCTTTTTCACATATGCCTCTGTTTGTTCCCCAAAGAATTTTGTGTCGGGAGAAAATCAATGGCATTGTTCTTCATGTCTTGGGAGAGACTGGTACATCTCAGCCAAGAAAACCTCCTGAGGGGGATGGCCGAAGCCATAGAACGAGAAGCTGCATCACTGGCATCCACTGCCATGTGAAACTGGCATTTGGATGACTGAACCCCTTTACTGACAAGCTCCTGTAAGTCTGCTACCAGTTCAGGGGGAGCCTTCTTGGCCAACTGTCCCACTGACTCCCAGAAGGACTTCTGGTATCTAGATACGTAGGCCATACAGGATGCTTGCCTGATACCCAAGAAGGCAGCTAGATACCCTCTTTTTGCTAAGGAGTCAATTTTTCTTGAGTCCTTATCAGAAGGATGAGAAGCAAGAGGGGTGCCAGCTTTCTCACAACCTGCAGCTTGTACTACCCCCATATGACTGCAGTGGCTGCTTAAAAATTCAATGCCATTGCCAGCCAACACATATTTCCTGTACATTTTTTTGTCCACTGAAGGGACAGAACTTGGGGTCTGGAGAATTCTAGAGGTCTGTTTTTTGAGACTTATAAACAGCAATTGTAAGTCCCTGGGAAACAGGGAGATCCATCATCTCCTTATAGTCATCCTCCTCCTCCTCCTGTCTAGTCCCTTGGACAGACAACTGCAAAGTCTCTGCTACCTACCTCATGAATGCAAAATGAGAGGTAGAATCTCTTGTAGGATGAGGTGGAGACTCATATTGAGGATGTTCAGGAGAAACCTCAGGCTCAACAAGTTCTCCTAGATCCTCTTCATCATAATCTTCATAAATCGGACTCATAAAATTCCTCCAGATCCAGAGAGCCTAAAGGAACCGAACTAATAAGCGTCTGAACTGAGGTATGAGTTACCAGTCGTTGAGCTGGTTCACCCCAACCAGGTTGCGATGACTGGACAATGTATATTGCTTTTGCGATCTCCTCAGCGGTTGGAGCTGCAACCGCTTGTTTACGTGGTTCCGAACCACTTTTCCTCATTTTTTCACAGGGCCCATATCAGGGGCTGAGTCTGCTTGTCTTTTCCCCGACGAGGTTTCACCCTGGTCTGAGAGTTCGGTCACTGGTTCAACCAGTTTGTCTTTTGAACCAGACCGGCCCTCATCGGAAGGTTTCTCCAGTCTGTCCCTCAGTTTACCCAACCGTCTATCTAGGGTAGCTCGAGGAAAATGTTTACAGATTTCGCAGTTTGATTGCAAGTGGTCAAACCAAAGGCAATACAGACACACTAAGTGCAGATCAGCCTTAGCAAATTGCTGCCCGCACTCGGTGCAGCGCTGAAACCCAGTGGGACTGTTTTTTCTCTTGGGTTTCAAGGACATAACCCTCACTAAATTTAGAGCTTAACCCAGAGGCTTAGTTAGACCAGTTAAGTAAATCCAATTAATAACCTTTTATCTGAAGTGGCTTAGTCGGACCCAGATAAGCAAAAGCAAAATAACGTATTTACCCCTGATGGCTTTAGTTAGGCCGGGTAAAAAGAGAGACAAAGTTTTGGGCAGCAAGTGGTTCAGCACCTGCGTTAAAAACTGAGATAAAGTCTCGGTTTTTAGTCCAAAACTTTGGACCAGATCCCTAAACACAATAAAGACAGACTTTAAATAATACTTTACCACAAGAAAAGTAAGAAAATCTTCGATTTCCTCCTGGTCACAGAGAACCGTTTAGAAACCGAAAACTTACCAAAAATGAAGTAAACCTAGACTAGTCTAACCTGTACCCGCAGGACAGAGGTTTGAAAAACAAAAGAAATAAACGGTAGTTTGAAAAACCATTGAAATTCAAAATTTAACCGAAGATGTTGAGGGGCAGTCTCCGAGGCGTCTTCACATGTAAGCGGAGTAAAGAATCTGGTCAGTTACATAGAATGTACAGAGGATAGTGGTTTGAAAACCGAGCTTGAGCTCAACGTTCTATGCATTTGCATAGGTTTTAACTCTTAACTCTCTGGGGCAGCTGAACTGGTTGGTCATACTGCATATTGTCAGAATACAGCAAGACTTCATGTTGTTTGAACCTGGAGTGGAGCTGAGACAATCTGTCCTTGTCCCTATGCTTGTGGCTGGACTTATTAATGGATTTGGATGACTTTGAAGTGGTCAAATAGGCTGGCAACACTGATGTCTCATGAGACTGCTTCAAAGCAGCCTGTTCTGTAAACTGCTTCTTCATGTTGGCAACTTGTTTCTTTACTAAAAACATTTCTAAGGCACTTTTGCAGTGTCACAAGCATTGCAGAGTTAAAGCCCTTACAAATTTGGCAGTCGCCGACGTCGTGGTCAAAGCCTAAGCAACAAACACAAATAGCGTGGGAGTCGCTGGTGTACATTTTATTACCGCACTCACAGTAAAAAAATAACTTCAACAGATCCCTTGCCTACATACAGGTCCTTGACTGATCACTTAATAAGCGATTACTGTGACTGAAAAGAAGAGAAAGCGGTGTGGTAACTGACAGTGTTTCCATATGGCATGTGACAAGCAGAAGAGATAGCAAGAAAAGAACTGAGGAGAGGAGGGGCTGCTCACACTTATACGCATGCTGATGCCCAACGTCATCACAGGTGGCCCCTGGGGGCATTGTTTATAAAAGTTTCCAAGTGGTCCAACTGCCTGAGGGCTATATCTTCCACAGGTGTGACCTAAGAAAAAAATTACTCACCTTAGTAATGTTGTTTCTTCTAATGGAGTCTTGCTGTATTCTGACTATTGCAGTGATCACCAACCTCTGAACTGCCCCGGAGCACAAAGAGTTAACTTTCCATGCAGGGCATGGAACGCTGAGAACTAAAACCATCAGATCTTTACGAGCAATACTAACTAGAAGTTCTGTGTGGAAACTGTAAGACTCACACTAGCCAACTGGTAACTAAATTTATCCAAAAAGGTTTTTTTGGTTTCAAAGCAAAGACTCAAGTCAGGAAACCCAAAAAACAAAAACACAACACACCCAAAATAAAGGATGGTGAGAAAGGGGCACCTCTAGGGTGCCAACACTGCTCCTGCCCACCCACATCCCAAAAACCAGGTTCTGAGAGGGGAGGAGGAATCAGAATACAGCAAGACTCCATTAGAAGAAACAACAATTAAAGTGAGTAATTTTTCTTCAAACAACATGAAGTCTTGCTGTATTCTGACAATACAGACTACCAAGCAGTACCTCCAGGAGGAGGACAGAACCTACTTTGGGAACAAGCTCTGAAGTACTGCTGTGTCAAACCGAGCATAACTCCTAGCCTGGATATCCAGAGAGTAATGCTTGGTGAATGTATCGACTGTTTTCCAGGTGGCTGCTTGACAAATTTCTAAGATAGGAAAATCCCTGGCAGCAGCTAGGGAAGCAGCTGTACCTTTAGTAGAGTGAGCCCTCAGGCCTGAAGGTGGGGTTCTACCCAGTTTTTCATAGCAGAATTGTATACAAGAGACAATCCACCTGGCAGGTTTGCCCTTACCGACCTCTCCATATGTGAGGAACAACTGGAAGGACTCAAACCTGTGACCCTTGGTGCACTCTATATAGTAGCTAAGGGCCCTTTTTACATCCAGGCTGTGCAACCTCCTCTCTCCAGAGGAGGAATGGTCAGTGAAGAAAACAGGGAGAGACAGACTGATTAAGGTGGAAATCTGAAACCACCTTAGGCAAAAACTTCCTGTTAGTCCTTAGGACCACTTTATCTCTATGGAAAGAGATGAAATCAGGCTCCACTGACAAGGCTTGCAATTCACTGATACGCCTGGCAGAGGTAATGGCTGCCAAAAACACAGTTTTCCAAGTCAAGTACTTAAGCTCTGCAGAGGACAAAGGCTCAAAGGGTGGTTGCATAAGCTGAGCAATGCAAACATTAAGGTCCCAAGCAGAAGCAGGGTCCCTAAAGGGAGGATTGGTGTGCAGCAATCCCTTGAAGAACTTACAAAACACAGGATGGGCTGAAAGAGGAGAGGGCTTGCCTACTGACAAGAAGGCAGAAACAGCTGCCAGATGCACTTTAAGTGTAGCTGGTCTAAGCCCCAAGCCATTAAGATGAACCATATAGTCCACGACTGTAGACAACCCAGCAGATTCTGGAGAAATATGCTTACTAGGGCACCAAATAGTGAACCTTTTCCATTTGGAGTTGTAAGTCTTGCTAGTGGAAGGCTTTCGAGAAGCCTTCAGGATATCCAGAACCCCTTGAGAGAGGTGCAGATCAGAAAACTCTAACTCTTCAAGAGCCAAGCCTTGAGATTGAGAGATCTGAGGTTCGGATACCAAATCCTCCCCTGAGAGGATGTCAACAGGTTGTAATTCCTGGGAAGAGACAAGGGAAGATCGACTGCTAAGGACAGCAACAGAGGGTACCAGGGCTGTCTGGCCCAGTCTGGAGCAATCAGAATCACTTTGCATGGTTGAGACCTGATCTTGACTAGCACTTTGAACAAGAGAGGGAAGGGAGGGAAAGCATACAGGAACTTCCCTTCCCAATTCAGTACCAGAGCATCCAGGGGGACTGAGCCCAAGACTGGGGGTCTGCAGTAAAAGAGAGGAAGTTGGTGATTGTCTGGGGCTGCAAAAAGATCCATCTGTGGGGTGCCCCATCTAGATAAAATCACTTCCAAAACTAGGGGATCTAGGGTCCATTCGTGATGGCCTTGAGATACCCTGCTGAGAGCATCTGCTAGGACATTGTCCTTTCCTGGGAGGTGAACTGCTATCAAAGAGGTTTGCAGGGAATAGGCCAGAGACCACAACTTCATTGCTTCTATACACAAGGCCGTAGACAGAGTGCCTCCTTGCTTGTTGATGTACCACATTGTGGTGGTATTGTCTGTTCTGATCTGGACCACCTTGTTCTGTACAGATTTGGAAAAGGCTTGCAGTGCCAGAAACACTGCTCTGAGTTCCAAGAGACTGATGTGAAGCAGAGATTCTTGAGGAGACCACAGCCCTTGGGTGGTAAGATCCCCCAAGTGGGCTCCCCAGACCAGCAGGGAGGCATCTGTGGTGAGTATTATTGAATGAGACTGAGTGACAAAAGGAACTCCCTGTCTTAAATTGTCCTGATCCTGCCACCACTGCAAAGCCTGGATCAGGGTTCAAGTTACTGGGACTAGTTTGGTAAGGGAATCCTTTCTTTGGGACCAGAAGGCTCTTAAGTGGAACTGAATGTCCCTCATCTGGAGTCTTGCTCCCTGGACCACTGCTATAGAGGCTGCCATGTGGCCCAGGAGCTGCAAGAAGTGCCTTGCTGGTCGAGACACCTGAAAGGGTGAATGAAGAGGCCAGTTCTATAAGGGTCCTTGCCCTGTCCAGGGGAAGGAAGGCTTTTGCTCTTACTGTATCCAGCTCTGCCCCTATAAAGGTGAGGAGCTGTACTGGCTTGAGGACTGACTTTGGAAGGTTGAGAAGGAATCCTAAGGAAATGAGCACTTGCTGAGTTATTTGAAAATGTGACTTGACTTGGTCTGGAGACTTACCCACTATGAGCCAGTCGTCCAAGTATGGAAAGATGGAGATCTTTTTTCTCCTTAGGAAAGCAACAACTACTGCCAGGCACTTTGTGAACACCCTTGGGGCTGATGTTAGGCCAAAGGGCATTGCTCTGAATTGATAGTGGCCTGAGGGCAACTCGAACCTGAGGTACTTTCTGTGGGAGCACCTGATGGGAATGTGAAAATAGGCATATTTGAGGTCCAGGGAGGCTAGCCAGACCCCTGGCCTTAGAGAGGGCAGAATTATTCCCAGAGTCACCATTTTGAATTTTGGTTTTAAAAGGTGCTTGTTCAGATATCTTAGATCCAGGATGGGCTGCCATTCTCCTGTCTTTTTGGGGATTAGGAAGTACCTGGGTACAATCCTTTGCCCCTGTGTAGGGTAGGAACCCTTTCTATGGCTCTGAGAGCCAGAAGGAAGAAACCTCTGCCTCTAGGGCAAGGGTCTCTGATGGATTTGCAGGTGGAAAGGATCTGGTTCTCATCTTGGGAAATTTTTTGAAGCTGAGAACCAGTCCATGGCTTACTACTTCCAGGACCCACTTGTCTGATGTTAAAGACTTCCAGTCCTGGACAAAGTAAGCCAGCCTGCCCCCTACAGGTATTGGAGAATCGGCCCGGCAGACCCATCAGGGTGTCTGCTTGGCAGGGCCTTTAGGCTGAGGGGTGGAAGCAGGCCTGCTCATTCCCAGTCTGCCTCTCCCTCTGATGAACACCCTCTGAGCATAAGCAGAAGAGGAGGCCTGGGCTTGGTAAAAAGGCCTTTGAAAGGGCCTGCCCCTGCCCCTGGAATGCTGTCTCTGAGGAGTGGCTTGCCTTTCTTTGGCCTGAGCACTCCTATAGGTGGTCCTGTACTCATCCATCCTCTTCATGTAGTTCTCTGTCTGCTCCCCAAACAGAGAATTACCAATGACAGGGAAATCCATGGCCTTAGCCTGGGTATCCTGTGATAGGCTAGTACATCTGAGCCAAGCCATCCTCCGAAGGGCCACAGATGTAGCCATGACTCTAGAAGAAACATCATTGGAGTCCACAGCAGCATGAAATTGCACCTTGGATGCCTCAATCTCATCCGCCAGCCACCTGCTCCAGCTCCTTGGCAAGCTGGTCAGGGGCCTGTTTAGCCAGAGCCAGCACAGTGTCCCACCTGGACTTCTGGTATCTAGCTGTGTAGGCCATATAGTTAGCCTGCCTGAGTCCCAAGGATGCTGCCATGTACTGCTTCTTTGCCATGGCATCAATCCTCCTGGAGTCCTTATCTGGGGGGTGTGAAGCCAAGGGAATATTTGCCTTATCACAGGCAGCAGCCTACACTACCCCTACATGACTGCATTGCTGGGAAAGGAACTCCATATCCAAGCCTGAAACCTCTTGTCCATTCTTTTGTCCAGAGGAGGTATGGAATTAGGAGTCTTTAAAATTTTAAATGTCTGTTTCCCAAAAGATTTATGGAGGGGAATAGACAATCTCCTGGACTCTGGAATGTCCATCATCTCTACAAAATCAGGCTCCTCCTGATCCTCTACTGCTTCTTCCATTGGAAGCTGGAGGGTTTCAGCCACTTTCTTGTAAAACATAAAACATAAAAAAGGAGGCGGTATAGCGCAGTGGTCTAATGCTCTGAGCTGCAAATTTGGTGACATCCAGCAGACCAGACCTGGGTTTGAATCCCACAGCTTCCACTTGCATACTGTGTGACTCTGAGCAAGTCACTTAACCTCCTTGTGCTCCCAGGTCGCTCCTGTAAAAAAGCTTTCAGCTTAGTGTGCTATACCTGGTTGAACAACTAAATAAATAAATAAAATGGGAAGGGGACTCAGAAAGCCTAGGAGGAGAAACACCTGAAGGTCTGTCTGTCTGGGGAGATGTCCAGGTCAATAGGCACATCCAGACTTTCATAATCACCATCATCATCATTATCCTCATACTCTCCCTCCTCCTCCGGTTCATAAAATTCCTCTAAAGTATAATCCGGAACCGGGGGAACCGACAGAACCGAGCCCCTGATAGATGGTGCCGGTTCGGCCGGAACTGAAGTTAGCGACTGAACTATCCTTATCGCTTTGGCTATTTCATCAGCGGTCGGAGAAGGAACTTGTGGATCCGAACCGGATGATTTTTCCCTTTTCTTTCTTTTAGCCGGAACTGACTCCTCAGAATCGGTTCTCCTTCTGCCCAAAGAAGTTTCACCCTGGTCAGAGGGCACTCCTTCTGGTTCGGTCGGAACCAAACCGGGCTGGCCATCCGGGTCAGCAGACTTCTTGGCCTCCCTTTCCCTCAGCCCACCTACTCTCTTATCCAGGGTAGCTTTGGGAAAACTTTTACAAATTTGGCAGTCTGAATTGAGGTGGTCAAACCCCAGACAATAAACACAGGTGGTGTGAGGATCAGCCTTAGCAAAGGCTTCCCCACACACACACTACAGTGTTGAAACCTAGTGGGCCCGGTTTTTTTCTTGGGTTTCTCAGACATGGCCAATCCTATCCACAACGTAACCTTTTTTCGGCAATCCGCCAGGCAAGACACCCCTATTGGTTCCTGACTGTGTTACGGGTCTTGGAAAAAAACATAATGAAATCAGTTTTTTTTAGAACCGATACGGACCGGTTACCACACTCTAATAAATTCAGTAGTTTTTTAACACTAAACCGATCAGTTCAAACCGAACCGATCCAATGTTTACAAGTTCCACACGGAAACTAAATGCAAAACCTATCTAGTACTCACGGTACCACAGACAGAGACTTTACTGACAGATTCAGTAGCAGAAATTCGGTCAAAACCGAGCGAAAAAACAACACTTTAACCGACTTTTTTGAACCGAGCAAAGGAGAAATCTCCGGAGCGACTGTTCAGTGAGGCGGAGTAAAGAATCTGACGGTTGGAGTTTAAACAACAGCAGACAGAGACTTCAACAGAGCTCGAGCTCAGCGTTCCATGCCCTGCATGGAAAGTTAATTCTTTGTGCTCCGGGGCAGTTCAAAGGTTGGTGATCACTGCAATAGTCAGAATACAGCAAGACTTCATGTTGTTTGAATGAAAGAGATATCCTCGAAGAAGATCTGAAAGTTCGATGTCTGCCATTCTTCCTGCTTCATAATTTCTCACTAACCTTGCCACTCCCATCAGTCTGTCAACATTGGGCACTCCTGAGATATTAGGAGGTGGGGAGGCCTCTCCAGACACTCAGACTTGGGTGGAGTCACCATAAAACACCAGACTGACACCAAGAGTAGCACAAACTTTGTGTGATGTCTGAACAGATGATCATGTAATTTCCAAGACTTCAACTGTAGGCATCCATTCAGGACAGCAAAGTAAGCCTTTTTTTTTCCCAACTGTGAAGAGAAGTACAGGTAATCAGACTCTGGTGTATGCAACTCTGTGCCCACATGCACCATGGTGCAAGTATTGAAAAAAGATGATTTCTATCCCTGCCTGAGTCGGCGATGGCACAGGGTTAGGGACAGGAGGCCCAGAGGGTTCCACCACCCCGCAGCGACACACATTGTGTCGACTGTCAGCACAGCGACAGCACAATGCCAACAGTCGGCACTGTGCTGTCAGGGAACACAAGTGTTTTTTTGTGGGGGACGGGCTTCACCCCCCGCACCCCCACATTGTGGATTGTCAACTCAGAGTCGGAGTTGATTCAGGGAAAGGGCGATATCACCAGAGACGGCAGTGTTGGGAATACTGTGGACCATTACAGCAAAAGTACAGTTACGTAAGAACTTACCGTAACAGTAGATCTTCGAGAACAGCTCTTGCAGCAGGTTACACCATTAGGACTGAAGCCGGCAGGCGACAGGACCCCACGGAAAAATTCTAGCTAGCTATCTTCAGCGGGGACCACCCCGACGTCAGTCCCGCCCCACAATCAGATATGTGGTACATAAGGCGGTCCATCAGATTCCCAGTTCTCCTACGGAGACTTCCGGCCGCAGGATGACATCAGAATGGGAGACCGAAGATCCACCGTCAGAAGATAATAAGGGAAAAAAAGCCTGTAAGAAAAGGCTAAGCCATGCCTCCTCCAAGGGGGAAAGTACCTGCTGCAAGAGCTGTTCTCGAAGATCTACTGTTACGGTAAGTTCTTACGTAACTGTACTATCTTACTTCGAGACACAACTCTTGCAACAGGTTACACCATTAGGACTGATTCCCAAGCAGTAACGCTGCCAGAAATTCCGGGAGGAGGAGGAAACTAGGAAATACATTCCAGGTCCTGAACCTAGGACAGGAGACCCTGTAGCACCGCCAGGCCGAAACCGGCTCTTCGCCGAGAGGCGATGTCCAGAGCTATAATGCCTGATAAAGGTATGCTCAAGTGGCTGCAGCACATATAGCAGAGGTGGAGGCGTTTGAGTGCTGAAAGGAGTTGGCCACACCCCTAGTAGAATGACCCTGGACTGTACCCGGGAGGGGCTTTTGTTTGATATCATAACAGTATGAAATACACTGGACAAGCCAGCGAGACAGGGACTGTTTGGATACAGATTGGCCCATCATCCTCTCAGAGAAGGAAACGAAAAGTTGTTCAGAACTACGAAAAGGATTAGTTCTGTTGAGGTAATACCTCAGGCTGCGGTGAACATCCAGGGTGTGGAGCAAAGCCTCTCCTCTATTCGAGTAGTTCAGGAAGTAGACTGGTAGGTCAATGTCCTGATTTAGGTGGTGAAAGAGACCACTTAGGCAAAATTTAGGATTCGTCCTCAGGGATACTCTGTCCCAGTGGAAAGCGAAATAAGGCTCTTTGCATGAGGCGTGAGCTCAGAAATTCTTCTCGCTGAAGTAACAGCAACCAAAAATAGCGTTTTCCACGACAGAAGACGTAGCTCGCAATCCGCGGCAGGTTCGAAGGGGGGGAGCGTGAGCTGTTCCAGGACAAACAGCAAATCCTATGGAGGCACAGGGCCCTTAATGGGTGGCCTAAGGTGTAACACCCCTCTCAGAAATTCCCGAGAGGCGTCTAATTGTGCCACTGTATGGTGTCCCACCGGAAGGTGGTAGGCAGAGATGGCACAAAGGTGCACCTTGATAGAGGAGTAGGCTAGACCCGAACGAAAGAGGGAGAGCAGGTAGTCCAACACCACTCCCACTGGGCAACCTAAAGGGAAAAATCGGCGTGCTCGCGACCATAAACAAAAAGCAGCCATTTCATGGCGTGACCGTATCCGTTGTCGCGCTTTCTGGCTGCAGAAAGAACTCTGCAACCTCTGCGAGACCCCGTGACGCAAGATGGCTGTTCTCTAGGAGCCATGCATGCAGGTTAAGTGAGCGTAAGTCCGGTGGACTAGTGAACCTTTCTCCTGAGACAGGAGATGGGGCTGAGCGACAGCAGGGGCGGGGTTCCCGGGATAGCTGCATCAGCAAAGGGAACCAGATCTGTCTGGGCCAGAGCAGGGGCCACCAGGATCATGATTGCATGCTCCCTGCGCAGTTTGAGAAGAACTCTCTGGATCAACGGGAAAGGAAGGAAAACGTAGAGAAATCTGTCCGCCCAGGAGAGGGACAACGCGTCTCGCCAGAAAACACCAGGCCCTGGATCTAGCGAGCAAAAATTGGGCAGTTTTGCATTGGATGGGGATGCGAACAAGTCTAGCTCTGGAGTTCCCCATCGAAGAAACAGATCCTCTACTACCTCTTGAAGAAGTTCCCACTCGTGGACTCTGGCCTGGGAGCGACTCAGACCATCTGCAATCGTGTTGTCCACCCCGGAAACATGCACAGTGATCAGATTCGCGCAGTGTCCGATTACCCAATCCCATACCCTCATGGCCTCCCTGCAAAAGGAGTAAGAGTGTGCGCCTCCTTGTTTGTTGAGGTAATACATCACCGCCGTGTTGTCTGTCTGAAGCAGAAGAGTACACGGTGGGATTACTGACTGAAAGGCCTGCAGGGCATAAAGAACCGCCCTCATCTCTAGAACGTTGATATGGAGATGAGCTTCCATCGGGGTCCACGTACCCTGGGACTTTACCCCGTCCAGGTGTCCCCCACCCTAGACCCAGGCATCTGTGGTGAGGTTACCTCCGAGGCAGCGCTACAAGCGGGGCGTCCATGGACAGCGACCTGGGACTAGCCACCACTGCCAGTCTCGAATCACGGTGTTCGTGATCCTGACCGGATGCTGCAAGTGGTCTTGCCTTTGGTCCCATTGCACCTTGAGTATCCACTGAGTTACCCGCATGTGGAGCCTTGCGAAAGGGACGGTAGGAATGGCCGCAGCCATGTGTCCGAGCAAGCGAAGGACCGACCTGGCAGAGACGGTCTTGTTCAACGATAATTCCCTGATGAGGGATCTGATGCGCTCCGCTCTGTCGTCTGGAAGAAAAGCTCTTCCCTGAATGGTGTCCAGAACTGCACCTATAAACTGCAGTTTCTGCGACGGTACCAGGAGAGACTTCTCATAGTTTATTAGGATGCCCAGAGATCGGAACAGGTCCTGGGTGCTCTGGACCACAAGTAACAACACCTCTCTGGAGAGGCGGCCATGAGAAGCCAATCGTCCAGGTACGGGAACACATAATGGCCCTGTCTCCTTAGAGACGCTGCCACGACTGCCATGCACTTGGTAAAGACTCTGGGTGTGGATGACAGTCCGAATGGAAGGGCTCGGAATTGAAGGTGGTGGCCGAGGAACTCGAAGCGCAGGAACCTCTTGTGTGCCTGAGCTATAGGGATATGCTGGTATGTGTCCTGCATGTCTAGAGACGCTAAGAAGGCGTCTTGTTTCAGCATGGGAATAAGACCCGGAAGAGTCACCATGAGGAATCTCTTGTAAGCGACCGACACGTTGAGGTTGCTGAGGTCCAGAATTGGACGGAGGTCCCCTGTTTTCTTTGGAACCAGGAAGAAGTGGGAATAATATCCTTGTCCTCTCTGGTTCTCCGGGACGTACTCTATCGCTCCCTTTTGCAGGAGCGCGAGTACTTCTTGCCAGATCAGAGATCTGTGCTGACCCCGGATACCGGGAGAGCAAAGGAGGCCTCGAGGGTGGCCTTTCTGCGAATTCTATATAGTGGCCTCTTCCGACCAACTGAAGAACCCACCTGTCGGTGGTTATAGCCTGCCATCCCGGCAGGAAGTTCGCAATGCGACCCCCAACCATGATTTCCCGTTGATCCTGAGGGGTGGGGGCCGGAAAGGAGTCAGGCTGTGGCGGCAGAGGGTCCCGCTGGCTGGGCTGGCTTAGGAGTATGCTGGCTTCGGCCGGCGAGCTGTTTCCCCTGGGCTCTACGGAAGCCGGAGACCCTCTGTTGTGTAGCGGAGCGGGACTGCTGTCTCTGCATCCGCCCATGAATCCGACTTTGGGTCCCTCTGAGAAGGAACTAAGAAGCACTGGTAGCATAGGCCTGAACCGACCTCACCGCCTTCCCAGCCTATTGAAGTCTGGTAATAATCTTCTCCGAAGGTTTACCAAACAAGACTTCTCCCTCGAATGAGGCGTCCATGATATTCTTCTGGACATCCAGGTAAAGCGGAGACACGTAACCAGGAGTGCCTCAGGAGCATACGCCAAGCTGCTGCTCGGGCGATGAGTCGCTGAGTCGGCGGCTCGTAGCGCACTTGAGTTCCCGTCCGAACCCGTGCGGAGGAGCTGAAGCATCTCCTCCTTCTGCACCTTCCGGCAGTTTTCGCGCTTCCAGACCCTGTTCCCACAAGGCGTTCTGGAACTGAACCATGTGGGTCAAATAATTCAAGGATCTGATGGTGCAGGTAGCGGAAGCATACGTGCGCCAACCCATAGCGTCCAACTGCTTGGACTCTGGGTCTGGTGGCAGGGTGCTCAGATGTTGCGGCCTCTGTGACCGGTCATGTGAGGCTGTGATGACCAGAGAGTTGGCCTGAGGCTGCTGAGTCAAGTACTGGTTTTCTCTAGGAGCCTTGTACAAGCGATCAGCTTTCTTCGGCATCGCCGGGAGTGAATGTGGATGCTTCCACGCTGCCTTGGTGACGTCCACGAAAGTGTCAACCAAGGGTGGCACCACCACAGGCTTGGGGTCCTTCTGCCAAAGATATTTGGCAAGGCGTATCCTTTCGGGGTCTAGCTCTTCCGCATCCCATCCCATGTTCTCTTGGATGTGTCTCATAATATCCGAGAATGAAGGGTTGTCCGGAGGAGACTTCGGCATCTCACGTGGGTCCGGAGAAGGGATGGAGAGGGGAGATGGGGATCTGGATAATGAGTACTCTGATCCCGTGTCCTCCATCGAAGGCGATCGTCGGTGTCTCCTGGGTCTCTTGGGGCTGGGTGACCTAGAAGAGGATATAGATGGAGGTCTCCGTTTTTCTGGTCTCCCCCTGGGAGGGGTTCCGAATTCCCGGGGAGGAGGTAAGCAGCCTGCCGACCCCGATGGCGAGGGGGGCACAGGAACCGGAGGAGGAGGAGGAAGAGTGGGAACCATGTCCTTCTTTATGGTGTCCCACCAGTAAGTGAAGAGGTCCTTCACATCCGCTAAAGAAAGGCCAGACGACGGTCCGGGCACCGGTGGACGGTCGTCGGGTCCTGGCGTCGGCTCCACAGGGGGCTCGGGTAATGTCGAGAGTTCCCTGGGAGTCTCGATGAGACCGGGGTCGCCCGTCTGGTCCTCGGGCTGCGTTAGATCCTCCTCGGTTACGGTCTCCTGACCGACATCGGTCGGAGACATCAGGGCCCTCTTCTCAGGAGGAGCAGGCGCCGGTCCCCCTACCGGCGTCCGCTGAGGAGTTGGCTTAGCCGGCGACGGTCGTCTGGCCGACAGTGGCTCCAGGGATGCATGACGAGAGGCCGACGATGGATGCACCGGCGTCGGATCCTGAGGTCTCTTTAAGGAAGTAAGCTCCAACGTCTTGCGAGGAGGCAAAGAAGCTGACCTGACATCGGGTTCCGAAGGGCGGGAACCCGACTTATGATGATGATGATGGCGATCCCCAGACTTCGCCAAGGCCCTGGAGGACGAGGACGAGGACAGCCTGGCGGACTTGGCCTGAGAAGAGGACTTCCTGACTGCAGCCGGGGGAGGCTGAGAGCTGGCCCTGGAGGGGGAGCGGTCGGACCTGGAACCGGAGCTGCGAGAGTCCGAAGCCCTGGAGGAGGACCTGGAAGGGGCCTTCATTTCTCCATGTGCTTGTGGGTCTTTTTTTGAAGATTCCCCCTTGGAAGACATGGTCTTTAGCTTCTCTTCCAGTAAGAAAGCTTGAAGGGCCTTCTGACGTCGGATCCGGGTTCGACTGTTAAACCCCTAGCAGAAGGAGCAGGCCCGGGTATCGTGGTCTGGGTCTAGGCACCGGATGCAGGCCGTGTGGAGATTCTTGAAGGGGATCTGTTTTCCGCAAGCACACTTGGAGGAGTGACCGGAGGTCAGAGAGGACATCAGCGAAAATTTTGCTAGGAGAAATCCAAATTTCCAGAAGGAAAGAACTTAACCACGCGTTGCGCGCTAGACTGTAACCGAAGGGTCGAGACATGCAAGTCAATGGCGGGAAAGAACTGGAGAATCTGGCGGGACCGCCCCCTTATGTACCACGCCTGATGTCGGGGGCGGGACCGACGTCGGGGGGTGGTTCCCGCTGAAGATAGCTAGCTAGAATTTTTCCGTGGGGTCCTGACGCCTGCTGGCTTCAGTCCTAATGGTGTAACCTGCTGCAAGAGCTGTCTCTCGAAGTAAGATCTGATTTTGTCGCTGTAATGGTCTTCGCTGTATTCCTGTCACTGTGCTAACATGATACCATCCCAGAGGAACTAACAGCTGATAGTGATGACAGTGACAGTAATGGTCAAGCCGTTGACTTAGTCATCGTTAAGGATGGCAACAGTCGCTGGTATAACGGGAAGACAGGAGTCAAAACCATATAGTTAGCAGCAGTGCCCTAGCTGGAGTTGATGACAAAAGTGATGCCCACTGAGGATGCACCATGAACAAGCAGGACACTGCTGATAGTGGGAAAGCCAGAGCCTGTACTTGACCTTGGTATCTGAACAATGACTCAAGTCACCGATGAAGACTGACGATATAGCCTAAAACTTATCCTCACAGGAATTCAGCAGCGATCTGGACTGGGAAGGAGATATGGGATGTTTGTGGAATGCTCTGTTAGAAGTGTTTTTTTTTTTTTTTTTCCTTTTCCTTTGCCGAATGGTGCTTTTCCTGTGATGACGACATTGTGGCTACCCAACAAGAAATGTGGGGTTCTCCAAAATCAAATCTGGTACAGCAAGTCAGAGACCCAGAAGTAGACAATAAAGCTGGCTTCCTGGTGTTGTCAGTTTTCTACCAGAAAGTCTTCAAAGCCCTCCAAAGACATCTCCTTATGGCCTGCTTGACGTCTTAAGAAACCACACAGTTCACATCGTGCAAGAAGCCCTGGCATCAAAGCATTGTGAGCATTATCTTGAAATACCTGCACATCACACCAACAAAAGTGAAAAAGCGGTGGATTTTTCAGCAGAAGCAATGATAACATGTAATAACGTTTTGAAAGAAAGTAGAATACAGAAACAGAAATGACACATATAACTCGGGGGGTGTTATTTATTTATTTATTTATTGTAACATCGGAATTGTAACCTTTGAGCTAAAAGCTCATTTACAAAGGATCCTTGTCACTTTTTGGGAGGCAGGAGCAAGTTGGGCAAGTCAAGCAGCCCAACAACAGCAGCAACAATACGGGGAAGTTACCAGCTCCCCAGACCAAATTAAATTTAATTTCTGCCTGCTTCTGAGAGAGACAGCCCAGCAGCAGCATCACCACTCGGGGAAATTTTTACCCATCTTTCCCACCCCCTGCCCATTCTCCCCACCCACTTACTGAAGAAGCAGTGAAAGGGGAGTGGCATCAGTACCCGACAAATGGCGTTGTGGCTCACAACCCAAAGACTATACTTTTAGACTCTTAAGGGTACATGAATTTGCAGGTATTATAAAATGGCAGAAAAGATCTAGAAATCTCATTGGCCAAGAGACATCAGCTGACTGTATGTTAAATCTCTATATACGCGCAGTTATCCTGGTCCTAAACCACATCACACTGAGCAAATCAGTCCTCATACAACCAGAACTATCTTTCTTCAGTCCCTCTTCAACCATAACTGATCTTCCATTATAAACATGGCTGCTGCCTTTACACTGTAAGAAAACCTTCAACTGGGCCCTAAAAATAAAACTGCCTTAAATTAAAAATAAAATAAATTAATTAAATGTTGTTTCCCTGATCATCATCGCACTCTCCTTACACACATAAACAAACTAGAAACATTAAGTATTGTTTATAGTTTTCATTACAACTGTTTGTTTGCTAACAGTGAACCCCCCCCCCCCCTTCTGTCTTTATCTGCTCATCAGGGAAATCTCTTATGCTTGCCTTGACAGTGATATAATTGAGCCTCTGGCTCTAAAACAGGCCTTTGTTGTCTGTGTGTACAGAATGTCAGGAGAGTAACAATCTACAAGTGGAATAGAGCAGAATTTTGAATCTCTGTATTCCATGACATTCCATGATAAACATTCTATGTCTTGAGTGTGGGGAAAAACAGAAAACAAAAAACAGGATGAAGAAAGTAGGCAATACAGTAATACTTTATAAACAAAAAGAAAAGGTGGGAAAACACAGTTAAATAGGCAGAGGCAGACCCAAAGTGCCCAAATACATTGCTAACGTTAATAAAAGCACGTATATTTGAATCTTATATAGCAGAGTTTTCAGGTGAAATCTACCCTCCTTGCCCACCAAAAAAAGGCAACCTGGCAGGTTTAAAGATTTTTTTTTTTCCTTACTAACCTTTCACCTCAACCCTATAGCAGTTTTCCTTTTATGTATTAGACCACAGCACATAAATAAAAAACAAAAATAAAGAGAAGGTTGCCTTCAATGAGACTATATAACTACAGTACAGTGTAATGAAAACTAAGTTTTAAACACAGCTTATGTCTTACAAATTTACTAGAGTTACAGTGTACTTATATGATACAATTTACATGCGACAGAGAAATTATTTTCAACCAACTCTACTAATAAATACTTTTACTGCGAAGTTCTGTACTAGTTAACCTATTGCTGACATATCCTATTTTATGCATTAATAGGTACTCCTTTTTTCAGTTTTTAGATGTTTTAGAGGTGTAATGTATTATAAAATGGTCAAGAAAAATCATTGTCTCCTGATTGGTTGATAGGGCTTGGAATCCAGTGGTATAAGGAATAACAGCCACCAGGTTGGGAACATTTTCCAGCCAGCTGTGCAAAGGCCACCCCGAAATAAATGCTTTCCCCACATTCTGTAATGGAATGCCCGAGCTCCGTGTTAGTAAAGAATCTGACTGGCAAGTGAAATTATCAAAATTTAAAAAATACCATGATCCCATAACACAAACGAGAACAAAATCTCACACAATAAATCAAGTAAACCTTAGTAGCCATTGCTAGCTGCATCACTGTCCCTCTCCTAAACTGAACTGCAGCGTTTTTCTGAGTAGGCCACACATCCCGCTGTTTGCAGTAGATGAACAACCTGCGCATCCAATCTCAGCTTCAGGAAACTGTCCTAACAGCTGACTGCACGCTCGTTCACCCCTCTCTCCCAAAGCACGGACAAATAATTGAAACCGCTTCTCTCCCACATTCGCTGAGTACTTTCCCCCTCAGCATACACATGATAAAATGTAGAAATCATAGTGCAATCCAGCCCTAGCTCCATCCCTGTCATACCACAGGCCAGTTCCCACTGCGACACACAGCTCACATTCGTAGTCTGGGTGTATAGGTGAATCGCCGCAGCAACAGTAAAAAAAAGAAACTGATACTTATCATGGCACTGATGTAACTCGCAATCCATAGAGGTAATCGGCCGGTGACTGAGCTATCAGTTAACTCAAACGCATACAACATGCGACGTGCAGAGAGAGGCATTGAAAAAGCAGATCGCCTCCACGAGATGGACGGGCGGTGCATGATGGTAGGCACCAAAAGAAGAAGTCCACCCAGCGTGGCAAAACTTTTAGCCGACGGGGTGCCCAACTCCGCCGGCTTCACTGTTCCCCCTGCTGCCTGGTGCCACGCTGGAAGCCCACCCCAGCATGGCAAAAGCTTCATTTGCTGACAGGAGTGCCCAATCCCCGTCGGTTTCCTGCCCCCAAAATGTTCGATATGCCAAGCTGGGAGCCCACCCCAGCGTGGCAAAACTTCATAGCGACAAGGGTGCCCAATCCTCGTCGGCTTCACTGTCCTCAAGCCACGCTGGGAGCCCACCAGCGTGGCAAAAGTCCCTTGTGTAAAAATAAAAAAAAAAAAAACCTTCCCTCGCTGATTCTTTTGCCCCTCCCTCAACCCGCACCCACCCTCTGTACCCACCTCCCCACACCCCCACCTCAACCCATACTTACCTCTGGAGCCTGGCGCGACGATCTTCGGTGGACTGGGAACACGTCTGCACTTTTCAAAGCCGACCACAAACCTGAAGAAATGCCGGTAAGCTGTATAATGGCATAAATGGATTTTTTTCAACTTTAGTGCATATCTCAGTCATTTCTGGGAATATTTTCACCAAATTTTCAACATGGGGTTTTTGGGGCCCCACCTCATGAACTGTGACACTATTATTTCGTTACTCGGTCCCGAAAGGTGGTTCCGCAGTCAAAGCACGGAACCACCTTTCCAGAATGATTAATGAAATGGCAGTGTCACAGTTCATGAGGTAGGCTCCCAAAAACCATAAGTTGAAAATCTGGTGAAAATATTCCCCAAAACGACTGTTTTACGAGCGTGTGTTGCGCAGTTCCTACGTACGCTCTTAACTTTGAGCATTTTTAATATTTTCACTCCAGATTTTCAGTATTGCCATTTTACCACACCTCCTTATGAACAACTGTCATTTTTTCACATCACACCCGAAATGTGTTTTCGCCCATGTAGCGCACAATGGCACAGTCGGTGTGCGAAATCAATGTTCCAGACAGATTAATAAAATCACAGTGACACTGTTCATGAGCAGTGGTCTTAAACTGGCTATGTTGAAAGTTTGGGGAAAATATTCCCCAAAACGACTGTTTTACTAGCGTGCATTGCGCAGTTCTGACGCACGCTCGTAACTTTGAGAATTTTTAATATTTTCACTCCAGATTTTCAGTACTGCCATTTTACCACACCTCCTTATGAACAGTACAACTGTCATTTTTCACATCTCACCCGAAATGTGTTTTCGCACATGTAGCGCACAATGGCGTGGTCAGTGTGCGAAATCAATGTTCGAGACAAATTAAGAAAATCACAGTGAAGTAAAGTGCAATTCATAAACTACAACAAGTAGACTGTTTGCTAATGTTGTTGATAATTGCTATTTTTTACCATTCAAAAAAGTTTACCAAGGGGACTATTTTATCTCATTGTTTCAATTAATTCTCTATTCTGTACTTAAATAAATGTTACAAAGTTTTCAAAATATAAACACCTTGTCAGTGTCCTTTTTTCCATAGTTATTTCCCATTTTATAAGCGCAATAAGACACTCCAGGGTGGTGGTTGTCATGTGATAACCGCACACCTAGGAGCGGAAGGACACTCGGCCTTCACTTCGTGCCTCACCTAGGTGTGCGGTTATCTCATAACAACCACCACCCTGTCGTGTCTTACTGCTTACTTATAATACAGTTCTACAATATTTGGACTCTTAAGAGTACATTCATGTGTATATATTATAATACAGTACAGCAGTATTTAGAGTAGGTAGAATAGTTCAAGTTTATTTGCAGGAAAGATCCATTGAACATGCTCATTTACAAGGAGGTTCTGGTAGGACACATGCAGTACATTGAAACAGTATAAAACAATGAGTAAATATACAACAAGTGACAGGTAATTTCAGTACAATACAATAAGTAAATACATAAGAGACAGGTAATTTCAGTACAATACAATGAGTAAATACATAACAAGAGACAGGTAATTTCAGTACAATACAATGAGTAAATGCATAACAAGAGACAGGTAATTTCAGTACAATATTTTGACATAGCAATAACTATAGTGAGGACAACAAAATTGGAGAACTTTGGAAAGGCAAGGGGTATCCACAGTCAAACAATAGGGGCCGGGTACATCGGGGTACAATGGTGAGACAAGAGGCTGAACCATTTTCTGGTTGGGCAGCACAGAACAGGGGGGACAAGAATGACCAATGAATTCATTATAGGGTAAGTCTAAGCAAGGGGAAGTCATAGGACTGGCTGCTGGGGAGATGGGAAGGCTGGGTGTGGTGAAGTGCTTATTGTTGGCAGATGAAGGGGTGATAAGTTCTGACTACTGGGTTGGTTAGGGCGAGCTAACCTACCCACTGCTGCAGTGGTAAGTTTCCTTGAAAAACTTGCTAAGCAATTATTTAAAGGAGTTAACAGCACTTGACTAGTTCTGTGAGTTTGAGAGAGGCTTGCAATTTGTTCTTGGTGGCTGGGATGGCATATCTAATTGCAGCCCTAGCATGAAGTGTGAGGGTTCTGGGGACATCTAGTAGGATATAGTTATTTTTATGCAAGGCGTAGCAGCTGTGGGACCTATGGAGGAGTGAGGTGATTTAAGGTGGAAGTTTGTTCAGAAGAATTTTCAAGGCCCAAGTGCCAGTGTGAAACATCCTTTTTGTTGTGAGGGAAGACCATCCCACTACTGAATAGAGGGCACAGTTTATTTAAAAGTTGATAA
This sequence comes from Neoceratodus forsteri, assembly GCA_016271365.2. Lineage (NCBI taxonomy): Eukaryota > Metazoa > Chordata > Ceratodontiformes > Ceratodontidae > Neoceratodus > Neoceratodus forsteri. Next base: position 471,168,157 of record CM057450.1, on the reverse strand, counting down.
CCAGGAAAGGCACCAATGAGCCGAGGTTCATTTCCAGGTGCAACCTAGGGAAAGGGTACATAGGAATAACAATTACATACTGAAGCATGATAAAATACAGTTGAGACACAGCACAGGTCATGGTTAAAAGACCCAAACAATTTGAAACATCCAGTTTCAGGAACACAAGTAAAATAATAAATGACAAAGTAATATAATACAAAGTGTGCATAGCAATTACAGAGCTGACATGGGTCACGGGTATGAGACCCCAATGGTAAGAAACATTCAGAGACAGGAATGCAGTATAAAATAAAGGAAACTACACTACCAAGGCTACTAACATTACACCTAGTGCCAGACCAGCGGAAACAACAAAGTAATATTGAGACCTGCTCTAAACACAGGAGCAAGGTCCACAGGGTAGATACTGAGAACTCATCAGAAAAAGAGGGAGAGAGGGTTAGGAGGAGACGACAACTAGAGAGGAGACTTCAGATAGTTAAGGAAGAGAGGGTTGGGGGACACAGAGGGCAATGTGGGAGAGGAAGGAGTCTGAAGAGCCGTTTGAGTGAAAAAGAGGAGGATGCAAGACGGAGATCAGAAGGAAGATTATTCCAGAGGGAAGGGAATTGGAAGGAGAAAATAAGTTGACCAGACTCAGAGTTAGGGAGGCAGATGAAGTGCATAGGCCTCCATGTTGAAGACAGTAGTTTAAGGCAGTAGCTTGGGGAAGACGGGAGGAGAGGTAGGAGGGGAGGGTGCCAAACCAGTACTTAGCAATAAAGGAGGTGCAGTGAGTCATTCTCTTGTGGGATAGTGGGGCAAAGGATAAGGCGGAATATAGCAGACAGTGGTGAGTAAAGGGGGGATAGGCAGTGGCAAAATGGCAGAAGGTGTTTAGAAGGGTATCCAGTCTGGTAAGCGAAGCAAGAGAGGCTGTGCCGTACACTACGTCAGCGTAGTCAAAGACGGGCAGGACCATTCTGGATACCAAGTCACGGTGGGTGGGTAAGGGGAGGATGTCTTCATGTCGATTTAGGACTGCCAGTTTGGGGCATAGTTTAGTGCATATGGCGTTAACATGGGTGGAGAAGTCCAGGTGGCAAGCTAACAAACCCCCAAGTATTTGTAAGCTGAGATGTTCTCGAGAGGGGTGCCGTCAAGGGTGGTGAAGACGAGAAAAGATTGGAGGGTGGCCAGTTTTTGTCTGGAACCAAAAGTCATAGCCACAGTTATTTTTTGCATTAGGTTTGAGCTGGTTTTCCTGGAATCAGGTCTGGATTCTGCTGAAGTCCTCTTGGAGGGGTGGCTGTATGCTGATGACAGAGGGCCCAGAAATGTAAATGACAGTATCGTCAGCATACATATGCAAATTAGAAATTTACAGACTGAGGGGAGGTTGTTTATGAATAGGGAGAAAAGGATGGAGCCAAGGATGGAACCCTGGGGTACACCGGAGAGTATGGCGAGTGGGGGTGGAGGAGGAAGAGCACTGCCTATTTGCACTGATTGCTGTCTGTCGTGAAGATAACAGAGAAACCAATTGACTGCGGGTTCAGCTAGGCCTACAGAGCTAAGGTTTTGTCGCAGGAGGGGTTGGGAGACTGAATTAAAGGCCTTTGCCAGGTCTCTGAAGATGGCTGTAATACAGCTTTGGTCCAGGGCTGAAAAAATCGAATCAGTTACTCACAGTAATGAGGAGGTGGTCTAGTGTTGTTTCCAGAATCCAGCCTGCACCGGAGAGAGAGTGTTTGTAATGGTGCGTTTTATAAGGTGCTTTAGTTATGAAGCATAGGGTGAGGTGGTATAGAATGCTGAGCTTGTGCAGGTGAGATGTGGTACTGCCACTGTAAATAATATCCGCATAGTCAATGAGCGGAAGGAAGGCAGCTTGCATTAAACATTTTTTTGATGTCCCTAGGGAATAGGGATTTGTTTCTAAAGAAGTACCCCAGTCTTATTTTCAGTTTTTTAGATAGTGATTCAATGTAGGTAGCAAAGGATAATTTGGAGTCCAACCAGATGCTTAGATACTTAAAATTATCCACAACCTCGAGGGAGTCTCCTAGTAGGGTTGTAATTGGTGCCGGCGTGGCCTGATTGCAGAGAGATGCATTAGTGTGAGGGAGAAATGCATGGTCTTAGGTTTTTTTTGGCATTTAGTAAAAGTTTAGAGTTTAGGAGGTTACGCTGTACCTGGTTAAAGTCCGCCTGCAACTGATTACCCACATCCGTCAAGGAGGCCTTAGCAATGTAAAGCACGGTATCGTCCGCAAAAAAATGTAGTTTGGAGTTACTGATGTTGTTACCCAGGGTGCTAATATAGACAGAAAACAGCAGGGGTCCTAGGATAGAACCTTGAAAACCACTCCTGTTAGTGGCGAGGGGCGCATCAGCTTTAATGCATTGAAGCCTGCCCAAGAGGTAACTGGCAAACCACTCAACAGTGCTGTTGTTCAGGCAATGATCTCTTAGTTTACCAAGCAGGAGATTGTGGTCAACCATGTCAAAGGCTTTGCTCAGATTTAAAAATACAGCTCCTGCTGGGTGTTTATTATCGATGGCAGTGAACCAGTCATCTGTCACTTTTGCCAATGCTGACACTGTGCTATGGTTGCATCGGAAACCTGACTGTAGGGGGCTGAAAATGTTTGAGCTTTTGAGATATTCTTTTAACTGCATGTTGACCAGTTTTTCTAGTAGTTTTGACAGGACTGGGAGGATGGAACAGAAAAACTACAGACTCTTAAGGGTACACTACTGTGTAGGTATTATATTATAAAACAGTTCTATGGTTTTTAGGGTAGGTTCTATAGTATTTAGGATGGATTCTGTAAAACTGTTCTATATCTAGAGTGCTCCTGAAAGGGGAGTTCAGGAGCCCCTATTCTATATCTAGAGCGCATTAAATATAGTGCTAATAGTTATGAGTTAGGAGTGCTATTTGAGGAAGCATGAACCACTACCTAGTCAGCTTACATACACCAGAAGAAAAAATGACTCACCATAGTAATGTTGTTTCTTCTAATGGAGTCTTGCTGTATTCTGACTATATGCAGTTAGCCCAGCACTTGAACTGCCTCGGAGAGGAAAGGGTTAACTCTATGCAGTAGCATAGAACGTAGAGCTCGAGCTTGGTTTTCAAACCTCTGTCTCTGGTACATCACAGTGTAACGGTCAGATTCTTATGAGTAAACTAACTATAGGTATGGAAACTGTTTAACGTTTAGGCCAAAAGGCAACAAACTTGGGTCCAAAAGACTCAAGTCAGGAACCCAAGAAAAGGTAGTGAAAAAATATATAAATATAAAAGCAACAGTAATAAAACAACTACCCCACCCTGAAGAGGGAGGGTACAAGGTACACCCCTGAGGTGCAGCACTGGGCCTGCCAGCCCACTTCCCAAATTAGGGAAGGCAGGTAGGGAGGTCAGAATACAGCAAGACTCCATTAGAAGAAACATTACTACGGTGAGTAGTTTTTTCTTCAAACAACATGAAGTCTTGCTGTATTCTGACTATATGCAGACTACCAAGCAGTTCCCCCCAGGAGGAAGGGACACAGAACCTTACTTTGGGAATAGGCTCTGCAGTACTGCTGTACCAAACCTAGCATCACTCCTAGCCTGGATGTCCAGAGAGTAATGCTTGGTGAATGTATGAACTGTTTTCCAGGTGGCTGCTTTACAGATTTCTACCACAGGTATCTCTGGCAGCAGCCAGAGAAGCAGCCGTATCCCTAGTCAAGTGGGCCCTCAGGCCTGAAGGGGGTTCTTTGCCCAACTTGGCATAGCAGAATTGTATACAAGAGACAATCCACCAAGCAATAGTTCTTTTAGTAGCAGGCTTACCTTTTCCCACTTCCCTATAAGTGAGAAATAATTGAAGACAGTCATTTCTGTGTGTCTTAGTATGCTCTATGTAGTGGCTAAGTGCCCTTTTAACATCCAAACTGTGTAATCTTCTTTCTCCTGAAGAAGAATGATCAGTGAAAAACACAGGAAGAGACAGATTGGTTCAGATGAAAATCTGATACCACTTTAGGTAAGAATTTCCCATTTGTTCTAAGGACTGCCTTATCTCTATGGAAGGAGATAAATTCAGGTTCAACTGACAGGGCCTGTAATTCACTAATCCGCTTGGCAGAAGTGATAGCTACCAGGAACACAGTTTTTCAGGTCAGGTACTAAAGCTCGGCCGAAGCCAGAGGTTCAAAGGGTGGCTGCATAAGCTGTGCAATGCAGACATTAAGATCCCAAGCCGGAGTAGGCTCTCTAAAAGGACTGCTGATGTGTACCAGACCTTTGAAGAACTTACTGAAAACAGGATGAGATGCCAGGAAAGAGCCATTCCCTGTTGAAAGGAAAGCAGACACAGCTGCTAGGTGAACCTTCAGAGTTGCAGGACTAAGGCCTAGGCCATTAAGGTGAACCAGATAATCTAAGGCTGTAGCAATGTCTGCAGTATCTGGCTGAATACCCCTCTGAGAACACCAAATGCTGAATCTTTTCCATTTGGAATTATAAGTTTTTCTGGTAGAAGGTTTCCAAGAGACAGTCAAAATATCCAGTACTCCATGAGAAAGATGCAAGACTACATATTCTAACTCTTCAAGAACCAGGCTTTGAGATTTAGAGACTAGAGACTGGGGTACCAAATTCTCCCCTGAGAGGAGGTTAAGAGATTGTGTCTCTTGGGAAGAGACAGGGGGAGTGAAACTGCCAGGGACAACATCAGAGGGTACCAAGGTTGTCTGGCCCAGTCTGGAGCCACCAGTATCACTGTACAGAGTTGAGACCTGATTTTGACTAGAACTCTGAACAACGGAAGGGGGGCATAGAGGAACCTGCCCTTCCAATCCAATATGACAGCATCCAGAGGAACAGTCCCTAGGACTGGAGGTCTGCAGCAAAAAAGGGGAAGTTGGGGATTGTCCGGGGCTGCAAAGAGATCTATCTCTGGAGTGCCCCATCTGGTGAAGATTACTTTCAGGAAGAGAGGGTCCAGGGACCATTCGTGATAGCCCTGGGAGATTCTACTCAAAGCATCTGCTAGCACACTGTCCTTCCCTGGAAGATGAACTGCTGTCAGGGAAGCCTGAAGGGAGTAAGCTAGAGACCACAGTTTTATGGCTTCTGTGCAAAAGGCCGTAGAACAAGTGCCCCCTTGCTTGTTGATGTACCACATTGTGGTGGTGGTGTCTATCCTGACCTGCACCACTTCGTCTCTGACTGGCTCTGAGAAAGTCTTAAGGGCTAGGAATACTGCCCTGAGTTCCAGGAGATTGATATGAAGGAGAGACTCTTGTGGACACCAAACACCCTGGACCGTGAGGGCTCCCAAATGGGCTCCCCAGCCTAGGAGAGAAGCATCTGTGGTTAGGACCACTGAGGCAGCTTGACTGAGGAATGGGACACCTTGTCTGAGACTGTCCTGATCCAGCCACCACTGGAGAGCTTGGACCACAGTCTGAGTCACTGGAATCAGTTTGGTGAGACAGTAATTTTTCTGAGACCAAAAAGACCTTAGGAGGAACTGAATGTCCTTCATCTGAAACCTGGCTCCTTGCACCACTGCAGTGGAAGCTGCCATGTGGCCTAGGAATTGAAGAAATTGTCTTGCTGGACGAGAGACCAGAGGGTGAAATGAGGAAGCAAGATCTGTAAGGGCCTTTACCCTGAAGGCCTTTGCCTGGGCAGTATCTAACTCTACTCCTATAAAAGTAAGGAGTTGTACTGGTTTGAGAACTGATTTGGGAAGACTGAGGAGGAACCCCAGAGAACTGAGCAGGTTCTGAGTGATTTCCAGAGCTGACTTGACCTGGTCGGAGGACTGACCTACAATGAGCCAGTCGTCCAGGTAGGGGAAGACAGATATATGCTGCCTTCTGAGGAAGGCAACTACTACTGCAAGGCACTTTGTAAACACCCTTGGAGCTGATGTTAGGCCGAAGGGCATGGCCCGGAACTGATAATGGCCTGAAGGCAACTCGAACCCGAGGTACTTTCTTTGGGAGCACCTGATAGGAATGTGGAAATAGGCATCCTTGAGGTCCACAGATGCTAGCCAATCCCCTGGCCTTAGAGAGGGAAGAATTATTCCCAGAGTCACCATTTTGAATTTTGGTTTTGTGATGTGTTTGTTCAAATACCTTAAGTCTAGGATGGGTCACCACTCCCCTGTCTTTTTTGGGGTAAGGAAGTATTTGGAGTACAGACCTTTGCCCCTCTGCTGAGTAGGAACTTTCTCTACAGCTCTGAGAGCCAGTAGAGAAGAAACCTCTGCCTCTAGAGCAATGGTTTCTGAGAAGGTTGCAGGTGGAAAGGACTTGACCCTCATTTTTGGGAATCTTTTGAAACTGAGAGCCAGTCCCTGGCTTACAACCTCCAGGACCCACTTGTCTGAGGTAACAGCCTTCCCAGCCTGGAAGTAGTAAGCCAGCCTGCCTCCTACTGGAATAGGGAAGTCGACCTGGGCTGACACATCAGGGTATCTGGCAGGAGCCTTGGACTGGGAAGAGGATGCAGCCCTGTGCATCCCCTTCCTACTTCTTCCTCGAAAGAACCCCCTCTGTGGGAATGAAGAGGAAGCCTGAGCTTGCTAAAAAGGCCTGTGAAAAGGCCTGCCCCTGCTCCTAGACTGCTGCTTTTGAGGAGTGGCTTGCCTTTCCTTGGCCTGTGCACTCCTGTACGTGGTCCTAGATTCATCAATTTTCTTCATGTAAGCCTCTGTCTGCTCCCCCAAACAGAGAGTTACCCACCACAGGGAAATCCATGGCCTTAGCCTGAGTGTCTTGGGAAAGGCTAGTAAATCTGAGCCAAGCAAATCTCCTGAGAGACAAATGTAGCCGTGACTCTTGATGCCACATCATTAGAGTCTACAGCAGCATGGAATTGTACCTCGGATGCCTCAATTCCATCAGCAGCCACCTCCTCCAGCTCTTTGGCCAGTTGGGTGGAAGCCTGTTTAACCAGTTCCAGAACTGTATCCCACCTGGACTTCTGGTACCTGGCTGTGTAGGCCATATAATCAGCCTGTCTGAGCCCCAAAGAGGATGTCAAGTATTGTTTCTTGGCCATGGCATCCACCTTTCTGGAGTCATCTGGGGGGTGTGAAGCCAAGGGAATATTAGCCCTGTCACAAGCTGCAGCCTGCACTACCCCAACACGGCTGCAATGACTGTATAAAAACTCCGTACCTGAGCCTGATAACATGTACCTCCTGTTCATTCTTTTGTCCACAGGTGGTAAGCAGTTAGGTGTTTGCAAAATCTTTTTTGTCTGTTTCCCCAAAGATTTATGAAGAGGGACAGGCAATCTCTTAGACTCTGGGATGTCCATGATTTCAACAAAATCAGGCTCTTCTTCCTCCTCCTCAGCAGCTTCCACCATTGGGATCTGGAGAGTTTCAGTCACTTTTTTGTAGAACAAAAAGTGGGAAGAGGACTCAGAAAGCCTGGGAGGGGAGACACTGGAAGGCCTGTCTGGGGAGATGTCCGGTTCAACAGGCACATCTAGGCCTCCAAAGTCATTGTCATCATCATCATCCTTGGGATACTCTTTGTCCCCCTCCCATTCCACATCGTAATATTCATCTGGATCGTAATCCGATGGAGTTGGATCCAACCGAACTGACCGCCTAGCCAGCGGCGACAGTTCGGACGAAACCAGGCGAAGCAACTGAACAATACTGATCTCTTTAGCTATTTCATCGGCGGTTGGAGTATGCGGTACTGGATCCGAACTGGCCAACTTCTTTTTTCTTTTTGCCGGAACCGACCCCACAGAGTCGGATCTCCTTTTGCCTAAGGAGGTATCGCCCAGATCAGTGAGCACCTCCTCAGGTTCGGCCGGAACCGAACTGGGCTGGCCATCCGGATCAGTGGACTTCTTGGCCTCCTTTTCATTTAGCGTACTCAATCTTTTTTCCAGAGTGGCTTCGAGAACATTTTTTTTTTCCACATATTTGGCAGTCTGTTTTGAGGTGGTCAAACCCCAGACAATAAACACAGGTGAGGTGGGGGGTCAGCCTTGGCAAAGGCCTCCCCATAATCAGAACAGTGTTGAAACCCAGTGGGACCGTTTTTTTTTCTTGGGTTTCTCAGACATGGCCAAACTACACAAATTACCCTTTACGGCTTTCAAGCCAGGTAATACTCCCCTATCGGTTACCAACCGTGTCACAGGCTGTGTAAAAAAAAAAAAAAAACAGATAACGTCAGTTTTTTTGAAACTGATAGGAACCGGACACCACTACTAAATCCCAGAAGAAATTCAAACACAAACAATGGTTCGGTTTCCAACCGGACCGACTGATTGGAAACCAAGAAAAAAACAATTTCCACAAATAACAATATCACTACCTATCTACAACACTACCTGTACCATAGACAGAGACTTGATACCGAAAAATAATAAATTGGTTGACCCAAATGCTTTTTTACTTTTACCGAACCGCAGCGAAGGAGAGATCTCTGGAGCGACTTCACAGTTAGGCAGAGTAAAGAATCTGATGGTTACACTGAGATGTCCCAGAGACAGAGGTTTGAAAACTGAGCTCGAGCTCAACCTTCTATGCTGCTGCACAGAGTTAACCCTTTCCTCTCCGGGGCAGTTCAAGTGCTGGGGCTAACTGCATAGAGTCAGAATACAGCAAGACTTCATGTTGTTTGAAATTATAAGCAATAGTTATGAGGGATTCTAGTGGCAGGTGCAAGCAATGGGAGAGATGGAGGATGGGAAATGGGGGGAGAGAAACAGGAGGATTCCAGGGGAGGGAAAGAGGGGGGAGGATAGTTGGCTGTAATGGGTGTGGGGCAGCAGTATTCCTGGATACAATGTGGAAAGCAGGTGAGTGCCCCATATACAGGAATCTGGGACAGCTTAGGGCAGAGATAAATTGACTGAGGTGGGAGTTAGTGAGAGAGGTGGGGGAGGGGAGAGGGGCAGCTCCACTGAAGGCTGGAACGGGGGCATCATTAGGGGGACTGTCGGGGGCAGGCCACAAGGACTGGAAACAAGACCAACCAGGGTGAGGGACAACGATTGGCAGGTAGTGAAAAGAACAGGAAGAGTGGCACAAATGACTAACAGGGGTTCAACAGAAGGGAATACTAACAGATTCATGCCACTTGCAGACATGGAGGACCAGAGGGTGCATGAGGAGACTGGGGATGTAACAAATATGGGGGCTGAGATCCAAGCTAAGCTGGCAGGAGGAGGGAGTGAGAGGAAGGCAGCAGGTCTGATCAGTCTGAAAGGAGCAAGGGGGCAGGAAGAGGAAGGATGAGTAAGAGAGGGCCAGGGAGAGAGAAGCACAACTTGGGCAAATAGGGGGTTCCAGAGTGACTACAGAGGGAAGGGGACTCAAGAAAACAAAGGTGATGAAGAAGGACGTTCGGGCGAGAATTTGGGCACTGGGGACAAGTTATAAGCACAGAGGGAGAGGACAGGTTCACAAGACACTGGTACGAGGTCATTACACAGGACAGAGACAAAGGAGAAGGTCATGGTTTACGGTGATGCCATAATAAAAGGGATACACTGGCTGAGTAGGGGGGATTCGAAAAGGAGAAGGTTGGTCTTCTGCGTACTGGAAATGGAGGCTGGGAGGGCAGGGCATAGTATAAGGCAAGATATAAAAGGGGGCAACCATATGTGATCGTTTACTTAGGTATAAGCGATCTCGTGAGTACTGAGGTGGGCAAGGTTCAGCAAAGGTTTAAGGATCTGGCAAGGACCTGCGGGAAGGAAATGAACTCATTTGCCTTCTCAGAAGTCTTACTGGTCCCTAGTGCCAGCACTGTCAGACAAAAGAGGATTGAGAACTTCAACAGTTAGCTAACAGATTAGTGTGCAAAGAAGGGGCTTGTCTGCGTTGGGGAATGGGGGACATGCGGACAGACGAAGGATTACACTCGAAAGACAGGTTACATCTGAATGAGGCAGAGTCCAGGGTACTAAGGGAAAAAACTGCAAGAATATATATAGCCAAGATAATGAATTTAAACTGAGGAGGAGGAAGTATGAGGCTAGGGAAGGAAGTGAGGACAGAAGCAGGGGCTGTTACCTAGCTGGCACTCCCCCCAAAAAGCAGGCAGGAGTTAATAAGGGGATGGGGGGGCAGTAGGAAGGGGAGAAGCTGGGGAGGGCGATGTGCATGAATGCTAGAGCCTAAGCAACAAACTTGTGAACCTAGAGGCCATAATAATGGAAGAGGAGCCAGACCTGGTGGCCATCACCGAGATCTTGCATACTGATAACCAGGACTGGGAGATGGCCATTCCAGGCTTTAGTCTTTTTAGGAAGGACAGGGTGGGGGGGGGGAGTGGCCATTAATGTGAGGGACAACATACAAGCATTAGAGGGGCAGGAAGAACAAGGGGTAGTGGAGGTAATGTGGATCAATCTGAAGAAAAGGTCAGGGGCCATTATAAGAATAGGAGTGATTTATAGGCCTCCAGTGCAGGGTGAACAGGTAGATAGGGAGGTAATGCAAATAGTACAAGGGATGGCCAGTAAGGCGCAGTTGCTGCTGGTGGGGGACTTCAATCTCCCAGATGTGGACTGGAGTCTATAAACAGCAGCAACAACCAAGAGTAGGGATATACTTAACTCCTTAGCATTCCTCTAGCAGCTTGTATGAGAAACAACTTGAGGGGACACGATATTGGACCTCATACTAACCAATGGGAACAGTGTCACCGATGTCTCAGTGGGGATAATCTGGGTTCCAGCAACCATCACATGGTGAAATTCTACAGAAGTCCAGTATGGAGATGAGTCACACAAGGACATGGATCATGAACTTCAGACAAGCGGATTTTAATAAAATGAAGGTAAGCCTTAAGGATGCATTGGTAGGCATAGAGAACCTGGGGGAGTGGAGGACCAGTGGGCTGCAATCAAACGGGCATTTAAAGAGCTACGGAACAATGCATAAGGCAAGTCGGCAAGGGCAAAAAATGAAGGAGGCCACTATGATTCACCAGTGAGGTGTTGAGAGCAGTGAGGGAAAGGAAACAAGCTTTCAGGCGGTACAAAGATGCACAGGAGATTGAGGATAGAAGAAAGTAAAAGGAGAAACTGAGGAAGGCAGGGCAGAAAATTAGGAAGGTAAAGGCAGCAACAAAGGATAGCCAAATCGATTAGGCAATGTGAGAAAACCTTTTTCAGATATACAGCATCAGTGAGAAAAGAAAATCAAAAACAGGGATTGTAAGACTATTTGAGGAAAGGGAAGGGTCAAGTAAAGGGGGATCACCAGAAGGCAGACTTACTGAATAATTACTTCTGTTCAGTTTTCACGGAGGAGAAGGAAGATAAGGGTCCTGTGTCACATAAAATGGGCATACAGGGCCGGGGGGTGGATACCAGTCCAGTTACAGAAAAAAGGGTCATCGAAGAATTGTCCAGCTTGAGGGTAGACAAGGCAATGGGTCCAGATGGAGTACACCCTCAAGTGCTGAAGAAGCTAAAGGACATGCTGGCTGTACCATTAGGCGCACTGTTCAGCCTATCACTAGACATGGGGGAGGTTCCAGGTGACTGGAAGAGAGCGAATGTGGTGCCCCTGCACAAGAGTAGTAGTAAGGAAGAGGCTAGTAATTACGGACAAGTCAGCCTGACCTCGGTGGTGGGGGAAAGTCACGGAGTCACTGTTAAAAGAGAGAATTTGTGAATACCTTACGACCAGCATGGTTTCACTGAGGGGAGGTCCTGAACCTTATCAAGTTTTTTGACCCGACGATGAGAGTGGTGGACCCGGGGAGGGAGGGGGCGGTGGACGTGGCATATCTGAACTTCAGCAAAGCGTTCAACACTGTCCCCCACAGGAGAATTGTAAACAAACTGGGCAGTATGGGGATGGGCCGTAAAATGGGTGGAAACCTGGTATAGCTTGAGAAGCCAGAGAGTGGTGGTGAATAGGGTCCGCTCAGGGGAGGGCAAGATGACAACTGAGGTGCCACAGGGGTCAGTATTAGGTCCGGTCCTCTTTAACATCTACATTGGTGATAATGCAGATGGCTTGGAGAGGAAGATGTGCCTATTTGCAGATGACACAAGGATCTGTAGTAGGGTAGATACACCGGGGTAGAAATGAGGGAAAGACCTGGAGAGGTTGGAAAATGGTCAGGAATCTGGCAACTGAAGTTCAATGCAAAGAAGTGTAGAATCATGCACGTAGGAAACAAAAACCTACGGGCCACGTACGAACTGGGGGAAGGGGAGCAGTCATGACAACAAGGCTGGAGAGGGACCTAGGGATTATAATTTTGGACAACTTAAAGGTGGCAAAACAATGGGATAGGGTACAACAGGAAGAAAAAATTACTTACCATAGTAATCTTCTTTCTTCCCAGTGATGCTCAGATATTCTTAACTTTATGCAGTAAGCCTGGATGGTTGGACTGCCGGAGAGATAGAACACATGCAAATGATGGAACACTTTGCACGGGAGCATCTCTCAAACACTGTCTCTACTAACTGCCTGTGTTCTAAACCTCTTCACATTTTATAAATGGAGCCTAGAAAGTAGGCCCAGAGTAATACAGTACTATAATTTTATTATTAAAATTGGGGGTTTCCCAATAACATAAATTTGTAAAAATTAAAAACTCCAACTGGAGAAACAACTCAACAAGGTTAGAACAAAATGCCAGAGCAAAAATACCCGAGAAAAAATGCCCAAAAAGGGTAGAAACACAATGAACCCTGTTCACCCAAAATATTGACAGGTGCAGGGTAAAAACACTCCAAGGGTGTATAGTGATAAGGGTGGCACCAGCATGCGGAGTGCAGGGGCTGAAGTTCTGGAGGGGGAGGTAGGGAGGGAAGCAAAAATTACTCACCTTAGTAATTGTATTTCTTCTAATGGAGTCTTGCTGTATTCTGATTATATGCAGTTAGCCCCAGCACTTGAACTGCTCTGGGGAGGAAAGAGTTAACTCTATGCCAAGGCATAGAACGTTGAGCTCGAGCTCGGTTTTCAAACCTCTGTCCCAGGTACTCTTCAGTGTAACTGTCAGATTCTTACGAGCCCTATACTAACCAACTAGCAACCCAGAAATTGTTTTCAACTTTTGTGCCAAAGGGCAAAAGACATAAATTTAGGGTCCAAAGACTCAAGTCGAGACCCCCAAAAAGCATCCAAGTAGGTAACAAATAAACTATAATAAAACTTAGGAACAAGAAAAAAAAACTCAGTTAAGAAGAGACACCCAGGTATACCCCTGGGGTGCAACACTGCACCTGCCCACCCACATCCCAAAACAACTAGGTTCCAGGAGAGGAGGCAGGGAGGTAGGTCAGAATACAGCAAGACTCCATTAGAAGAAATACAATTACCAAGGTGAGTAATTTTTTCCTCAAACAACATGAAGTCTTGCTGTATTCTGACTGTATGCAGATTACCAAGCAGTACCCCCAAGGAGGAGGGAACTACAGAACCTATTTTGGGAACAGGATCTGCAGTACTGCAGTACCAAACCTAGCATCATTTCTTGCCTGAATGTCCAGGGAGTAATGCTTGGTAAATGTGTGAACAGTCTTCTGGGTTGCTGCTTTACAGATTTCCACTAAGGGTATGTCTCTAGCTGCTGCAACCAAAGCAGCTGTACCTCTGGTAGAATGAGCCCTCAGGCCTGAGGGTGGCTCTTTCCCCAACTTTGAGTAGCAGAACTGAATGCAAGAGACAATCCACCCAGCAAAAGTTCTCTTGGCTTACCTTTACCCACCTCCCCATAAGTGAGAAACAGCTGGGAGCAGTCATTTCTATGGGGCTTAGTGGATTCTAAGTAGTAACTCAGAGCCTTCTTTACATCAAGACTGTGTAGCCTCCTCTCTCCAGAAGAGGAGGGATCAGTGAAAAATACAGGCAGTGGCATAGACTGGTTCAGATGCAAGTCATTTCCTATTTGTACGAAGGACCACCTTATCCCTATGGAATGAGATGAACTCAGGTTCCACTGACAGAGCCTGTAACTCACCGATTCTCCTGGCAGAAGTAATAGCAACCAGGAATACAGTTTTCCAAGTCAGGTATTTGAGCTCAACTGAGCAAAGGGGTTCAAAGGGAGGCTGCATCAGCTGTGCAATACAAATATTCAGGTCCCATAAAGGAGTAGGATCCCTGAAGGGAGGATTGATGTGGATCAAACCTTTAAAGAATTTCTTGAAAACTGGGTGGGAAGCTAGACAACAGCCCTTACCAGCCAAAAAGAAAAGCAGAAATAGCTGCCAAATGCACCTTAAGAGTGGTAGGCCGAAGGCCTAAACTGTTAAGATATACCAAATAATCTAAGGCAGTGGCAATATCAGCTGAATGTGGCTGGATGCGCCTCTGGGAACACCAAAACCCAAACCTCTTCCATTTAGAATCACAGGTTCTCATAGTGGAAGGTTTCCTACTGGCCTTAAGGATATCCAGAGCTGATTGTGAGAGGTGCAGGTCTGCATATTCTAGCTCCTCAAGAACCAGGCCTTGAGCCTGAGTGTGTGAAGACTGGGGTACAATATCCTCCCCTGAGATGAGGTGAGGAGGTTTAACTGTCTGGGAAGGCACAGGGGAATTGTCACTGATAGTGACAACAGTAGAGGATACCAAGGCTGTCTGGCCCAATCCAGGGCTATCAGAACGACAGTGCAGGGTTGGGACCTGATCTTGACTAGAACTCTGAATGTCAGAGAAAAGGGAGGAAAAGCATAGAGAAACCTGTTGGTCCAATCCAACAGGAGGGCATCTAGAGGAAGAGACCCCCACAGAGGGAGCCTGCAGCAGAACATAGGGAGCTGATGGTTGTCTGGGGCTGCAAAGAGATCTATCTCTGGAGTGCCCCACCTCTTGAAAATGATCCGAAGAATGAGAGGATTCAGGGCCCATTTGTGGTGACCTTGAGAAATCCTGCTGAGAACATCTGCAAGTACATTGTCCTTCCCTGGGAGATGCGCAGCAATCAGGGAAGCCTGCCGGGAATAAGCTAGTGACCATATTTTCATGGTCTCGGTGCACAAGGCCAAGGATCGAGTGCCCCCCCGGCTTGTTGATGTACCGCACGGTCGTGGTGTTGTCTGTCCTTATCTGCACCACTTTCCCCTGAATTAAAGTCGAAAATGTCTGAAGAGCCAGAAAGACAGCCCTGAGTTCGAGTAGATTTATGTGTAGAAGAGACTCCTGATGGGACCAAGTCCCCTGAGCAGTGTGCTGATCCAGGTGGGCTCCCCATCCCAGCAGAGAAGCGTCTGTGGTAAGAGTCACTCTGGGAGCCTGACTGAGGAAAGGAACCCCTTGCCTCAAGTTGTCCTCTTCCAGCCACCACTGGAGGGCCTGAACCAAAGCTAGAGACACTGGAGGGGATCTTTTTTCTGCAACCAAAAGGCCCTTATGTGAAACTGAATATCCCTCATTTGAAACCTTGCCCCTTGCACTACTGCAGTGCGGGCTGCCATGTGGCCTAGCAACTGCAAGAAGTGTCTGGCTGGCCAAGGTACAAGTGGATGAAAAGAGGAAGCCAGAGAGATGAGGGATTGGACCCTTGAGAGAGGAAGGAAGGCTCTGGCCTGAACAGTGTCCAGCTCCACTCCTATAAATGTGAGAAGTTGAACTGGCTCCAGAACAGACTTTTCCAGATTTAGGATGAATCCTAGGGAGTGTAGCAGTTTTTGAGTGACCCCTAGAGCTGACCTGACTTGGTCTGGAGACTGGCCTACTATAAGCCAGTCGTCCAGATAAGGGAACAGTAAGATGCCTCGTCTCCTGAGAAAGGCCACCACTACTGCCAGACACTTAGTGAACACCTCTGGAGCAGATGATAGGCTGAAAGGCATTGCTCTGAACTGGTAATGGCCTGAGGGCAGTTCGAACCAGAGGTACTTTCTGTGGGACTGCCTGATGGGTATGTGGAAATAGGCATCCTTGAGATCCAGGGAGGCTAGCCAGTCTCCTGGTCTCAGAGAGGGAAGAATAATTCCCAGAGTCACCATCTTGAACTTTGGCTTTAGTATGAGTTTGTTTAGGTACCACAGATCCAGGATGGGTCGCCACGCCCCTGTCTTTTTTAGGGTAAGGAAGTACCTGGAATACAATCCTTTTCCCCTGTGAATGAGAGGTACCCTCTCCACTGCCTGCAGAAGCAGTACAGAAGAAACCTCTATTTTTAAGGCCTGTGTTTCCTCTTCCGAGGAAGGACAGAAAGCTTTTGCTCTCAACTTTGGGAACCTGCTGAAGCTGAGAGCAAGACCCTGGCTCACAACTTCCAGGACCCACTTGTCTGAAGTGACAGAATTCCAGGCCTGGAAAAAGTGAGCCAGTCTGCCCCCTACAGGAATTGGGGAGGCGACTCTGGCTGACACATCAGGGTGTCTGTTTCGCAAGGGGCTTAGACCGAGAGGCGGATGTAGCCCTTGGCATCCCCCTTCTGCCTCTTCCCCTAAAGAACCCCCTCTGCCGAAAGGAAGTGGAGGCCTGGGACTGGTAGAAAGGCCTGTGAAAAGACCTGCCCCTGCCAGCCTTGGATTGCTGCCTCTGAGGAATGGTCTGCTTTTCTTTAGCTGCAGCACTCCTGTACTCATCCATCTTTTTCATGTATGTCTGTTTGTTCCACAAACAGAGAGTTACAAGTGACAGGAAAATCCATAGCCTTGGTCTGGGAATCCTGAGATAAACTGGTACACCTGAGCCAGGCAAATCTCATCATGGAAACAGATGTAGCCATGACCCATCATTCGAGTCCACAGCAGCATGAAACTGGACCTTTGAAGCTTTGATGCCATCCACAGCCACCTGCTCCAGCTCCTTGGCCAGCTGGGGAGGGGCATTCTTAGCCAGCTCCAGAACAGTATCCCACCTAGACTTCTGGTATCTGGCTGTATATGCTATTGGATTGCCTGAGTCCCAAAGAGGATGCCAAGTACTGCTTCTTTGCCACGGCATCCCTTTCCTGGAATCCTTATCTTGGGGGTGAGATGCTAGGGGAATATTAGCCTTGTCACAGGCTGCAGCTTGCACAACCCCAACATGGCTGCAATGGTTAATAAGGAAATCCGTACCAGGGCCTGACAGAGCATACCTCCTGTCCATTTTCTTATCCACAGGAGGTATGGATGTTGGAAACTGTAATATTTTTGGGGTCTGTTTCCCCAGGGACTTGTGTAGAGGGATAGACACCCTTTTTGACTCTGGGACATCCATCATCTCAACATAGTCAGGCTCCTCCTGATCCTGTTCAGCTTCTTCCACTGGAAACTGGAGAGTCTCAACCTACCTTCTTGTAAAATAAGAAGTGGGAGGGGGACACAGAAAGCCTGGGAGGAGACACATTAGAAGGCCTGTCTGGGGAGATGTCAGGCTCAATAGGCTCATCTAGGTCTTCATAATCTTCATCTTCATCATCTTCGTCTCCTTCCCACTCACCCTCATAAAATGCTTCAGGGTCATATTCAGAAGCACACAAGTCCGACCGAATTGACCATTTCTGTGTCGGTTCGGTCGGAACCGGGTGAAGCGACTGCACAATAACGATCGCTTTGGCTATCTCGTCAGTGGTCGGACCATGGGAACCGGGATCCGAAAAGGCTGACTTGCGCTTTCTTTTTGTAGGAACCAATTCCGCAGAATCAGCTGCCCAAAGGGGTAGCATCCAGGTCAGTGGGCACCCCCTCTGGTTCGGTCGGAACCAAACCGGGCTGGCCATCTGGGTCAGTGGATTTTTTGGCCTCCCATTCCTTCAGCCTACTTAAATGTTTATCCACAGTGGCCTTAGGAAAGTTCCTGCAGATTTGGCAGTCTTCTTTGAGGTGATCAAACCCAAGACAATAAACACAGATGAGGTAGGGATCAGCCTTGGCAAAAGCCTCCCCACACTCAGTGCAATGTTGAAACCCAGTGGGCTAAGTTTTTTTTTTTTTGATTTCTCAGACATGCCTTTAGATACAAAGTCACCCTTACCAGCGTTCGAGCCAGGCGACTACCAAATCTATCGCTTCCAGCCGTGTCATGGGGTCGGATGAAAGAACCAGAGAAATCAACGTGTTTTTTCAGGAACCGAGAAGGTACCGGAAAAGCACACTAAAATATCTGTAAAAAACAGAAACAACAAATCGCTTTGGTTCCCGACTGGAAAGAAACTGAAAAACAATAACAATTTCTTGCTACACCACTCTACTACCTACTAATACACTTACTGTACCGGGACAGAGATGTAAAGACCGAAAAAATAAAGAAGTGGTTTACTAAACCGACTAATTTTACCACAACCGAACCGAAGTGAGAGGAGGATCTCGAAGGCGACTTCACAGTAAAGTAAATGAAAGAAGTCTAGCGGTTACACTGCGAAGGTACCTAGGACAGAGGTTTGAAAACCGAGCTCGAGCTCCACGTTCTATGCCTTGGCATAGGGTTGGCTCTTTCCTCTCCGGAGCAGTTCAGGTGCTGGGGCTAACTGCATATAGTCAGAATGAAAAAATTACTCACCTTAGTAATGTTGTTTCTTCTAATGGAGTCTTGCTATATTATAGACATTAGCAGTTTGATCCAGCTTTAGAACTGCCCAATTGAAATAGTTAAACCATTCCAAAATAGAATTTTAGCACGAGGCAACTCTATCTGTGTCATTTCAAACTTGGAACTGTCAGATCTTTACGAGCCAAACTCACTGGTCTGTGTTGGCAGCTATAACCTACACTAGCCAAATGGTTACCTAAATAATAACAACCATTGATGGTCCCAACACCCAAGACTCAAGTCAGGGGACCAGAAATACTAACACCATTCTAATAATATAGAAAATGGAACATAAGTATAATAAAACACACACACGGCGTACATACACACCCAAAAGTAGACAAAATGCTAACAGGACATAAGTAGTGCCCACACTAAGTTGCCGCACCCACCAAATAGAGGATCTAGAGAGGGCAGGTTGGGGGGTCTATAATATAGCAAGACTCCGTTAGAAGAAACAACATTACTAAGGTGAGTAATTTTTCTTCCAAACAACATGAAGTCTTGCTATATTACTAAAACATTAACAAAATACACAGCAGTACCTCCATGGAGGAGGGCAGAACCTACTTAGGGAATGGGCTCTGAAGAACAGCTGTGCCAAGACAGAGCATCTCTCCTGGCCTGGACATCCAGGGAGTAATGCTGAGTAAAAGAGTGCACCGTTTTCCAAGTAGCAGCCTGGCAAATCTCTAATAAAGGGATATCTCTGGCAGCAGCTAGAGCTTGGCACTGTACCCTGGTAGAATGAGCCCTCAAACCAGGAAGGGGGGGCTCTGCCCACTTTCTGATAAAATTGGATACAAGAGACAATCCACCTGCCTATTGATCTCTTAGTGGCAGTTTGCCTTTCCCAACTTCACCATAGGTAAGGAAAAGTTGGAGGGATTCGAACCTGTGACCTTTGGTACGCTCTATATAATAACGAAGAGCTCTCTTAACATCCAGGCTGTGCAATGTCCTCTCACCCGAAGAGGAGTGATCAGTGAAAAATACTGGAAGGAGATAGATTGATTAAGATGGAAATCTGAAACCACCTTAGCAAAAACTTCCTATTAGTCCTAAGGACTACCTTATCCCTATGGAAAGAAATAAAGTCAGTCTCCACTGACAAGGCTTGCAATTCACTTATGCGTCTGGCAGAAGTGATAGCCAATGAAAAAACAGTTTTCTAAGTTGGAACTTAAGCTCTGCAAAGACAGAGGTTCAAAAGAGTTACATTAACTGGGCAATGCAAACATTAAGGTCCCAAGCAGGGCGGTTCGAAAAAGGAGGATTAGTATGGAGTAATCCCTTAAAAACTTGAAAACACAGGATGAGAGGAAAGAGGATGACTTTCCTGCTGACACAAAAGCAGACACAGCTGCAAATGAACTCTCAGGTAGCTGGTCTGAGACCAAGAATTAAGATGTACCATGTAATCTAACAAAATGGGCAATTCTAGAAGATTCTGAAATATTTTCCCAGCACACCAAATGGAAAACCTTTTCCATTTAGAACTATAGTAGCCCTAGTGGAAGGCTTTCATGACCTTGGATCTCAAGAACACCCTGAGAGAGTGTAAATCAGCAAACTCTAACTCCTCAAGAGCCAGGCCTTGAGGTTGAGAGTTGAGTCGAATGCCAAACCCTTCCATGGGCACAAGTCAACAGATTGTGATTCCTGGGAGGCACAGGGGAAGATGGACTGTAAGAGACAGAAGGAGTGGGTACCAGGGCTGCCTGGCCCAATCCGGGGCAATCAGAATCACCCTGCAAGGCTGAGATCTGATTTTGATTAGTACTTTGAATAGGAGAGGAAAGAGGGGGAAAGCATAGAGGAACTTCCCCTCCCAATCCAGAAGAAGGGCATCCAGGGGAACTGAGCCCAGCACTGGAGGCCTGCAAAAGAACAGAGGAAGTTTGTGATTGTCTGGGGCTGCAAAAAGATCTATCTGAGGGATGCCCACCTGGCAAAAAACAGCCCCAGCACTTGAGGATCCAGGGACCATCCGTGATGGCCCTGGGAAATCCTGCTGAGGGCATCCGCTAAGACACTGTCCTTCCTGGAAGATGAACTGCTATGAGGGAAGTGTTCAGGAATAGGCCAGAGACCACAACTTCATTACCTCGGTGCACAAGGCCGAGACCGAATGCCCCCCTGTTTGTTGATGTACCACATTGTTGTGGTGTTGTCTGTTCTGACTTGTATCACCTTATGTGGACAGATGCAGAAAAGCTGAAGAGCTAAAAAGACAGCTCTGAGTTCCAGCAAATTGATGTGGAGCAGAGATTCCTGGGGACCAAACTCCTGGTGGAAAGATCGCCCTTGTGGGCTCCCCAACCCAGAAGGAAGCATCTGTAGTGAGAGTCAAGTCGTGAGAAGGGGAAATGAGGGACCCCGCTCTAAATTGCTCTGATCCTGCCACCACTGGAGCTAGGATCAGGTTCGAGTCACTAGGACCAACTTGGAAAGGGTCTCTTCTCTGAGACCAAAAGGTTCTCAAGTGAAACTGAATGTCTCATCTGAAATCTGGCCCTGCACAACAGCTGTGGATGCAGCCATGTGCCCCAGGAGCTGCAGAGAAAGTGTCTTGCTGTCGAGAGACCTGCAGAGTGAAGGAAGAGGCCAGAGCCACTAAATTCCTTACCCTTCTGGGGAAGAAAGGCCCTGGCTAGCTTTGTGCCAATTCTGCCCCTATAAAGGTGAGTACCTGGACTGGTTCCAGAACCGACTTTGGTAGGTTTAGCAGAAAACCCAGGGAGGTGAGAAGCTGCTGGGTAACATGAAGGTGAGATTTTACCTGTTCTGGGGACTGGCCTACAATGAGCCAGTCGTCTAGATAGGGAAAAACAGCAATCCTCTGCCTCCTTAAGTGGGCCACTGCCACTGCTAGACACTTTGTGAATACCCTTGGAGCAGAGGTATGGCCGAAGGGCATTGCTCTGAACTGGTAATGATCTGAGGCAGTTCGAATCTAGAGTGTACTTTCGATGGGATCTTCTGATTAGGACATGGAAATAGGCATCCTTGAGGTCCAGGAGGCTAGCCAGTCCCTGGCCTTAGGGAAGGTAAAATCATTGCGAGTTACCATTTTGAACTTTGGTTTCAAAGATGCTTGTTCAGATATCTGAGATCTAAAATGGTCCGCCATTCTCCTGTCTTTTGGGGTAAGGAAGTATCTGGAATACAGACCCCTGCCCTGATGCAGGAGGAACCCTTTCTACTGCTCTGAGAGCTAACAGGATGAGACCTCTGTTTCCAGAGCGAGGTCTCTGAAGCACTTGCAGGTAGAAAAGTCTGCTTCTCAACTTGGGAAACTTTTGAGCTAGAACCAGACCTGGCTTACTACTTCCAGAACCCACTTGTCTGAGGTTAAAGAAGCCCAATTCTGACTGAAGAAGCCAGCCTGCCCCCACTGGTACAGGAGAATCAGCCCTAGGCACCCACCAGGGTGCCTGTTTCACAGGAACTTTAGGCTGGGGGTGGGAGCAGGTCTGCCCACCCCTCGTCTGCCCTGCCTCTGAAGAAGCCCTCTGAGCATAGGCAGAGGCCTGAGTCTGGTAGAAGGCCTGTGAAAAGGCCTACCCCCTACCCCTGGGGCATGCCTGAAGAGTGGCTTGCCTCCCTTAGCCTGGGCACTCTTGTAAGTAGTCCTATGTTCATCCATCTTCTTCATGTAATTCTCTGTCTGCTCTCCAAACAGAGAGTTTCCCACCACAGGAAAATCCATAGCCTTAGTCTGGGTATCATGTGACAAACTAGTACACCTGAGCCAGGCCAACCTCTGAAAGCTACAGATGTGGCCATGACCCTAGAAGAACATCATTAACATCCACAGCAGCATGAAACTGAACCTTAGAGGCTTCAATGCCATCAGCAGCCACCTGTTCTAGTTCACTAGCCAGCTGGCCATGGGCCTGCTTGGCCAATGCATAACAATATCCATCTAGATTTCTGATACCTAGCTACATAAGCCATATAATTTGCTTGCCTGAGTCCCAGAGAGGCTGCCATATACTTTTTTTGCCATGGCATCAATCTTCCTGGAATCCTTGTCAGGAGGATGTGAAGCCAAGGAATATTAGCTTTATCACAGGCAGCAGCCTGAACTACCCCAACATGACTGCATTTCTGAGAAGGAATTCTGTATCAAGGGCCTGACAATGTATACCTTCTGTCCATCTTTTTATCTACAAGAGGCACAGAATTAGGAGCTTTTAAAATTTTAATTGTTTGTTTCCTAAAGACTTATGTAAAGGAATAGACAATCTCCTAGACTCTGGAATATCCATCATTTCTACAAAATCAGGCTCCTCTTGCTCATCCACAGCCTCTTCTAAAGGAAGCAGGAGGGTTTCAGCAACTTTTATAAAACATAAAATGAGATGGGACTCAGACAGCATAGGGGAGATTCTAAAGGTCTGTCTGGGAGATGTCGGTTCAATGGGCACACCCAGACCTTCCCAGCCACATTCATACTGTTCATAATCCTCCTCCCCTCCTCTGGTTCATAAAATTCATCAATATTATAATCCTGAACCACTGGGACCGGACGAACCGACCTTTTACCAGATAGTGGTGGTTGGACGGACCCTAGAGATAATGACTGGACAATTTGTATGCTTTTGCTATCTCTGCAGCAGTTGGAGAGAATTTTGGACTCAGACCTGCTGATTTTCTTGTTTTCTTTACTGGAATTGGTTCCTCAGAACCAGCTTTTCTTTGCGGAGAAGTCTGGCCCTGGTCAGAGGGCACTCCTCTGGTTGGCTGGCACTGAACCGGGCTGGCCATCGGTTCCAGCGGACTTTTGGCCTCTGTTCCCTGAGCCTGCCCAATCTTTTTTCCAGGGTGGCTGCAGGAAATTCTTATACCTGGCAGTCTGACTGGAGGTGGTCAAACCCCAGACAATAAACACATTGGTGTGTGGGTCAGCCTTGGCAAAGACTTCCCCACAAACATCACAGTGTTGAAACCAGTGGGCCAGTTTCTTTTGGTTTCTCAGACATAATGCCAGCCTAACCAAAAACTTACTTTTAACGGCGGTGCCAGAGCAGACACCCTTATCGGTTCTAACCGTGTCACGGGTATTGGAAAAAGCGTAATAAATCCGTTTTTAGAACCGATAAGAACCGAGAACCGCACTCTAAAATAGTAACTTTTAGTTTTAAATGAGTTTTAAACCCACTGATCGGTTCAAAACTGAACCGATAACACAAGTTCCACACAGACAAAACCTTCATTTACTTAGGGTTACCACAGATGAGAGCTTGAACCGAGCGGTTTTGCGGTTAAATAAAACTATTCTCGGTTAAATCCAACTGAGAAACACTTTTAAACCAGAAATGAACCCGAGCAGAAGGAGAAATCTCCGGCCGACTGTTCACCTGACACGGAGTAAAGAATCTGACAGTTCAAGTTTGAAATGACACAGATAGAGCTGCTCTCGTGCCAAAATTCTATTTTGGAATGGTTTTAACCATTTCACTCCGGGGCAGTTCTAGAGCTGGATCAAACTGCTAATGTCTATAATATAGCAAGACTTCATGTTGTTTGAAACAGCAAGACTTCATGTTGTTTGAAGTTATGAATATCTGAGCATCACTGGGAAGAAAGAAGTTTACTATGGTAAGTAATTTTTTCTTCTAGCCCCAGTAATGCTCTGAATATTACTAACTTTATGCAGACTACCAAGCAGTATCACTGGAGGTGGGTAAAGAACTTATTTTGGAAACAGACTTTGCAGGACTGCTGTGCCAAACCTACCATCACTCCTAGACAAAATATCTAGATTGTAATGCTTTGTAAAGGTGTGTACTGTCTTCCAGGTTGCTGCTTTACAAATGTTCAGTAATGGAACATCTCTGGCAGCTGCTAAAGTAGCAGCAGTCCCCCTTGTGGAAAGGGCCCTCAATCCTGATGGGGGCTCCTTACCAGCCTTTGTGTAACAGAACTGGATACACTGGACTATCCATCGCGAAATGGACCTTTTAAAGGCTGGAGTACCTTTTCCCACATGCCCATAGGTCAGGAACAGCTGTTTTCTGTCCTGTCTATGGTCTTTTGTGGCTGTCATGTAGTAACTGAGAACCCTTTTTACGCCCAGACTGTGGAGTCTTCTTTCACCAGAGGTGGAATGATCAGTGAAACAGGGAGAGTGATGGACTGGTTTAAGTGGAAGTCCAAGACTACTTTGGGGAGAGATTTTCTGTTTGTTCTAAGGACTACCTTAACCCTATGAAAGGAGATATAGTCCTGATCTATACAGAGAGCCTGAGGCTCACTAATCTTTCTTGCAGAAGTCACTGCCACAAGAAAAACTGTTTTCCAAGTAACATATTTTAGATGAGCTGTAGCCATGGGTTCAAAGGGACAGCCCATGAGTTAAGCTATACACACATTCAAATCCGAAGCTGGCACTGGTGCCCTGTGAGGGGGATGTAGATGATTCAGACCTTTAAAGAATCTTTTAAAAATAGGATCCGAGGCTAAGGTTACCCTTCCCTGGCACAGAGGTAAGCAGAGAAAGCTGCTAAATGAACCTTCAGAGAGCTGGGTTGCAAACCAGAGGAATGCAAGTGAGACAGATAATCCAGGACAACTAAAATTTCACCCTGGCCTGATATCAGTGATCTGCTAGAGCACCAAAGTGAACACCTTTTCCATTTAGAAGAATAGGTTTTCCTAGTAGAAGGTTTTCTGTAAGCTCTTAAAATGCTTAAGACAGATTGAGAAAGGTTCAAATTTTGCATATTCTATGTCCTCAAGAACCAGGCCTTGCGGTTGAGGGACTTGAGATTCGGGTATAACAGAGTTCCGTGGTTGGAAGTCAGTAGATTGTGCCTGCAAGGGAGGCATGGCCAATCTGGAGCTATCAAGATTAGTGATGCTGCATGGGACTGGAGCTTGAGCAGTACCCTGTGAACAAGAGGGAAAGGAGGAAAAGCATACAGGAACCTCCCTGAACAATCCAGGGTCAGGGCATCCAGAGGGAGTGTGCCCTGATCTGGTTGTCTGCAACAATACTGGGGCAGGTGGTGGTTCTGGTCGGATGTGAACAAGTCTATCTGTGGAGTGCCCTACCTTATGAAAATAACCTGTACCACCTGTCTGTTCAGGGTCCATTCGTGATGGGCCTGGTTGATTCAACTCAAGGCATCTGCCAGGATGTTGTCTTTCCCTGGCAAATGAATTGCCTGCAGGGATATTCCCAGACAGTAAACTAGAGTCCAGATACGTATGGCTTCTGTACAAAGGAGGCCTGACCTGGTGCCTCCCTGCTTGTTTATGTAATACATTGTGGTGGTATTGTCTGTTCTGATCTGTACCACTTTGCCCTGTACTAAGGGAGAGAAAGCTGGTAGAGCTAGCAAAACTACTCGAGTTCCAGCAAGTTTATATGCTGAAGGGACTCTGCAGCTGACCAAGTACCCTGGGTGGTGTGCTGGCCTAGATGGGTGCCCAAGCCCAATAGGGATGCATCTGTTGTGAGAACTACTGAGGGATTCTCCTTTTGAAAGGGGATTCCCTGTCTTAAGTTGGATTCCTCTTTCCACCACAAGAGGGCTTGTAACAGCGCCCTTGTTACTGGAATGACCTTTGAAAAAGGGTCTTTCTTCTGACACCAGTGAGCCCTGAGGTGGAACTGGATGTCCCTCATGTGGAATCTGGAACCCAGCACTGTGCCTATGGCAACAGCCATGTGGCCCAGTAGCTGGAGAAACTGTCTTGCAGTTTTTGGTTTGTGTAACCTGAAGGAATTTGCCACTGACTGAAGGCCTTGAACTCTCTCCAGAGGCAAATAGGCTCTGGTCTGTAAGGTATTTATTTCTGCTCCTGTGAACTGCGACACCTGTGTGGGGGTGAAAGCAGACGTTTTGTGATTGATTAGAAACCCCAGGGACTCTAGGAGGTCCTGGGTGACTTTTAAATCCTGCTGTACCTTCAGTAGGGATTTTCCCACCACTAACCAGTTGTCCAGATAGGGGAAAACAGTGATACCTTGTCTCCGAAGATGTGCTACTACAGCAGCTGGACACTTTGTGAATACCCGTGGGGCCAAAGAAGGGCCAAAAGACAGGGTTGAAAACTGGTAGTGACCTGAAGGGAGTCTGAATCTGAGATATCTCCGGTAAGAATCCCTTATGGGGATGTGGAAATAGGCATCCTTTAAGTCCAGTGATGCCAGCCAATCTCCCTTTTGGAGCACTGGCAAAATCACAGCTAGAGTTACCATTCTGAATTTTTGTTTCTTTAGATGCTTGTTTAAAGCTCTGAGATTGAGAACAGGCCGCCACTCCTCACTTTTCTTTGTGGTTAGGAAGTGTCTGGAATAAAAAAACCCTTCCCCTCAATAGACTTTGGAACTGGTTCTACTGCTTTCAGCTGTAGCAGGTTTTGAACCTCTGACTCTAGCAGTGTTTTTCTGCTAGTGAGGGAGAGCTGAATACTCTGATTTTCTGAGAAGGAGGGGATTTGAATTCCAGAGACAGACCCTGACCCACTACCTCCAGAACCATTTGTCTATGGTGATGTTCAGCCAGACATGGAGGAAGTGAGACAGTCTGCCTCCAACAGGTAGGGAGGAAGTGGTCTGTGGCTCAGGGGGTCTGTTTTGATTGTGGCTGAGGCTGAGCTTGGGACCCTCTCCTCGAGCCCCTCCTTCCCCAGCCCCTGGAGTATCCCTGTTGTGGATACTGCTGGTACTGGGGTAAGGCCACTGGCTGGAAGAAAGGCCTGGTATAAAAAGATCTTCCCCCGGCCTACCCTTCCGTAAGGCCTGGTGGATGGTGAAGCTCTCTCCTTGGCAGAGTTGCCTCTGTAAGTGGCCTTATACTCATCCATCTTCTTCATGTATGCCACAGTGGACTCACCAAAGAGAGAGTTTCCCTCTAGAGGAAACTCCAAGGCCTTAGATTGGGTATCTTGAGTAAGGTTTGAGGCCCTGAGCCATGCAAACCTCCTCTGTGCCACTGTATTCGCCAGCCATCTGGCTGCAGTGTCACTGGTGTCAGCAGCCATTTGGAATTGGTACCTAGCTGCCTCTAATCCAAACCTGGCAGTTTCAGCCAGTTCATCGGACAAGAGCAAGGGAGCTTTCTGGGACATAGCCAGGACTGACTGCCACAGTGACTTCTGGTACTGGGCAGTTATGCCTGGAAGATACATACATAGATACACAGACAGTGTCGGCAGATAAGGGCCTATGGCCCACCCAGTCTGCCCATTTGAGCCTGTAAGTTCAGTTTGTTTTCCTAGAAGTCTGTTGCCCATTACCCCTGACCTCCAGAATTCCTTTATGTCTATCCCATGCATTCTTAAATCCGTGATTGTTTCAGCCCCACCACTTCCTCTGGCAGGGTGTTCCACTTGTCCACCACCTGTTCTGTGAAGAAATTCTTTCTCATGTTTCCTCTGAATCGTCCTCCTCCAACTTCATCCATGCCTCTAGTCCTGGAACATCTTTTCCGCTTAAAATAGTGTTTTCCTGCACCCTGTTCCTCCCTGTAAGATACTTATGTCTCTATCTATCCCTCTCTCCCTCCTCTCCTCCAGGAGTACATGTTCAGTTCCTTCAACCTGTCTTCATAGGACTTGTGATGCAATCCATGCACCATCTTTGTTGCCCTCCTCTGAACCTTCTCTACCCTGTCTATGTCCTTACGTAGGTATGGTCTCCAGAACTGTACACTGTACTCCAGGTGGGGCCTCACTAGTGTCTTGTATAGCGGACTTATGACCTCCCTTTTTCTGCTGGTGATGCCCCTGCCTATACATCCCAGCATCCTATTTGTTTTACCTGCTGCCTTGTCACACTGTTTCCCTACCTTGAGGTCATCAGAGATGATAACCCCAAGATCCCTTTCCTGCTTGGTGCATGCTATATCCTCACCCCCCAACTGATATATTGTGCCAGGGTTTTTGTGCCCCATATGCATTATCTTGCACTTCTTTGCATTGAATTTCAACTGCCAAACCCCTGACCATTCTTCAAGCTTCTGCAGGTCGCTTCTCATTCTGTCTACACCCTCTGGTGTGTCTACTCTGTTACAGAGCTTTGTGTCATCAGCGAACAGTGAAATTCTGCCTTCTAGGCCCTGCGCAATGTCACTGATGAAGATGTTGAACAGGACCGGTCCCAGCACTGATCCCTGTGGTACCCCACTGGTCACTCTTCCCTCTGTGGAGTGTCGGCCATTTACCACCACCTCTGTGTCCTCCCACCCAGCCAGTTACCTACCCACCACACTACTGTCCTGCCCACACCCATATTCCCCAGTTTGTGTAATAGTCTTCTATGTGGCACAGTGTCAAAGGCCTTGCTGAAGTCCAGATAGGCCATGTCCACTGCCCTCCCCTGATCCACCTCCCTAGTCACCCAGTCAAAAATTCAACGAGGTTGGTCTGACATGACCTCCCTGGTGAAACCATGCTGCCTTGGGTCCTGTAGTCCATTGACAACCAGATGTTCCACCAATCTCTACTTCAGTAGTGCTTCATAATCTTCCCCACTACCGAGGTGAGGCTGACTGGTCTGAAGTTCCTGCTTCCTCTTTGTTCCCACTTTTGTATAAGGGGACTACATCTGCTGTCCTCCAGTCTTTGGGTACCTCCCTGTTTCCAGTGATCGGCTAAACAGGATAGCCAGAGGTTCAGCCACCAACTCTTAGTTCTTTAAGGACCTGGGTGCACCCCATCTGGCCCCATTAGCTTATCAACTCTTATTATTTCCAGTTCCTTCAGGACCTTTCTCGTGTAAAGGGACTTGTGTACATTTCTGCACCATTCTCACCCTTGAACTCCTTCAGACCCATTACCCTCCTCTTCCTCAGTAAAGACTGAGCGGAAATACCTGTTCAATATGTCAGCTTTACTGTTGTCATCCTCCATGACGCCCCATCCTCCCCTTCAGTCTCACTATCCCTCCCTTTGTCTTTCTTTTCACTTATGTACCTGTAAAGGTTTTGTCCCTCTACCCACTGATTTTGCAATGTGTTCTTCTGTCTGAGCTTTGGCTTCCCTTACTGACCTCCCTGCCTCCCTTTGCTTCTCCTGGTACTTCTCCCTATCCCCTTCTGCCTGTGTCTTTTTGTATTGCCTGAATGCAATCTTTTTGGCTTTCACTTTCTTTGCTATCTCTTTGGAAAACCATAATGGTCTCCTCTTCCTTTTCCTCTTGCTAACCTGCTTAATGCATAATTCTGTTGTTCTTGTAATCCCCATTTTAAATACTGCCCACTGTTCCTCAACCCCTAGAGTCCTGTCCCATTCCCTTAATGCCTCTTTCAAGTATCTCCAATTTCCCAAAGTCTGCCCCCTAAAATCCAGGATCGTGTTTTTGTGTGGTTTGGTTCTGCTCTTTCTGTGATTTCAAACCACAATGACTGTGGTCACTGTTTCCCAGGTGCTCCCCACTGTTACCCGCATCACACTGTCCCTGTTTGTGAGCACAAGGTCCAGTATGCCTACTGCCGAGTTGGTTCCATGACCAGTTGCTTGAGGGAAGGCATCCCAGGAGTACAGGATAAATCTGCTCCTAGTTGATGCTGCTGCTGGGATGCTCCAGTCCACGTCTGGAATATTGAAGTCTCCAACCAGTACTGCCTCACCTTTGTCTGTCATCCTTTGGATGGCTAGCATCAGCTCCCTATCTGTTTCTTCCTCCTGGGCTGGTGGTCTATAGACCACACCTGTGCGGATGGCTGTCCCATTTTCCTTTCCAGCTTAACCCACAGTATCTCTCCCCCATTTTGTTCCTCCTGGATCTCTGTGGCCCTTATGTCATTTTTCACATATAGTGACACTCCTCCTCCCTTCCTGCCTGCTCTGTCTCTTCTTTTTTTTTTTTTTTGGATATTATTTTTTCGGAGCTCCGGCTACTCCCCCCCCCCACTCCGCCGTTCCCCCGGTGCCATTCCCGGACATGAGACCCGCTCCCTCCGCACCCAGCGACTTACCCTTGATGGCAGGGGTGGTCGAGGCACTCGACACCACCAGCGGATCCATGCCAGGGAGGCGTCCTCCAGGAATGGCACCAGGGCAACACACGTGCTGCAGGCCCATTTTTTCTTGTCCCCCCGGCAGCCCAGGCCATGGGTAATGGCCTTAGCGACTGGTCTTGCCGACGCTTCTGCGTCGCACTAGTCAAGCATCAGCCGCGTCCCGCCCTCCCCTAGTTTTGCGGCTCGTTGCTGTCGGTCCCCGGGCCTCCGCTGGGGTCAGACAAGCACCGGCCGACCATCCCCCACCCGGAGATGGAGAGCAGTCCCGGACACTTTAAATTCACCCGCCTCTGCCGACCCCGGCAACCCGCGCTCCGCCTCGAACACGTGGTCGCCGGTTACGCGAGGTGTGGCGCCCAGCGCCTCAACCCTCAGCGCCACCAGGCGGCCTGCTCTGTCTCTTCTGAATATGTTGTAGCCAGGTATGGCCATCTCCCAGTCGTGGTTATCATTACACCAGATTTCAGTGATGGCCACAATGTCCAGGTCTGACTGCACCATGACAGCCTCCAGATCTTCCATCTTGTTGCTAAGGCTCCTGGCATTTGCACACATGGCTTTCCATGATTTGACCTCCCTAGACTGTTTCACTGTTCTACTCCAGCCCCTTCCTTGGTTGTCATTTATCCCTGGTTCTCCTTGCTGTCTGCCCTTCTGCTGTTAACTTCACGCATAGCCAGAGAGGCAGACAGGTACCCTTTTTTGGCCATGCTGTCAATTTTTCTTGAGTCCTTGTCTGGAGGATGTGAGGACAGAGGGACCCTGGCCTTGTCGCAAGCAGCTTGCTGAATTACCACGATGGTCTGGATGGGAGAAGAGAAAGTCATCTCCCTCCTTTTCCAATTGGTATTTTCTGTCCATTCTCCTGTCTATGGGAGGAGTGGAATTTGGTGTTTGGAGAATTTTTAAGGCATCCTTCTTTAAGAATTTGTACACCGGTAGGAGAAAAGCCTTTGTGGGTGTCAGCCCCATCACCTCCAAGTACTCTACCTCCTCTTCATCCTCAACTTGCTCAGTAGTGAAGATGTCTAGTGCATTTGCCATCCTCCTTATAAAAGTAAAATGGGATAGAAAATCCTCAGTCACCCTTGGAGGCGAACCAAAGTCCTGTTCAGAGGACACTTCTGGTTCGATTGGTCCCTCCTCATCACTGTCGTCTTCTTCTTCATCATCATACTGATCCCCTCTATCTTGAGGGGGTGGATGCACATTGCTGCCAGCCTGAGGACCCTGGGAAGAGGCAGGAGGCTGCTGAGGAGGAACTACTGCCTGTAATGACTGAACTATTTTAAAAGCCTGAGCAATTTCTTGGGCCGTTGGTACAGGCATAGCAGGCACAGAAGTCCCCGGTTTGACAGGTGGGGGTTCTTTCTGTGTGCTTTAGCTTTTTACTTTTTTTAGAAGGAAACGGGAAATCAGCCGGTTCATTTGTTTGTTTTGTGCCCTTTTCTCCAATCTCAGGGGCAGGCACAGAAGCAGATGTGGGTTCACCCACAGATTCTTGGGGTATTGGCTGGTCAGAGCCAGAGAGACCCTTTACAAACTTTTTCTTGAGCCTTTCAAGGTGTTTTTCCAGAGTATTATCTGGGAATGTTTTACATACTTCACATTCCTCTTTAAGGTGGTCAAAACCCAAACATAACACAAATAAAGTGTGCATCTGCTTTAGCAAATATTTCCCCTCACTGGGAACAGTTCTTCAAGCCGGGCTCACTGGTTCGCCTTTTTGGGTTTCTCAGACATGATGTTTGGAAAGAAAAAACCCAACCGCTAATAACAAAAGCTTTTTTTTTTTTTTAAATGATCAGTTCCGGAACCGAACCGATGTAGCGGTATGGAACCTGGTCAGCGGTTCAGGTAACCGAGAATTATCAGTTACAACAAATTAAATGGCTCAGCATAACCTTGCTGGAGGTATGTTTGTAGTGGCTGCTTGTCTGTGTCTGTAGCTTAGTTTTTGTGGATTTACATGGTTTTCTGCTTGGAGTAACTACACCATTTTTGCTCACTACATCCGTGAAAGTCTCCTGATCTGGATTTCTGCAAAACATTACAACCAGGTATCTGCATTTTTCATTTAAAAATCAACTTTTTGGAAGCTATCTCAAGCAAAACATAAGTCAAGCAATTAAGTCTGACAAACTCAGTGACTCTAGGTCTGCTTGAATCCACATTTTCGTCTGACCTGCTCCATGATCTGTATGTTGGCTTTTCAACAACCTCTTTGAATGACAAAGAAGCATGCAGACAAAAGGACTTCACATCCTGCATATGCACAGGAACAGTTCATCACCTGCAGGAATTCGAACACATTCTGTGACTCTGGACCTCAGCTGCTGATAATTTCTTTTGGCTTATGACAATCACCAGGTATCTACAAGATGCTGAAATCCTTTCTCCTACAAATTCTCCTTATGCTGCTCCTGCTCTCAGGAAATGTTCACCCCAACCCAGGACCACCTGGGCAGCCAGCAGTGGCACCAAGCAGAAGGACAGGGACATTCACCATGGCATCCATCAATGCCTGCAGCATCCTCAACAAACTTGACTCCCTCCAAACATGGATCCTACAGCACAACCCTGATGTCCTCAGTTGTGGAAACATGGCTAAACCCTAAAATCCCTGATACCTCAGTCTCTATCCCTGGCTACTGCATTTTCAGGCAAGACAGGATTGCTAAACAGGGCGGGGGCTGCGCCATCTATCTTAAGGATACCCTTATGGGTCACATCATCCCATCCCCCAGCCTGAGCAACTCCTCTCAGGTCCTCACAATCAAAATCCTCCTTGGTGCACATAACAAGGAACTCACTGTCATCTCGGTTTACCTACCCCCAAGAGACCAGGCTGCTGACTTCCATAGCATCATGGAATATCTAAGGGTCCAGCAACATAATTCTGAAACCATAATCATGGGTGATTTTAACATTAACTGGCTCTCCGCTGAGGCCGCTACCTATAAGGATGCAGCCGCGGCGCATCACTTCACTCAACTGGTCAATGCCCCCACTAGGTGTAACTATAGGACAGGCTCCCTTACGCTTCTAGACTGGATTCTATCTAACCACCCTGAACGCATCTCCAATGTTTCTGTACTCCCGGATACAATAAGTGACCACTCACCTGTCATCTGTTCCTGATCAAACAAATACCACAAGCCCCCTCCCAAGCTTATCTATGCCAGAGTTATCAAACAAGGGCACCTCCAGCTGTTAAAATCCCATCTAACTGGTGCATAGGAGTTTGTGATAGTTAAACTCTTTTTAACAGAGTTACTGGGGTTAAGGAGTGGTCACAGAAAAACCTGCAGTGTGAAACAGGAAAAGACAGTCTTTCAAGCAACAGAGGGTGGTGGATCTAGGTTTACGTTTGTTTGTTACAATTCTTAAGATTTTCAGTGCAGGAAGAGTTTAAAGCACAGCTGACTTATTTTGGGGCTGACAGCTCTTGGAGCACAAACCACCAGGCCTGTTTTGGGGCTGGAAGGTTTACCTGTATCTGACTTGGATGTGTGGATTTTCCCTGTTTGATTAGCAGGGTATTTCTCTATCAAATTGTTGTGGAGGGCATCTTGCTGACAGGAAGGCACTCATTGCAGCAGTGGGTCAGAGCTTTTAGCTGATTGTTTGCGAGGGCACAGTTTAAAGCTAACCCTTCCCACCCCTCACCCCACCCACCCCTGGAAATAGTTCCTTTATACCTGGGGTTCTGACATCATTTCTCAAGAGTGCAAGTGCATGTCACTGTCATATCCCTCTAGCACACTGCACTCACAATATAAGCATACACATTGTATATTATAAATATATATTTCTATATTACAAACCAATCACACACACAAAAAAAAAAAAAAAATGTGGGGAGTAGTGCAATGTAATGGCTGTGGGGCAGCAGTCTTCCGGGAGTCTTTCTGGACGCTGAGATGCTGCCCTATTTGCAGACAACTCTCTGCCCTGAGGGAGGAAGTTGCCCGTCTTCAGGCCACACTGGACAGTAGTACGGGGACCTTCCCCCAGGCCACACTGGACAGTAGGAAGGGAACCTCCCCCATCCAGGGAGCACCACAGCCACCACCACTACCTCAGAGGTTGCGAAGAAAACACAGCAGTTGGACCACAGTGGGCTCAGGAAGGGTGAGGATGGTGGAACGGAGGCACACCCTGTCAGTTGTTCCACTCCACAATCCATACACCATTCTGGGGGAGCATAGCTCCCCTATGGATGCACCCACAGAGGAGACTAAGGAGGCTGAGGACAGCTGTCACAAGGGAGGCCCACAGGAAGGAGGCAGAGGACACCACAAGGAAGGGAAGCAGCTCCTGGTGGAGGACTCAATTATTAGGGGGATAGGACTGGGAGGAGCTGGGAAAACTGAAGTAAGGTGCCTGCCTGGTGCCATGGCTTGGAGGGACAGGAAGCGCATCCTCAGGATCACGACAACAGCTGCAAGGGATTCTGAGCTGGACGTAATTGTCCACCTAGGGACAAATGACTTGGCTCATCATGAGGTTAGAGCAGTGCAGGAGGACATTGCAGAGTTGGGGAGGGGCCCAAGACAAGTAGCACACACAGTATCCTTCTCAGAAGTGCTGCCTGTCAAAGGCATGGGTGAGGCGAGGGTAATTGGCACCATGCAGTTTAATGAATGGTTGAAAAAATGGTGCGGAGCACAGGGGTTTGGCTTCATTGGGGACTGGGGTTCCACCTGATGGGACAACAGCCTATACTGGCAGGATGGTCTGCATCTGTCCAGAAAGGGAACAAGTCTTTTGAGCAATCGGTTTAAATGCTTCATTGGCAAGCTTTTGTACTAGTCAAAGGGGGAGGCACTGACAAGCAGCAGAAAATCCCACCTCTCCCTACAAAACAGGGTACTAAATGAGAAAAGACCAAGGTAGAACGGCCAGTGGGGGATGCTGCAACAGAAGGTAAAGCCATCAAAAAATGGAGAGCAATGAGTACCAATGCCCGTAGTCTAGGTAACAAGCTTCCTGAATTAGTGGCCTCGATGGAGAAGGAACATCTGGATATTGTGGCAGTCACAGAAACATGGTACACACAAAACCATGACTGGGACGTAAACATACCAGGATACACTATCTACAGGAGGGACAGGGAGGGTAAAAGAGGAGGAGAAGGAGTAGTAGTTCTTTACATAAGGGAAGGAATAAAAGCAACAGAACAAAAGGGTAAACAGGGAGGAGAAGAAGCACTGTGGGTAAATTTGGAGACAGGCAATGGCACCACAATCCGCACTGGGGTTGTATATAGACCCCCTTCTCAGGTGGAGAAAATGGACAAGGAAATGATAGAAAGTATACTTAGAATGGCAGAAAAAGGGGAGATATTGCTGATGGGTGATCTGAATATGCCAGATGTTAACTGGAGTACAGTTGCAGCTGCCACTTCGAAGAGTGCAGTTATTCTAGATGCCCTACAGGGGGCATGCCTTAGACAACTAGTACTGGAGCCCACTCGAGAGGGAGCAATATTAGACTTGATACTCTCAAATGGAGATGGAGAGAGGATCGCAGATGTAGAAGTGGGTAGCCATCTGGGAACTAGCGATCATTGAACAGTATGGTTCACAATAAACACAGCAATAGAGTCAAGCCATACAAAGACAAAAGTACTGGACTTTAGAAGGGCTGACTTTGCCAAAATGGGTGAGTGCCTAAGGAACGCACTAGCAAATGGGCAGGAAGGAGGGGTGGAAGAACAATGGGAATAATAAAACTGCCATCACAGAGGCAACAAGCCTTTGTGTGAAGCAAATAAACAAAACAAGACGATGAAGAAACCACTATGGTTCTCAAAGGATGGCAGGAAGGTTCAAGAGAAAAGAAAGCATTCAGGAAGTACAAGGAATCTGGAAGGAGCAGGACAGAGAACTGTATCAGTTAAAGCAAAAGGAGGCTGGAAGGCAGTCAGAACAGCAAAGGCCCAAACCGAGGAAAAGATAGTCAACTCAGTTAAGAAGGGGATAAAACCTTTTATAGGTACATCGAGGAAGAAGGAAGACCAAGGGAGGATAGTGAGGCTTAATAAAGGGGAGGAGGGTGGGCAGGAGACTGTGAAAAGGCAGAGATACTAAACAAATATTTTGCTCAGTATTTACAAAGGAAGAGGGAGGTACATAAAACAAACAGTAGTAAACACTGGATACAGAAGTTGATACCAGCCCATTTACAGAAGAAAGGGTTCTGAAAGAACTCTTAAAACTGAAGATGGACAAAGCAATGGGGCCTGATGGGATTCATCCCAGAATTCTAAAAGAACTAAGGGTAGAACTAGTGACACCACTGACTACCCTTTTTAACAAATCATGGCAGGATGGTGTGGTACCCGAGGACTGGAGGAGGGCAGATGTGATTCCCCTTCACAAAAGTGGGAGCAAAGCAGAAACAGGAAACTATAGACCTGTTAGTTTAACCTCAGTGATAGGAAAATGATGGAATCACTTCTAAAGGAAAGAACTGTCGAGTATCTAGAGGCCAGAGGGGCACAGGACCCTAGGCAGCATGGATTCACAGCGGGAAGGTCATGCCAGACGAATCTGAGGATTTCTTTGACTGGGTGACCAAAGTAGTAGATCAGGGAGGGGCTGTGGACATGGCCTACCTAGACTTTAGCAAGGCATTTGACACAGTCCCACACAAAAGATTAATATACAAGTTAGCCAGCCTGGGAGTGGGTCCCAAGATGACAGCCTGGGTAAAGAATTGGCTGGAGAATAGGACACAGAGAGTAATAGTAAATGGAGTCCACTCAGAAGAAAGGAGGTTACTGAAAGTGCCCACTTGAGGTTCAGTGTGGGTTCCAGTCCTCTTCAATGTCTTTATAAGCGACATTGCAGAAGGACTGGAAGGAAAATGTCTCTTTGCAGATGACACTAAGATCTGCAACAGATTTGATGCACAGGGTGGGGTGGAAAAGATGAGAAGGGACTTGGCAAGGTTAGAGAATGGTCAAATGCTGGCAGCTAGATTCATGCTAAGAAGTAAGGTAATGCACCTGGGAAACAAAAACCAGGGAAGAGTACACAATGGGGGTGAGATACTAACAACAACAAAAATGGAAAGGGACCTGGGGGTAGTCATATCAGATGACCTAAAGATGGGCAAGCAATGTGAGAGGTCAGCAAGGAGGGCTGGGGGGATACTGGGATGCATAGGGAGAGGCATCACCAGTAGAAAACAGGAAGTTATTATCCCTCTGTACAGACAGCTGGTGAGACCCCATCTGGAGTACTGTGTGCAGTTCTGGAGACCCAATCTCCGAAGAAGACATAGACAGGATGGAAGCTGTCCTGAGGAGGGCACTAAAATGGTGCAGGGTCTGCACCGGAGAGACATCTGAAGAGAGACTTAAGGAGCTTAATATGTATAGCCTCGAGGAAAGGAGGAGAGGGGGACATGATAGAAACTTTCAAGTACCTCAAGGGAATCAACAAAGTCCAAAGAGGGTAGCATCTTTCAAAAAAGGGTGTGCAAGAACAAGAGGGCACAATTTGAAGATAGAGGGGCGGCTCAGAGGTAATTTAAGAGTATTTTTTTCAGAGAGGGTTGTGGATGCACGGAGCGGCCTTCGGAGGAGGTTGTGGAGTCAAAAATCAGTGGTGGAATTCAAGCATGCATGGGATAGTCATAAGGCAATTCTGGGGGGTGAGGGTAGGAAGAAGTAGGCTGGTGGTTAACTAGGATCTGCAGCTTATCCAGTAGGTAGGGAAATGGGCAGACTGGGTGGGCCAAGCGGTCCTTATCTGCCGTCAAATTCTATGTTTCTATGTAACCAGGCTGAACTGGGCAGTGCTTGACTCCCTCAATGACACCAACAAAGCTCTGGACCTATTTACCAAACGTTTCAACGAAGCCTGTGACATCTATGCACCAGTGAAAAAGATGAAGGTCAAAGGACAGACCAACCCCTGGGTTACTACTGACCTTTTAACTCTGCTCAAGCACAGAGACCACCTCTGGCATTGTGCTCGTGCAACTCGGCGCAGAAAAATACAATTATACAAAGCAGCCAGAAATGATTGCACTTTCGAGAATACGGAATGCTAAATGCAGCTATTACAAAGAGGCTCTGACCAACTCTTGGGGCCAGGAAACAAATCTGGAACAACGTGAAAGAACTCACAGAACAAGGATCCTAAAGCACCACCCACTATGCTCAACCTTCATGGCACTCCTACACTCGACCTAGGTATCATCACCAGCACTTTTAATAATGCATTTACAAACCTGGACAGTGTCCTTCCACCAAATTTTTTTGATGACCTCCCCTCCAGCTCCTCCCAAGTTACCCCCCAACTAGAACGCACAACCCCAAAGTTTTTTTTTAAGGAGGTCCCACCACAAGTAGCTAGAAAATACATTCAAAAGGCCATCGGCAAACAAGGGTACAGTGGTGACTCCCTTGACCTGAAACTGCTAGCACAAGTCCTCGAGTGAAATCTTAGAACCACTTACAAGATCTTTAATCTCTCGCTTAGTTTGGGCCATTTCCTCTCTCTGGAAAAGCCACTGTCACACGGTTCACAAAAGTGGAGATAGGACACTGCACACCAATTACAGACCTATCTCACTCCTCCCCACTATCCAAAGCGCTGGGCGAATAGTGTCGGACCAACTAGCTGAATTCCTGGATAAGTACAATGTACAGTGCCCAGAGCAGCATGGCTTCAGAAAAGGGCACAGCACCACCACTGCACTACTGGAATTTACAACCTTCATCCATGCCACACTTGACAAAGGGAATTGTGGAGGGGCAGTATTTATAGACCTTACCAAGGCATTCGACACAGTTAGCCACCCACTACTGCTCAAGCAACTGTCCTCCATTGGGATCTCCAGCGATGCCCTTCCATGGTTCACTGGCTACCATGATAATCGGAGCCAACGTGTAAGGATTGCATGGATCTCTTGGATGAGAAACCGGTCCGCTCCGAGTCCCCACAGGGGTCTATTCTGGGCCTCTACTCTTCTCCTCTTCATCAACAATCTCCCAGTGCCTGCCACCAAAAATATTACTATCGCAGACGATGCAGTCCTGTTTTCCAGCCACCATGACATTACAGTCCTTGAATCCCAGCTGCAGCTCGACTTCAGTCGCATCGAAGACTGGTTCAATTCTCATAAACTTGTCCTGAACCACAGCAAGACTAAAGCCATGTCCTTCTATAACCGACAGAGCAGGCACAACTCTCTGTCCCTCACCATCAAGAACCATGCTGGGAACCCACTCGAACATGTCAAGAAGTTCAAGTACCTTGGTATTACCCTGGATAGTACCCTCTCCTACACTCGGCATATTGACACTGTTGCCAAGACCGCCAATATACGGATTGGACTACTAAACAAACACAAGCACTGTATGCCTGCGGATGCCCTTAAACTAGCCATCTACAGCTCTGTCACCTCTATCATTGACTACGGCCTTGCCATTTATGGCTCTGCCCCAACAAGTGCCCTCCATAGGGATCTCAGTTGCTCTCAACAAAGCCTGTAGACTACTGACAGGTGCAGCCCGACAAACTCACACCTGTGACCTCTATGCAAGGCCAGCTGGCTACCCCCACGCAGCAGAATACAATACAGACTGATTACTTACCAAAAGATTCTCCTTGGTCTCATGCCACCTGGTGTTAGCTCACTCCTTACTACCTACAGTGGCACTCAACAAACACGTGGTGCCCAATCTCTAACCTTTCAGGTTCCCACATGTCGCACCTCCATGGGTCAGCGGTCCTTTATCTATAGAGCTGCTCAATGGTTCAATTCCCTCAATAAAGAATCACTTTCCTCTACTACACTTGGACCCTTCAAAAGGAATCTCAAACTTTACCTCACCTCTACCACTCAATGTGACTGCTTTGTTGAACAGAGACTCTCTAAACACCTCCCAGCTCACTCATGTCTCACAGCCACCCTTTTCCCAATCTCATTCCTCTGGCACTGGGCCTTCCTTGTGACTCCTATCCCGCTTCACATCTCCACTGGTACAAGTCATTTTCCACTACCATCGGACAGTGGCCCATTAGCCTGCCAACTTCCTCTCCGGTCGCATGCCTGCAATACTAACTTTGCCTATGGTGCCCTCTTTCTCTTATTGTTACCGCAGCCAGCTGCCTACTCAAGCTGCTCGTTTTATGAATATTATCTCAAAGTATGTTATAACTGAGTATCTTTATTTTTTCCTTTTAGTCGTTTTGGTTGTTTATTGTGCATTCTTTTACTACCTCTGTATGTATGTTGACCCTCATCCTTTGACATGGAACCTTTGTAAACGAGCAGTTTCTGCTCAAAGGTATTTGTAATCTGAGAATTTAATAAATAAATAAAAAATAAATAAATAAAACAAGTTTTAAATATACAACTAAGGCGGTTCTTTAATCAGAGAACCCCAATATTAACAGAAACTAACCTGGTTCCCCCAAGGTTATACCGAACCGAGAGGAACCGGGAAAAATAACAAATTTAACCGTAAACTAGATAAATAATACAAAACAAATAATAGAGGCAGTAAATAAAAACAAAATATAGTTATAGTAGTATTTTGAAGTTTTCTTCACACAGCAGAAAGTGGACAAACAAAACTCCAAGCAACCAGACTTTACAGGTGGGAGAGAAAAATCTGAAGAGGTTTAGAACACAGGCAGTTAGTAGAGGCAGTGTTTGAACGATGCTCACGTGCAAAGTGTTCCATCATTTGCATGTGTTCTATCTCTCCGAGCAGTCCAACCCTCCAGGCTTACTGCATAAAGTTAGGAATATTCTGAGCATTACTGGCGTTAGAAGGGCAAATCGCATGTTGGGCTGTATAGGGAGAGGCATAACCAGTAGATGGAGGGAGGTGATGATGTCCCTATATAAATCACTGGTGAGACCCCACCTTGAGTACGGTGTGCAGTTCTGGAGACTGCACCTCCAAAAAGATATCAACAGGATGGAGAGGGTGCAGAGAAGGGCAACAAAGATGGTGTAGGGCCTGCACCAGAAGCCCTATGAGGAAAGGCTAGGGGATCTTTTTTTTTTAAATTCAAGTTGATTAAAACAATGAGTACAATTCATCATACAGTGTTGAAGCTGAGCCATAAGTTTTTATTTTCTTTATTTATTGCAGATTCAGAAAATACCTTTGAGTCCGAGACTCGTTTACAAAGGCTCCACGTCACAAAAAGTAGAACATTATTACAGTGATCACAAATTCAAGAGCAGGAATCAGACAGGCATATTATAGAGAGTACAATAATAAAGGCCAACAGTCAGATCCTAAGGCGTATTAGGATAGGTTTAAGTAGCTTAGTATATAGGCTCTAGATTAGAGTTGAACAGGCAACTCTGGCAGGAGCTAGAAATAAGGGGGGGGGAGGGAGGGAGGAGGGAAGCCAGCTGGAGGCCCTTGTCAGAGGAGAGAGGGGACAGAGGAGGGGTCAGAGACAGTCACAGGGGTGGGAGGACTGGAGATGGGCTCTGAGAACAGTTTTGAAGGGGCCAGTTCTGTATTCATTAGTGAGGGCGCAGGGCAGGCTATTCATCCAAGAGGGGGCCCTGTAGCTGAAGGACCTTTGGAATTGTGAGGTTCAGCACCTGGGGACAGATAGGAGCTGCTTGTCAGAGCTACGGGTGTTTGTAAGAGTCGGGGCCGGTTAGATTATAGTGGTGAGGCCAGAGGGGGAGAGTCCCAGGGCAATCTTTTTGGCCATAAGGCATGTGTGGAACCGGATTCTATTATCGACAATCGAATATATAGTAAGCATG
Organism: Neoceratodus forsteri; assembly: GCA_016271365.2. NCBI lineage: Eukaryota > Metazoa > Chordata > Ceratodontiformes > Ceratodontidae > Neoceratodus > Neoceratodus forsteri. The sequence goes on along the minus strand of CM057450.1, from coordinate 471,125,931 downwards.
ATTCTTATACATCTTCTTGTGTCCAGTTATTTCACCAGTACCTTCTTTTTATAGGTTACACCTTAGTGTCTCAGCAGTCTTAGTTTCTTCCTCACTACTGATCAGCACTTTCAATTTGGCCTACCCCTTCCCCATCACAAAACTCTCATTATTTCTGGGTCTATGTGGTGGTATACGGTCAGACACTAGCTCCTCACTTCTCTCTCTTCATCCGGAACAGGAGCAGTATCTAGCCACATTTCCCATCTCATCCATCTAGCAGTGTAGGCGTGTCTTCTAGAGTTAACCCTATAAGTCAACTCTTCCATCTCTTGTATTTCTTTTACAATGACTATCCATTGTGTTTGTGCGACTGGGTTTGGTTTCTTCCAGTTCCTGGTAATATCCTTGTGTGCTGCTGCTACCAGGGCATTCCAGAGGTACATAACCATGTTTCCCCTCAGTTCGGGGGAGGGACCTAAAAGCAGATGGTCCATTCCCATCTGGGTATTGATGGAGATTATGTTCGAGAGAACTTCCCCTACCCGTCTCCAGAATGTTGCTACCAGTGGGCAGTGACAGAAGACATGGGTGTAGTGCGCCTGCTCCTCTGTGCAATCTCTCCAACATCTGGGGGAGCTCTCTGGTCTCCACTTGTTTTGAATTATGGGCATGTAGAAAAATCTAATCTTGACTTTCCATTCAAAGTCTTGCCAGAAGGGGGACTAGGTGGTCCTGGTGGACGAGATAAGGATTCTATCCCAGTCCTCACTGCTAATTTGGAGTTGTGCCTCTTTTTCCCATTTAGTTTTGATATGGTAGGTGCTGTCATAGTGCAGGTGTCTGATGACCTTGTATAGGACTGATATCAGTCCCTTTTTGATTGAGCCATCTAAGATGGCTTGGACAGTTGTTAGCAGGTGGCTAGCATGTTGCGGGTAGTGGACCCTCTATGTTAGGGTATTTATGTATGTTCTGAGTTGGAGGACTCGGTAATGGTCCAAATTTTTAAGATGATAGGTGTTTTTGATAGCTGAAATTGTGAACTGTATCCCCTATCATTAAGTGTCTTAGCTGGAACAGACCTCTCTTCAGCCAACTTCGCGGAACCCATGATCCAGGTGTGACGGCATGAAGGAGGCATCCCAACCAAATAATTTCCAGGGCCAAAGGGCCTCAACAATTCCACATTTTTTCCAAGTCCTACGAGTTGTTTCTAAGGTATTCTGAACTGTCAGTAGCAGTGTGTCTCTGCTGTCCCTATATATGGTGAGGTCCATTAGCCTGGCTCCCAGGGGGACTGCCTCTGTGTTCGCCTGTTTAATGTCCTTCCAATGGGAGTAATATCCCCGTGGCCCAGAGGAGGGCCACACGGGCTTGTGTCGCTAGGTAATATTCTTCCAGGTTTGGAAGGGCCCTCTTTCTCTCCTCTTTCTATCTGCTTGCATAATGCGTGCTTTTATTCTGGGTTTGCCCCGGGGCCCATAAGTATTGAGTGATCATTCCTTGCCATGCCTGGAACTGTGTCTTAGGTATGTTCAGAGCAAGGCATTGAAATAAGAATAGGTATCTAGGCAGGATATTCATGGAGATGGACTGTATATGGGAGTATAATGGTAGGTTCAACAGGGCCCACCTATTTAGATCAGTCAGGTCTGGGTTGACAGAGGAAGGAAGTTGACCTGAAATAGATTCTTAAGATTCTTAGGGACCTGAATTCCAAGATATTTAAGTTTTGTTTTAGACCAATTTAGAGGGAGAATTTCAAGGATTTCCGTTGAGGGTCTGTAATGGAAGCTAAGGGCCTCAGTTTTATTTTTATTCAGGGTGTAGCCTGCATCTAGGCCAAATTCCTCCAATATCTCCCACACCCGAGGGATTAAGTCATTTGGGCTTGTACATCATTTGCATAGAGTGCTATTCTATGATCTACCTCCTCAACTCTTATACCTTTTGTTTGAGTGTCCTCCCTGATGGCTTTGGCTAGAGGTTCAATATAGAGGGCGAACAGCAAAGGGGACGGGGGAAGCCTTGGTGGGTGCCCCTGCCTAGTGAGAATCTATCCAATACCCCTCTGTTCACCCTAACATATGGTTGGGGGTTCGAGTGTAGAGTCCGGAGACCTCCTATGAAGGTCCTGTAGGAATCCAAAGTGTTAAAGGGTTTGCAAGAGAAAAATTTCCAGGACACCTCGTCAAACGCTTTCTCTGTGTCGAGACTAAGGATGCAAGCTGATATCCATTTTCTATTTATTATCTGGGCCCTGTCTGTCAGGAATAAATCCTGTTTGATCTAGGTGTATTAGATTTGTGATGATATTATTAAGGAGGGATGCAATGATGATGGTAAATATTTTATAATCAGTGTTGAGGGGTGATATCGGGCGATAGGAACCGCACTCCGTGGGGTCTTTGCCCACTTTATATATTTCTGTAATAGTGGCATAGCTCCAAGATGAGGGGGCCCCTCCCTTCCCCCAACCAGACCTCATTGTGCGTGTGGGCAAGGAGTGTGGTTACTTCCCCAGGAACTTTTTGTAAAATTCCCCTCCAAACCCATCTGGGCCCGGGCACTTTCCTGATTTAAGATTTTTTATGGCTGTGGTTACCTCCCCTAGTGAGACAGGTCTTACCAGGGCCTGTCCTTGTTCTTCTGTTAGCTTTGGGAGGTTGAGTGTACTAAGGTAGTGCACTTTTTCTTCTGGCTGGGATTCCTTTTGGGGTTGGTATAATTTTTTGTAATAGTTAAAGACCTCAGCTATCTGATCTCTTTTATATGTGATATGCCCTGTTCTTGGGTGCTTAATTTTTATTATGGTGGATTTTGCCACCTGTTATCTTAAGCAGAATGCAAGGAATTTTGTCGCTTTTGGCCTTCCCTCATAATAGTTTTGTTTCCGATAGCAGAGGGCTTTCTCCATTTTTGTCTTCTGTATATCCTGTATCTTGGATCCAGTGATTTTAAGTTTCTCTGCTACCTGTCTGTCCCATTTTTGTTTCTGTTGGATTTCTAGGGCTCTGAGTTGTGAGGCGAGTGCCTCTAGTTGCGGCTTTCTCTGCCTTTGTTTATGTGATGCTATAGAGATCAATTTTCCTCGCATTACGGCTTTGACCGTATCCCACAGGATTTGGGAAGTTGTGTTGGAGCCTTTATTTAATTCAGTTGTTTGGCTGATTACCTCCTTAATTTTAGAGACTGTCTCTTTGTCTCTTAGGAGGGAGACATTCAATCTCCATTGCATCTTCTTTAGGTGAAGCTTTAAGTCCACTTCCATAAAGAGTGGTTGGTGGTCTGAAAGCACTGCAGTTCCCACACAGGTACAGCCTACAAGGGAGAGGTCTGTTGCATATGTGATAAACATATAAATCCTGGAATATGTCTTAAACTTCAGCGAACAGCAAGTGTAGTCCTTTGCTAGGGGATATTTGGCTCGCCACACATCCACCAATCCCACCTCGGTCAGCAGTCTAGCAAATGTCTTAGGTGTGCTGTTCCGTGGGGAGGGTATCTGTGAGGTAGAGTCTATTGATTTATTTAAAACCAGATTCCAGTCTCCACCCGCCAGTATCATGCCCTTAGCTCTCTCGGCTATTAGCTTGATTAGATCAGCATAAAACTTTATAGGGGAGCGGGGGCATACATTAAGTAGTGTGTCGAGTTCCTGAACCTTCACCACAGCCATTATGTATCTTGCACCCTGGTCCACGACCACTTTCTCCTCTTCGAACGGAAAGTGTCCTGCTATCAGGACAGCCAGCCTTCGTTTCTTCCCCCTCTCCAGGGAGGCTCCATATAGTTTAGGGTGTGTTTTGGTTTTAAGTTTCTGCATTTCTGTAGGAGTGAGATGGGTCTCCTGCAGGCAATTGATATTACAACCCTGCTCCCTGATATATTTCAGGACTTGCTTTCTCTTAATCGGACTGTTAATTCCATTTATGTTATAAAATAACATTTTTGTTTTAGTTGTAGCCATTTTTGTTAGTTAGTAAGGTTGCACTGTTCCAGTTTTTAGGTAAAAATTGCCTCAGACCAAAGCTAGCTATGTGATTGTACCCTTTCAATATTAACATATAGCAAACACTGAAGTTCCAACCATTAAACCATTTGAACTGTAAAAAATATATAACTTGAACTTCATTACACAAACCATCACTAGATGGCATGTTTAACTGTTGATCAGAGTAGTAAGATTTTCAGAGCAGAACCACAGAGGAGCAGCTCTGCTACGAGCTTCCAAGGTCAGACAGGAGATGTTATCTGTATGGGTGTGCTTTTCTTCGAGCACTATTTCCCTTATTCAGCAAGGGTTTTATCCAAAGCTTGAGCAATCAGTTTTATAAGCTTCGGAATTGTCTCATGTCAGGTCCATGACAGGGTGGGTTGATATTTCCTCTTATTGATCTAGAGCTGTAGCCCTCCCCCGCCCCAACTTTCCTGTTGTAAGAGAAGAAAAAAATTACTCACCTTAGTAATGTCATTTCTTCTAATGGAGTCTTGCTGTATTTTGACTATATGCAGTTAGCCCCAGCACTTGAACTGCTCTGGAGAGGAAAGGGTTAACTCTATGCCAAGGCATAGAACGTTGGTCTCAAGCTCGGTTTTCAAACCTCTGTCCCAGGTACTCCTCAGTGTAACCGTCACATTCTTACGAGCATTATACTTAACTAACAACCCAGAAAATGTTTTAGAAATTTCAGGCCAAAAGGCAATAAAAACAGGTTACTCACCTGTAACAGGAGTTCTAGGAATGGTATATGTTGTTCATCCACACTGCCTGGCAGGTTCCTTGCCACTTTAAATCTTGCCGGAAGGTCTTCAAGCTGGCTCCTCCCACCCAGCCGGGTGGTAAAACTCTCGGCTCCAGCCCATGACGCCAGATCTAGCCCACTGGAAGCCAGGTTCTGCGTCGAGGCCGGGTGGGTCGTGTGGATGAACAACATATACCATTCCTAGAACTCCTGTTACAGGTGAGTATCCTGTATTTCTAGGGACATGGATATGTTGTTCATCCACACTGTCTGGCAGACTCCTAGCAGTTCTCCAGGAGGAGGGAGGCAAGGCGCACTCCCCCTACTTGGGAAATAAAGACTGGAGAACCGAGGCCGCAAAACCAGCATCCCGGCGTGGCTCAAGGTCGATGTGGTAGTGGGTGATGAAGGTGTGTGTGCGGACTTCCAGGTAGCAGCCCTGCAGATTTCCTGGATAGGGACGTCCCTAGAAGCAGCCACCGATGTAGCGGTATGGCGGGTAGAATGAGCTCTTATCCCTCTGGGAGGCTCCATGCCCGCCAACCTATAGCAGAGATCTATGCAGGAGGTGACCCACCTGCCTATCGTCTGCTTGGCTGCAGGTCTGCTAGGTGCGGCTTCAGCGTAGGTGACAAACAGCTGGCGAACCTCTGCCCGAACTTCAGCTGTCCGCTCCTTATAGTAAACGAGCGCTCTTCTAGGGTCCAAAGTATGGAGCCTATATTCGGCCTCCCAGGTGTGACTGGGGTAGAACACCGGCAGAGTCAACACCTGGTTAAGGTGAAACTCCGACACCACCTTTGAAAGGAATTTCGCATGGGGGCACAGGACAACCTTGTTCCTGTGGAAGATCAGATAGGGAGACTCGACGGAAAGCGCCTGGAGCTCTCCTATCCTTCTGGCTGTTGTGATAGCCACCAAGAAGGGGGTCTTCCACGACAGGTGAGAGATGTCACACCTGTGCATCGGTTCGAATGGCTTGCCCATGAGCTTAGCCAATACCAGCAGTAGATCCCACGGAGGTGGAGGTTCTCGCACCGGAGGGAATATGTGATCAAGGCCTTTGAAAAAGCGCCCGACCACCTTCTCCTGCGCCACCGACTGCTTCCTGGCCCGTGCCCGGTAAGCAGAGATGGCTGCCAGGTGCACCTGAGGGTCGTCGACCGAAGCCCTTGCTGAGAAAGGGACCACAGGTAGTCCAGAATGCTTGCCAAGGAACAGGAGGAAGGGTCCAGGCCCTTGCCCTGACACCAAATGGAGAATCTCTTCCATTTGAAGGCGTAGCATTTTCTGGTCGACTCCTTACGGGATGCCTCAACAATGTTGAGGACCTCGTCGGAAAGACCCAAGGCCTGGAACTCTAGCAGCTCAGGACCAGGCCAACAGGTGCAGAGATTGAAGGTCTGGATGGAATACCTTCCCTGACTGACTGAGATCAGGTCGGGCAGGCTGGAAGCCGCCTCAGGAGCCTGGAGCTGAGACTGAGGAGATCTGGATACCAGAACTGGCGAGGCCAGTCTGGGGCTACCAGAATCACCTGCCTTGTCCCTCCTCGCCTTGAAGCACCTTGGAATCAAGGAAATGGGGGAAAGGCGTAAAAGAGGCCCGGGGTCCACGGCCTCGAGAAGGCATCCCCCTGCAGCGAGCCCTGCTGAGGGGGGCAGGCATGAAACAGTCTCAGCTTCACATTCTCCCTGGAGGCACACAGGTCCACCTGAGGCGTGCCCCAGTGGGAGAACAGATCTTGTACTACCTCCGGCAGGAGAGACCACTCGTGGGACGCAGCCCCTATCCAGCTTAGGGCATCGGCCAGGGTGTTGGAGGCTCCTGCCACATGGATGGCAAGGAGATCCGCCTCTAGGCTGTGCAGAGTGACCAAGTGCGGAGAGCTTCCCTGCACAGAGGCATGAAGCGTGTCCCGCCCTGGCGGTTTAGGTAGTACATGGTTGTGGCATTGTCCGTCTGGACCTGAACCACTTGACCCCGTAGAAATGGAGCGAAGGCAGTGAGGGTTAGACGAACCGCTCGAAGCTCCAGCAGGTTGATGTGGCATCGGGACTCCCGAAGGGGACCAGAGGCCGTGCGCTCTGTGCTTCCCCAGATGGGCACCCCAACCCATCAGAGAGGCATCGGTCGATAGAGAGACTGTTGGCTCGGGGTGGACAAACGGGGTACCCTCCTGCAGATGTGCTGGAATGGTCCACCACTGGAGAGCGTTCCCTATCCTGGGTCACTGTCACTAGCTGATCCAGCGGATCGAAGTGCTGTGACCATTGGCTGGCCAGCCCCCATTGAAGGGGACGTATGAACCAACGGGCCACGCTGGTGCAGGCCGCCATGAGGCCCAGGAGGCACAGAAAGTCCCGGGCAGGGCGCAATTGCCCAATCTGAAATGATTGGACAAAGGAGGAAAGAACCTCGGCCCTGTCCGCTGGGAGCCGTGCTCTGGCTCGTAGAGAGTCGAGCTCTGCCCCGATGAATTGGATCACCTGCTTTGGCATGAGTTCCGACTTGGCCTCATTGATGAGGCCAACCTGAGAGCAAACCTGGAGGGCCAGATCTCTGGACCGTTCCACCTCCGTTCTGGAGGGGGCTGCAATCAGCCAGTCGTCCAGGTAGGGGTACACCCAGACCCTTCGGCGCTGCAGGAATGCTGTCACCACTGCCATGCATTTGGTGAAGACCCTGGAAGCTACGGAAAGGCCAAAGGGCATGGCCCGGAACTCGTAGAGGGATCCCTCTGCCCTGAAGCGGAGGAATCTCTGGTGGGACGGACGGATTGGGACGTGAAAGAACACGTCCTGGAGGTCCAGAGAACAGAACCACAAGCCTCGTTCCAAGGATGTGATTATCTGAGCCAGAGTGATCATCCTGAAGACCTTAGGAACCTGTTCAGGTTGTGCAGGTCGAGAATGGGGGCCAGCCCCCTGTCCGTTTTGGGACCAGGAAGTACCTTGACACAAACCTCGGGTCTGGAGGAGGATCCACCACCTTTCTGATCACCTCTTTTTCGAGGAGCAGGGCAATGTCGGCTCGGCGAGCTGACAGAGAGGCTGTGGACCCCATAGCCCCCCAAGGGGCGACGGCTCGGAAGGGAAGGGCCTGCTCGAACTCCAGGGGCAGGCCCTTTCCCACCACCTCCAACACGCGCTCCGTGGTGATAGCAGACCAGGCCGGAAAGGAAGTGTGGAGACCATCCCCAGGGAGTGAAGAGGCTGGGGGCGACACCCCTCAACCCGTCACTGGGCAGGCTTGGAGGAGGGACCGGCCGAGGGACCTCCTGGGCCTTTTCCTCCCTGCTTCCTATTAGAGGAAGCCGCAGGCTTGGCTTTGGGGTACCAAGCGCGAGCCTGCTGGCCCTGGTGTTGGTGGAGTTGGGCCGGACGTGCCACAGGCGCAGAAGGGTGAAAGGACTTATGTTGTTGCTGACAGCCCTTGTCCTTCTGGGCTGAGGTGACCGAGTCCAGAGTGGCACTGGACTTTTCGATCCGCTTGAGGTGACCTTCCACTCCAGGGCGGAAAAGGTTGGTCCCCAGGAAGGGGACATCCGCCAGTTTATGCTGGGTATCCGCCGTGAAGGTGGATATCCTCAGCCATGCTCTGCGGCGCATGGCCACTGTGGCCACAATCGATCTGGCACAGGAGTCTCCAATGTCCAGAGCCGTTTGGAGCTGCTGTTTTGCCACTGCCCTTCCCTGGTCCCGTACCTTCCTGACCGTGGTCTGCAGGTCGGCCGGGAGATGAGGGATCGCCTCATCCAGGGAGCCCATGAGGGCGTGGGAGAAGTGTGCCATCAGCACGGCCGAGCTGGCCTGGCGGAGGCCAAGGGAGGACGCAGTGTACACCTTGCACCCGGCATAGTCCAGCTTTTTGGACTCCTTGTCGGGGGCTTATCCACACACTAAGCGTTCCCGGGCGCCAGCATGATCGGTGACCAACCTCTTGGCGGAGGGTGTTCCAAAACACGGACAAAGAGCCAGTAGGGACCGTGACACTTCCTGGCCATCCTGACCGAAGGCGCAGGACAGGAAGCAGGCCGCTGCCAGAGCTCCAAGGCTGTGCCAACAATGGCTTCAGCCACCGATAAGATCTCCGTGGGTGAATCCACTCGGTCCAGTATCTCCATTAGGGGATACTTGGCCCCCTTGGATACGGGCTCGAGCTGCATCCCAGTGGACTCAGAGATGAGCCGAAGCAGACCCATAAAGGACGATGGGCTTTCGTCCATCGGCTGTCCCCTGGAGGACTCCAGGTCAATGGGCCTGGAGAACAGGGAGGAGTTGTCGTCGGACTCCGAGGAATCCGCGAAGAGCTGCCTGGGGCCTGAGCCACCCTCCACCTGCAGGGGCGGTCGGGAGTGAGGGTGACCGACAACCTGTAGGGGCAGGCCCTGACCCAACCAAGTCATAATTGACGCCCCGATTACGGTTGTAGGCGGAGGTTCCACCACATCGGTGGGGCAGCTGGTTTCGGCCGAACAATTGGAATAGGCTTGGGCACCTCGACTACAACTAGGGGTCGTTTTGGCCATTCAGGTGACAGCCACTTGATGGCTGGGGAAGGCGATGGTGTCGGCTTGTTCCCGGACAGAAGTAACTGCTGCCACATCAGGTCCTCATAGCATCGACGCAGTTTGCGCCGAAGCCTCTCCTCTTCCGAGGAGAAAGACGAGAATGAGCGGTGGCGCCGCTTACTTTGGTGCCGAGACCAAGACCGCCAATGTCGGCGGGACTGGTTAGACCGAGACAATGTCCGAGACCGAGATCCTCGGTGTTTCCGAGGATGGGTCTGGGAAGGAGCAGACACCCGCTCTTCCCTTGGCTCGGAAGCCTTGACCGGGGACTCTCGGGCACAGGGCGCAGGCAAGTCTCGGTCTCCACAGGGGAACCGGTGAAGAAGGGTTGTCGGTTTCACCAGTCGACAGCCCGTCCGATGGTCGATGGGTGTCTCGACGGCTGACCTGACGGGACACTCTTAGCCACAGCCTCGACCCAGTCGAGTGTGCGACTGTCTGGGAAGGGGCCTCTCACACTCCCTGACGCCCGACGGTGGGACTTACCTTCTAGTCCTTCTTTTTGAACTAGAAAGAATGTCGATGGCCCCTCTCCCTTAGGTGAAAGGGATTGGCAGCTCATAAAAGAAGCTGAGTAGGAAGAAGAACTAAAGGAAGCGGGTTAAATGCGCAACTGAGGAAAGAGGATGATGCGCCTGTGCCACCTCCTCCTCGAGGCGATCATCTGCTCGAGTTGCTCAGCCGAGCCAGCACAACGTCACCACACAACAGGCCTCCTTTTGACTTCACCCCGGCGGGTAGCCTTCTTGGGCGCCCAAGCTGTAACCGGGCAGCACGGTCTTCCAGGACGTCCGAACGAACGGCATAACTGCATGGCCTGCGGGTCATGGTCTGGCGAGGGCAGTAGGCGCACGTGGAGTGCGGATCTGTCCTGGACATTTTCTGCCCACATGGGCACCGCCGAAATCCGGGAGTCGATTTGTCCATCGCAGCCACGAGGGAGTAATTTGACCGAAGTCTTGAAAATTTGAGAATAAGTTTTGGGCGAACCGAAGAATTAGGATCCAGTCTACACTCAGAGCGTTAAGGAGAAAACCTGAGCTTCCAAGCGGTAAGGAAGATCTGGCGTCATGGGGCAGAGCTGAGAGTTTTACCACCTGGGTGGGTGGGAGGAGCCAGCTTGGAGACCTTCCAGCAAGATTTAAAGTGGCAAGGAACCTGCCAGACAGTGTGGATGAACAACATATCCATGTCCCTAGAACATACATTTAGGGTCCAAAGACTCAGGTCGAGACCCCCCCCCCCAAAAGAATCCAAATAGGTAATAAGGTATATATCATTAAAACATAAAAACAAAAGACCTCATAAAGAGAAGAGGTAAACCAGGTACACCCCTGAGGTGCTACACTGTGCCTGACCACCCACATCCCAAAACAACTAGGTTCCAGACGGGGAGGCAGGAAGGGAGGGAGGTGAGAATACAGAAAGACTCCATTAAAAGAAACAATATTACTAAGGTGAGTAATTTTTTCTTCAAACAACATGAAATCTTGCTGTATTCTGACTATATGCAGACTACCAAGCAGTACCCCCAAGGAGGAGGGAACTACAGAATCTTTTTAAGGAACAGACTCTGCAGTATTGCTGTGCCAAACCTAGCATCACTTCTTGACTGGATGTCAAGGGAGTAATGCTTGGTAAATGTGTGAACAGTCTTCCAGGTGGCTGCTTTACAGATTTCCACTAAGGGTATATCTCTGGCAGCTGCAACTGAAGCAGCTGTACCTTTAGTGGAGTGAGCCCTCAGGCCTGATGGAGGCTCTTTCCCCAATTCTGAATAGCAGAACTGTATGCAGGAGACAATCCACCTAACAATAGTTCTCTTAGTGGCCGGTTTACCTTTACCCACCTCCCCACAGGTAAGAAACAGCTAGGAGCAGTCATTTCAATGGGGCTTAGTGGATTCTATGTAGTAACTCAGAACCCGTTTTACATTGAGACTGTGTAATCTCCTCTCTCCAGAGGAGGAGTGGTCAGTGAAAAATACAGGCAGTGTCATAGATTAGTTCAGATGAAAGTCTGATACCACTTTGGGAAGGAACTTCCTATTTGTACGAAGGACCACCTTATATCTGTGAAATGAAATAAAATCAGGTTCCACTGATAAAGCCTGTAACTCACGGATTCTCCTGGCAGAGGTGATAGCCACCAGGAACACAGTTTTACAAGTCAGGTATCTAAGCTCAGCTGTGCACAGTGGTTCAAAGGGGGGCTGCATCAGCTGTGCAATGCAGATATTCAAGTCCCATAGAGGAGTGGGATCCCTGAAGGGAGGATTGATATGGACCAAACTCTTGAAAAATGTCTTGAAAACTGGATGGGAGGCTAGAAGAGAGACCCTCCCAGCTGAAAGAAAGGCAGAAATAGCTGCCAAACGTACCTTGAGAGTGGCAGGCTGAAGGCCTAGACTGTTAAGATGCACCAAGTAATCCAAAGCAGTGGCAATGTCAGCTGAATCCGGCTGAATGTGCCTCTGAGCACACCAGAACCCAAACCTCTTCCATTTAAAATCATAGGATTTTCTAGTGGAAGACTTTCTGCTAGCCTTAAGGATATCCAGAGCTGATTGAGAAAGATATAGGCCTGCATATTCTAGGTCTTCAAGAGCCAGGCCTTGAGTCTGAGTGTGTGAAGATTGGGGTACAATATCCTCCCCTGAGATGAGGTTGAACTGTTTGGGAAGGCATAGAGGAACTGATACTGATAGTGACAATAGTAGAGGATATCAAGGCTGTCTGGCCCAGTCTGGGGCCACCAGAATCACAGTGCAAGGTTGGGATCTAATCTTGACCAGAACTCTGAATATCAGAGGAAAAGGGGGAAAAGCATAGAGAAACCTGTTGGTCCAATCCAACAAGAGGGCATCTAGAGGAACAGACCCCAGAAGAGGGGGGCTGCAGCAGAATAGAGGGAGCTGATGATTGTCCGGGGCTGCAAAGAGCTCTATCTCTGGAGTGCTCCATCTCTTGAAAATGATCTGAAGAATGAGAGGACTCAGGGCCCATTTGTGATGACCTTGAGAAATCCTGCTAAGAACATCTGCAAGTACACTGTCCTTCCCTGGGAGATGCACAGCAATCAGAGAAACCTGCAGGGAATAAGCTAGTAACCACATTATCATGGCTCCGGTGCACAAGGCTGAGGACCGAGTACCCCCAGCTTGTTGATATACCACATGGTTGTGGTGTTGTCTGTCCTGATCTGCATCACTTTCCCTGAATTATGTTTGAGAATGTCTGGAGTGCTAGAAGGACAGCCCTGAGTTCAAGAAGGTTTATGTGCAGAAGAGACTCCTGATGAGCCGAAGTTCCCTGAGCGGTAAGCTGATCCAGACGTACTCCCCATCCCAGCAGGGAAGCGTCTGTGGTGAGAATCACTGTGGGAACCTGACTGAGGAAGGGGACTCCTTGCCTCAGATTGTCTTCTTCCAGCCACCACTGGAGAGCCTGAACCAAAGTTAGAGACACTGGAACCAACTTGGAAAAAGGATCTTTTTTCTGAGACCAAAAGGTTCTTAGATGAAACTGAATATCTCTCATCTGAATCCTTGCCCCTTGCACAACTGCAGTGCAGGCTGTCATGTGGCCTAGCAACTGTAAGAAGTGTCTGGCTGGCCGAGACACTAGTGGACGAAAAGAGGAAGCCAGAGTGATGATGGTTTGAACCCTTGAGAGAGGAAGAAAGGATGAGAAGCTGGACTGGTTCCAGAACAGACTTTTCCAGATTTAGGATAAACCCTAGAGAGTCTAGAAGTTTCTGAGTGACCCCTAGAGCTGACCTGACTTGGTCTGGAGACTGGCCTACTATGAGCCAGTCATCCAGATAAGGGAACAGTAAGATGCCTTGTCTCCTGAGGAAGGCCACCACTACTGCTAGACACTCTGTGAATCCTCCTGGAGCAGATGTTACACCGAAAGGCATTGCTCTGAACTGATAATGGCCTGAGGGCAGCTCGAACCTGAGGTACTTTCTGTGAGACTGCCTGATAGGTATGTGGAAATAGGCATCCTTGAGATCCAGAGAGTCTAGCCAGTCTCCTGGTCTCAGAGCAGGAAGAATTATCACCAGAGTCACCATCTTGAACTTTGGCTTTAAAATATGTTTGTTCCGGTATCGTAGATCTAGGATGGGTCGCCACTCCCCTGTCTTTTTTAGGGCAGGGAAGTACCTGGAGTACAATCCCTTTCCCTTGTGAATGAGAGGTACCTTTTCCACTGCTTGCAGAAGCAATAGAGAGAGGAGACTTCTGCTTCTAAAGCCTGTGTTTCCCCTGGAGAGCGAGGACAGAAAGACTTTGCTCTCACGTTTGGGAACCTGCTGAAGCTGAGAGCAAGTCCCTGGCTCACTACTTCCAGGACCCACTTGTCTGAAGTGATAGACTTTCAGGCCTGAAAAAAAAGTGAGCCAGTCTGCCCCCTACTGGGATTGGGGAGGCGACCCTGACTGACACATCAGGGTGTCTGTTTGGCAGGGGGCTTAGACTGAGTGGAGGATACAGCCCTTGTCATCCCCCTTCTGTCTCTCTTCCCCTAAAGAACCCCCTCTGCTGAAAAGAAGAGGAGGCCTGGGCCTGGTAAAAAGGCCTTTGAAAAGGCCTGCCTCTGCCAGCCCTAGACTGCTGCCTCTGAGGAGTGGTCTGCTTTTCTTTGGCTGCAGCACTCCCATATGTGGTCCTGTATTCATCCATCTTTTTCATGTAAGTCTCTGTTTGCTCCCCAAACAGAGAGTTACTGGTGAGAGGAAAATTCATGGCCTTGGTCTGGGTATCCTGAGATAAGTTGGGACACCTGAGCCAGGCAAATTCCTCATGGAAACAGATGTAGCCATGATCCTAGAATGAACATCACTCTAGTCCACCACAGCATGAAACTGGACCTTTGAAGCTTCAATGCCATCCACAGCCACCTGCTCCAGCTCCTTGGCCAGCTGGGAAGGGGCATTTTTAGCCAGCTCCAGAACCGTATCCCAACTAGACTTCTGGTATCTGGCTGTATATGCCATGTAGTTGGATTGCCTGAGTCCCAAAGAGGATGCCAAATACTGTTTTTTTTGCCATGGCATCCACTTTCCTGGAATCCTTATCTGGGGGTGAGATGCCAGGGGAATATTGGCCTTGTCACAGGCTGCAGGTTGCACTACCCCAACATGGCTGCATGACTGGTAAGGAATTCCATTCTAGGACCTGACAGGGCATACCTCCTGTCCATCTTCTTATCCACAGGAGGTACGGATGTTGGAAACTGTAGGAATTTTTGTGTCCGTTTCCCCAGGGACTTGTGCAGATGGACAGACACCCTTTTGGACTCTAGGACATCCATCATCTCAACATACTCAGGTTTCCCCTGATCCTGTTCAGCTTCTTCCACTGGAAGCTGAAGAGTCTCAGACACCTTCTTGTAAAATAAGAAGTGGAAGGGGGACTCAGAAAGCCTGGGAGGAGACATATTAGAAGGCCTGTCTGGGGAGATGTCAGGCTCTGTAGGCTCATCTAGGTCTTTGTAATCTTCATCTTCATCTACTTCCCAATCACCCTCATAAAATGCTTTAGGGTCATATTCAGAAGCAGACAAGTCCGACCAAACCGATCGTCTCTGAGTTGGTGTTGGTTCGGTCGGAACGAACAAGCGACTGCTGTGCTGCATAAGCGGCTATCTAGTCAGTGGTTGGAATAAGGAGCCGGGATCCGAACTGGCTGACTTGCGTTTTCTCTTTGCAGGAACTGATTCCGCAGAATCGGCTCTCCTCTTGCCCGAGGGGGTATCACCCAGGTCAGTGGGCACCCCCTCAGGTTCGGTCAGAACCGAACCGGGCTAGCCATCCGGGTTAGTAGATTTTTTGGCCTCCCTTTCCTTCAGCCTACTTAAATGTTTATCCAAAGTGGATTTAGGAAAATTTTTGCAGATTTGGCAGTCTTCTTTGAGGTGGTCGAACCCCAGAGAATAAACACAGATGAGGTGGGGATCAGCCTTGGCAAGGGCCTCCCCTCACTCAGTGCAGTGTTGAAACCCAGTGGGCCGATTTTCTTTTTGGGTTTCTCACACATGCCTCAATAAAACAAAGTTACCCTTACCAGCGTTCAAGCCAGGCCACTACAAAAACCTATCGGTTCCGACCGTGTCACAGGTCGGTTGAAAATAACGGAGAAATTGGTTGTTTTTTTTTCAGGAACCAATAGATACCAGAAACCACACTAAAATTTAAGGAGAAAATTAAAGTAAACAAATTACTTCGGTTCCCAACTGGACGGAACGGAAAGAAACCGAAAAGGCAAAACAATTTCTTCACAAAAAACACTACTACCTACTAATACACTTACTGTACCGGGACAGAGATGTAAACGCCAAAAAATAAAGAAACGGTTTAAACAAACCGACCGATTTTACTGTGACAGAACCGAAGTGAAGGAGAGGATCTTCAGAGCGACTTCTCAGTTCAGCGGAGAAAAGAATCTGACGGTTACACTGAGGGGTACCTAGGACAGAGGTTTGAAAACTGAGCTTGAGATCAACGTTCTATGCCATGGCATAGAGTTAACCCTTTCCTCTCCGGAGCAGTTCAAGTGCTGGGGTTAGCTGCATACAGTCAGAAAACAGCAAGACTTCAAGTTGTTTGAAAAAAGAAAAACACATTTTTCCATCCACCTGCTATTTATCTCCTATACCACTTTCTCTGTTCTCAATTAACCTCCAGAGGCACTTATCGACTCGGGACAGAGGAGGGGTCTCTATGTAGTATGTGCTATCTTGGGAGTGTGATTGCCATAAGCGAGCACGGTAATCACCACAGCCCCCGGTTCCATTTATATCTTTATAGGCCAACAGGGGTGTGATTCTTTTTTTTTTTTGTTCCTTGCCTTACTTGCCCCCTGGCCTGCCTCTCCTTCCGGCTGCACATGACTCCCCCGACCTCCTCGCCCCGACCCCCTTCCTACTCACCTCAGATCGCAGCCGACCCAGGGGTGGCCCGGCGTAACCCTTAAGCTGGATGGGTCCTTCTCCAGGAAGAGGCGCCAGGAGGGATACCAGCGTGCTCGCGGTCAGTCCCCAGGCGCTGCTGGAGGTGGATTCCAGGCGTCGAGGCATCTGAGATGGCGGGGCCGGCAGCCATCATCCGGCAGACGGAGGCAGCTTTCCACTTCTCCCCGGCGCATGGTGTCCACACGGACGTCTAGGCGAAGCGACATTACCCGCTCCCCTTTGTATAGTGGGGCTCGCTGATTTGTTGCTCTCCGGCCTCCGCCGAAGGCACCAGACAGCAGCCACGTCCCTCCTTCCCGGAGAAGTAGCAGTCGCGGGATGCTCAAGCCTTCTCCCCCCGGCCGGCTGGGGTGTGATTCTTTTTGACATCGGTTCCCAGGCTCCGTTTAATTAATCTTCTCTCTTTTCCGTTCCCCTCCTATACAATGTTGGGACAGTGGTACTTTCATTCCTATGTGTCGAGTCATTTCTTTATCTCCAGTGATTCCCCATCTAACCTTCACAGCAAGCAAGATAAGCGCCTCTGTAAAATGTCTGCTATGATTCAGTAATTATCAATATTAAGCAGACATTTCTATCAGTGTCACTTTGTCCGACCAGGTCTATTGGGGGACCAGGGCGGGTCAAGGTCTCAACAGTGTGACTCTTGAGTCTGGGAGCTGGGGGGGGGGGGTGAGCACATGGAGATCAGTCCTCCCCGGGTCTCCCGGGAAAGTGACCCCAAGTTCTGCCTCACAGTTTTCATTCTGGTGGTTGGTCTAAGCACATTTCAAATTTGAAGTTCAGTCTTTCTCTTTCTAGTTGGGTTCTCAGTTAAACGAGATATGCCCCTTTAATTCAGAGTCCAGGTCAGACGCCATGAGGCTCCTCGCGCTCTCCTCCCCTTCAAAAGATTCAGAAAACCTTACATTTCAAAGTTAATTCGGTACATCGCTCATGTGTCTTCTGGAATCTGCACCGATGTCTTCATGGGGGATCTCAAGCTCCCTGCCAAGGAGCTCCGAGAAACTGCATTTATATCGGCCAACAGCACCGGGGAGACATAGGCCTTCAGGAGTGAAGAGACATCCGTGTGGAGTGTGGCTTTTCCCTGCTATGGATTCCTCTTCATGCCTCCTCCCCGGCTGATCTCAGGAGCCCTTTCTCTAGTCTTTCCTTCGCCAAGGTGGGGACCACGATTCCTTGCTTTTCTAGGTAAGAAGCAGCTGTAAGTAGGTCTTGGAATACTGTGTCTGCCATCAATTTCAACGCACAGTCTTGCTGGGTAGAGGAGCTGTGCCCTGATGTTTTTAGCGTGTAGCTGTTTTAAGATGGGCCAGACCGCCCATCTGCTTTCCTGTACCATAGTTGTGTAGTCGTTATCTATGAAGATTTTATGGTTGCGAAAAAACAGCTCTGTTTCCAGGCCCTGTTCAGAACCTCCTCTTTAGAGATGCAAGAGGTAATTTTGAGAAAAAAATGAGTGAGGAGGTACACTTGCGTTAGTCGGCCTAGCAGCCAAGGATCTGCGGGCACGGTCCATCCTCAAGTCAAAGTCATTGGGCAGTTTCAGGGCCTGTTTAAAACGTCTTGCAGGAATAAGATGATGTTTGAAGCTTCTGATTCTAGCCCCTCAGGAACGTCGTATATCCACAGGTTCTGTCGTCTGCTACAACCCTCCAAGCCATCTAATTTGCTTGTTAGTTCTCGCTCTCCTGTCATCGGACCAGACGGTCGTGAAGGTCTGTCTGCTCTGAAACTGCGGTGAGTCCCAGTTCAATCTGATCCATTCTGTCTTCTATTTTGTTGAGGTCCGCTCTGAGGTCAGTCAGGTTTTTGTCTATTTTGTTAACATCTATACTGCAAACAGCGAAAACTGTTATCAGGTCAACCTCGGTAGTATCCATGTTTAGTTCCTCAGTCGGGTCCTCCTGAGCCACCGCTGAGTCAGAGTCAACTTGTGTTTTTTCTTGTTCTAGCAGTTCTCTGAGCTTTTGTACTGGGTTCCCGTCTTTTTGTTGAGCAGGGCTTTCGAGCAGGTCGTCTTTGCTGGTGAATTCATGTTATTTCGCCACGGATGGAGTTTGATTTTGTCATGAGGGTTAGGGAACTAGCAATTCAAGCTGCCACCAGCTTCCCGACATCACCCAAAGTCCCAAGCTAGGGGATCTTGATCTTTACTCCCAGGAGTCCGGAGTGGGGGGAACGACATGACTGAGACATTTAAGTACCAAAAGGGGATAAACAAGACACAGGAAGGAAGCATCTTTCAGAATAAAAGATGTCCGAAGACTAGAGGGCACAGTATGAAACTGAAAGAGGGTATGTTCAGAGAGAACAAGAGAAAGTACTTCTTTACAGAAAGGGTGGCTGACCTTTGCAACAGCATCCAGAGGAGGTGGTGGGAGCCAAGTCAGTTACTGGACTTAAGAAAGCATGGGATAGACACATGGGCATCACTAGAACTAGTAGGGAAGAAAACCTGGAGCCAAAACAGGGACTGGAAACACTAATGGTTAGGGAGGGGAGGGCAGAGACTGACCATCTAGGGTCTATAGGTTTATATTAAGTAGGTAAATAGAGGCAGACTAGATGGGCTGGACGGTCCTTTTCTGCCAGCAACTTCTATGTATCTAGGTAACGTTTTGAAAGAAAGTAAAATAAAGAAACAGAAATAACACTGAACGAAATCCCTGCTCCGATGACCAATTGACAGTGGCAGAAAAAAGACATACAAGGCTGCCCATATTATAAAGGTGGCACCAATGTACAGTACATCAAAATGTGTGGCTCCAATTAGGCAAATGTTTCTGACTGTGACCGTAGAGAGAGAGATGTCCTCAAAGGTCTATAGTTACCATCTCAAATGGGGTAATGGGATTTGTACTGTCACAAGCTTTGTCCTCCTGGTGCTACATAACTTAGGAGGAAGTGGTATTCCAAAATAATGAGAAAATGATACACAAAGTCCTAGGAGTCCTTACCATGAAGTTCAGCAGAAAAACAAGGTTTTCCATCTTCCTGTCTTCTTACAAAAGGGCATTATGAAGATTCTTCCATGGTGACCACTTGATGTGCGTTCCCTAGTACTACAGCCTCCTTGGCCTCATATTTCCAAATCTGTAGTTCAAACTTGCAACTATCTAGTTCCTAAACCAGGGACCCAAAACACAAAGAAAGGGCAAACAGTTGTTCCACAGGCCTGCCACAACCTTTGATGCCAAACATAATGTCCATTTTTGCAGGGGGAGGAATCCCCCCACCTGCAACTATCCAAACGTCAACAGAACGACTTGGGCACATGGACCAAAGGTTCTGTATCCGAAATGGATAAGACAAGGAAAGAACAAAATAGTGGTGCACTCACACTAAGGAGATTGACAGAAAAAAAAAGATCCATATACCAAAATATTCTTTCCTACTCCGTTTTGAAATCTTTCATTAACCATTTTTTCTTGTGTTATACATGTTTTGCACAGAGTTTTGATCTCACGTCTTTGGCTGGCTTCTTTTTACTTCCTACTGGGGTCTTTCAGGCTGTACACAGCAGTTTCACTTTCCCTGGTACTCCTCAGATGTAAAGGTCCATCCATTCGTACTTACCACGTGATGCTATTTTAGATACAGCGATGCTGTCTTTAAGAAAGTGCCTTATAAGCTGGAGTTACACGGGGTTTTCCTGACCCTTGATGAAGCCTTACGACAAAGCACTGGGGTTTTTGTGCTACACTCTCATCTGCCTAAACCAGCATTTCCGTATGTTAGAGTCCAGGGAATGTGCCACTGTTTTGTTCTTTCCTCCTGAAACCATGTCACAATGCAAATGAGCTTGTCAGTTGTTGGTGGATGCAGATGGGGACTGCACTCACTAACGGGCAGAAATTTTTGTGGAAAGTGTCACAAATGCACTCCACAGGTCAGGCCCGCTGCTCCCACAGTGCCAAACCTCGAAGTGCAGTATGTTTTATTTATCAAGTCTAGGATTACAAATACCTTTGAGCCTTGGCTCTTTTACAAAGGTTCCACGTAAGAGAAGAAAAAATTACTCACCTTAGTAATGTTGTTTCTTCTAATGGAGTCTTGCTATATTATGACATATGCAGTTAGACCCAGCCTTCGAACTGCTCCGGAGGTGAAAGAGTTAACTTTCCATGCCAGGCATGGAATCTTGAGCGCGAGCTCGGTTGAGAACTCTGTCTGTTGTTCTTCAAACTCAAACTGTCAGATCTTATGAGCAAAACTCACTAAGATTCTGTGTGAAGCTGTAAACCTACACTAGCCAACTGGCTACGAAAATATTAACACCTTTTTGGTCCCAAAACAAAGACTCAAGTCCGGGATCCAAAAATAAAAACACAACACCAAACACCCCAAAAAGAGGGTGAAAAACAAAATTGGGCATCTACTAAGTGCCAACACTGCACTGCCACCCACATCCAAAAGCAGAGGTTCTGAGAGGGGCAGGCAGGGGAGGTCATAATATAGCAAGACTCCATTAGAAGAAACAACATTACTAAGATGAGTAATTTTTTCTTCAAACAGAAGTCTTGCTATATTATGATCATATGCAAACTACACAGCAGTACCTCATGGAGGAGGACAGAACCTACTTAGGAAATAGGCTCTGAAGCACAGCTGTGCAAGCCGAGCATCACTCCTAGCCTGGATGTCAGGGAGTAATGCTTGGTGAAAGTGTGAACTGTTTTCCAGGTAGCTGCTTGACATATCTCTATGATAGGGATGTCCCTGGCTGCAGCCAGGGACGCAGCTGTACCTCTGGTAGAGTGAGCCCTCAGGCCTGAAGGGGGAACCTTACCCAGTTTTTGATAACAAAATTGGATACAAGAGACAATCCACCTGGCAATGGATCTTCTAGTGGCAGGTTTCCCTTTACCAACCTCACCATAAGCGAGGAACAGTTGGAGGGAGTCAAACCTGTGACCTTTGGGATGCTCTATGTAGTAACTAACGGCTCTCTTCACATCTAAGCTGTGCAGCCTCCTCTCGCCAGAGAAGGAATGGTCAGTGAAGTACACTGGAAGAGATATAGATTGATTAAGGTGGAAATCTGAAACCACCTTAGGCAAGAACTTACTGTTAGTCCTGAGGACCGCCTTATCTCTGTGAAAGGAGATAAAATCAGGCTACACTGACAAAGCTTGTAATTCACTTATGTGTCTGGCAGAAGTGATGGCTACTAGAAACACAGTTTTCCAAGTCAAGTACTTAAGCTCTGCTGAAGACAAAGGCTCAAGGGGGTTGCATAAGCTGAGCAATGCAAACATTAAGATCCCAGGCGAGCAGGGTCCCTGAATGGAGGTTGGTGTGAAGCAATCCCTTGAAAAACTTGGAGAATACAGGGTGAGCAGAAAGAGAGAGGGCTGTCCTGCTGATATAAAGCAGAGACAGCTGCCAAATCTACTTTCAGGGTAGCTGGCCTCAGCCCCAAAGTATTTAAGTGGACCATATAATCCAGGACTGTGGGCAAATCAGCAGATTCTGGGAAATATGCTTTCCAGAGCACCATATGGAAAACCTTTTCCATTTAGAATTATAAGTAGCCCTGGTGGAGAGGCTTCAGAAGCTTTCAAGATATCAGTACACCTGAGAAAGGTGTAGGTCAGCAAACTCTAACTCTTCAAGAGCCAGGCCTTGAGGTTGAGGGATGTGAGATTGGGTACAAACTCTCCCTGGGCACAGGTTAACAGATTGTGATTCCTGGGAAGACACAGGGGAAGGTGGACTGCTAAGGACAGAAGGAGTGGATACCAGGGCTGTCTGGCCCAATCTGGAGCAATCAGAATCATCTTGCAAGGTTGAGATCTGATTTTGACTAGCACCTTGAGCAAGAGAGGGAAGCGGGAGAAGGCATAGAGAAACTTACCTTCCCAGTTGAGAAGGAAGGCATCCAGAGAGACTGAGCCCAACACTGGTGGCCTGCAGCAAAATAGCAGAAGTTGGCAATTGTCTGGGGCTGCAAAAAGATCTATCTGAGGGGTGCCCCACCTGGCAAATACTACCTCCAGTACTAGGGGATCCAGAGACCATTCGTGATGGCCCTTGGAAATCCTGCTGAGAGCATCTGCCAGGACATTGTCCTTGCCTGGGAGGTGAAATGCCATGAGGGAGGTGTTCAGGGAATAAGCCAGAGACCACAACTTCATTGCCTCAGTGCACAAGGCCAAAGACCGAGTGCCCCCTTGCTTGTTGATGTACCACATTGTAGTGGTGTTGTCCGTTCTGACCTGTACCACTTTGTTCTGAACAGATGCAGAAAAAACCTGAAGTGCTAGAAAAACTGCTCTGAGTTCCAAGAGATTGATGTAGCGCACAGATTCCTGAGGGGGCCACAATCCCTGGGTGGTGAGGTCGTCCATGTGAGCTCCCCACCCTAAGAGGGATGCATCTGTAGTAAGGGTCAAGGAGTGAGACTGAGGGATGAAGGGAACCCCTTATCTCAGATTGCTCTGATCCTGCCACCACTGCAGGGCCTGGATCAGGGTTTGAGTTACTGGGATCAATTTGGTTAGAGGATCTCTCCTTTGAGACCAGAAGGCTCTCAAATGGAACTGAATGTCCCTCATCTGAAATCTTGCTCCCTGCACTACTGCTGTGGAGGCAGCCATGTGCCCTAGGAGCTGCAGAAAATGCCTTGCTGGTCGAGAGACCTGCAGAGTGAAGGAGGAGGCCAGAGCCACCAGGGTCTTTGCTCTTTCTAGAGGGAGGAAGCTCTGGCCTGCTTTGTGTCCAGTTCTCGCCTATGAAGGTGAGTAGCTGAACAGGCTCTAGAACTGACTTTGGGAGATTGAGAAGGAAACCTAGAGATGTAAGCAGCTGCTGGGTAACCTGAAGGTGTAATCTGACTTGGTCGGGAGACTGGCCCACTATGAGCCAGTCGTCCAGGTAAGGAAAGATGGCAATCTTTTGCCTTCTTAAATGAGCAACTGCTACTGCCAGGCATTTTGTGAATACCCTTGGGGCAGAGGTGAGGCCGAAGGGCATTGCTCTGAACTGAGTAATGGCCTGAGGGCAGTTCGAATCTGAGGTACTTTGGGTGAAAGTTTCTGATGAGAACATGGAAGTAGGCATCCTTGAGGTTCAGGACACTAGCCAGTCCCTGGCCTTAGAGAGGTAAAATAATTCCCAGAGTCACCATTTGAATTTTGGTTTTAAAGGTGCTTGTTTAGGTATCTGAGATCCAGGATGGGCTCATTCTCCTGTCTTTTTGGGGTAAGGAAGTACCTGGAGTACAGTCCTTTGCCTTGGTGTGGGGAGGAACCCTTTCTACAGCTCTGAGAGCCAGGAGGTTGAGACTTCTGTTTCCAGAGCGAGAGCCTCTGATGGATTGCAGGTGGAAAGGATCTGGTTCTCATCTTTGGAAAATTTTTGAAGCTGAGAACCAGTCATTGACTTACTACTTCAAGACCCACTTGTCTGATGTTAAAGACTCCCAGTCCTGGACAGATAAGCCAGCCTGCCCCCTACAGGTAATGGAGAATCGGCCCTGGCCCTCCCATCAGGGTGCCTGTTTGGCAGGGGCTGTAGGTTGAGGGGTGGGAGCAGGCCTGCTCGTACCCCGTCTGCCTCTCCCTCTGAAGAACCCCCTCTGGGCATAGGCTGAAGATGAGGCCTGGGCTTGGTAAAAAGGTCTGTGAAAAGGCCTGCCCCTGCCCCTGGAAGGCTGCCTCTGAGGAGTGGCCTGCCTTTCCTTGGCCTGTGCACTCCTATAAGTGGTCCTATACTCATCCATTTTCTTCATGTAATTCTCTGTCTGCTCCCCAAACAGAGCGTTACCCACAACAGGAAAATCCATGGCCTTAGCCTGGGTATCCTGTGACAGGCTAGTACACCTGAGCCAAGCCATTCTGCGAAAAGCCACAGATGTAGCCATGACTCTTGAAGATACATCATTAGAGTTCACTGCCGCATGGAATTGCACCTTGGATTCCTCAATTCTATCAGCAGCCACCTGCTCCAGCTCCTTGGCAAGCTGGCCAGAGACCTGTTTCGCTAGAGCCATAACACTATCCCATCTGGATTTCTAGTATCTTGCAACATAGGCCATATAATTTGCCTGTCTGAGTCCCAAGGATGCTGCCATGTACTGTTTCTTTGCCATGGCATCAATCCTCCTGGAGTCCTTGTCAGGGGGGTGTGAAGCCAAGGGAATATTTGCCTTATCACAGGCTGCAGCCTGCACTACTAACATGGCTGCACTGTTGTGAAGGAACTCCGTATCAGAGCCTGACAATGTGTACCTCTTGTCCATTCTTTTATCCACAGGAGGTATGGTGTGAAGCTTTTAAATTTTTATTGTCTGTTTCCTAAAGATTTATGTAAAGGAATAGACAATCTCCTAGACTCTGGGATATCCATCATTTCTACATAGTCAGGCTCCTCCTGTTCATCCACAGCTTCTTCCAAAGGGAGCTGGAGGGTTTCAGCCACTCTCTTATAAAATATAAAATGAGAAGGGGACTCAGAAAGCATAGGGGGAGACACTCCTAAAGGTCTGTCTGGGGAGATGTCCGGTTCAATGGGCTCTCTTCATAATCTTCCTCCCCCTCCTCCGATTCATAAAATTCCTCTATATCATATTCTTGAACCGGTGGCACCGACCGAACCGACCGCTTACCTGATGGTGACGGTTCGGTTGGAACCGGGGAAAGCGACTGGCAGACAGAGCTTGTACAGAGAAAATACGGTTTAAAAACTGAGAAAAATACACTTTTAACTGACAAAGTGAACCGAGCAGCAGGAGAAATCTCCGGAGCGACTGTTCAGTGAGGCGGAGTAAAGAATCTGACAGTTTGAGTTTAAAGAACAACAGGCAGAGTTCTCAACCGAGTTCGCGCTCAAGATTCTATGCCTGGCATGGAAAGTTAACTCTTTCACCTCCGGAGCAGTTCGAAGGCTGGGTCTAACTGCATATGTCATAATATAACAAGACTTCATGTTGTTTGAAATACAAATTATGGGGAACATCAAGACAGACATTACAACAATGTGGACATTGCAAACTGAGTACAGATTAATACAATTCAGCGGCATTTGTCAGAGAAAATAGACAACAGATAAGAAGTGCCAGAGTCATAGGGAGAGGGAAAAGGGGAGCGGGGGAGAACGAATGTTGGAAGGGTCGGGAGAGGGTGAAAAGTGCAACACTGGGTATACCAAGATGTGAGGGTAGAATCCAGTGGGGGGGAGACAACTAGAGCAGAAAGGGAAGTGGAGAAACAAGGTTAAGTTGGGCAGTCACAGGAGCTGTTGGTAGTGAGATAGTCCTGGAGCCTAATTTTAAACATACCAATCGTTGGGGCAGAGGAGATGGTTGGGCTGAGGCCATTGAACCAGAGTGGCGCTTGATAAGCAAAAGAGCGTTGTCCCTGTGAAGTGTGACAATGGGGGACTTTCAGTAGCTGTAGCGTGGATCTCCTAAGGCACCATTTGTTAATTCGGTGTTGTAACAGAGTTGAGACCCCAGAAAGTGCAAGGCTAAGGAAGATTTTTTTCACCATGGAGCAGGTGAGAAACTTTATGCGGTTTGATAGTTGGAGCGAGCCGGTCTGAGTGTACAGGTCACATGTGTAGGTGTGATGGTGAGCACCAGTGATGAGCCGACATGCTTTATTTAAGGCAGTTGAGAGGCGTCTAAGGGCTGTGGCCGAGCCATAAATTATGAGACCGTAGTCTATTACAGAGATCACAGAGCTCAGGACTGCAACCTTCAAAGCTTCTGGCGTGAGGTGTGGTCTGTGTTTGTAGAGGAGACCAAGCCGTGTATTAGCAGCTCTAGCTACATTATCTACATGAAGTCCATAGGAGAGATTACGGTCAAGCTGTATCCCTAAGTATCTGAAGGACCCACCTGATCTAGAGTGTTCCCTGGGTGGTGGAGATAGCCAAGTGGTGTAGCTTGTGTGGGTTATGAGAGCTGCAGAAGAGCATAGATTTGGTTTTCTTGTCATTGAGGACCAGTTTATGATTAAGAAACCATGTCTCTACAGAACTGAAACCAAGTTGAAGGTTGTGTTGAAGAGTTGCAGGATCTTTGTGAGTGGAGAATACAACAGCATCACGGCATATAGTATGATCTGTTCAGAGCAGTGGTAAGGAGGAGTTTAAGAAAGGCTAAAAGGAGGGGCCCAGTATGGATCCCTGTGGGACACCCGAGCAAACAGGCAGGGTGTTAGAAAGAGCATCCGCAATTTTTACTCTCTGTGACCGGTTTTCTAAGTAGCTTTTAAACCAGAGAGTAGAGTCAGGTGATAGCCCGGCATTCAGTAGTTGGTGTATTAGTAGTCCATGGTGTACAGTATCGAAGGCCTTGGAGAGGTCGACAAAACCGCCCCTGTGAGAAGGCCGTTGTCAAGGGATTTGTGCAAAGTTCCAGTGAACTCAAGAAGGGCTGTGGTGGTGATGTGACCTTTCCAGAAGCCGTGTTGTTGTGGACAAGGTATATTGTATTTATCCAAGTGGTCGGTAAGTTGATCAGCCACGATGCGCTCGAGTGCCTTACAGAGTGGGGGCAGTATGGAGATAGGGCGATAATTTGAGTGATTCGTCTTGTCCCCACTTTTATGGACGAGTGTCACGGTGGCTGTTTTCCATAGGTCCAGGAATTTTCCACAGCTGAGAGAGAGAGGTTTAGGATTTTTGTTAATGGATGAATTACCTCATCGAGGGTGAGCAAC
Source organism: Neoceratodus forsteri (assembly GCA_016271365.2). Classification (NCBI taxonomy): domain Eukaryota; kingdom Metazoa; phylum Chordata; order Ceratodontiformes; family Ceratodontidae; genus Neoceratodus; species Neoceratodus forsteri. The sequence continues at coordinate 471,098,981 of CM057450.1, read as the reverse complement.
AGAAGCTTAAGGTCCAGGGTGTCGCTACTAGATCTAGATTTAGAGATAGCTGCAGTAATATAGCGGCGAGCTTCATTCAGCCTTACCTCCCTGAAGTAGAAGAGGGGATGGTTAGACTGAGGGGCTGAGGTATTTGGGGAGTAGGCCCTGTTTTCGAAAAAGTCATGGGGTAGAACAGCACTAAGGTCTAAAAAAGCCATGTTAAAGATGTTTGCGATCACCTTGGGGTCGAGGGTTGAGGATCCATCAACCATTAACATGGCGGAAAGGTTTTTGGCTGCTTCCCTGTGACATCCTTGATACTGTCCCAGAAAGCACGACCATTTCCCCATGTATTGGTGAGAGCGTCTTTGTAATAGGTGGATTTCATTAGCCGTATGGATTTTGTGCAGGCATTTTGTGCTTGTTTGTAATTTTGCATGTCCAGTTGTTTGCCAGTGGCCCTGGCAACTGCCCAGAGGTGATCCCTTAGTTTCAGCTGTAAGAGAAGAGCCGTGGTGACCCATGGATTAGAGAGAGATTTTGTTTTGCGCCTTTTAGCAGGGGCAAAGAGGTCACAGGCTTTGCTGAAGATTGAGATGAAGTGATCAAGAGCCAAGTTAACATCTGTTGCTTCATAGATGGGTAGCCAGTCTTGTAGAAGCAGGTGTTGTTTGAGATGTAGAAGTTTTCCACGAGGAAGGACTCTGCTAGCGATAATTTTGGGAGGGCTTAAGAATTTGTTAGACCATGCACACATGACTGGGGAGTGGTCACTGAGAGTCTGGGAGAGCAGTCGTATGAGAAATCCTTGTGGGGTGAGTGGTGAGGACCCAATCCAAGAGGGTACTGGTGCCAGTCTTGTAGTTAATCCTAGTAGGGAATTTACCATTTGCGTGAGGTTAGCAGCTGAGATGGAGTCTTTATAGGCACTGGCGCTTGATGCTAACCAGTTTATGTTGAAATCCCCTAGTAGAATAAATTCAGCTTCGGAAGGATGAGAGTTGATAAAGTTTAGGACGTCGTTGAATCCATGTTTAGGGTCCCTGAGCGGGATGTATACGGAGACAATAGTCAGGGCTTTATGGTTGGGACCTAGGGCGATTTTTATTGGCAGAATCTGGGCGAGGCAGAAAGTGATGGAGTTGCTACAGGGTGCCAAGACAAGGAGTCTTTGATATAGATTACGCAACCACCGCTTTTTTTGGATATCCAGTCCAGCCTGTGGACATTGTAGCCTTGTATTGTTACTGCTAAGTCAGGAACTTTAGGTGTCAGCCAAGTTTCCACCACTGCAAGGACGTCAGAGTTGTGTTGGCATATGACGGCTTGGAGTGTATCCAGCTTTGGTAGTAGGCTGCAGATATGAATGGTTGCAAGGATAAGGGCACCTGGAGTTTGTGTGTGGCCTGAGCTTCTAGGGCCAGGATTGGGATGGACGCTGCCTGAGATGAGAAGAAGGAGGAGTAGGAGTTTTAAGGAGCAGAGTCACAGCTCTTTGAGAGATAGTTTTGATCGTTGTTTCCGGGAGTAGAAGTTGCAAGGTTCAAGGCGGTATCCCATATGGACTGCAAGGTGGTACAGTGTAGAGAGGTGGCCACACTTGTTGAAAGTAGTGGTCGGGTTAAGTAACCAGGAATATCCAAACGGTGCACCAAGCACAAGTCTCGAGTGGAAGTGGAGAGTTCCCTTGGAGTAGCAGTGGAAACCAGAGTAGAGGGTGGCGGGGGTGGGGTGGGGGTGGCTAGGACCAGGGAGAGAGAGAAGAGGGGGGCAGGGCAAGGAGGAGGAGAGGCGAGAGAAAGGCAGAGAGAATGCACATGGCTTACATACTAGATAGAGAAAGAGATAGAGATATAGCCGTCTAGTGGTGAGAGGATATAATCTGCTAATGGAAAAGTCAACAGTTAACAGGAGACAACAGGGTAACCCTCCTGTCTGTTTTGGGATTCGAAAACACCTACTAGTCTCGAGTCCTGAGGTCAAATATGAATCCTTTTTCACTAGCATGCCCAGTGAATAGGATCAAATATCACACCCTCTTCGGGGAAATGCAGTGCAGTACTTAACCCAGAGGCACCCAGCCCGATTCAAAATTCTCCCCTTTTTGGACTCAATTGAGACCCAGGTATGTTCTTACATTTTGTGCAAAATGGTAATACTGCAAGCCCTTTAACAGTTATGTCAGCTTTATCAAATACTGTCCCAGCAGTCACATGCAAAAAAAATCAGAAAAGTCTCAAGCAGGATTAAGGAAACCAAAAAGTTTACTGAAATTAAAAATAATAAATACATACAAAACACCGAACCTATATACATTAATGCTGACAGTCAAAAGAAAAGGGGATTACAAAAAAAACACGCCTGGTAGCTGAATTATCTGACTACCCTATGTTTCAAGTAATAAATAGGTGGTTGAATTTACTTAAAGTGCTGTGAGAGTTTGTCAGGAGTCCCACTTCAAAACCAAAGGCAAAATGCAAAGTTTCTCCCAACTGCTGGTAATGTGTTTGTTACAAACTCCTCCTCCCTGATGACACAGCTCACAGATGCTGGCTGTGATGTCACTCAAACCTAAGTACTCACTCAAACCTGAGTACTCGAATTAATTTATCAAGTCACATGTCTTAGCCCACTGCTCAAACATTCCAATTAACAAAAATATCTTCTTCTTAATTAGTCAGGCCTTATGACGGACATAATAACCCCTTTGGTGTCTTCAGAAACTTCCTGAGGAACTGTGTTTATCTATTTGTGAAATCTAACAGGAATCAGTTAAAAGTTGCCTTTTCCTCAGAGGTCATAAACTGCATACTTTGTCCCTGCATTTCAAAGTAAAGGGATAGTTTACAATGTGTTATAACCTGGCCTTTGAAGGAAGTCTTTACCTAGAGTTTCCACTGGGTCATGTAGAGGCCATCCCTCCTCACCACACTTTTGAAATTCCATCTCCCAGATTGCTGTTCTACTGTCAACCATATTTTTCCAAGCAGACATTCAAATACACATATATTTATATCACAAATATGATACAATATAATGACAAGTAGATAGGCAGAACATCACAGAAGGCAGAATACTACAACCCAAAATTTGGTATTCCGTCTCAATATCTGGTATTCTGCCTATCCAAAAAAGTTGTGCTACATTAAACTGAAGTGCAGTGGCATAGAGAAGTGGTATTCCATACTGAATACCAGTGTGATGAAAATGGTATTCTCCTTTGAAAACTCGTAAGCAAAGCAGGGTAGAATACTATTAATTTCTAGTCCCGACTGACATGCTGACTTACGACTCCAATGGCGTCTCATCATGTCACAGCACAAGTTGAACAATGCTATGTAATGCTGAAAGCCGGCTGCAGCCAGTGGTGCCCCTGGAAGTTCCCCCAACTGCTTTCCCTGTACCGGACAGCACACTTTTAAGCCTATGGCCTTTTTTTAACTTTGTGTTTATTGTTGTAAGTGAAACTTACTACACATTCTCTCATACAGGGCAATAGGTACAATAACTTCAACTTCAAAAATCTGCCATTCATAGTTATCCACTGTATTCTGTTACAATAGGAGTGTGTTTTTCAATCAAGCCAGAGTTTTTTCCATCTTAGCATCCATTATTTAATCATGGCCAACATCTGGTGCCATGGAAGAGTTGAAGAGTTTTCTGCTGCATTCTCCTCTTTGAGACTCGTGGTGTCTATGGCCTTCATCGGCTTACCTGCAGCGGGTTTGGAAGCTGCTGGTGTTGGGCTCTTTTGCTTCTCCATCATAAATTTTATATTATCTTGCAGCTGATCACTTCAGGAAATTAGTTCCACCAAAGAGTTCTTTATTTTGATCACATTAGCACACTAAAATTGGCTTTCTGACAGAGCTGAAGTGCCTGGAGATCAGCTCTCTAGCGTCCCCAGCCTATGGCCTTTCTAAATCCTGGTTATTCTGAGGCCTTTCTCTTGGCAGTCTAGTGGCCTCTACCCTCTCACTATGACCAATTCACTACCTGGAGTCCAGTGAAACCCCCCTCCTAGCCTCATTCTCCATGCTGTATATGTCCTACAATGATCTTAATCTTTATGTGACACATGGTCTCCGTCTCATCTCAATGGTTCTCATTTCATCCTAGTAATGCAACCAGTGCCTACATCTAACACTCCCTGTTCTTCTGTCATGCACAGGTGTCAAATACACATAATGATCCCCTCCTCCAATTTACCAGACTTCAATTAGCTTTTAGACTTACTGCCATCTCCCACTTCCCTAATGGGGGTTTACAGCTGCAAATAACATTTCACATTTAGTGTTTTCATTCTCATTTCCCTTTTTACGCCAATACTGCCTTGTAATGAAGGCATAAGACACAGATTCTTATGTTCCACCTTTCTTATTCCCAGGTGATGTGATCGGGGCCAAGGGCCTGCCTGTGAGGCCATCAACCAATACTCTCCTGCCGTAACCCAAGCTATGTGATGCTCAGCCATACGCGGCTATGTGCGATACCCAACCCCACCAAATGCCATGCCCTCATGGGCCATCTCTCCCACAGAGCTGAACAGTGCAGGCAGAAATGAGGAACCTACTACTTAGGATCACCTTGTCCATGCTGCAGACAACACTCTAACCTTGTCTGGTAGCTTTCCTCCCTACCAGAGGCTTGTCTGTCATCTTTAAGTGCTGAAGCTTCTGCACAAGTGCCTTTCGAGTTTGCCTCACACCAAGGTCTCATTCAATGTTTTCCAGGGAACCCAACAGTTAGGTAAAAAATAACAACTTACATCTTTATCAACAAAGCAGTTACATTCAGAAACAACAGTGGGGCCCACCTTCACCGACAAAGTAATTACATTCAGAAACAACCGTGGGGCTCAAAAATAAGCAACAACTGTGGCGAGATAAGGCCATATTTTATTATTTTGGGACATGTTTTATATAACTTTATGTGAGAAATGCATCAGATGCCCACAGTAGCCAGTGTAAGGGCAAGGAATCATAGGCACAGAAAAAAAAGCCGTAAGCCCTAGACTAAGGTTGGAATTCCTGTTACTGGGCAGAAAAGCTGTTTGTTGCTAGTCAGGAAACTGGAGTTAATTAAATTATCTAAAAGAAGACAAAAGAATGATTAAGCCTACCTGGGAGGCAAGGTAGGCCCATTTATTTTTGAAAGGACAGGACCTCAAGAAGAGTTGGGATGTCTGGGCATCATTTGTGTTGAGAGGTCTGCAGTCACCTAAGCTTGTTACAACTGAATATAGTTACCATTCATGTAAATAGCTGTATTTAAGTGTTGAATAACGACGGTCATCTCCCAGCAGGGAGGCCTGGAATGGAATGTTCCCAGAAAATCTAGTCTGAACTGACTATCTCATGTTTTTTTCTATGCTCAGAAACTATATATCTGCGTTACTGTAATAACATCCTGAGCTCTAATTGGTTGGGTAACCATAGAAACTGAAATATTAGCCAGTCGCAGGCCAGCCACTATTGACTGGACCTGCCCTCCTGAACCCCTTTAAAACCAGGATGCAGAGTAGTATCTGGGCCTTTTTGCTGCCTTCTGTTGTTTTCTTGCTTGAAGCAGTTGGGATCCTGCCTGTCTTGATGCAGAGACAAATTTTTCCTGGATCACTGAGAGCCAAGACTTCATCTACCACACTTTTTAAGGACACTTTTGCACTTCAAAATTCCAACTAAGGACTCAAAGCAAAAATAATTCTGCCTATTGTCATTTGTGGGTGTGGCTGCCTGGGTAAAAGCTGTTCAAATGATACCACACCTGTGTGACTGTTATAAGGGCCAAAACACTACCAAAAGTGAAGTTCATTAGGGACTTCATGATGAAGGAGGGGAGGAAATACGAAGGTCTGAGGAGGAGCCTGTGGTGGAATCTGAACCAAGCGCTGCATTTCTGGGGAAAGACACATAATCAGGTGTATAGGGCCCCCTGAAACCTATACACGCCTGTGGCTTTCTGGTTTGTTGTGCAGTGGTTGAAAGGGTTCTACCCCAGGAACACAGACTCGAGGCTATATCTGTATCACCTCGCATGAAGAAAGGGTATCTCTGACCTCATCCCCGCCCCCACCATCACAAGAGGGATTCGCTATGATGCAGAGAGAGGGAAATCCCACCCCACGGGAGTGGACTTGTGACTGATTTGGTGAGCAGCAGTGCGACTGGAGAACTGTTTGAACAACCACACACAAAGAGGGCAGGAAAACTGGAAAATGGGCAAATTGGTTGCAAGATATAGTTCCCCACCCTGTTTTATAAATTGTTTTGCTGAAATACAGACTAGTGGTAGTGTAGGGGAGAAAGAAAGATGCTTTCCAAGTACAGCGACTACACAGTAGAAGAGTTGAAGCAGCTGTGCCATGAAAACAGGGGTCCATTATGAGAGGCAAAGCAAAAAGAACCTCATGGAGGCTCTTGTGGCAGCAGATGAGCAAGAGACTGCCCAGGGCCTCAAGTCATAGCTGGTGATTGAAAGGGACTAGACCTTGGCCGTGGGGATGCCAAGGGATGTCACAGTGTCCAGTCCCAGGGAGGAGAACAGCAAGACCAGAAGGAACCTAGAGCCACAGGACCAGCGGAAGGCCACCACAGAGCTGGGGCTAGAAGGGATCACGCTGCAGCTGAGAAAACTGGAGCTAGAAATCGAGCAGAGAAAGTTTAAAGCACAGCTTCAGAGAAAGCAAAAGGCCAAAGAGAAATGGCACCAGCAAAAAAGAGAGCAGAGGAGGTTTGAACTGGAGACGCAGGAATGAGAAAAACAGTGCCAGAGGTCATTTGAACTGGAGAAGTTCAGACTCCAACAAACAGTGCCAGAGGAGGTAAGTAGCAGGGATAGACTTGAAATTCCATGGCTGGGGTATAAATTAAGTTCCAAATTAATAGCAGAATTTAAAGAGGTGGAGGATATGGATGCATTTTTCAATTCATTTAAAAAGGTCTGTATCCAGGCCAAAACACTCAGGGAGTCCTGGAGCTTTTAGCTATCCCCGCTACTTACTGGTAAAGGGCGTGAGGAGCTAGGCCAACTGGATAATGATGCTAGCCAAGACTATGAGAAACTGAAAGCTGCTTTACTTAAAAAGTATGAACTGACTCCTGAGGCTTACAGGGTTAAATTCCGTAAACTCCAAAAAAGCTCCAACATGAGCTTTGAATAACTAGTCACAAAGCAACAGCAGTTTTTAATGCGTTGGTGGGAGGGGGAGGAAGCAAACTGTGGGAAAATTGAGGAGGTCTTACTTTTCGAACAGTTCTTTTGGGCTTGCTCAGCAAAGCTGAAAACCTGGCTGGAGGACCGGAATCCCAAAACAGAACAGCAAGCTGCTGAGCTCTCAGATCGCTATGCCAAGAGCAGGTGCTGCAGAGCAGAAAGGGAAAAGCGTGCCTTCAGGGCAGCTAAAACCCTCAATGTCTCTGCAAAAAGGGGGAAGCCCCAAGTTACCAAGAAGGGAGGTCTTGGAAAAAAAAAAAAAGAATGATGAATGTTGGCTTTGTAAGCAGCCAGGGTATCTGGCTAGACAGTGGTGGGTGCACTGTGTATCCCTGAGAGTATGCCTGTGAACATGAGGGAGCACATACATCCTATTACTGTAAATGGGGTGCAGACCCATGGGTTAAGGGACACAGGGGCATCTCTTACTCTGGTAAAAGGAGATATGGTTGAGCCTGAAGAGCTTATACCTAATCAGTATGTCACTGTGAGGGGATTCACAGGGGAGGAAAAAACCATGCCACTAGCTAGTGTTCTCTTGAACTGGAGTGAGACAGGAGAGACGGTGCAAAAAGTGGCAGTGGCAGACAACCTTGCTCTTGATGTGATTATCACAGAATCACAGAAATTTGGCAGCAGAAAATGACCACACTGGATCATCTAGTCTGCCCTTATATTATAGGGAATAATATACAGCAGGGGGTGGTGTGTGTGGTTACCCGCAGTCAGACAGCTAAGGCCCCTTGTATTTCCCTGAACCCTACAGAAGCCCCTGTGGAGAGAATAGGAGGCTGGTCCCCCAGCCTGTGTCTCCTGAAATGTAGAATAGTGAAAGGGAGGTAGGACTTTCCCAAGTTGCTGTGCACAAGACAGCTACAGAAGGTTACTTTGAGGAAGGAGGGGTAACCAATGGATAGATTGTTAGGGATGACAGTGACTCTGAATGCCCTGATGCTAGAGCTATGGACCCCAGTTTAGGGACTGAGGGGGACATATCCCATGCTTTGGGAAAATGTGAAGATTTTGCAGCTGCTCAGAGAACTGATCCTAGTTTGGAGAGGCTGACGGCTCGTTCAGTATCTGATGGGACACAAGGAGGTGACATGAGACACAGGATATTTTGGGACAACGGACTGTTGTATACACAGAATGTGAGGACTGAGGGAGGGGTGATGGGCAGGCAGCTTATCGTTCCTCAGGAGTACTGTGAGCAGTTGCTCAAGATCGCCCTGTCCTCCATTAAGGCACTCAAAGTGGCAGACGCCTTGCTAGGGATTTCTTCCATGTCAGGTTTGCGCAGGAGACTATCTCTGATCGACAAGCTAACTTCATGTCAGACCTGATGCAACCTCTGTGAGAGAAGTGTGGGGTGGTGTAAAGACACATGACACCTTATCACCCACAAGCCAATGGACTCGTGTAAAGATTCAATGGTACCCTAAAATCAATGCGCCACGTGTTTGCTGAACAGCATGGGAGGGACTGGAAGAAACACCTTCCCCACCTGTTGTTCTCATACAGGGAGATGCCCCCAAAATTTACAGGGTTCTCCCCCTTTGAACTCTTATTCAGACACAGGGTGCATGGGCCCCTAGACTTGATCCAGGAAGACTGGGAAGGCAAGCACGCCACCCAGGGAACTTCCGCAGTGGAGTATGTCCTTAGGCTGAGGGAGAAGCTGAAGGAGTTTATGGGGATGGCCCAAAGAAACCGGTTAGCTGCTCAGCAGAAGCAAAAAGTCTGGTACAATCACAGAGCCACAGCTCACTCATACAGCATAGGTCAGGAAGTAATGGTCCTCATTCCAGTCCGGAAGGACAAGCTGCAGACCGAGTGGGCAGGACCATACAAGGTGGTCCGACAGGTAAATGACATGAACTACATTGTATAACTGCCTGACAAGAGAAATTCCCATCAAATCTACCATGTTAATATGATGAAGCCATATGTAAATAGAGCTGACATGGTGTTTGCTGTCTGTAGTTCTGGGGGACGGACGGACGAAGATGACTCCTCCCCCTTCCTGGACTTGCTGGAGGAAAGCAGGCAGAAGTTATCGGTGGAGACAATCAAAGTTTCACCCCAGTTGACCCTGGAACAGAGCCAGGAAGTGAGGGAGGTCTTTGAGGACTTTGCCTCTTTATTTATGGCCAAGCCCAGACAGCCCCCCTTAGTGACCGATGATGTGGACACAGTGACGCAAGCACCTATACGACAGACAGCTTACCAGGTGTCTGAGGCCATCCTAAAGGATAGTAGGAGGGAGATGGAGGAGATGCTGGAGTTAGGGGTGTCACATGGGACATGTAACATAGATCTGCACATGCCAATGCAGATGGCCCATCTCGCCAACTGGAGTAGGGCAGAACTGGTGGAAACCCATACTACAAAGGAGCGTGTTCCCCCCCAGATTCTGTTAAGGAGGGATGATTGTGGTGAGATAAGGCCATATTTTATTATTTTGGGACATGCTTTAGATAACTTTATGTGAGAAATGCATCAGATGTCCATAGTAGCCAGTGTAATAGCAAGGAATCTTGCGCACAGAAAAAAAAAAGCCATAAGCTCTAGACTAAGGCTGGAATTCCTGTTACTGAGCAGAAAAGCTGTTTGTTGCTAGCCAGGAAACTGGGCTTAGTTAAATTATCTACACGGTGACAAAAGAATGAGTAAGCATAGCTGGGAGGCAAGGTAGGTCGCATTTGCTTGTGAAAGGACAGGACCTCATGAAGAAGAAAAAGAAGAAGAAGAAGAAGAAGAAGAAGAAGAAGAATCGGTATTTATATAGCGCTTTTCATACATCCAAAGCGCTTTACAAGCAATGCTAGACTGGTAGTGAAGTGACTGAAATGTGTGGTGGCGGCCATATCGCACATCATCACCCACACACAGCCTGGATAATTGCATGAACCGGTTTTATGGGAAGGAGAATGTTGGCCAGGACACCGGGAATGTTCCCTACTCTTTGCGAAGAGTGCCCTGGGTTCTTTTACTTCCACCTGGACACCCACCAGGACTACACCAGGATGGGCAGAAGGGACCTCAGTTTAACGTCTCATCCGAAGGACGGCACACCCCAGCAGTACAGCACCCCCCAATACTGCACTCAGATGCCAGCGATTTTTAGGTGCAAGTCCAATCCCGGTGCGGGACGAGAACCCACGACCTTCTGGTCCAGAGGCGGATGTGCTACCAACTGAGCCACGCTGACACCCTGACGCTGACATGAAGGGTCGGGATGTCTGGGCATCCTTTGTGTTGAGAGGTCTGCAGTGATCTAAGCTCGTTACAACTAAATATAGCTACCATTTATGTAAATAGCTGTATTTAAGTGTTGAGTAACAACAGCCATCTCCCAGTAGGGAGGCCTGAAATGTTCCCAGAAATTCTAGTTTGAGCTGGCTACCTCATATTTTTTTCTATGTTCAGAAACTGCATATCTGTGTCACTGTAGTAACATACTGAACTCTGATTAGTTGGGTAACCATAGAAACTGAAATGCTAGCAAGTTGTAGGCCAGCCACCATCGACTGGACCTGCCCTCCTGAACCCCTTTAAAACCAGGATACAGAAGGGTATCTGGGCCTGTTTGCTGCCTTCTGTTGTTTTCTTGCTTGAAGCAGTTGGGACCCTGTCTGTCTTGATGCAGAGATAATTTCCCCCGCATCACTGAGAGCCAAGACTTCATCTACCACACTTTTTAAGGACACTTCTGCACTTCAAAATTTCAACTAAAGACTCAAGGTAGACTTTTAATCTCAGAGTTTAGAGTGTAGGTTTTTATGCTTATTTTCTTTTTTTTTTTTTAATATTCTGTAACCAAGGTATAAATTATTTTGTCTTTTAGTTATTCACTGTTTTCCTATTAATTTAATTAGTAAAGCCTTTGGCTTATTTAAAAATAATTCTGCCTATGTTGTTTGTGTGTGTGGCTGCCTGGGTAAAAGTTATTCAAACTATATCACACCTGTGTGACTGTTTTAAGGGCCAAAACACTACCAAAAGTGAAGTTCACTAGCGACTTCGTGAAGAAGGAGGGGAGGAAATACGAAGGGTCTCAGGAGGAGCCTATGGTGGGATTTGAACCGAGCGCTGCATTTCTGGGGAAAGACACATAATCAGGTGTATGGGGCCCCTGAAGCCAGTACCTGCCTGTGGCTTTCTGGTTTGTGGTGCAGTGGCTAAAAGGTTCTACCCCAGGAACACAGACTCGAGGCTGTGTTGTACCCTCCACTTTAGAAAGGGTATTAGCATCTGTTCCCCTCCTAGCGTCACAAGAGATGTTAAGCTGTGATGCAGAGAAGAATCCGTACAGGAGTGGACTTCTGACAACAATAAAATATAAGTACACAAAAGACAGCAGCAAGAAACATCACTGGCAATAAAAATATACAGTATAAGTGACAAAACATAATACCAGTGATGGGGGGGGGGGCGCACGGGGAAATTCAGATCCAAGACAGAAATTAAAAGGTCTGCTGAGTTCCAGGAGCAAAGTGGGAGAAGACTGCTCCTGGGAGGAATGTACTCCCCCCCCCCCAAAAGGCATAAAACTGACTAAATGAAGTGCAAAACTGCAACACATAATGAGGAAACATGTTCCCAGACCCCTATTAGGTCTGTTTGATCCTACATCCAAGGTGGCTGGGTCCCCCAGTAAATTTGTTTCCATTTCCAATGCTACCAGTGACCGAGGGAAGAGGTATAGAAACATAGAAATGATGGCAGTAAAAGACTATTGGTCCATCTAGTTTTCCCATAATACCCTAGCCTACCATGAGACCTAATGTCTATCCGGGTTTGTTTATCCCCACTATCTCACCCCCCCACCCATGTTTCCTGCCTCACTGCTACCCTACAGATCACTATCAATCCCTTAACTCTGCCTCAGCCGTGTCTGAAACTGTTGAGGGTTTGGCACCACGTCACCCAGCAAGCTGTTCCATGGCTTAGCCACCATCTCTGTGAAACAGAATTTCCTCACGTCCCTCCTGGCTCCCCTCACCACCACCACCCTGCAGTCTCTGACCCAAGCTGCCCCCATGTTCTAGAGTTGTTATTTCCAGTTAATAGTTACATTTACCTTGTTTGTTCCTTCCAGGAACTTTAAGGCCTCTGTCACATCGCCCTTCTCTCTCTCCTGTCCTCCAGTGAATATTTATTTATTTATTGATTGATTTTATTGTATTTATTTATTTCAAAAGTTTTACCAGAAAAGTCATACTGAGCTGGTATCTGCTTGATTCCAAGTTTTCAATTCAATTCACTTTATTTATTTCACCAGGAAAAAGGCTCCATTGAGCAAGCTCATTCACAAGGAGGTCCTGGGTAGGACAGTTGATATACATACAGTACAATGAACAGCAAGACAAGTACAGAAAACATAGCACAGTATTAAGAACACAAGCAGCCCATACTGAGAGTACCAATGATACTTGAGAATAGAACTAGCGAAACAGTACTTCAAGAAATTGATAGTGAATATGCTAACAGTGCAATTTGCCAATTAATACTTGCCTAATTGGGCTCTCTAGGATGGATAAGATCTAAACGTCAGCTAAGACAACTGCAATTTATTATGGCGCCCTCTAGGTAAGTCGATTCCTGACCTAGTGTATCTTATTTACAAGTGCGAACTTCCGGGCAGTATCTACTGACTAGAGATTTAAAGTGCTGTCTCCCCACCAAGTAGCTAAGCTTTAGTGTGCCCTGGAGCTTGTTCCGGGTAACTGTTACAATGGTGCCGATGGCAGATGCACCGAACAGAGTCAAGTATCGTGGTGTATCTAGGAAGAGGATATTGCTCTTCCTTAGTGCATAAGAGCAGGCGGTCCTTCTGTAGAAAGTACAGTTATGTAAGAACTTACCGTAACAGTAGATCTTCGAGAGAGGCTCTTGCAGTAGGTAATTACATATAGGCAATTCTTACTGAGGTAGAAACCAAATTGGACTCCCTGCCGGACTCTCAAGTCAAGCAGGAACTGTCTGACCTCGTTCGCTCTGCACGTTTGGCCAGTCGACACATGACGCCGGCAGGCAGCAGGACCCCACGGAAAAATTTCTAGCTAGCAGTCCCTGGCGAGGGACCACCCCCCACATCAGGCGACCGGCGTCAGGAGATGTCGGTATAAAGGGGCGGTCCCTCACGCCCGCCTTCCAATTCTTTCCCGCCAAAGACCAACAGAGGCCGGACGAGAGAGAAGCGGATATTTACTTAACTGGAAAAGGAGCTGAAAAAACTAGGGGGATGGAGGCCGGGAAGGTACTACCTACTGCAAGAGCCTCTCTCGAAGATCTACTGTTACGGTAAGTTCTTACGTAACTGTACTGTCTTGCTTCGAGAGGGCTCTTGCAGTAGGTAATTACATATAGGACTGAGTCCCAAGCAGTCTGGATCAAGAAGAAGTACACGGGAGGAGGAAAGCTACTCAAAGTAGATCCCCTAGCTGTGAAGGCCTTTAAGAAAGGAGGCCTTGCAGAACAGCCAGCCCGAAGCCTGCTCTAAGGCGAGAGGCAATATCCAAACTGTAATGCTTTGTAAAGGTATGGACGGAAGTCCAAGTGGCGGCAGCACAGATGTCTGCCGCTAACACATTCTTGCAACAAGCCACTGAGGCCGCGACTCCTCTGGTGGAGTGGCCTCTTACTTGACCCGGAAGGGTCTTGTTGTACTTGTCATAACAGAAAGTGATGCAATGAGCCAACCATTTAGAAAGGCATTGCTTAGAAACAGCACTGCCTTCTCTTTTGGGTGCAAAAGAGACAAAACAGTTGATCTGTCTTTCTGAGATCCTTCGTCCTGTTAGTGTAGTATCTCAGAATCCGGTGAACGTCCATAGTATGTAACAAATACCCCCCTTGATTGAAGCACTGCGTAAAGAAAGCAGGTAACTCTATGGACTGGTTCAGAGTAGATTCTGCTACCACCTTGGGGAGAAACTTAGGATTGGTACGCAGAGCCACACGTTCCTTGTGAAAAATCAAGTATGGAATTTTACACATCAGGGCCTGGAGCTCGGAAATCCTCTAAGCAAAGGTAATGGCCACGAGAAAAAGTGTCTTCCAAGAAAGGAACTTCAAATCTGCGGAAGCTGCCGGTTCAAAAGGAGGCAGAGTAAGTTTCTCAAGAACAAAATTCAAATCCCAAGGAGTAGCGGGGACTCGGATAGGGGGTCTCAGGTGGAGAACTCCTCTAAGAAAAGTCTTAAAACTTCCAGCTGAGCAAACGTTCTGTCTGCAAAGGGAACATGATAGGCCGAAATGGCCATCACGTGGACTTTAAGAGAAGAGTGACTAAGACCCAGGTGAAAGAGATGGCGCAGGTACTCCAGCAGACAACCAATGGGGCAGGAGAAAGGCTCAATGTCTTTTGAAGCAGCCCAGATTGTGAATCTTTTCGACTTCATGGCATAGGTAGACCTGGTGGAGGGTTTCCTAGTCTCTACCAGAATCTCCGCCACCTGGGGAGAAACTCCAAAGCGGGCCTGAGCTGTGTCTGCAGGAGCCATGCATGAAGCTGAAGGGACTTGAGACCTGGATGGACCAGGGTCCCCTGATCCTGGGTCAGCAAACCTTGTGACAGAGAAAGAGGAAGCGGTGGTTCCTCCGAGAATTGTTGCTGAACAGAGAACCAAACTTGCCTGGGCCAAAAGGGAGCAATCAGAGTCATTTGTGCTCCTTCTGACCCTAGTTTCTGCAAGACCCGTGGGATCAAAGGAATTGGGGGGAAAGGCATAGCCGAATCTGTCCTTCCAATCTAGAGACAGAGCGTCTCTCCAGAAAATGCCTTGCTTTTGAACAAGCAAGCAGAAGACTGGAAACTTTGCGTTTTGAGGGGAAGCGAACAGGTCTACCTGTGGTGTTTCCCAGCGTAGGAAGATATTGTCTAGGACACCTTGATCCAGTTCCCACTCATGGGACCGGGCGGGAGAGCGACTCAGCTAGTCTGCCAAGGTGTTGTCGACTCCCGGAACATGAATTGCCGTAAGGTGAAGGTCGTGTTGTACTGCCCAATCCCATACTCTCATTGCTTCCCTGCAAAGAGGGTAGGATCGAGTCCCTCCCTGTTTGTTGACGTACCATACCACACACATGTTGTCCGTCTGGACTGCTAGGTGGCCTGGAAGGAGATACAGGCTGAGGGCTTGGAGGGCATAAAGTACTGCCCGAAGCTCGAGCACATTGATGTGAAGAGTTTTTTTTCGAGCTTGGACCAAGAGCCCTGGGTCCGATAAGGACCGAGATGGGCTTCCCAACCTTCGCCCGAGGCATCTGTTGTCAGAGTCTGGGAGGGGGGAGGAAGGAAGAATGGAACCCCCCCGAAACAGGTTCTCTCAGACCATCCACCACTGTAAGTCTCGAACCATGGGAAAGGAGACCAGAACCAGCTGATCCAAGTCATCCACCAATTGATCCCATTGGGAACGGAGCGTCCACTGAGAAACCCTCATGTGGAGCCGAGCGCGAGGAACTGTCGGGATAGCAGTCGCCATGAGCCCGAGAAGGCGAAGAACCGACCTTGCAGTGACTCGCCTGCGGCCGGACAACAGGCTTACCTGAGCCTGAATAGTGGCCGCCCTGTCCGGTGGCAGGAAGGCTCTGCCCAGGGTTGTGTCCAGTATCACCCCGATAAACTGGAGTCTCTGAGATGGGATAACAAGTGAGACTTGGAATGGTTGATGGTAATACCCAGGCAGGCAAAGACCTGCTGTGTAAGGGAGAGGCAGCACAGGAGTTCCTCCCTGGACGAGGCTGCCAGGAGCCAGTCGTCCAGGTATGGGAAAACCTGCACTCCCCGAGTACGGAGGTAGGCCGCCACCACCGCATTTGGTAAATACTCGGGAAGCTGAGGAGAGGCCAAATGGAAATGCCTTGAACTGGTAGTGGCCCCCCTGGAAAGCAAAATGGGAGATATTTGCAGTGGGACGGGCGAATGGATATATGCAGGCAAGCATCCTGCATATCTAGAGCGCATGGCCACTGGCCCGAGTGGAGGAGGGGCAGAAGGCTCTGCAGTGAGAGCATTCTGAACCTCTTGTATTCCACGAATAGGTTCAGGGAACTGAGATCTAGGATAGGTCTTACATCTCCTGTCTTCTTCGGGACCAGGAAGAAGTGGGAATAGTAACCCGTTCCCTGTAGGGGAAGGGGGACAGGTTCTATCGCCTCTTTCAGCAACAGTGCTGAAATCTCTTCCTGGACCAGAAGATGATGTTCCCAAGAGTACGACTACCTTTGGGGAGGGTGACAAGGTGGTTTCTGTAGAAACTCTATTGAGTGTCCTTCAGCTATTAGCTGGAGCACCCAAGAATCTGATGTTATCCTCTCCCAGCCCGGAAGGTGGAAGGAAAACCTCCCTCCTACCGGTTCCTCCGGGAAGCCCGGAGGCTACTGGAGAGGGAAGGAGTCAGGTGGTGTGGGGCAGCGCCACAGCTGAAGCACCCGCTGCTTTTTTGGGTGGAGGGGGCTTGGCAGCTGTGGGGGCCCGGCATTTAGTGGCCCGCTTTCCCGGAGGTTTTGGCTTTGGCCGATTCCGTCTGCGAAAGGCATGGCGCTGTGATTAATGGGGATGGTACATAGAGTCGACAGACTTTAGTGCCATCCCCTTCTCCTGCAGATTGGTGATGGTGGCCTTGACATCACCGCCGAAGAGCACCGAACCCCAGAAGGGCGCTTCCTGTATAGCGGACTGCACTTCCGGGACCAACCCTGACACGAGACAAGCATGACCGTAAGCCTACGGTGAAAGTTGAGCTCTATCCAGCAGTGTCCACTGCATCGTAGGTTGCACGAAGCATCTGTCGACTGGCCGAACGTGCAGAGCGGACGAGGTCAGACAGTTCCTGCTTGACTTGAGAGTCCGGCAGGGAGTCCAATTTGGTTTCCACCTCAGCAAGACTTGCCTATATGTAATTACCTACTGCAAGAGCCCTCTCAAAGTAAGATCTCTAGGATATATGCAACCTGGGGGAAGGGGAAGAGGGGAGAGCAGTTCAAATACAAGGTACAATGTGCAAAATAAAATAATATAGAAAATAACAACATAAGTGATTATAGGCAATGCTTCTGAGCAGGAAGTTTGCAGTACAATAAACTGCTGAAAGAAGAGCAATAAGTACAATAAGCAGTGAGGAACCATGCAATAATATGATGGGAAGGCGTAGCAATTAAAAAGAGGGGGAAGGGGGGAGCTGTACTAGTGTCAGTGTAGGGTAGGGGTAGTGAACAAAAGTCCAACCCAGTATCAGGGACAACTGCAGGAGTGAGTAGAACAAGCATTTGTCAATGCCGAATGTTTGCTTGCTGGTACTGGTATTGCATGAGTTAGAGAGATGAATAATAGGAATGGCAGTGAAGTATTGAAGTGACGCCAACCCCCATGCCTACCCTGCAGAGACTGACAGGTGTTGGGGTGTGCCTCTGGGTCGTCCTCCATAACACACATGCCATTCCACCTCACCCAACCCTGCAGACACAGACCAGTGTTGCAGTGTGCCTTGAGGTCTTCGGTCCTTACGTTCACACTAGGTGGCTGGCTACTGAGCAGACATGAGAGATCATTAGGCCTATTCTGCTGGCTTTTTAGTATGTTAGTAAATGAGAGGAGATGGGTGCAGTATAGGAGAATGGGGTGAACGTTAAGGCCAAAGACCCCAAAGCACATATCAATGCCTGTCAGTGGCTGCAGGGTGGGGGTGGAATGGGGTGAGTATTACGGCCGACAACCCCAAATCACACCCCCACGCCTGTCAGTTTGTACAGGGTGGACATTACAATTGGAAACCCTAACACCCTGGGTGTTTGCTGGTATTTTTGCTCCAAATTTTCAACATGGGCTTTTTGGGACCCCACCTCATGAACAGTGACAGTATAATTTCGTTACTCATTCCCAAAAGGTGATTTTATACAGCGAGTGTGCCATTCGGCGCCACAGGTGCGAAAACACATTTTGGGAAGGATGTGAAAAATGACAGCTGTACTGTTCATGAGGAGGTGTGAAGAAATGGCAATGTTGAACATCTGGAATAAATATGAAAAAGTAGCAAAGTTACAAGTGTTAATGCGTAGAAACTGTACAACGCCACGCTAAATAACATGATCATTTTTGGAATAGTTTTCACCAAATCTTTAACATGGTCTTTTGGGACCTCCCTCATGAACAGTTACACTGGGATTTTGTTAATCTGTCCCAAAAGTTGATTTCGCACAGCGACCATGCCATTCTACGCCACAGGTGCAAAAACAGATTTCGGGAAGGATGCGAAAAATGACAGCTGTACTGTTCATAAGGAGGTATGAAGAAAATGGCAATGTTGAAAATTTGGAGTGAAAACATTAAAAATTTATGAAGTTATGAGCATGCATAGAAACTGTGCAATGGACGCTCGTAATGCAGTCATTTTTGGAAGTTTTTTCACCAGATTTGTAAGAAGAGCTCTTTAGGACCCCACCTCATGAACAGTGGTAGTGTCATTTCGTTAACTGGTCCGGAAAGGTGATTCCGTGCAGTGACCGTGAAATCACCTTTTGGGACCGAGAAATGACAGTAACAGTGTTCAGGAGGTGGGATCCCAAGACCCCCATGTTGAAAATTTCGGACAAAAACTCCAAAAATTGCCTGAGGTATCAAACTAAATTGACCTTCCCCCCCCCCACTGACTGTCATTATAGGGCTTATCGTCATTTCTTCAGTTCCCAGTAGGTCTTTGAAGAGTGCAGAC
The DNA here is from genome assembly GCA_016271365.2 of Neoceratodus forsteri. NCBI lineage: Eukaryota > Metazoa > Chordata > Ceratodontiformes > Ceratodontidae > Neoceratodus > Neoceratodus forsteri. The sequence continues at coordinate 471,080,064 of CM057450.1, read as the reverse complement.
ATGTTCCCAGTTCACAGAAGATCACTGCTCCCGACCTCCGGAGATAAGTATGGGTGGGGTGTGTGTGGGGAGGTGGGGTGCGCAGAGGGAGGTGGGCCAGCGGGAATGACGAGGGACCATTTTCTTTTTTTTCAGGTTAAAAAAAAATACGTCGTGGGACTGTTTTCTTTTTTAAAGGTGAAATATTACAAAATGGATTTCGGCACACTGGGGTGGGCTCCCAGCGTGCCAGAGTACTTGGGGGAGGAGATCAATGCAGACCTGAGATTGGCAGCGGCGGTGCATCCGACACCGGGAGTGGGCACACCGGTGTCGGAAACATCAAAGAAGTATTTTTTGGCACACTAGGGTGGGCTCCCAGCATGGGTGTAGCCAGGCACACTCCAAGCACTCCATGGTGTGCAATTTTATTTAAGGGGGGGGTAGCAAATAGGCTCTGAACTGCTTCCTTTTTCCATGAAAACTAACAAAGAAAATGCTGAACCTTTCTGTAATTTTATTCATAGGAGTCGAAACTAGAAGGACTGGTCACTAATACTATCTTTGCATCTCAAGGACAATACAACTTTACAGGCTCTGGGCTGGTATGTGGATGGCTAAGGGAGCAATGCATGGCATTTGTATTTACCCACGCATGGCTACACCCCTGGGGGGGAGGTAGCTCACCCTAACGGGGGGGGGTAGCAGTGAGTCCACTTGGTGTGAAGATCTGAAATCCTGGCTACACCTCCCTCCTGCGTGCGTGCCACATCAATGGGGATGGGATATGTTGACAAGGGACTGAGCACCCTAATGTCGGGCAGAGGATGGAGAACAGAGGGTGTGTGGGCAGCAGCAGTGGGGGGGGGGCATTTGTTGTCCTGCTTTATAACTGGTTGGGAGGGAGGGAGGACTGCCGCTGCAATGATGAAACTGCCCTTGATTGCAGTGGCAGATTTCTTCCAAGTTTGGCGCTCGCTCTGAAACTGCCATCATTGGCAGCTTCTGCATTAGTTGGTGGCTGATGGACGAGCCCATTGAAGCGTTCGCTGGATTGGTCACAACACTGCCACACCTCTGCAGTGATCTACTACCTCAGTATGTTTCTTGTGCACTGCGTGCGGAAGCAAACATAAAAATCAGTGCAGGTAACCCTTCTGTTTACACCCGCTCCCGAGTTAAAGTTTTATCCAAGCTTCCTCCTCATAAATTTGCTTATAAAGATTTTTCTAGCTAATATACGTAATAATAGAACTCTGTTTGGATTTCATATCTAATTGTGCTGTATATTTATTCTAACGACTGAATGACTAACAGATATCTATATGTAATAGTTTACTGTGATGTAAAGGAATTAATCTTTTTAGAAACCAAGTTTTTTTTTCTGCTTTTTAACTTTCATTATACCGTATATTTGTAATGACTTAATACACAAATTTGAAACCTGATATGAGAAATCAGAGAGGAGAAATTTCAGAGTGTGAAGGGAAGGAGCAGAGTGAATGTAAGGGAGGAGAGATACCCAGAGTTTACAGAAACGGAAAGAGAAAGCAGCTTGCCCAGCAGTGGACTTCACCGGGCGGGGGATGAGAGCAAGTGTTGCAAAGAAAGTAAGGGACAGCAGAAGAGGAGAGGAGCAATATACCAGGAGGAGCCAAAACAAAATTTGGAGATAAAGGAGGCACAGTGAATAAGGCGCCTGGCATCAAGAGATGGGAGGGAGAGGGATGTGTACAAAGAACAGTGGTGAGTGCGCAAGGGTATGTTGAAAGCAAATTGTCTGAAAGAGTGAAAAAGGGGGGTCCAGTCTGGCTAAGGTAGACTTGGCAGCAGCACTGTAAATGTCACCATAGTTAACAAGCATTTGTCAATGCCAAATGTTTGCTTGCTGGCATTGGTGGGGTGTGCCTTTGGGTCATCAGGCATAACGGCCATGCCATTTCAACACACCCTACCCTGCAGACACCGACAAGTGTCACGGTGTGCCTTGGGTCTTTGGCCCTGATGCTCACCCCATTCCATCAGGAGATACGGTGAGATGGGTGCAGTATAGGAGAATGGGGTGAACTTTGGGGCCGAAGAGTCCAAGGCACACCTCGATGCCTCTCACTGGCTGCAGGGTGTGGGTGGGGGTGGAATGGTATGAGCATTACAGGTGACAATCCCAAGTCACACCCCTGATGCCTGTCAGTCTCTACAGGGTGGGGCGTTATGGTCGGAAACCTAATGCCTCAGGGGTTTGTTGGTATTTTCACTCCAAATTTTCAACATGTTTTTTTTTGTGACCCCCACCTTATGAACAGTGGCAATATCAGTTCGGTGGCCGAAAGCTGATTTTGCACAGCGACTACGGCATTTGGCACCACAGCTGCAAAAACACATTTCGAACAGGATGTGAAAAATGACAGCTGTACTGTTCATGGGGAGGTGTAAAAAATGGCAATGTTGAAAATCTGCAGTGAAAATAGTAAAATAACTGGTGAAGTCACGAGAAACTGCGCAACGCACACCCTTAATGTTATTAGTTTGGGGATTTTTTTTTTTTTTTTTTTTTTTTTTTTACAGCAGATTGTCAACACAGGCATTTTGGGACCTCCGCTCATGAACAGCGTCACTGTCATTTTCTTAATCTGTCCCAAACAGTGATTTCTCACAGCGACCAACCATTTCTGCGCAGAAAGCGTGAAAACACATTTCGGCCATGTTGTGAAAAATTACAGCTGTACTGTTCATAATGAAGTGTGGAAAAATGATAGTGGTGAAAATCTGGACTGAAAATATTACAAATTCATGAACTTACGAGGGTGCGTGGAAACAGCGCAATGCTCGCTCGTAACACAGTCATTTTACGGACTTTTGTCACCAAATTTTCAACATAGCCATTTTAGGACCTCTGCTCACGAACAGTGTCACTGTGATTTTCTTAATCTGTCCCAAACATTGATTTCGCACACCGACTGTGCCATGTGCGCTACATGCAAGGAAACCCATTTTGGTCGAGATGTGAAAAATGACAGCTGTACTGCTCATAAGGAGGTGTGGTAAAATGGCAATGTTGAAAATCTGGAGTGCAAATATTAAAATTTGCGAACTTACGAGCATGCATAGAAACTGCGCAACGCACGCTCGTAAAACAGTCATTTTTGGGAATTTTTTCCCCAAATTTTCAACATAGTGTTTTTGGGGGCCTACCTCATGAACTGTGACACTGTCATTTCGTACATCGGTCCTGAAAGGTGGTTTCGCGCAGTGACCAAAAAATCACCTTTCGGGACTGAATAACAAAATGACAGTGACAGAATTTATGAGGTGGGGCCCCAAAAACCCCATGTTGAAAATTTGGTGAAAAAATTCCAAATAAATGCCCGAGATATGCATCAAAGTTGAAAAAAAAAAACATTTATTCCATTGTACAGCTTACCGGCATTTCCTCAGTTCACAGTCGGCTTTGAAGAGTGCAGACGTGTTCCCGGTCCACCGAAGATTGTCGCGCTGAGCTCCGGAAGTAAGTATGGGGTGAGGGGGTGTGGGGAAGCAGGGTGCACAGTGGGTGGGGGCAGAAGTAAAGAGTCAGCGAGGACAGTTTTTCTTTCTAGGTTTTATTTTACTTTTAGGAAGCGACATGGGACGTTTGCTATGCTGGGTGAGCTCCCAGGCGTGGCAGCCTGGAAGTTTTTTTTTTGAGGGCCAGCAGGCCGGCGGGATTGGGCACCCGTCGGCCAAGAGGTTTACCACACTGAGGCAGGCTCCCACCACGGCACCTGGAAGGCTGTTTTGGAGGGGCAGTGGAGCCGATGGGGATTGGGCACCCTGTCGGCCATACTGTGTGTGTGTGGGGCGTGTGAGCACGCTGGGAGGTGAACTCCCAGCTAGCTACTTGTTGGGGGGGTGAGGAGCTGTCTATGACAGCTCTTGCAGTGCCGACGTGTAGGCACTTTGCATACTGCCGACGGTGGCAGTATGCAAATTGCCCACATGCTGCGGTTCTTCCTTTCAACTGTACGCCACTGCATTTTCAAAAGCTGTCATAGACAGCTCTTACATTCATTGGCGCAGTGGGGCCTCACCTGCAAAAGGCAGCAGGGCACTGGAAGTAGGGAGGCACACCTACGAATTCTCGTATGGTGATACGTTTCTTGCACATGCGTGCAAGCAAACATAAAAATGGGGAGGATGACTTCTGGTCCCAGCTCTGAGAGTGATGTGACATGCTGTGGTGAGCTCCAGACCCAAACCTCTTCAATAAAGCTCTTAACGTAAACTCAACAATCTCCACTTGCAGCAAAAATCGTAGAAAAAGAGCTTACCACGTTAGGTGGGTAGACGGAAAAGGACTGCGGCAACTACTGAGACCCTTGCACCCACAAGAGCTGACTCACCTATTCAATGATCTAGGCCACACACTGCAGACATGGCCACTGAATAATCAGCAGCACCGCAACCTTCTAATGCGGCAATATTGGCTGAATTAAAAGACTTTCATTCCAAGGTCAGGGAATTTAAGCAGAACCTTAAGGTAGACTTGGCAAAAATAAAGAGCAAGGTGCAAACCCTCGAAGAGCAAGTCGGAGCAATGGACACACAACTGGACCGCCTTGAAAGGATTGTAGCACACACTATCTAGGGCTGCCAATTCTTACACAATTAACATAAGGATTTGGAAAATAGGTCCTGCCATAATAACTTAGGGATCTATGGCTTGCCCAAAGAGATAGAAGGCCATGACATGGGTGCTTTTGTAGAAGGCCTGTTAAGAAATTTGCTTCAACTCGATCCCAGCTACCCCACTGATACTGAAAGGGCTCACTGCGCTTTGCAGCCAAAACCACAGAAACCCACAGACAGTCCTTGATAAATTATTATCAAGTTCCTCAGCTACACAACTAAGCAGGAAATCCTATTAAGAGCTTGATGAATGAGGCAAATTACTTACTGAAAACACCCGCCTGTACTTCGACAACGATTATTCGCCAGGAGTTATAGCTAGACGTAGAGCTTACTCACTTATTCTTTGGGCTCAGCGAGCACAGCAACTTAAATTCCAGACTCCATACCCGGCTTACCTAGTAATCATGTTTACTGATGGCCCCAAATGGTTTTCTACCCCGGAGGACGCTGCTAAGAAGATGACATCGAGGTGAATGGATGTTTCACTCCCATGCTAACAACCACAACATCCTGAGGTCAGCACTTTGTATAGCCACTTGTGGTCCACAGCCACGACAGGAGAAGACCGCCGTTGACAAAGCCAGAATACCATCCATGAGACCCACCTGCTACTTTAGTTATTGCCAGTACTGTCACCCCTTGACTGAGCAATGGGGCTTTTTTATCCTAGATTCTGGTACCTCGCATAGATTTGGGAGTATGTCTCCTTCTGTGACCGAACTGAAGGTTCCTGGCTACTTACGCTGAATAAAGGGGATGTCCCATCCTGCCTTCTGGCACTGGCAGTGACCTCCTGATGCCGGATGAGACACAGACTTGGGAGCTGGACCTAATAAACTCCACTGTCGGGCTTGGAGCTCCAAAGGTTCGCATTCCTGATATCTCCTGTGGTCACATGGGAGAGGAACATTATTCTATTTCTGTATGTTAGCACATTTCTTGCTCAATTGTCAAAACTGTTTGCAATGTTAGTTGTCAGAGCCAAGATACTCTGTAGTTCTCTTTCAAAGGGGACCACTATATGGACCCTCCAATATGGTATGCAGGCATCTTACTTAAATGGCACCATGCATTAAGTGTCGCAGTGACTGCCTGTTCTTGATCTCTCAAACTTTTACCCTAGTCCAAGTGGCATTCTTAAATTAGCCAGACAGTCCCCATGTCACCTCTTCCTCCTCCATCTGGGAATGAGGCAGATTTTCTGGCTTATCTGTCCCATTGGTGAATAAAGTGAATACCAAGAGAGGCCTCACAATATCTCCAGTTAGTACGGGAGTTTCAGTGCTGTGACCACTAAGCAGCTTCTTGGCTCCAGAGACCACCCTGGCCGAGCCTGCATCAGGTGATCTATCTCCCAGTTAGGGCACATATCAGACGGCTTAATTACTCCTGGTGCCCTGTAAAATTGCCCATCTAGAATATCCAGGTAGCATGCAATGTGTTCTGGATAAACTTTTAAAATGGTCATCTAAAGAATTAAGGGACCCTAGCCATCTATTGAACTGCTGGCCTAAAAGGGTAAAACTTATAGAGTAATAGCATAGCTGGTGTGTTTCCTTTCTTACAGCGCTAACAGATAACCCCGGATGACACTTTGTATTGTACGCCCACCTAGGAGCACAATCCAAGTGACCTTATCACTGGGGAGCTCTGTCTATGACTATAAATACATAGAATTACAATTACAAGATGACAGTATACCAGTTTAACCTGGTATCTATGCTGATTAGTATGACTCTGCTGCCCTCTAGTGACTACTGTCACTATATTCTTTTAATAATTCTTCACAGTTTGCTGGGTCACTGGGCTGTTTTCAGAGCTGGCAGCAACATATCTGAAGCTCCTCTCTCCTTCCAACTTCTGTTCTTTGCCCAGCGGGGGGAGAATTTAGCCACTGGTTTTGCCTCTAATTAATGACTGCAGGTGGCGTTGCTTGATGTGTTGACACTGGGGGGGCTCCAATGTAATTATTGAGACTGTATCGCTTACAACTATTAGAATCTCGATTAACCCTCACATTTCCAAATTTATGATAAGAAGGGACCTTTAGCTCTCCAGACAAGAGCAATAGTTCAGATGATTATAACAGATTGCAATGATTTTCCTCTGGCTATCCAGGTTGGCAATCCATCTTTTGCCACTTTATCTGTTTTTCTCCACCAAATGGAGCCAGGTTTCCCTGAAGCACAGTTATGCCAGCACGTCACTGTCCCAAGTGCTTTGTGCGGCTTGAATGTTTTCTGGCGGCATCTGGAGCTCTCATATTCATTCAGGGCAGAACTTCAAAAGTAACCGCTGCCTCCAAAGTTACTGTATTCAAAGGGGAACCCCCTCCCCCCATATCATTAAATAATTCATCAGGGCAGATCTATGGCCACTGATTTCCCAATCTATTTAGGGAAACAGGTCTACTAGTTTTAGTAATCTGGTGATGGAGCCCCACCCAGCAAGAAGGTACTCATTGTTTCTACAGCTGAAGTGCAACACATTTTTTGTGACATGAAGGGAGGAGGTTGTTTGCCTCATCTCTGGCCAGTTTTACACAATGGATAGGGTCCTGAAGACAGCCACCAGGAACTGTCCATCATCCCATCCTTTGATCCTCGAACCTAAGTTTTGGGACCTGGCAGCTTTTTACCTGGCTAGGGACGGTGAGCAGGCTCTTAGCCCTGTCCTCGCTCCCCCCACCTGGTGTCCACCTCTCCCAATCCACTGGGGGTTAAGTCCCCACAGATTTCCCATGTGGCAAGTCCAGGAGAGGGAAGGTAGTCCTCCTCCCCGGGTACACATAACCAGATGTCCCCAGTGGTAGGGTGGTGGTGAGAACGGAGAGAGCTTTATGAAGTCTGCCTGTCCCCATTTTCTTTTCCATTTTCTTGTCCCTTTTTCCCTACCAAAGCGATACACAAGGATAAGTGTGTGGCAGTCCCTGCCTTTCACCGGTCCTCCACCTGGTGCTTGGCAGTCAGAGGTCAAGACAGTGTAGCTCCCTTCCCTGGGAGATGAAAGAAGTTACTAGGACACTCAGTGGCAGTCGGTAGTGTTACCACCACCTCGCTGAATGGGCCTTTTCTTTTTTTTTTTCTAAACACTGTTTATGCCGTCTTAACACAGATCCTCCTTTCACTCCTGCCAGTGCTTGCTTCCTGCCCATGACGCTCCATCACCAGTTAACCATGTACCCCCGCTTCCCTGCAACTCACAGCTGATCTGCCCCTCCCCCCAGCTTGCCCCCTACATCTGGATGCACTGTCTGGTCTGTGGCATTTCTTCCATGTTGTTCATCTGGCCACCTAGTGTGGAGTTAAAGGCAGAAGTATCACCAGGAATGTGGCAGCCGGCAGAGTTTCATCCACCTGACCCACGTCACTTTCCCAGTTTTTTGTCCCCCCTTCAGAGAGTGCCGATATCACAGGGTGCCAGAACACCAGACACACCCAGCTGACAGGCACACTCCACTGTCCCTCTTCCTAGCCACTGTTCCCCTGCACTGCCACCTGTGGTCACCCAGGTGGCAGCAGAGCATACAGATATGGACTCTCCCCTCCTTGGAGGAGAGCATCCAATGGGACACTTGCTCCTCCTCCCCCCAGCTTGCAGTCTGATGGCTCAGGCTCATTATCAAACTCGGGTCGTTAGCATCATGAGCAGTAGCTTTACTGCTGCGCTGGTCGACCCACCAGTGACAAGTGCAACCACATATAATTTGGAGATATCAGCAGTGACCAAGGCAATTATTATGTCTGCTTGCAAAGCATGGAAACATATTGGTATCAGTCTGAACTATGAGAGGGCTTCCGGAGCCACGCCCCTCCTCCACCTATTACAGCTTCAGAATATAAATCTGCTCCCTAAATCTGCCCATTCTTGCTCCTCCTTCTGTCTTTGAAGTCCTTGGCCCCAGTGCTGAAGTGCATGCCCAGAGTCGCAGTTCTGATTTAAGCGTTCCCATGATTGTAAATATAAAACATATTGCCATGTTCAGGACAAAGGCTACTTTCAGGACACATGTTTATCTTACAGTACTTAAAATACGCATAGCTCAAGTATGCACGACTTCACATCAGCTTGGGGCCTGCTTGCTCAGACGTGCATTCTTAGGAACACGCAGAGGCATCGGGCAGGCAGAACTCTGGATGAGCTATGTGGTAAGAAGCTTCTGCCGAGTTCTATACAACACAATGGGCATAAAATTGCTGCAGCCGTAATCTGTTGTTGTGCCACTTAATAGTGAGTTCCCTTATGCAGTTAAGACTAGGGACCCAGGATTCTACCAAATAGCTGAAAAAGGAGAATCTCTCAAAAGCTGAACTAGTAACAGATTCCTGTACACTTTATCCTGGTTGCTTTTTTCCCTCCACTAATTACACCATCCCATCACATACATCTCTTGTACTGCAAATTTCTAAAAGTTAAACTCGCTCAGAAAATGACTACCTAACTTTAGAGGCAGAGGAACAGAATAGCAGTCTAACTATTAATTTAGAGTGAAGGACTGTGAGTTACAGTAGAAGATGCTGGTTTCCATCCTGGCTTAGCCTCTCTCTCTGTAACTCCCCTGTGACGTTGTAAGTCATTTAATCTCCTTATGTATCAGCCCTCCTTAACGGAATTACTGTGTTGGAGCAAAGCCCCACTGTTTATGAGATACTGCTCTCATTCTGAGTTAATCAGAATGATCACAGACAACCTCAAATCTTGGTTGTTTCATATCACGGATAACAAGCCCTAGAAATATAAATGTGTTTTTTTTTTGTTTTTTTTTTTAAACAAAAGCAAGCTGTTCAGATTCATGCTAGTCGTACTTTTTCTCCTTATCTCCTCTCCCCAACCTCTCAGTCCTCAACATTCTATTGATTTTACTTTCTATTCCTCCGTTCTTGTCCAATAGGCTGGGTAAGCCATCACCTCATCCACAAGCCTTGACCCCAGACTTACTGGATACCCACTCTCGGTTCCCTCATATACTGCACCTTCTCAGGATTGTGCTTCCGACTGGAGCACAGCCACTGGCAAATGGCAATAACTTCTCCAACCAGGCCTGGAAGGCACTGCTAGGTAGGAAGAGCATGGCAGTATCACTCACCTGAGTGCCACCTTGGTATCCATATGTTTTATAACTTCCCCATGTCCCACCACCACTCCACTGGGACTTGCCTCGAGACTACAGACCTTTATGGCCAGTCTGAAGCAAGCAGGGCCGGTTCCAGGATGTACTGGGCCCTGGTGCAAGACTTTGTAGTGGGCCCCCTCCGTCCATGCAGCATGCCCCCCAACCCCAGGAGGGCCCTCCCATGCCACCATCACCAAAGAATATTGCTGCTGTTTTTCCATTTTGTGAAGTTAAAGTTGTACAGCGGGCTTTGCTGCAGCAAATGTTTCAATCACATCAGAAAAGTTTACTTCTCTTGCAAGTCTATTTTCAATTGAAAGTACACCCAATGCAGACAGTCTTTCCTGTGACATTGTGGAGCGCAGGTAATTCTTCATCAAGGACAGTTTACTGAAAGAATGCTCAGCACTGGCAACTGTAATTGGAATTGTAAGCAGTACTTGAAGTCCAATTTGGGTGTTTGGAAATCCTCTGCTCAGGTCTCTCTGTACCAGGTACTGTAACACTTCAAATGGACATTTCACATCATCAGGTAACAGTCGAGCCAGCAAGGTAATTTCTCTAGACATGTCCGAACCATCTATATCCCAAGAAATCGGGCCAACTCTTTGCATGCTACTTCAAGGTTTTCGTCATGTCCAGATGATTTGATGTTGAACAGAACACAAAAAGTGACTGAAAGTCATGCAGAAGTGGAATCGTTCCTCAATTTCCATCAGTACTTTATCAATAGGCAATTGAAAAAATTCACTTCAAAGCTTTCTTGGCCAGTTAAGGGTTCGTCTGCGGCAAGCTCTCCTGGCATGCATTTTCACCGTCTGGTGCGTTCTTCTGGAAAAGTCGGTTCAATGTCCATGGTTTGAGCTAGCAGCTTTGCTTCCTCTACCACTTTGCTGAATCCCTGTCTTCGATAATCAGACAGTTGTTCCTTGATGGAGGAAACCACATCTACGGCGTTTGGAAGACTCAAAGCAGGTGACTATAAAATCACAGTCACCCGATTGATGGCACTAAGCACTTCATTCCACACAAGTAAAGATACAATAAATGGAAATGATTCCAGTGTTTTCACAAGGCCTGTGATGTCAGACAGTGTTTCACTGTCACAGTTTTCAGTTTCTGATACTTCAACCATAGAATCCAACAATTCAGGCAGTTGTTCACAGACTGCCTTTGCAGCATCAACACGGGCACTCCATCGAGTCTCTGAAAGTGGCTTGAGGGTATATCGTTTCATGTGCTTGACAAGGATGTCTCAGCGCTTGGTGGACCAGAGAAGATTCTGTAAACCCGCTGTAGTACTCCAAAAATTCTTTGCTTCCAAGGATGATTCAGCTGCATGTTCTAATACAAGGTTCCAGTTATGAGGACAGCAAGGAACATATACTACACGTTCATTGACCTGTAGTATTCTCGCTTGAACTCCTCGATGGATACCTCTCATGTTAGCCCCATTATCGTAACACTGGCCCCTGCAGTCTTCAATGTTAATGCCATGTTCAGTAACGACTTAGCAATAATTCAGCCAAAGCCTCTCCTGTTGTATTTTCAACATGGAGAAACTCCAGGAAGCTCTCCGCATTTCAACATGATCACCATTGATTTCAACATAACGAATCATTAGTGATAACTGCTCCTTGTGAGAAATATCTGAGTGCAGTCCATCAGCACACTATAGTAGCGAGCAGTGTATATCTTGTTCCTAATCTTATTAGTCACAGCCTTAGCTAACATCTGCATAAATTCATTCTGGCTATCTTTGCTTAAATAATGAACATTTGCTCCTCTCTGAACACGTTGCAAGTGATCAGACATAATAGGGTCATACCGGGACAACAGTTCCAACAATTTCAGAAAATTACTATTGTTGTTCACATACAGACGATCTACTGAACCCCTAAAGGCTAAGTTTTGGCCTGCTAAATATAAAACACAGTCCAAAATTCGACAAAGCACAGCATGCCATCGTTCCTTTTCCTTATCCAGCTTTTCTTGCAAACTCCTGTCTATAGTAGCACATTTCTCTAACCCTAATTCTAAATGTTTCCATTTGTAGTAATTCTCCATGAGTGACAGGCATGCTTCATGCTGACTCAGCCTTTGTGATAATTTTTGCCAGTTGGAGAAACCTTGTGTAAACACGCCACTATCCTCACCAAAAAGCTTACAGCAGAAACAAAATACAGCATCAGCAGACTTGGAGTAAACTAACCAAGGCCTGTGAATCTTTGAGGATCCCACTTTACGCTCATAGTTTGCTGAAGTAAACCGACGACCAACTGTTTTAGGGAACTCAGTGTCAGTTTCCTTCGGCTGCAGGGGCTTATGCTGCAATTTCAACCCTGAGGCGCTCTGACTCTGAACTAAAACTTTCAGGCCAGGTAGCTGGGTCATAAAAATTATAAATGAAAGGTGGTTGACTACTGGGTTCAGGGTTTATGTCACAACCTGATTCCAGTTCAATACATTGTTGTATTTCTTCTTGCTGTATATTTCTTTCATCATCATATATTTCTTCTTGGTCTAGCTGTACATTTCTTTCTGAGTCGGAGTCCGATTCATCATGGTTTCCCAACTCCACCCCAGTCGTCTCCCCCTCTATTACTGCCTCTACAGCTGTTTCATGTGATGAGGTTGATGGTTTTTGCTCACTTGTACTTTCACCAGATTTGGACACTGTTGCCAGCGGACAACTTAACCATTTACAAAATATTTTGTTAGCATTTTCTGCTTCTTTTTGAGTCAACTCTAGCTGTCTTTTTTGTTCTTTACGTTTTGCAGAACCAGACTTGTACTTTGGTAGTGCTACAGGATTCGACATCATATCAGATTTATTTTCTTTCCTTTCTGTCATGTAAGGTTTACCTTGCTAGCTAAGGCAAGCTATGTCTATTTATTTATTTTTATGAATACAAACTGTACTTTGACTAGACTAGTTTAAAGTTCAGTAATATCTATGAGACGTTACAGCAGGTGGGTCGTGGGTGGCTCACTTGGCACTAGCAAACAGGCGCAAAAGCACTGAGCAGGCTCATTTGTGTAGAAAAATGTATAGATGTGCTGCTCCAGAGTAGTCCTATGCTTGCAGTCTATGCCTAAGTCCAACTTTTAGTTTGAAGCAGCGAGCATGAAAAACAGAGCCAGTCAAGAAAAGAATGTATTGCTGTTCTTTACTGATTCTGCAAAATAAAGTATTTTTTGCAGTTATAATCTTGATGTGTTGTCTTTCTTTCTTGTCAGAAAAAAATGAAAGGCTATCTTGTTATTTTAATGCAAACAGGGACTCCTACACAGTCAGTACTAGGCTGGCTACAGTGCTTGCTGCTGGTACTCCGAACAAGACTAGGTAGGCCGCAGGCACAGCAGAGCCAGAGAATATCTTATTTTAATGCCAAACAGGGACTCTTACACAGTCAGTACTAGGCTGGCTACAGTGCTTGCTGCTGGCGTACTCCGAACAAGGCAGGTATGCACGCAGCCAGCAACCAGAGAATATCTTGTTATTTTAATGCCAAACAGGGACTCCTACACAGTCAGTACTAGGCTGGCTACAGTGCTTGCTGCTGGCGTACTCCGAACAAGACTAGGTAGGCCGCAGGCACAGCAGAGCCAGAGAATATCTTGTTATTTTAATGCCAAACAGGGACTCCTACACAGTCGGTACTAGGCTGGCTACAGTGCTTGCTGTTGGCGTACTCCGAACAAGACTAGGTAGGCCGCAGGCACAGCAGAGCCAGAGAATATCTTGTTATTTTAATGCCAAACAGGGACTCACTCAGAAAAAATTGATATATTATATTCTTGGACTTGGTCAGACAGTACAGACCAGATTGAGTGACACACACTAACTTCACTCAAGACGAGTCACGACTTACTGACTCAATCAATCACTACACTGATCCCATCCTCCTGAGTCCTGTCTGAAGAATTCTTGTTATTTAACTTCACAAATAAAACAAATTCAAGACTGCAGCAGCATTATGCATAAGAGGATAGAAATACAGGTTACTCACCTGTAACAGGAGTTCTAGGAATGGTATATGTTGTCCATCCACACTTATTGGCAGGTATCCTTGCCGCTTTAAATCTTGCCGGAAGGTCTTCAAGCTGGCTCCTCCCACCCACCCGGGTGGTATAACTCTCGGCTCCGCCCCATGATGCCAGATCTGGCCCGCTGGAAGCTCAGGTTGTGCGTCGAAGCCGGGGAGGTCGGGTGGAGTCGTGTGGATGAACAACATATACCATTCCTAGAACTCCTGTTACAGGTGAGTAACCTGTATTTCAGAGGACATGGATATGTTGTTCATCCACACTTATTGGCAGACTCCTAGCAGTTCTCCGGAGGAGGAGGCAGACGACACCCCAATACTTACTTGGGAAGAGACTGGAGAACAGAGGCCCAAAACCAGCATCCCGGCGTGACTCAAGGTCGATGTGGTAATGGGTAATGAAGGTGTTTGCTGACTTCCAGGTAGCAGCCCTGCAGATTTCCTGGATAGGGGCGTCCCTGGAAGCAGCCACCGTTGCAGCAGTATGGCGGGTAGAATGAGCTCTTATCCCTCTGGGAGGCTCCATGCCCGCCAACTTATAACAGAGATCTATGCAGGAGGTGACCCACCTGCTTATCGTCCGCTTGGCTGCAGGTCTGCCAGATCCGGCTTCAAGCGTGGTGACAAACAGCTGGCGAACCTCTCCCAGATTTCAGCCGTCGCTCCTTATAATAAGCGAGCGCCCTTCTAGGGTCCAGAGTATGGAGCCTATATTCGGCCTCCGAGGTGTGATTGGGGTAGAACACCGGCAGAGTCAACACCTGGTTAAGGTGAAACTCCGACACCACCTTCGGAAGGAATTTCGGGTGGGGGCGCAGGACAACCTTGTCCCTGTGGAAGACCAGGTAAGGAGACTCGATGGAAAGCGCCTGGAGCTCTCCCATCCTTCTGGCTGACGTGATAGCCACCAAGAAGGCGGTCTTCCACGACAGGTGAGAGAGCACACCTGTGCATAGGTTCGAATGGCTTGCCCATGAGCTTTGCCAGTACCAGCAGTAGATCCCACGGAGGTGGGGTTCCAGCACTGGAGGAAATGTGATCAAGGCCTTTAGCGCCAGACCACCTTCTCCTCGCCACCGACTGCTTCCGGCCAGCCCGGTAAGCAGAGATGGCTGCCAGGTGACCCTTAGGGTCGCCGACCTGAGCCCTTGACTAGAAAGGGACCATAAATAGTCCAAGATGCTTGCCAAGGAACAGGAGGAAGGGTCCAAGCCCTTGCCCTGACACCAAATGGAAAACCTTTTCCATTTGAAGGCATAGCATTTTCTGGTCGACTCCTTACGGGACGCCTCAACTACATTGAGGACCTCGTCGGAAAGACCCAAGGCCTGGAACTCTGGCCGCTCAGGAACCAGGCCGTCAGGTGCAGGATTGAAGGTCCGGATGGAACACCTTCCCTGATGACTGAGAGCAGGTCGGGCGAGCTGGAAGCTGCGCGAGGTCCTGGAGCTGAGACTGAGGAGATCTGGGTACCAGAACTGGCGAGCCAGTCTGGGGCTATCAGAATCACCTGCGCCTTGTCCCTCCTCGCCTTGAGAAGCACCTTGTGGATCAAGGAAATGGGGAAAGGCGTAAAAAGGCCGGGGTCCACTGCCTCGAAGGCATCCCCTGCAGCGAGCCCTGCTGAGGGGCAGGCATGGAACAGACTCAACCCGCGTTCTCCATGGAGGCAAACAGGTCCACCTGAGGTGTGCCCCAATGGGAGAACAGATGCTGTACTACCTCCGGCAGGAGAGACCACTCGTGGGATGCAGCCCTATCCGGCTCAGGGCATCGGCCAGGGTGTTGGGCTCCTGCCACGTGAATGGCTAGGAGATCCGCCTCCAGGCTGCGTACACAGTGACCAAATGCGGAGAGCTTCCTTGCATAGAAGCATGGGCGCGTCCCGCCCTGGCGGTTTAGATAGTACATGGTCGTGGTATTGTCCGTCTGGACTCGGACCACTTGACCCCGAGGCAGGCAAAAGGCGGTGAGAGCTAGGCGGACCGCTCGGGCTCCAGCAGGTTGATGGCATGGGACTCCCGCGGGACCAGAGGCCATGAGCCGGTGTTCCCCAGATGGGCACCCCAACCCATCAGAGAGGCATCGGTCGATAGAGACCGTCGGCTCGGGGCGGACGACAGGATGCCCTCCTGCAAATGATCTGGAGCAGTCCACCACTGGAGGCGTTCCACATCCCTGTGTCACCGACACAAGCTGGTCAAAGGATGCAGCGTTGTGACCACTGGCTGGCCAGTCCCCACTGAAGGGACGCATGTTCCAGCGGGCCCAGCGGACCACGCTGGTGCAGGCCGCCATGAGACCCAGGGCGCAGGAAGTCCGGGCAGGCGCGGTGCCCAACCAGAAATGATTGGGCAAAGGAGGAAAGAACCTCGGCCCTGTCCGCCGGGAGCCGCTCTGGCTCGAAGAGAGTCGAGCCTGGCCCGATGAATAGAATCACCTGCTTCGGCTCGAGTTCCGACTTGGCCTCGTTGATAAGGAGGCCCAGTTGAGAGCAGACCTGGAGGGCCAGATCTCTGGACCACTCCGCCTCCTGCCTGGAGGAGCTGCTATCAGCCAGTCGTCCAGGTAAGGTACACCGGACCCCTCGGCGCCGCAGGAATGCTGTCACCACTGCCATGCATTTGGTGAAGACCCTGGGAGCTGGAGACAAGCCGAAGGGCATGGCTTGGAACTCGAAGAGGGATCCTTCCGCTCGGAAGCGAAGGAATCTCTGGTGAGACGGACGGATAGGGACGTGAAAAAACGCGTCCTGCAAGTCCAGAGAGCAGAACCACACGCCGCGTTCCAAGGATGGTATTATCTGAGCCAGAGTGACCATCCTGAAGGTTCGAGACCTTAGGAACTTGTTTAGGTCGTGTAGAGTGAGAATGGGCGCCAGCCCCGTCCGTTGGAACCAGGAAGTACCTGGACACAAACCCTGGGTCTGAGGGGGTCCACCACCTGATCACCTCCTTCTGGAGGAGGAGGCGATGTCGGCTCGACAGAGCCGACAGTGAGGCTGGGACCGAGGCCCCGAGTGCGGCGGCTCTGAAGGGTGGGGCCTGCTCGAATTCCAGAGGCAGGCCTCTTCCACCACCTCAAGACCCACCTGTCCGTGGTAACAGCGGACCAGGCGGAGCAGTGCGAGGCCGTCCCCAGAGACCCAGGGAATGGAGTGACGGGATGGGCGACACCCCTCAGCCCGTCACTGGGCAGGCTTGGAGGAGGGACCGGCCGAGGGACCTCCTGGGCCTTCCTCCCTGCCTCCTGTTAGAGGAAGCGGCTTGGGTTTGGGATGCCAAGGCCGAGCCTGCTGGCCCTGGCGTTGCTGGGCAGGCGCGCCGGCGGGGGCGCAGGGACGAAAGGGCTTAGGCTGTGGTTTGTGGCCTTTGTCCTTCTGAGCGGAAGACCCGAGGTCAAGGTAGCATTGGACTTCTCGATCCTCTGCAGGTGACCTTCCACCCCAGGGCGAAGAGGTCAGTCCCAAAAGAGAACATCCGCCAACTTGTGCTGGGTATCGAGTAAAGGTGGATATCCTCAGCCAAGCCCGTCGCCGCATAGCCACTACGGCCGCCACCGATCTGGCACATGAGTCCCCAATATCTAAAGCAGTCTGGAGCTGCTGTTTGGCCACTACCCTGCCCTGGTCCGCACCTGCTTGACACGTAGTCTGCAGATCGGCGGGAAGATGAGGATGACCTCATCCAGGGAGCCCAACAGGGCATGAGAAAATGTGCCATGAGGGCGGCGAACTGGCCTGGCGAAGGCCGAGAGGGCGCTAGCATAGACTTTCGCCCGACATAGTCCAATTTCTTGGACTCCTTGTCGGAGGTTAGTCCACATCCCTGGCGTTGCCGGCGCGGCGCTGTCGGTACCAACCCTCAGCAGAGGGTGTTCAAACGGACAAGGAACCGGTAGGGACCACATACTTCCTGGCCATCCTGGCGGCGCAGGAGCAGGAAGCAGGGCGCTGCCAAAGCTCCAGTGCGGACCCACTATGGCCTCGGCCACGGAAGGCCTCCGTTGGAGAATCCCTCGGTCCAGAATCTCCGTGAGGATACCTGGCCCGTTTGGAAGCGGGTTCGAGCTCCATCCGGGGAGACTCCGAGATGAGCGAAGCAGTCTAGGAAGGACGACGGGCTATCGTCCATTGACTGACCTCCTGAAGACTCCAAGTCCAGTCGCTTGGAGAAAAGGAGAATCATCTTGGACTCGGAAGAGTCCTCGAAGAAACTGCCTCTGGCCTGAGCCACCCTTCACCTGCGAGGTCGGTCGGGAGTGAGGTAACTGACAGCCGATGGGGTAGACCCTTAGCCGACCGAGAATCCTTGGTGAGCCCCACAATAGTGGCTGTGGAGGCGGAGGTTCCACGGAATCGGTGGAGCAGCTGGTTTTGGCGAACAACCGGCCTGGGTACAGGCTCCTCGGGAAGTCGGGGGTTGTGTCGGCGCTCGGTGACAGCCACTAATGGCGGGGAAGGCGGCGGTCGGCTTATTCCGGCCAGGAGAACTGTTGCAACATAAGGTCCTCGTACCGTCGGCGTAACTTCGCTGAAGCCTCCCTCATCCGAGGAGGGCGGGCGGCGCCCGCTTACTGCAGTGCGAGACCCGAGACCGCCTATGACGGGGGATCGGCTGGACAGCGAAGGGTCAGCCGAGACAGAGCTCCCAGCATTTCGAGGTCGGTGCGGGAAGTGTCGGCGGAACCGGCACTCCCCCCGGCTCGGAGGTTCATCCGAGCTCCGGAACCGGAGGCACAGGCAACCCACAGGATCCTCAACTCCTCCGGGGACCGGGAGAGAGTCTCGGCTTCTATAGGCGACAACCGTCCAACAGATCGAGAAAAATCTCGACTTCATCGGCAAGTCTCAGTCAACTGACCTGGAGGGGACACCGTGGAGACCAGTGGCCGTCGGCGGTCGAGCGACAGGACCTTTCCGCCTCCCAAGGCGTCCGAGGAGGATTTATTGTCCATCTTTTGGACCGAGAAAAAGGTCCAGCAGACGTTGGCCCTTCTCCTTAGTAGAGAGGGACAGACAAAGCTCCTTAAAGAAGCTGTGTAGGAAGAACCCAGAGAGGCGGGATAAATGCGCGACCAAGGAAGATCTGACCCGGCCGCCTCCTCTTCGAGGCGATCATCTGCTCGAGCTGATCCGCCCGAGACCGCCGCCAGCGGACACATCGACCGGGCCTCCTTAGACTTCACTGGAGAAGCGCTTCTCGGGACGGCCCAGATGCAATCGGGCAGCCCCGCGGTCTTGAGGGACATGGGCGAAAAGGAAGAGCACAAGTCGCAGATCCTGCGGTGGAGTGCTCAAGGCCCTAAGACAGTAGACCTACATGGAGTGTGGAACCGTCCGAGACATCTTCTGCCCGCAGGGGCATCTCGAAACGGAGTCGATTTGTCCATCGCAGCCGCGAGGGATCGAAGACTGAAGTCTTTTTAGCAAAAACTTTCAAATTCACAAAAGGAAGAAATAGGAACCAGTCTCAAACGCAGAGCGTTAAGGAGGGAACCTGAGCTTCCAAGCGGTAAGGAAGATCTGGCGTCATGGGGCGGAGCCGAGAGTTATACCACCCGGGTGGGTGGGAGGAGCCAGCTTGAAGACCTTCCGGCAAGATTTAAAGTGGCAAGGATACCTGCCAATAAGTGTGGATGAACAACATATCCATGTCCTAGAATATCTTCTTTTATTTTCACTCCCCAAGACAGTTCTCCTGACTAGTGACTCCTGCTTAATCTGCCTGCCTAAAATTCTTCATTATATCTGAGGAAGTAGTCATCCTTGACTGAGCAGTCACAACAACACAGACTGACAGTAGAGTTGTAGCCCTACTAGCCCCAGCAGTCAGTGACACAGTGTCACAACACAACTCAAACAACTCTCTGGGTTATATTTTTTTTTCCATATATATTTAGAATTATTGACTTCTAAGTTCTTGAGACAAAAGACAAATATTAAGTTCGTTCAATCAAACTGATTGACCCAGGCCAGCCTGCACACGCCACCGCTGAGGCCCTACAGGCTAGGGGCAGCCACAGTACTCACTCCTTCCTGTGGCTGCTTGCTGCCAGGCCAGCTAGCTATTTTTTCCTGTCAGGCTGGCTGGGGCCCTACAGGCTAGAGGCAGCCACAGTACTCACTCCTTCCTGTGGCTGCTTGCTGCCAGGCCAGCTAGCTATTTTTTCCTGTCGGCTGGCTGGGGCCCTACAGGCTAGGGGCAGCCACAGTACTCACTCCTTCCTGTGGCTGCTTGCTGCCAGAGTCCTTCCTGTGGCTGCTTGCTGCCAGGCCACTCCAGCTAGCTATTTTTTCCTGAGACCTGCTGTCCTGAGTAAAGTTCTGTAATAATTTCTATTAGCTGCCTCCCCCAGACCTCCAGCAACTATATGTGTACTGCTGTTCTGTTGTTTGTGATGTGTCTAGTTTTAGTTTACACAAGTAAAGTTAATTAGTTATGGGCTGCTACAGTGCAGCGCTGCAAATTCTGCCAGTGACGATGATCCCCTCCACATCCACTCCTTGGATTCGCCCGCCAGCTGCCACAGACTGTGAGACGCTGATGCTAGATTCTCACGAGATGAGAGATCGACGAACTCCGATGCTCGCTCCGCCTCCTCCCTTCCCCAGCCAGCCCTGGCCCCCCGCCCACAACAACAGACTTGAGTAATTCAAAACACTTTGGCAGGGCTGCAGCAGCTTTGTTTTGAGCAAGCGGTGAGTGCTCCGCCTCCGAGTCCAGCCCAGGCACAGGCAGCCAGCAAATCAGACAGCACTGCAGAGGCTAGAGGAGGGGACACGGGGAGGGACTGGCCGGGAGGAGGCAGGACTAAGGGAGGAGTGTGAGCGAGTCGTCGTTGTCGGCAAATCTAATGTGAGTGAGCTTATAGCAGGGCAGGCGGCACCAGCGCAGCGTCAGGAGGAGCGACGAGCAGCATTTGCCACTGCCAGCATGGAGGAGGAGCTACCGAGGCAGCAGGACCCATGGTTGGAACAGTTGGTGCCGGTGGGAGGGATCAGAGGCGGAGCAGCTTGCAGCCTTCAATCAACACTTAAGGTATGTCGCTCTGTGGGATGGGATGATCGGATCATGAAAGCCCCAGCCTTAGCCTAGAACTGTGCAGGAGAGCAGCCTAGCAGGGTTTAATTTTTAAATGGACGCAAGCCACATAGTCACCATGACGGGGCAGGCGGCAGTGGGACTCGGCACACCACATGCAAGTTCAACGCGCAGCCGCGGCGAGCGCCAGCCAATTCTCAACCTCTGGCTGGGGCAATCATGGCCCTCGTGCTCTCGGGCCCTGGTGCAGTCACGCCCTTGCACCCCTGACGCTGCCCTGGAAGCAAGCTGGGACCAGTACACCCCCCACTCTTTTCTCTCCCATATGCATTTGGTCTCCTACAGCACCTTGACATGCCCCTTCTGCCAACCCCTCCCAATCCTGACCCCTACCTTCTCTGAGACTTTTCCCACCACTTGTGCTGGACCACTTGGTGGCTAGATGCCTCATTCGACAGTACCAGCCTGTAGGTTGCCCACAACCTCCTGCCTTGCCAGAGGGCTTCCCCCCAACCATTTCCTGCCCTGGGAAGCCGGTATGCAAAGATGCAGAGTTGCGCACAGTCACTCAGCTTCGCACCTTCAAATGCACTACCACCTGGTTTCAGCCAGGTGGCAGTCATCCAGCAGGGTGTGCTGCCACTTCATGCTCGGTAAAGTGAAGCGCCAAGGTATACAGGGCAGTGTTTCCAGGCTGGGTGGTGTTGGGTCTTTTACACGGCATTGTGCCATGACATTTACAGATTTATGCCGAGAGACTTGCATATCTGCACTGAAGGATTGGTGGGTGAGCATTTAATAAATATCTCTCATATTCAGCATAAACTGAGGTCCAGACAGTTGTATTCAGGAAAAGTGAGTTACTCTGCATCTGAGTTCGCTCTGGAATGCAGGTCGCCTGCACAGCAGTGCAACACACTACTGCTGGGCCATCGGGGACACCTCAACTAACACACTTTTGACGGACACTCACCAACACAAGACTGAGCAGGACACCATTGTATCTTATGCCACTGTCCTGTGTCATCATGCCACCAACAGGATTTCAGAACTTGGTCTGCAGCCACATATTCCTGCCCACATGACCCTACCCCAAGCTGCTAGGTGGTATTTGTGTAATGGCAGAAGACATCCACCCTCCCCAAGCCAGGAGATGTCAGAGACAAACTCAGTATGGCCTCTCTTGCCTGATATGCTACAACCAGAGATTCAAACCCAGGTCATTAACAAAATTTGTAACACGGCACTGCAGAGACCAAGGAAAGTGAGGAACGGCACTGGCTGAAATGGCTCAGGTGACACCAACCGAGCAGTGATTAACCCACAGGTAACGCCCGCTCGGTTAGTACCACCTGTGGCCACCGCGGCAGCAGAGTGTTCCAGCCCGCTCGGTCACTACCTATTCTTGCCACACGCAGCGTCGGTGAGGCAGCCAACGGTGGTCGGCATCGGGATCACGCACGAGCAAAAACGCAAAGCAAACAGTAACTGTGAGCTGTCAGCTGGGTGAGTGCAGGGCAGTGTCTGTGCCGCCAGATGGCGGTCGTTACCCAATGTATCCGATGGAAGACAAGTGGAAAGTCAGAAGCCGAAAATGCTCATCCAGGAGTCAGAGGGAAGACAGCACGCGCCGCAAAAGAAACACAGCAAGTGAAGCAATCCCCTTCTTGTCTACGGCTGTCTGTGTATGTCTGGTACATCTGCTCCAGTAATTCCAAGAAATAGACACACGACACACTGACACAGCACTATTTCCATACTGTATAGTCTCACTATATAACGGCTAACAAATGTCCCACAGTGCACCGCGGATATATGGCATCGAGATGTGAGCGCGAACCACTAAGCATTAGAACAGGCGGCCGAAATAATGGAATGAGAGTCTAGGATCTCTCTCTTACATATAGTAGTAGTCTCCTCGTCAGCAGTGTAAAACACCGCACACTATACAAATTAATGTCTATCGTGAAGCATGAGCGCAGACGTTCTGTGGTCATGTCGCTCTGCTGTTACTACACAAGTCGTGCATCGTGTAGCATCCACAAATACTACTGTGATGTGACGGGTCTCTGCTTTGCACTGCAATAGTGGATGCACATTATTCCAGTCGCGCTTGCCATGTTACAAGCGCATTAATCACCTCCAGAGTCGGGCTCTACCGGGGATTAATGCCCGCTGGGTGGTTGGAACCCTCGGGCACCAACCTTCCCCAGTGGGCATTAATCCACTGGTAGAGCCCTCCTCTGTCAGTGATTAATGCTTACAAGTCACAGTGCTTAGCATTATGCCATAGGGCAGCCAATGTTTCATTTGGATCACTGCTTCTGTATTCCTTCCTCAGCCTTTTATAAAAAGAGATTTCTTAAAGTAAGGAGACAGAAGCATATAGTAGAAGAACTGCTTTTATCCCAGAGGCCATTACCCTCTTTTTTAATATGATGAAAATGGAGCTGTGACATCACGCTGTTTCCCATGGAATGATGTGGTTCTCAGAAACTGCATAACAGGTGCAGTAACAAAAAACCAGTACAATTACAACTTTCAACACTATTTTTTAGTTTACAAAATATTTGGTTGCAAATGCACCTTACAGAAGAAAATAAAAAAAAAAGTTTATGTTTTTTTCCACAACTTCGTTTTTTCTCATTTTTTATACAACCCCATATTTCCCCTGTAGTCCTCCCCACCTGTTATGGCTCTACAGTCACAGTCACAGTAGCATTCTCTGTCTCCACTGCTCCCTCACTGCAGGCAAACCCCGATGGGATTTCCCTATCCTGGACGGATGGATGATCCAGCCAGCAGCAGTACGAGTAAGCACCAGTGTCCCCATGCATGGCATCAGCCACCCCAGACACTGGGGCTGCTGGAGGAAGGAAGGAAGGTCTGGTTGCATGCCTCTCTGGGAGAGTGCAGTAGTTGGCTTCAGTACTTCCCCAATTTGTAAACTGACTACTAAAGAACTGGCAAGGCAGTACAGTGTTGTGGTTAAGAGCACTGAGTTGCAAACCTGGAGAACCGAGTTGGAATCTCACAATCATCACTTTCATACTGTGTGACCATGAGCAAATCACTTATCTTCCCTGTGCTCCCAGGATTCACCTGGAAATATTACTGTGTCTTTCCTGGACACAAACTGTATATTAAATCTCCCTGACAAGATTTCCAAAGTTTCTACCATTTTATTTGGCCCTGTAAGAACTTGGATAAAGTACTACGAAAACTGCCTTACTTTGTCCAGCTGTTTTGCTGGTCTTGCAATCGTTTCTAACATTCTTAAAAGAAATATTAAGTGTAAATTATACAAGTTGTCAGCAATCCAAGAATGCGATAGGCCAATTGCATTCTAAAAGTGTAGGGTTAATGATGTGGAAACCATTGAGCATGAAGGTATCTTGAGGAATGACTTCTAATTTTATACGACTGTGGTGTAGTTTTTTTTTCCGCCTTATGTACTATCCTATTTTGTCTCTATTTAAATCTCTGTACCTTTGTAAACACTGTGTTTGTCCTCATTTCAATGTATGACGCGAAGCCTTTGCAAATGAGTCCCTGACTCAAAGGGTTGCAATTCCTAAACTTATATAAATAAATAATAGATAAAATAAAAAATGGAGGGGTTCCCGTAAATGGCAGATCACCCAGATATTCAGAGACTGAAATTAAGTTCTGCAGCCACTAGCTAGCACTGCTAGTGACTGGGAAAATCCTCTACCCCACAGACTTTTCCACAGGCCCAGCTGGTGTAGTTATTGAAATGTTACCTTCTCCAGTACATACCCACAGGGCTAAAGGGAAATCTTACAAGCCCGATACAAAATCTACCAGCATTTAGCTAGTGGACCGCTGCCAATTTTGACCCAAGGGTATTGAATGGGGGGGGACAGGTCAAACAGATATTAACCACCAAAAAGAATTTTGTCTGGAAAGACTGACAGATTTCTGTTTAAATCAACTCCCAAGTATTTTTTCAGTAATTTGTGTCTGTTCAAATTTACATGCCAATACATTTGGTAGCAAGTTACAATTCCTACTGCAGCTGCGTTCTCATCACACTGTTTTCTCTGAGTTTTGTGCTAGTTGAGCATGTGCAAACTTCAAACATTGATTTCAATTTTAATCTTAATGTACCTAGTCTAATTTCTCAAAAAGTAAGAAATTTCAAACGGTAACTCCTGCTATTTTTTGCGAAAAAATGAAGAACGGATGTATTTTTTTTCACCCCTTCCCTCCCAGTGAATTTCCTTCACACACACTTCTGCCAAAACATAGATTGCTCAGGCTCATGGATAAGCAGTCAGAGAATCTGTGCAAATGTAGGCTTCTGCAGCCTGGAAGCCAATGTTTGCCCACATCTTCAAGTTGAGGGACAGTTTTCAAGTTATGTCCCTCCTTCTCCCTTAGACCACCACTCTGCCTCTGCGCTTTAACTCGAGACAGATACTACATGCCTGTTGTCCAAGCTGTTTTGCAATCAGACCAAAACTGGCACTGCTGATAGCAGGCAGCTGATCCCCCAAATCCAAAGTCCAAGTTATCCCTTCTGTAAACTACTCAAACTCCTCCAGCCTCAGATGGAAGTAACAGTTGGGGTGTGAACCTGGCTCCCAGCACAGCGGAACAAAGCAGTGTCACCCCACCCCACCCCTGGACTGGCTGTGCCCACATTATTTATTTCACAATTTATTAACCAGATAACCCGGCTGAGATGCAATAGCTTATTTCCACTGGGGGTCCTGCTTCCACCCCTTTCTACAGTTGGGGGGACTGGAGTACTTGGAGATTAAGTGACTTGCAACAAACCAAACAAGCACTACTCAGAAGGTGTTTCATTTGTAGCAGTTTGAAGCAGGGAGTGAGCCTTCCCTTCTGCAGCAGCACCGCCCCGATTCAGTGAGTGCAGTTTGTGCTCAGTGTGTGTGTGTGTGTGTGTGTGTGTGTGTGTGGTTAAGTGACTTGCCCACGGTCACAACAGTGAGTCGTTGGCTCTAGTGGGGATTAACTTGCCCTCACTCTGTTTCCATGCCAGCGTTCTAAACACTAGACCACTCTGCCTAATACAGTGTAAATTCTATCCAAATTCATAAAACAAGCTGATGGAAATGTATGCGTCTTTTAATGGTGTCATCACTGATAAGCTTAGCATACACCCTTTGAGAGGAAACTGTGTTCTTGTTATCCACTTTGTGCTATCAACAGTGACAGCAGAAGTTGCAGGTTTTTTTTTTTTTTTACTCGTCCTGGGCCCTCCACAGCCTAACTCTTTGAGTTCCGCATCCCATCTCCTTTGAGCTCTCACATGCTCACCTCCTCTGCCACCCATAGCTACTGCCAGGCTCTCCCAATACCTCCAACACCCCAGGTGGTCCAGCTTATCCCGGCTAAAAGGTCCCCCCAGAAGTCAGTTGTGGGGGGCAGGAACAGCGCGCTTGGGCAGTCTGGTGCCAAGGGGGAGGCTTGTGGGGTGGCCATTTTCCCTTTTCTCCCTCATTTCCATCCTTCCTTCATAACAGGGCTGCACATCTTTGGTGTCCTGGGAAGGATGCACGACAGCATGTGGTTGGTCACCCACATTGCCAAGTGCACCTCTATCAGCCCACCACCAGGAGTCGCTCGAGCACAATGCAAACCAAACCCTCCCTCCCGGGGAGGAGAGCGTCTGCATGGACACTCTGCATCCTACCCGCTGGTCTCCGCTGCAGTCATCCGGGGTGCGGGTTGTGAACCCAGGTCGCCAGCATGCCAAGCGGCTGCCCCACTGCTCACAGCCACGGAGCTGGCCAGAAGTTGTAGTTTCAACATTAAAACATTTGCAAGGATTTCTTGCTTACCATGACATTCTGTGCTAGTGTTGATCCATTTCCGGTGCGCTTCTGTTTCTGCACCCACAGATTGGCATCTGAAAGCCACTGAAACCCTTTCCGGTCTACAGTTCTGCTTGAGACCACTGTTGGGAGTTTCTTCTTGGTCACTGACCTTGTTTAAATGTGCAATATCATTTATAACTCCAAAGTCATCCCACTGCACTTGATTTCCTGCCATTTCAAAGGTACCAAAATCATCCTCATATTTGACATTCTCATTTTTTCCCTCCTTCTCATCCTCATATTTGCACAAACTGTCTGGCAGTCCTGCACAGCCCTTATTATGCAGATCATATTGAACTCTGACTTCAGCAGGAGATGAATCCATAGCCCTGGTAGTTACCATGGTTACCAAGCATGCCCCAGGATCAGACTCAGGTGACAACGAAGAGCAATTAAGATCCCTTATAGAAGGGAAAATGGCTTCAAATAAATCAGGGCACAGAACTGTATTTACAGTTTCGTCTTCCTTTGGTAGATGTTCTTCTTTCAGGTCCAGAACATCCTGATCATTAACAGCACTGAAAAGACTTAATGCAGGATCCCGCATACTGCCTTTCTCTTGCGTTCTTTTATCATTCACCTCTTTGCTGTTGTCTTCAGCAGCCTTCGACAGGCTTGCATCAGCAGTAAGCTCTTCCTGAATTAATTCAGCATATTCTAGTGGGCAGTCTGTTAAATCTGGTGTCACAGCTCTTAAAAAGACAGTAACTTCATCCTTAGCTGCTTTGTGTATTGAATATTCGGTACCTGCTGCCTCAGTAGTTGTCTCAATCTTATTGTGTTCACCTCTGTTAGTATCATGTTCTTTATTTTCAAGATATTTAAGAGGGCAGACAACAGATCTGGCTGTATCAGAGATAAGTAACTTAAGAACAGCACTGGATGATGTCCTACCCCTACTAACTTCTTTCTGTTGCATTCCATGCACACCATTGCAGTAATTTATTTCCGTGGTTGTCAGTTCACTCGTAAGATATCCTTGGTGGTTTATCAGTGGATAATTCCCATTCCTGTGTTGGTTCTCATCTGCCACTCCCCCAGGAGTGGACGGTTTTAGCGCAGTAGTAGTAACACCCGCATCAGTCATCCCGCAAATTCCATTTCCATTGGTCTCCTCTTTCCCGTGTCTGATTAAATTATTTCTCCCATGGCTTTCTTCAGAATATTGTTTTAAACAGTCATTTAGCTCATTTTCTAGTTCCTGTGTTAGAAGATCAATATTTGCTTTGAAGTGCATATTTTGTGTAGTCAAGTCCACCTCCTGGTTGCCGTTAAAATCAATCTCTGAATGTCCATCTTGACTAGTTTCTCTGTATATCAACCCTGTGCCTTCATTTGTTTTCACAGTGCCACAACCGAGACTGCGTCTGTGCTCAGAAACACTGACATCACTGCCCAGCAGCAACTGCTTGTCTCTTCCAGTTTTCACATACATCTCCTCTGCCTTATTACTGCTGAAGAGCTCATGCTTGGCTCGAGAAGAATAAAACTGCTGGGCATCTCCTGCAGCAGTGACTGAAAGATGTATTACTGTGCTATGTTCAAAAGAGCTAAATCCATCCAGAATCCTAGGTCCCAGTGTCTGCTCGAAGTGCTGGCCAGTGGTAACCATGGTTACTGAATCAGCATTTAAGCATGCTGCTCTACATACAAAATCTAGGCAGCTGACATCACCTGCACTGGCACAGGACACAGAATCTCTGACATACAGGGTGTCACACAGAGGTATAAGTTCCACTGGCAGGGAATTGCATTTCGCTTCCTCATTAATATGAAGGCACGCTGATATTCCATCCGGTCCAGGGAAACAGGGCCTACCAGGAGTTGAATGGTTAGCTTCCTCTTTGTTTTTGGGAGGGATGTGCTTTGCCATCTCATATTCAAAGGCCTCTTTCTTTTCATGACGCACTGAAAAGGTTCCTTTTCCGGGCTCTCTGAATTCTGGCATGACCCTTTACCTTAAATGCAAAATGAAAACAATTAGTTTTCTTAACCATACTGGCAACAGTGAATTTTCAAGACTGGTTTATTGTCCTGTATTCATTAAGCAACTGGTTTCATGCAGTTCATGGTAGTTTAGCTTTATTTTACCAGCCCTATTCATGAATCTGTTTTTCAGTGTTGTCCTGGTTTTACTTCAGTTAACTTTTTCTTGTTTTACTCAGGGTAGACCAACTGAGGTGCAAACATCTCACTTCCACAGGGGTCCTGTTTATACCCATTTCCACAACTGGGTGGACTGGAGCACTGAGACGTTAAGTGACACTTCTAAAGGGTTATGCTGAATCAGGAGTGGAGTAAAACAAAAACAACATTAATACAGAGATTAGGGTTGTAAAAACGCAAAGCGTACAAAGACGGGAAATGAAAAAACATTAGGGATTTGGGTTTCCGGAGTATTGGAAAATCAGTGGGGGGGGTCTTACTTGGGGTTGTCAAACCTAATGCCCACCCCCCAGCCCATAGCCTCCTGTCCGAAGCACAAGACACAGCTCCAACCTAGTGCCTCATAGTGATACAGTATGGCCAGCATAATCTGTCACAGGCCCTGCAGGAAGACATAACATTTGGCCTCTTCTCATGCAGGGTAGGGGTGGGCATTAGGGTTGACACCTCCAAGTAAGACCCCACCACTGATTCGCCAATACTCAGGAGACCCAAATCCCTAATGTTTTTTCATTTCCCGTCTTTGTGTGCTTTGCGTTTTCACAACCCTAATCTCTGCATTAACATAGTATTTTGCAACTAATTTCCCTTCTTTTTGTGATAGTAGAACTGTATCCTCATTTGCAAAATGAGTAAAATACAATACTGGAGACAGTCATGATGCAGTGCATGGGCCCAGCAGACCCCGGCACACATCTTGATACCTTCTGGGTGAGGTTCCCTGACCCACCACATGGTGTGGCGTCTGCGCCAAAACACTGCTCTGTCCCTACCCAGGCCATGACTGGTGATGCATGCTGCAGCACCTTCCCCATCAGCCTTGTCACAGTAAACCGACTTATAGAATTCACACCAGAACTCGGCTCACTGGCACGGTAAGGCAATGTGTTCCCCAGAGGTGTAAAGAACATCCCTACAATCAGTGTTACATTATGAATTCTTTGTTTTTTAATATTCTGATGCCAAACTTTCAACATATTCTTCTTATGACACCACCTCATAAACCCCATAGGTGAAAAATGTCAAATCCATGCTGAAACGCCATTCCACGCCACAGATGTGAATACACATTTTGGACAGGATGTGACAAATGACAGCTGTACTGTTCATGAGGTGGTTTGAAAAAATGGGTATGTTGAAAATCTGGAGTCAAAATATTGTAACTTACCAAAGTTATGCGCCTGTGTAGAAAGTTTTCAACGCATGCTCGTAACGGCCATTTTTTTAAAATTTTGTCACCAAATTTTCAGCATGCCCTTTTTGGGACCCCACCTCATGAACACTGCCACTGTCATTTCGTTAATCAGTCCCGAAAGGTGATTCCGCACAGCAACCATGCCATTTTGCCCCACAGGTGCGAAAACACATTTCAGGCTGGATGTGAGAAATGACACCCATACTGTTCATGAGTTGGTGTGACAAAATGGGCAGGTTGAAAATCTAGAGTCAAAATATTGTACATTACCAAAGTTATGCGCCTGTGTAGAAACTGCGCAATGCACACTCGTAATGCGTCCATTTTTAAAAAAAATTTCACCACATTTTCAACATGGGCTTTATGGGACCCCATCCCAGGAACACTGGTACTATCATTTCATTAATCCGCACAGCGACTGCGTAATCACCTTCCGAGCCCGATTAACGAAACAACAGTGAGTGTTCATGAGGTGGGGTCCCAAAAAGCCCATGTTGAAAATTTGGTGAAAAAATTCAAAAAAAATGGTGACTATATCAACATAAGTTCAAAACGCCACTGAAATACATTATACGGCACTTACATTGATTCTTCAGTTTGCGGTTCGGCTTTGAAGAGTGCAGACGTGTCCCGGTCCACAGAAGATGACAGCATATGACCCCAGCACGTAAGTATAGGGTGGGGGTGCTCAGTGGGGGTCGGGATGGGGGAGGGGACAGCAGGGACAAGGGACGCTTACTTTTTGTTAAAAAAAAAGGCGTTGCGGGATGTTTTTCTTTACAGGGCAAACATTAAATAAATTAAGTCTTTTGGGACACTGGGGAGGGATCCCCAGTGTCTTACTCTACTAGTAGGCGTAAAAGCAGACACGGGGATTGGGCCCCCCTGATGTCGGCAACAACATACATAAATCGGCTGCAAAAGTGGAGGGGAGCATCATACAATAAAACAAATAAATAAAATAAATACACTGCCACCGGGACTGGGGCCCCCGGTGTGCAGTTAACAGTTTCATTTAGCTACAGTCAGGCTGACGGTGCTACAATGACAGTAGCCCCGTCCCTGACCTGCTGTGCCAACCACGGACAGCACCAGCCTGATCTATACGGCATAGCTGTCTTTAATAAATGACAGCTGTGTCATATAAGTGCAAGTACTATACGACACAGCTGTCATAATAAAAAACTTCCAGCAATAAGCATAATACTACACTACAGTACAGCTATCGTTTATTAATGACAGCTGTGTCATATAGTGTATCTGTCTCGACCTCAGTAGTAAGTATAGGGTAAGGTGAGGGGGATTCAGTGGGAGTGTGTTGGGGGTAGGGAGGATGGTGACAGACAATGAGGGACCGTTTCTTTTTTCCAGGCAAAAAAAAAAAAAAAGAGCGTTGGGGACGGTTTGTTTTTAAGGCACATAATTACACTATTTTGGGACACTGGGGGTGAGCTCCCCAGTGTTCCACACTGCTGGAAGGGGGGGTGTAAATGCTGACACAGGGGTTGAGCCACCCTGCAGTCAGCAGTTTTAATTAATCAACAGGGACTGCGCATGTGGGAAAGCATCCATCACCAAGGGTGGGCATCCCAGTGTCAGCCAAGAAAAATTAATAATAAAAAATAAAATGAATAAATCCATATAGATTAATAAATACACTGCCACCGGGGATTGGGGGGGCCCCTGGTGTGCAGATAACAGTCAAATTAAGGCAGAGTCAGGATGGCTGCAAGTGGCGACAGCAGAAGGGATTGCACTATATGACACAGCTGTCATTTATTACAGACAGCTGTGTTGTATACTGCAAACTGCAGCTTTCACAAAAATTCAGTTATGAATAGAGCATTATTTTTTTTGAACTTAGCATTAAAAACTACTTAACAAGGGGACCTAAAAACCACAAAAGCACACACCTTGGACCAACCTCTATCAAACCTGAAAGTTTCAGGTTTTAAAGGCTCCTATTTTTTAAGTTATCGGGTGGCATAAAAAGTCTAACATTTTCAAAAAAACTAGACTTTTGAGGTTTTTTTGCACCTCTGAAACTTTGCCTCCCCTGAACCGATCTACATAAAATTTACATGATCAAGAGTTCAAGTTCAAGTTTATTGACAGGAAAATACTGCATCGAGCAGGCTCATTTACAAGGAGGTCCTGAGCAGATACATACATACATAAGCAGATTTAAGCCACCATATAGAACATGGTGTATAATAAACAAATAAAAGGAAAATATATAATAACAAGTGAAATAATATATACAATGAAATAAATAAATATAGTGGTCCTCGAATTCCACAATACTATGAGGTTAAACATGGTACTGTGTAGCAATTGGATAATACATAATATGAACAGTTGGTACACATTTAGAACATTTTGAAAGCACAGAGTTACACCGTGGTCAGTCAAGGTAATAGGTAAGATTCTGAGACATAGTAGGGAGGGGAGACAATGGGTGTGGTTAGTGGGGAAAGGTGACTGGAACAGGGTTGGTGGCGACAGCACTGAGGGAAGAGGAGGGGAGGTGGGTGGAACTGGGGGGTGGGCAGGGAGATGGGAGAATTAGGGAGGGGAGGAAGGGTAGGAAGGTGAGTGAGGATGATGTTGGAAGGAACCAGGGAAGGGCGAAAGTGAGAAGGATGAAGAGAAGCACATATAGTCAGTGACATGCACAGGAGTCACCAATTTTACAGATCATCAGTTTTTTGAAACTGTGTAAGGATATTGGGTTTTGTAGTTTGAGATTATATTGGGCTTTATTCCAGGTTGCCGGGACAGCACGGCTTATAACCATTTCTCCAAACCGAGTGCGGGTGCCTGGGACTTCTAGCATAGTGTAATCACTGCTGCATAATGTGTATAGGGAGACAGTATGCTGAAATAGGGTCGAGATATTGGGGGGGGTTGTTTTGACAGAAGAGCTTTGTATAACCAGTGAAAAGCATAACCATGAATAATAAAAGAGATCCTGGAACAGAGGCTGTGCTTTCCAAATTTCATGTAAATTGGTTGAACAGGGCAAAGTTTTTAAGGTGCAAAAATTTGAGCTTACCATAGAAGTGCTTATGCAACCCTAATATACAGACACAACCGTGCCTGTAATATATAGATATATATTCATTGCAAAAAACTATGTTAGTGCATCAGTTAGGGTTGATTCTACACCAACAAAAGTCTGGAAATTAGATGTTAGAGTTACCAACTCTACCCCCCCAACAACCTCCCCCCACTCTCCACAGACCAACAGGCATCGGGGTGTGCCTTGGGGTCATCGACTAACTCTCACCCCATTCCATTTGTAAGGAAGCTGATTTGGTACAGTACAGGAGAATGAGGTAAGAGTTAGGCCAGATGACCCCAAGGCACACCCGGACGCCTGTTGGTCTGAGCAGGATGGGGTTGCTGGGGGGTTAGGGTTGCTAACCCTAACACAGAATTTCCAGACTTTTGTTGGTGTGGAATTAACCCTGATGCATTAATGTAGTTTTTTGCAATGACTTTCCCTTTTTTTGAGAAAGTGAAATGTTACTCATATGGTATCCATAGGTGGGAGTGTGGGCCCTCTGGGCCCTGCGCTCTCACCTACCCCTAACTGTAGCAGTATAGTGCAGGAGGGTCCTGTGCTCCCAGTTTTCCATAAGGGGATCCACTGTTGGGAGTGCAGACCCTCTGGACTCTAAGCTCCCACCTACCCAAAAGTGAAGAAACATAGCACAGGAGGGCCTTGTGCTCCCAGTCTTGCAAGATGGTAACCATGGGTGGAAGTGCAGGCCCTCTGGGCCCAGCACTCCTACCCACCTATAAGTATAGAAACATAGGGCAGGAGAGCCCTGTGCTCCCAGTTTTGCATAATTGGATCCATAGGTGGAAGAGTGGGCTCTCTGGGCCCTGCGCTCCCACTTACCCATAAGTACACTGACACATAGCATAGGCCTAGAGGCATTCCAAGTAACCCTTCTAACACTTATTTGGCAATATCTCAGTGACCATAGCAACTGCGGAAAAATTATTTCGCAGTTGTATTCACGACCTAGCCACCTCCATACGTGCTTAGTACACTTAGCGAAAAATCCATATCTCAAATCGTTTTCAAGATATAGCTACCAAAGGTGCCGAAGCCACCAAAATGTCATCTTATAGGAAAATTCTGAACTTCAGAGTGCTGTAACTATGGAAGCAATGTAATTTTTTTTCACCAAACCAGCAAAAGACATCAGTGGTGCAAGCCTTTGCTACCCTGCAAATTTCAGCCAAAACTCCTAACACTTTTTTTCTTATGAAGTGGCAAAAAAACTGGCTTATTTGGGCTATTTACCAGCAGGACTTTCGCGAAACTCCTATAGGTTAACATGCGGGACTTTCACAGAAATTTTTGCGAAAGTTTGTGGTTCTTCTGTGAAAGCTCCGCGCATAACATAGCGGAAAATTTTTAAAAACATATTTGCAGGCATCGTTTCGGAAAACCGATACCAGGATCGTGTTTCTAGGGCCCCGATAAGGTAAACCCAAATGTGGTGTTTACTAAGGGGCAGTATTTTTTGAACTTCATCATTTTTTCCACCTCACTAACTGAAAACAAGATGGCAGCAGCACAAAAGTGAAAACCTAAAGCAAACAGTGCTTTCGTGAACATTTTTGTGGTGCACATATATTTTTCCCATAGGCTATAATGGGGCATGAAAAAGTTTAATAACTTTTGAACAGATTAATATTTTTTCACCAAACCTTCAAAAGGCACTTCCCTGACCCAGTCCCTATATACCCTGAAATTTTCAGATCAGACAGACAAACTGTTTGGGCTGTAGAGACAAGCAAAGAATTTCAAAACATTGACAATTTTTCACACTTTTTCACGCTCCGCAGCTTTGTAAAGTACAGTTATGTAAGAACTTACCATAACAGTAGATCTTTGAGAGAGGCTCTTGCAGTAGGTAGTCACATATAGGACTGACCTGCTAGGTGTCAGAACCCCACGGAAAAAATTCTAGCTAGCAGTCTCTGGCGGGGGACCGCCTCACGTCAGGTGACCGGCATCATGCAACGTCAGTATAAAGGGGTGGTCCCTCACGCCCGCCTTCCAGTTCTTTCCCACCAAGGGCCAAAAGAGGCAAGACGAGAGAGAAGAGAATATTTCTCCCCATGGAAATGGGACCAAAAAGGCTTAAGGGGATGGAGGGTGGGAAGGCAATACCTACTGCAAGAGCCTCTCTCAAAGATCTACTGTTACGGTAAGTTCTTACGTAACTGCACTATCTTACTTCGAGAGGGCTCTTGCAGTAGGTATTCACATATAGGACTGAGTCCCAAGCAGTCTGGAACAAGGAAAAGCACTCGGGAGGAGGATTGTTATCCATAGCATGGAACCTCAGGCTGAACGGGTCTCATGAAAGGAGACCATGTAGCACAGCCAGCCCAAAGCCTGCTCTATGGCGAGAAGCACTGTACAAACTGTAGTGTTTCATAAAGGTATGGACAGAAGTCCAAGTTGCGGCTGCACAGATGTCTGCAGCTGACATTCTTGAAACAAGCCGCAGAGGCAGCTACTCCTCTGGTGAAGTGACCTCTGACTTGACCCAGCAGGGTCTTGTTGTACTTTTCGTAACAGAAAGTGATACAATGAGCCAACCATTTTGATAGGCATTGCCTAGAAATGGCACTGCCTTCTCTTTTGTGAGCAAAACAGACAAAAAGCTGATCAGTTTTCCTGAGATCCTTAGTCCAAGTGGTGTAGTACCTCAAACATTCTGTGAACATCCAAAGTATGCAAAGAGGTATCCCCTTGATTGAGTGTTGCATAAAGAAAGCGGTAGCTCAATGGATTGATTCAGCGTAGATTCAGCCACCACCTAGGGAGAAACTTAGGGTTGGTGCATAGAGCCACACGTTCCTTGTGGAAAATCAAGTATGGGATTTTGCACATCAAGGCCTGAAGCTTGGAAATGCGCTGAGCAGAAGTAATGGCCACTAGGAAGAGTGTCTTCCAAGAAAGGAACTTTAAATCTGTTGTAGCTGCTGGCTCGAAGGGAGGCAGGATAAGCTTCTCAAGAATAAAATTCAAGTCCCAAGGAGGGGCAGGAATGCGGATGGGGGGTCACAGATGGGGAACCCCTCTGAGGAAGGTCTTGGAGACTTCCAACTGAGAAAAAGTCCTGTCTCCGAAGGGAATATGGTACGCTGAAATATCGGCCATGTGGACCTTTTAGGAGGAATGGCTGAGACCCAGATTGAAGAGGTGATGCATGTAGTCCAAGACTTTATTGGCTGGGCATGAGAAAGGTTTGAAGTCTTTTGAAGTGGCCCAAATAGAAAACTGTTTCCACTTCATGGCGTAGGTGGACCTGGTGGAAGGTTTTCTGGCCTCTACCAAGATGTCTGCCACGAGCGGAGAAACTCTGAAGCGGGCTTTTGCTATATCTGCAGGAGCCACGCATGTAAATGAAGGGATCTGAGACCTGGATGAACAAGGGTCCCCTGATCCTGGGTCAACAACTGTTGCGACAGAGGAAGAGAAAGTGGAGGTTCCTCTGAAAACTGTTGCAGAACAGAGAACCAAACTTGCCTGGGCCAGAAGGGAGCGATGAGAATCATTCGAGCTCCCTCCGATCTGAGTTTGTTCAGGACCCTCGGAATTAAGGGAATAGGAGGAAGGCATAAACAAATCTGTCCCTCCAAGCGAGAGACAGAAAGACCTGCCAAAAAATGTCTCGCCCTGGAGCGAGTGAGCAGAAGACGGCAAGTTTTGTGTTTTGGGGAGAAGCAAAGAGGTCTATCTGAGGCGTTCTCCATCGCTGAAAGATGTCGTTTACGACTTCTTGATCCAATTCCCATTCATGGGACCTGGCTGAGGACCGACTGAATTGGTCCGCCAGCGTGTTTTCCACTCCCGGAACATGACTCGCAGTCAAGTGAAGGTGATGCTGGGTTGCCCAAAGCCAGACTCTCATCACTTCCTAGCATAGAGGATAGGAACATGTCCCTCCCTGCTTGTTGAGATACCAGACTATGCACATGTTGTCTGACTGTATGAGGAGATGACTGGGAAGGATAATGGAGTGTAGAGCCTGAAGGGCATAAAGGACTGCTCTCAGTTCGAGCACATTTATGTGCAGGTTTTGTTCGAACTTGGACCAGTTGCCCTGAGTCCTGTGAGACCCAAGATGGGCTCCCCAGCTTTCTCCCGAAGCATCTGTTGTCAACACCTGGGAGGGGGTTCGATACTGAAGTAAACTCCCAGGCATAGGTTCTCCTGCACCATCCACCATTGTGAGTCCCTGATCATGGGATTGGAAACTAGCACCTCTTGGTCTAGATTGTCCAGGGTCTGGTCCCACTGTGACTGAAGCGTCCACTGAGAGATCCTCATATGGAGACGAGCACGTGGGACTGTCGGAATGGCAGCTGCTATTAGCCCGAGGAGGCGAAGGACTGACCTGGCTCCGACCCTTCTACGAATGGACAGAAGACAGGCCTGAGTCTGAAGGGTGTCCACCCTGTCCCGAGGCAAAAAGGCTTTGCCGGTGGTCGTGTCCAGAATCGCCTCTATAAACTGAAGGCGTTGGCAAGGGACCAAGTGGGACTTTGCCTGGTTGATGGTGATACCCAGGCTGGTGAAAACCTGCAGGGTAAGGGAAAGGGAGTGCAGGAGTTCCTCCCTGGATGGGGCTGCCAGGAGCCAATCGTCCAGGAGGAATACCTGTGAACTCCCTGGAGTACATGATTGGGCAGCTTCTACAGACAGGCATTTGGTAAAACTTGGGGGCACAGGAAAGACCAAATAGGAGGCCTTAAATTGGTAGTGGTCCCCTGAAAGCAAAACAGAAAGGAATTTCGGTGGGAAGGGCAAATGGGGATATGCAGGTGAGGCATCCTGCATGTGCAGAGCCGCCTTCTGTCCCTGCCAAAGAAGTGGTAGAAGGCTCTGCAAAGAGAGCATTCTGAAGCGTTTGTACTCCAGGAACGTGTTCAGGGAGCTGAGGTCTAGGATAGGCCTCACATCTCCAGTCTTCTTTGGAACTAGGAAGAAATGGGAATAGTAACCTGTCCCCCAAAGATGGTTGAGGACTGGTTCTATCGCCACCTTCGAGAGAAGGGAGGTGATTTCCTCTAGGACCAGAGGAAGCTGTTGCAGGGAGTAAGATGACTGGAGGGGGTGGTCTTCAGGGTGGTTTCTGTAGAAACTCTACTGAGTGTCCTGCTGACACCAACTGGAGCACCCAAGCATCTGACGTTATCCTCTCCCAACCTGGCAGATGGAAGGAGAATCTCCCCCCTACCAGTTCCTCTGGATCCTCCAAAGGCAATGGGAGAGGTAGGGAGTCAGGAGGTGTGGGGCAGGCGCGCAGCAGCAGAGCTCCTGCGGCTTTTTGCTGAGAGGTCTTGGTTGCTGGAGGGGCTCGGCGTTTGTTGGCCCGTTTTCCTTGTGGTTTTGTCATTATCGGTTTGCGCTCACGAAAAGGACGCCATTGCCCTTGAGGTGGCATATACATAGAGCTGACAGACTTGAGCGCAGTGCCCTTCTCTTGCAGTTCGGTAATGATGTCCTTGACATCGCCCGAACAGCACCGAACCCCTGAAGGGAGCATCCTGGATAGTGGATTGCACTTCAGGGACCAAAACTGACATGCAGAGCCAGGCATGATGCCATAGGCCTACGGCGAAAGCCGAGCTCCTTCCAGCTGTGTCCACTGTGTCGTAAGTGGCACGAAGCATGTGCCGACTGGCCGAACGAGTAGAACGGACAAGATCCGCCACTTCCTGCTTAGTCTGAGACTCAGGAAGGGAGTCTGATTTGGATTCCACCTGACTAAGGATGATCTTCTGGAAATCCCCCATATGTGCCATATAATTCAGGGCCCTAATACCCAGGGTAGAAGGGGACTAGATCTTCTTCCCCTATTGGTCCAGAAGCCAGGATTCCTTATCAGGTGAAGATGAGCTGAGGATTTGCGGAGCAGCCGTGAGCGGCGCTGATGACGACCAAGTCCTCCTTGGGGTGTACGTTAAGAAATCTACACCCTCAGGAGCCTGGTATAGCCTGTCCACCTTCCTCGGAAGGGGGGCTAATGCAGCAGGTTGCTTCCAAATGGTGGAAACAAGATCCGTGTGAGGCTCTATCCAGGGTGGAATCAGCATAGGAGCTGTCTCGGGCAGATCCAGGTAAGCAGCGAGTTTCTTATGCTGCAGGTCTGGGTCCAGTGATTGCCACTGATGGCCTTCCTGGATTTTCCTCAATAACTTCAGAAATGAGGGATCCTCCGGAGGAGACTTTGGAGGGGTCCTTGGCTTGGGGTGATCTGGAGTATGGGGCTCGTCTTCAGGATCAGAGCGTACCGCCTCTGAGTCCAAGTCAGATGTATATGATGATGATGAGGAAGACTCCTCCCTACAAGGGGAAGGGACAGCCCCTTTGGGAAATTCCCTGGGGCGTGTAGCCTCCCCTCCTCGGGTGCCAGAGGGCTCTCTCTTCTGGTGTCGAGGAGGGAGTCTCCAGTCTCTGACGTAGGGGATCCTATGCAGGGTCCAGCGTCATCAGATGACTCTTGACCTCCCTAGAGAGCTGAGCCTTGGCCTCAGCACACCAGGAGGCCAGTGTCTCCTTCAGGTCTGCCAGTGGTTGGGGAGTGGGCAGCGGAGGTGGACGAGGGGGATACGGATATTGAGGATATCCGTAGAAGGAGTATCCATAACCTTACGGCAGGTAGCCCGGTGTCGGGTATTGGGGCGTCGGGTACTGCGGCGTTGGATATTGCGGCATCGGGTACTGAGGCACCAAATACTGTGGAGTCAGGTATTGTGGCACCGGATATTGCAGTGTCGGATACCTGGGTGCCAGGGGCTCTGATGGAGCAGAGGGACTTGGCAGAGGCCCAGCTAGCGGGCCAGGCGGTGGTAATGCTGGCCCCACGGGCATCGGGCCTGGCATGGGTACGCCTTTGACAGGGTCTGAGAAGGACCTGACGGTAGAGGATACTGACAGATCGCGCCATACCCGCGCATCGGGACGGCGCCTGAGGGTCCATCGTCAGGGTATCAGGCTCCAGAGGAGGGTTCCCTGATGGTAGCGTCTCAGTATCCCCGTGGACGACCGGGAAGGAGGATTAAAATCCTCAGGGTCAGCTGAGGCGTGGGGACCTCAGAAGGCAACTTAGCATGTTGCAGAGGCCTGGGACATCGGACTGATCCTTAGGGTCGGCGCGGAAGCTACTGGTTGGGCGTGCATCGGTGGGACCAGCGTCCACGTACTGGCCGAATCCGGGCGGGCATCGGAGGAGCCGACGCCCAACTATCGGACTCCTGCCTGAGGAAGGCTGCGCTGGGGATGCAGCCTTATCGGGCGGAGATTTGGCTGGGCGCCCCCCTGAAGGGGTAAGTGGCTTGGCAGCCTTGTCCGGGCGGGCGTCGGTGGGACCAACATCCAACTTACCAGACCCGCTCTGACCCGAAGGCTGTGTGGTAGAAGCAGCCTTCCCGGGAGCGGAGGACTCCTTTGCCCAGGAGGCTCCTGAAGGGCCCCAGCGCAAGCCAGACGGGAGGGGTGATGCCTTCTTGGTCATCACCAAGACAGCCGTCGTGGAGCAATTCCCCAGAGGGGATGTTACCTTAAATGCCGTGACTCCGGCCAGAGTTGCGGCTGCTGTGGAAGCAGTTTCTCGCTCCCGGTGCGTCTCCTTGTCACGCTTCTTCTTGTGACCTTCGGGGGAAGTGGACGCCTGTCTGAGTTTCTTTAGCTCTTTTTCCATGGAGGGCATTCTTTTCTTTAGGGTATGGGCTTCCAGGGACTGCTCCCTTCTTTTGCGGGTAGTGGAGTTAAATTTCTGGCAGTGCTGGCACTTCTCCACAGGTTGGTCTGGACCCAGACAGAAGAGGCACAAGGAGTGGCCATCCTTGTGTGGAAGTTGGGAACCACACGAGTCGCACTTATTTTTATGCGATTCGAAGGGCGTCGGGACGACATACACAGTGAATTGTGAGAAGAACTCGAAAAACCAGAGAAAATAGGTCGAAAAGTTAAAAAACTAATGGACCGACGAAAGACTGATAAGCGTTGATTCTATCGAGAGGAACTTTCACAAGTCGATGGTGGGAAAGAACTGGAAGGTGGGTGTGGGGGATCACCCCTTATACTGACGTCGTATGATGCTGGTCACCTGACGTGGGGGAAGTCCTCCGCCAGAGACTGCTAGCTAGAAATCTTTCCGTGGGGTTCTGACACCTGGCGGGTCAGTCCCATATGTGAATACCTACTGCAAGAGCCCTCTATAAGTAAGATCTGCAAATCCGACCGGAACAAAACTTTCTAGATCCAGAGATCTATGGTACCACGCCGCGCATGCAAAATTTCAGGCAAATCGGATGAACAGTTGAAAATGTATTAAAGTGCAAAACAGAAGTGGCCATGCAATCC
Source organism: Neoceratodus forsteri (assembly GCA_016271365.2). Taxonomy (NCBI): domain Eukaryota; kingdom Metazoa; phylum Chordata; order Ceratodontiformes; family Ceratodontidae; genus Neoceratodus; species Neoceratodus forsteri. The sequence continues at coordinate 471,038,577 of CM057450.1, read as the reverse complement.
TAACTATAGTGGCACAGCACAACTGTGCCACTATAATACACATTGCAAAAACTCCATTAATGCATCAGTTAGGGTTAATAGCACAGTGACAAACGTTTGGAAATGTGGTGTTAGAGTTACACCCCCTACCACCCCACCCTCCACACACCAACAGGCATCGGGGTGTGTGTGTAGGGGTCATCGGCTTAACTCTCACCCCATCCCATGTGTAAACAAGCTTAGGTGGTGCAGTACAGGAGAATGGGGTGAGAGTTAGGCCCGACGACCCCACCGCACATCCCGATGCCTGTTGGCGTGTGGAGGTTGGGAGTGGGGTGTTAGGGGTATAACCCTAACACCATATTTCCAAATTTTTGTCGCTGTGCTGTCAACCCTAACTGATGCCCTAATGGAGTTTTTAGCGATGAATTTTCCTTCTTTCTGAGAAAATGTAATCTAACTGGAAACTGGTATGTGTTAGTGGGAGAGTGGGCCCTCTGGGCCCTGTGTCCCATTTACACATTAGTACGGAGCCATACAGCATTGCCATAGGACTCCAAAGGAAGCCTTGTAACATGTTTTTGCCAATATCTCTATAACCTTGGCAAGTAGGAAACAAATTCTACTGTAGATGTAATCTACGACTTCGAAACTTGCTTTTTTGGCTTAGTTCACCTAAAAGTGATCTAAGCTGCGGGTAGATGTAAGCTGCGGGTAGCAGAAAAATCTGTATCTCGCTTCGTTTTCAAGATACTGGCACCGAAAGGCACCGCAATGTTATTCTATGGGAAATTTCTCAGCTTCGTAACACTATAACTTTGTAACCCTTTTAAATTGTTTTACCAAACCATCAAAAGGCACATATGTGGGACCAGGGCTTGACACCCAGCAAATTTCAGCCAAAAAGCCCCAACAGTTTAGGTGTAGCAGTGTGGCAAAGGAATGGTATTTTTTGGTGCAGTAGTGTCACAAATTGCAACAGTACAGATGCGACAGTGTCGTGATTTGCGAAAGTGTCGCAAATGTACTGTCATGATTTGCAACACTACGTGGGACCTGATTTAAAAAAAGGTATTTCTAGGGGTCCTAGAAAAAAACTGATGTCACCACTGTGTCCTTCAGGCCCCGTTTAGGTAAACACAACTGTCAGTGTTTACCTAGGGGTACTAAAATTTGAACTACAGATATTTTTTTTTCACCACTAACCGAAACAAGATGGCAGCAGCACGACAGTAACAAGTGGATTTATGACAGTTTCGAAAGGCACATATATTTTTTACCCATTGATTTCAATGTTACAACTTAAAAATTTAGTAACTTTTGAATGGGTTAATATTTTTTCACCAAATCTTTAAAAGGCACATCAGTGACCCAGACTGCAACTTCCCTGAAGATGTCAGACCAGACGGACAAATCATGTGGGCTGTAGCCCCGAGCAAAGAAACGTGCAAAAAATCTATTTCAGCATGTTTTTTTGGTGCTCTGTAGCTCTGCAAGTCCTCATCTGACTGTAACGCAACTTGCCAGATCCAGAGACCTATGGTACCAGACCATGCCTGCAAATTTTCAGGGAAATCCCTCATATGGTGCCAAAGTTATTAAAGTGGAAAACTTGGGGGTTTAACATAGAAGTGACTGTGCAACGCTAACTATACTGGCTCTACCATGCCAGTATAATACATTATATATATATATATATATATATAAAAAGCTCTTGAATGGTGAGTTAAAAAGAACTTTTACTTCACTGAAAAAATACAAGCCACTGGTTGTACTAAGAAGAATACACTCGGTTTCAAATAATTGACTACTTGTTCTCTGTAAGGAGCACTTTGTATCTACAATACTGTAGCACATCATAATTTGTTTTTAATTTTAATTTCAATGTGACAAGCTGTTTGTCATTTGATGACTTACTTTCCTCTTTTACTTATTTATCATTAACTATTCTCCTGCACCTTGGCATGGGCTCCTGCTACGCTCCTCTGGCCACTCCTGACCCTGCTTTCTCCCATCAGGTTCTGCTCTGGACTGCCACCTACTACGACACACTGCCAACTCAAAGCTTTGGCCCCATTCACTTACCCCCTCACAACAGAGCTCCTGCCAGCACGCAGGGCTGCTGACCTGGGAAGGGAAGGGAAGAGGGACAGAGGCAGGGGACAGTCATAATATAGGCAACCAATGGGTGTTTTGTCCCTTAGTTCATGTTTCAACCTTAACTGGTGCCTAAATGTAGTGTTTTTTTCTCTCTAATAAATCCCCTTCCTTTTTAGACCAACTTTTAAAGGCAAGTAGTCCCTGGTGGCCAGTGACACTCCTCGCAACCCTGCCCGGTCCAGTCAGTCAGTCACTGGCATCCAGTGGAACCCCCTCTCCTTGCCCAATCCAATCAGTCCTTGGTGTCCAGAAGCACCCCCCTTCCCCCTGCCTCCAAACTCAAGCAGTCCCTGCAGTTCAGTGATGTAATTCAGATAGTAATATGGGGATATGCTTTAGGGGTCTCTGGCAGCAAAGGGAGAGTTCCCAGTGCCATTCTAAAAAGCTGGGTATGGGTGGAAGGTAGGGGACATGTTTTTCGTTTCACACTTTCTGATACCAAGGTTGGGCTCCCCATGTTGGAATTGGGGAAGGGGTGACTGGGGTAATAGCACAGCACCAGAAACTGACTCCTGGTGGCTGCATTTTTTCCACAATAATCTACCGACATCGGGGAGGGCTACTGGTGTAGACAAATGTTAAAAGAAAGGCAGCTGACACTGGGAATGGGCTTCAGGTATCGGCAAATATTCAAAACAGAAAGCCCCAGTGTCAGTAAATGTTAAAAATAAAAAGGTGCCAACCCCACAGATGGGCTCATAGTGTGGGCAAATGTTGTTAATGTCTGTCAGCATCGGCTCTGGGGTGCTGAGCGATGGGGCACTGCTCTGGCACACTGGCAACCCAGGTTAGACCAGCATATCAGCAGTGGAGGCCAGCACAGAGGCATTGAGAGAGTCCTTTGGACTCTTCTGTCCCGGAGGTTGGGTGGCATAGCTCGGCTTGTCAAGCAGCTTCTGACTGTGACATAGCAGAGTTTCTCTTGTAGGCATGGGTAATCATGCAATGAGCATCCCCACCCCAGGATGTGGCGCCACAGCACATACAAGTGTGCTGGACGGTGCCTTAAAATGAAAAAATGGATGGCGCCAGGCATGCTAGATGATAGCCCTTTTGTTAACCCTTCCCACGCCACCAATCAAGCTAGACTACTATCCCCATGATCCGCAGGCTAATCTAACTAAGTCACTTCTATCCTGCTGGCAGCAGGACGACCCCTGAAAGGTGTTAATTCAGAATCTCCAGCTGACAGAAGACTCGGCGGTGGAAATTGTCAGCTGGTCCACTATTGCAGAGTAAGTCCAGTAGGCAGCAAGGGGTGTGCCTTGCAGTGTGCCTGCAGGACTGGGTACCTGGACTGTAAGCTCAAAAAAAGTCTGCCAGCATTGGGAAGGGGCTCCCAGTGACAGCAAGAATCGCATTGAGCCTATCACGTGGTCTCGGAGAATGTGAAAACACCTCATGAAAACTCTGTGTAAAATGTTAATGTGCACGAGGCCAGCGTTAAAATAACAAAAAGTTCATATCCGTTTGTTTTTTTAAATAATGTTGTCCTAAAAATTGCAAAAGCACCACCTTTGTAGGAGGATCTCATGAACAGAACAGTTGCGCACATACCGTAACAGTAGATCTTTGAGAGAATCTCTTTCATCAGGCCACACCTATAGGACTGTAAGTTACCAGGCACTAGGACCACGTGGAAACTTTCCATAGCAATCTGCTAGGGGCCACCCATGATGACGTCAGCTGCCAACATCTCACAGTATATAAGCATGGGCAGCCCTGCTCCCTCCTCAGTTCCCCGCACAAGACCATACTCGCTAAGCCCCCCTCTAGGGAACCAAGGAAACAGATGGAGTGCCCAGCTATCTAGAGAGGCTGGACCAACAGGTATTCCATCTTGGGCAAAGAGACAGGAGTGAAGAAGCTCTGAGAGCAAGGAGGATGAAGAGTGGGTCAGCATGACCTGATGAAAGAGATTCTCTTGAAGATCTATTGTTACGGTAAGTATGTAACTGTTTTATCTTATTCAAGGTTATCTCTCATCAGGCCACACCTATAGGATGAGTCCCAAGCAGTACTAACAGCGAGACAGTCTGGAAGGCTGGAGGTCAGAGACCTAAGAAAGAAAGCCTTGAAGCACAGCTAGGCCAAAGCCAGCCCTTCTCCTAGGGGCAATTCCATACTGTAGTGCTTTGTGAAAGTGTGAACAGTATTTCAAGTTGTAGCAGCGCAGATTTCTGCAGCTGAAACATTCCTGAAACAGGCAACAGAAGTGGCCATGCCTCTGGTTGAATGGCCACTAACAAGTCCATGAAGTTCCTTACTGTACTTCCTATAACAGAAAGTAATACAGTTTGCCAACCATTTGGACAAGCACTGTTTTGAAACTGGGGCGAAAGAAACAAACAACTGCGACGACTTCCTACAGTCCTTCGTACGGTATGTATAGTATCTCAGAATTCTATATACCTAATGCATGAAGCAATGCTTCCCCTAGATTGGCATGCTCTGGATAATACACAGGCAGGTGGATGGTTTGATTTAAAGTAAACTCAGACACCACCTTTGGTAAAAACGTAGGGTTCATATGCAAAGACACCCTGTCTCTGTAGAAAATCAAATGAGGAAGCTCACGTACGAGAGCCTGCAGCTCTGAAATCCTTCAAGCAGAAGTAATAGCAACTAAAAATAACACTTTCCAGGACAGAAAATGTAGCTTGCAAGTCACGGCTGGCTCAAAAGGAGCCAAAATAAGCTTCTCCAACACAAAATTCAAGTCCCAAGCTGGTACTGGATTGCAGATGGGAGGTTTCAAATGCAGAATGCCCCACAAAAACGCACAGGCCACGTCCTGCTAAGCCACAGTATGGTTTTAAATGCACCCATGGAGGGCTGATATAGCAGACAAGTGTACTTTAATGGAACAGTATTGCAGCCCTGTGTCTGACAAGGACAGCAAATACTCCAGAATCTGATTCACTGGGCAAGTGAAGGGATCCAGGTGATGGAAAGTGTCCCACAGAGCAAAAGGCTTCCACTTCATAGAGTAGGTAGCTCTGGTGGAAGGTTTCCTGGCAGCCACCAGGACATCAGCCACTTTTGGGGACACTCCAAATCTTGCAATGGCTATGTCCTCAGGAGACAGGCATGGAGATGGAGCGACCTGAGGTCCAGATGGACCAGGGCTCCCTGTTCCTGTGACAGCAGGCCCTTGCACAGGGGCAGGGGTACTGGAGGTTCCACTGCTAATTGTTGCAGTAATGAAAACCATACCTGATGTGGCCAAAATGGGGCCACCAGAATTAAAGTGGCTCCCTCCCTTTGGAGCTTGATTAGCACCCTCTGAATCAGAGGAAAGGGAGGAAAGACATAAAGGAACCTCCCTTTCCGAGAGAGGGACCACATGTCTTGCCAGAAAACTCCAGGCCCTGGATCGAGCGAGCAGAAAAGCAGCAATTTTGTGCTGAGTAGGGGGCGCAAAAAGATCCAGCACTGGATGATCTCACCTGTCAAACAGATCTTCTTCTATGGAGTTCAGCTGCTCCCACTCATGCATTCTGAACTGTGACCTCCTTAGCCTGTCTGTCAGGGTGTTTTGGATGACTAAAACATGGACGGCCAACAGTTGTAGACCGTGTTCTGGAGCCCAGTACCAAACTTCCACCACCTCCCTGCACAGGGGTTAAGAATGAGCCCCCCTTGCTTGTTTATGTAGTATACCACACTGAGGTTGTCCATTTGCACCAGCAGAGGCCTCAGGGGCAGATCCTTCTGGAAGGCCTGCAAAGCATACAGAACAGCCCACATCTCTAGTACATTTATGTGGAGGGAAGTCTTCACTGTGGTACATGTTCCTTGGGTCTGATGAGGGCCCAGATGTGCCCCCCAACCCAGCCCCAAATCATCTGTGGTGAGGATCTGCTGAGGGGAGGGACTAAGGAATGTGACCCTTTAGAGCAGGTTGCTGGGGTCCATTCACAACAGGAGCACCTTGCAAATAGAGGAAGTTACTAGCACCTGGTGTTCCAGATCGTTGGTGCACTGATCCCACTGGACTCTCGAAGTCCACTGGGGAATCCTCGTGTGCAGCCATGCTAGGGGTACCCGGACAACAGCTGCTGCCACCAAGCCCAACAGGGTCAGGAGTGTGAAATACTGGCTTTGAGAAACCATCTGGGCCTCCGCTCTAAGGTGTTCTGCCCAGTCCTGGGGCAAGAAGGCTAAGCCTTGAGCTGTGTCCAGTACTGCCCATAGTATTTATTTATTTATTGATTCTAGGAAAAGACCTTTCAGCTAGAAGTTCATTTACAAAGGTTCCACATCGGAGAAGACAAATAAACATTAGACAAAGTGATTATAACACATCAGGACAGATTAGTGTTATCAAATATATATAGATATAGCAGCATATACAAAAGGGAAGGTTACATTCAGTTGTGGTTACATACAATTCAGAACAGTAACTCATCTTGGCAGAGAGGGTGCTATAATCTAAGGAGGTAGTGCAATTCATACATTCAAGTTACAGTGCTTGGATTAAAAATAATAGTTGTGTGACAGGTAGGAGTAACAAGGCAGCTTGAAAAGGCGTTGTCATAAAGGGCCGGGGGGGGGGCGGCTACTGCAGGCACTGATAAGAAGTCAAGATGGACTTGGGCAGACTGATAGTGATCCCTAGGGCATTGAACAGCTGCCTGGTACATGCTAGGGTCTGAGACAGTTGCTCCTTGGACTGAGTTTTGAGCAACCAGTCATCTATATAGGGGAAGACGTGCAGTCCCTCTCTCTTGAGAGTTGCTGCCACCACAGCTAAGCATTTGGTAAATACCCGTGGCACAGATGACAAGCCAAAGGGCAAAACCTTGAACTTGCAGAGCTCCCCCTGGAACAGAAACCCAAGGTACCTCCTGTGAAGGGACAAATCTTGATAAGCAGGTAAACATCCTGCAAGTACAGGGAGCATATCCAGTTCCCGTTTCAGGGGTGGCAGCAAGCCTTGCAGAGTGACCATTCTGAACTTCTTGTACTGAATGTAGACGTTCAGAATTCTGAGATCCAGAATGGGCCTCAAGTCCCCGGTGGATTTGAAGATGAGAAGGAAATGAGAACAGAACCCGTGTTTCTTTGCTGCCAGGGAACTGGTTCTATGGCCCTTTTTTGCAACAGTGCATGCACCTCATCCAGTAGCACTGATATGTGATCAGGAGGGTAAGTTGAGGGACCAGGTGGCAGGTCTGGATGCAACTCCATAAGTTCTAGAGCACTGCCCTGTTCTATTACCTGCAGGACCCGAGCATCTGTAGTGAGTTCCCTCCATTATTCTATGTCTAGATGGAAGGAAAAATGACCCCCTAACGCCCCCTCCTGACTCAGTACTGGAGGTGGGGGTCTAGGAAGGAGTCATGCTGAAGCAGATTCAGTGGCTGGGACCACACCTCCACCTCTAGCAGCTTTGGGGTGGGCACCAGTAGTGGAAGTTGGGAACAGCAAGGCTGACTCTGCTTTGCATTTACCGTGTTGCCTTGTTCCTGACCTAGGTTTGTGAGAGGGCCTACGAAAAGGAGCCCTTTGCCTTTTCCTAGACTAGGTATAGTAGAGGGTAAGGACAGACCTTAAAGTCCTTCCTGAGGCCTGCAGGTCATTTAGGATCTCTTGCATATCTGCACCAAAGAGTTTATATCTTCTATATGGGGTATTTAGGATGGACTGCTGAACATCAGTAGCAAATCCTGACACCCCTAGCCAATAGTGCCTTCTGAGGCAGATGCCAGCCGCGGCTTCTCTGGCTGAGGCATCTCAAATGTCATAGGTAGACCCCAGCAGGTGCTTACCCACATCACCCACAGTCTGAAGAGCCTTAAGCATCTCCTGTTTCTGAGTTCATTCAAGGAGGGACTGAGCAGCAAAATTCCTCTTTTCCCAGTGGTCCAATTTCCTCTACTCCTTATCTGGAGGGAGAGAACTGAGGTGCTTAGGTACCTTAGACCTATCATGGGCTGCCTTTATTATTACAAAGTCAGCCTCAGGTTGTCCTGCAAAACAGGCATTTCCTGAGAGGGCCTGGTATAGCTTGTCTGCCTTTCTGGGCATGGTAGGAGTCAAGTGAGGCCTATGTCAGGCAGCCATGGTGGAATCTTCTAGTGCAGCTAGTAAAGGGGGTATGACCAGAGGTGGGGAGTCTGGAATTTCTAGAAACACCATCAGATTCCTCCTGGTGATACCTTCCTCTTCAACCCCATTGCAGCCTGTAGCTGTTTCACGACAGAGAGGAAGGAGGGGTGCTCAGGAGGGGACCTTGGGTTATATACTATGGAGTCCTCACTCCTGGTGGAAATAGTGGAGCCCAATCTCTTAGAGGGGCTCCTCTCCATATCTTCCTCCTCCTCTTCCTTGTCTGGTGGCAGGAGGTCAGCGTGGTACTCCTGCTCTATGTCAATGGGCTCTGAAGGAGTCAGAGAAGGAAACGAGGATATCAATGCCCGGGAGTGTACAGGGCATGCAGGCCTTGCTGGCATCAGCGAAGAGAAAGATCCAAGCTGCCCCGTTGCTGGTGTGCCTAGAGTAGGCAAGAGATGCTGGATGATGGCCACAAAAGAGGAAAGTACCATCTGAACATCGACGGTGGCCTGCATTGCAGGGGCGCCTTGAGGTGTCGACGGAGGTGGCTGGAACCCCAATGTCGATGGGCCATCGCCAGCCATAGGAGGTCTGGTGGAGCTCACTGCCAGCTGATCCTGTGGTTCAGGGGGTCAGAGAGGCAGGGCTTGCAACGTTGACACGGGCAACCCTATGACAATGGGCCTTTGCCAGCCATGGGAGATCTGGCGGAACTCACTGCCATAGCTGGCCTTGAGGAAGGGGTTGACCTCAAAGCGGTTGACAGTGCTGCAGTGGTCGGCACTGGGAAAGCGGCAACTGACATTGCACCTGGGGGGGGTTGGGAGTCAGTCCTTGCTCCATTCACTATCCTGGTAAGCATATTTTCTTGAAGACTTTTCCTGGTCTTTGGAGAAGTGGGAACCTGAGGAATTGTCGGGTGACAGGGTAGAGCGCCTCCCCTTGAGCTCTCTCCATTCTAGTGACCTGCTGTGAAAGGAAAAAGGAGAGCAGGGCTTTATGATGGTGCCACTATGTAGTCAGGTTGAACTTCTGACAGATCTCACAGGCCTTAACATCGTGGCCCAGGCCGAGACAGCAAACATAAATGACATGCTCATCATCAGAAAAGATTTTCCTACTGCAACCACAGAAATGGAAGAGTTTAGCAGCTTTTTGCATTCTTGTTACACATGACGCCGGCAATTACTTTAAAATAAAGTGATAGCTACTAGTGGTGAGAAAAATAAAAAAGCTTTAAAATATTTTGGCGGTGGACTGTACAACAACATCTCCATGGAGTCTGTGTGAGTATGGTCGATGGTGGGAAAAGAACGGAGGAAGAAGCGGGGCCACCAACACTTATATACTGTGGAACATCGCCATCTAACGTCATCGTGGGTGGCCCCTAACAGACTGCTATGAAAAGTTTCTGTGCGGTGCTAGTGCCTGGTGGCTTATATTCCTATAGGTGTGGTCTGATAAAAGAGATATCCTTGAAAAAGTTTTCTTTTTCCATTTTCAGTTTTAGCTACCCCCCCCCCAAACAAACAGCATCTTAATTTGGATAACTGTACATGGTTTTGATACTCTATGACAACTACTCAACAGATTTTTGCCCAATTTGCAGGGTTTGTAGATCCTGCCAAAAACAGTGTGTATGCCAGTTTACAGGTCCCTAGAGTCCAAGATGGCCAAACTACAAGCAGACAGTGGAGGTTTAAAGGGGACAGAAAATCTATATTAATTAGCAGCGGTTAGTAATGTTACTGCTAACAGAAATAAAAGATTTACCTCCAAATGAGCCATACTAAACTGTACCTGAATAAACGCTAATGTGAAAAACTGTGTTTTCAGTTGTTTCCTTTTTATGGACAATATTCTGCATAGTTCCCTTCATGGAACCAGTAATTTGGAGTGTTTACTATGTCACGGTTTGAGTACAGAATGCTAAACATGACCTATTGTCCTATCAGGACTATGTTTATAGAGTTCTGTGCTCAAACCGTGACATAGATAAAACTCCAAATCACTGGTTCCATGAAGAGAACTGAAACAAAATGCTGCCCATAGAAACAAAACAATGCAAAATGCAGTTTTTCGTATCACATTTTATGCAGGTACAGTTACATATAGATCATTTAGGCTTATGGATATAATTTCTACAACTGGGAACATCATAAACAGCTGCAGATTAGAAATCATTTCCTGTCCTCAAACACAGAACTGCCAAACTAGACTGCAACTACAATGACACTATAATGTAGTTTATCCCCCCTCTCAGTCTGTGTCTTCCTTCAGCCACCACTTCCTAGCCCCATGACCTTCTACCAGAGACCTTCTCCGTCTTCCATGGCTTTCGCTCTGTAGCAGAGCCCTCTGGTCAGCATTCCCTCAGGCAGTCATGTCAAGACAAGAGTCTTGATAGAGGAGAGGGGCCCAAGGGTAATGGGCGCTATATGCTGCACTTTTCCATTTCTATCCCACCGGTGTCTGATGCTGGCTTTGTTGGCTTCATGCACATAAGTGCACCCATAATAAGATGTGCTAGCATCCAGAGCATGCCAGCAATCAAGAACCCCCCACCAGCACGAACACAAGGTCTCCAGCTGCAGCATCACCTGTGGTTGCCTGGGTGGCCACTGTACTGAAAGGTTTGGGGCCCACCCTCCACTAAGGAGGTTAACTTTCATGTTTAGTCCTCCCTCTTCTCCCATCAACTTGGGTTCATTCCATCCCAGATGATAGCAAATTGTCAATCTATTGTAACAACTGCAAATTAGAGAAATTTACTCATGCCCTCTGTGGACAAGCACCCCAATTCCAGAAACTATGGCAGCATTCGGTCCTATATATTATGCTGTCGATTCTGATTTTATCCCATCAAGACTCAATGATCGTTACAATGAGAGCAAATGGGATTTATTCCTTTTCTAAAAGGGGAATAGTAAGAGCTCCACACCAGAGTGTGGAACCGTCCTAATTTGCAATTTGTGTGCAGAAAATATTTTTTTTTTTTTTTTTTTTTTTTACTTACTGTAGTATAGTAGACTGCATCAGACTAATTTTGCTTGCTTCCAGGCTGACATTTTCTGTAAGTACAAATCCCACAATCCCTTGCAGATGAGATGAGCAGGACTGCTGTAGTGGAAGATTCAAAAGCCTGCAGTGCATGTTAGAGTTCCATATAAGCACTGATCTTTTCTTTGCCTATCCCAGTGTCTTCCTGAGACACAGGACTGTATTTAGGCCCAGGAGAACAGCGGGGTGGCAAACATCTGATCGGAGTTTATAAAAACTCTAACATGCACTGCAGGCTATTGAATATCCCACTGCTACAGCCCTGCTCTGATGTCAGCTGCAGCAGATTCTTTTTATGTTGTCTTGCGCGCGCAGCACAGACAACATACTGTGGTTGCTTCAGTAGAGAAGCGGGTTTCGGAGGTGCGGTCCTGCTGCAGCCAATGGCGCCACTGCTTTTTGTGGCCGGGCTCTGTGGCACCAATAGCATAGCACGCTGTCTATGACAGCAGTTGAGAAACGTGCCACCACCTTGAAAGAAATTAACCGTAGCAATCAGGGAGCGCCATGTGGCGGTCTCTGATTGCAGCAGCCAATTACTGCTTGCCTCGTCTGGTGTCCCCGGCAAGCAACATGGTGGCGACTTCCCCGTCAGCTTCTCATAGTCCCCACAGAAGCTGAGGGATAGCCGCCGCCTTTCACAGTCCCTCTGAAAGCCGATGGGCGTGCCCAATCCCCCTGTTGGCATGCCCCCTCCTAAGTTAATTTGCCAACAGGGGTGCCCAATCCCTGTTGGCATAATCTCCCATTTCTTTGTGCCCAGGGTGCCCAATCCTCAGCTCATGTGACCCTCCAACTCCGTATACGGCGCGTGCCCAATCCCTGTCTGCTACAGCCCCCAAAAAAATACTGGTGGTATGCTGGGAGCCCACCCCAGCAGTAAATGTACCTGTAACCAAAAAAAAAAGTCCTCTGTTTTTTTTTTCCCCCTGTAAAACAGAAAACTGTCCCTTATTGAGTCCAGTGGCCCCTCCACCAACCCGCGCCCAACCTCTGCGCACCCTGCCTCCCCACCCCATACTTACTTCCGGAGCCCAGCACGACGATCTTCAGTGGACCGGGAACACGTCTGTACTCTTCAAAGCTGACCAAGAACCGAAGAAATGCTAGTAAGCTGTGTAATGGCATAAATATATTTTTTTTCAACTTATGTGGATATCTCGGCCATTTTTTTGACTTCTGCCACCAAATTTTCAATATGGGGTTTTTGGGGCCCCTCCTCATGAATTCAGTCACTGTCATGGCATTATTCGGTCCCGAAAGGTGATTTTGCAGTCACTGTGCGGAATCACCTTTCGGGACGAGGTAATGAAATGACAGTGTCGCTGTTCATGAGGTGGCCTCCCAAAAAGCCTATGCTGCAAATCTGGAGAAAAAATTCCAAAAAATGACTGTGTTACGAGCTTGTGTTGTGCAGTTTCCACGCTCACTTGTAACTGCACCAATTTGTAATATTTTCACTCCAGATTTTCAACACTGGGACTGTTTCACACCTCCTTATGAAAAGTGCAGCTGTCATTTTTCACATCCTGGCCGAAATGTGTTTTCGCACTACCGGTGCAGAACAGCACGGTCGCTGTGGGAAATCAGTGTTCAGGACAGCAAAAATCACAGCAACACTGTTCATGAGCAGAGGTCCTAAAATGCCTATGTTGAAAATTTGGTGACAAAAGCCCATAAAATGACTATGTTACAAGCGTGCATTGCGCACTTTCCACGCGCACTCGTAACTTCGACAATTTGTAATATTTTCACTCAACATTTTCAACACTGTCAATTTTGCACACATCCTTATGAAAAGTACAACTGTCATTTTTCAGATCCTGCCCGAAATGTGTTTTCGCACAAGTGGCGCACTATGTCGCGGTCACTGTGGGAAATCGACCATCAGGACAGATGAAGAAAATCATAGTGACAGTGTTCATGAGCAGAGGTCCCAAAATGCCTATGTTGAAAATCTGGTGAAATAATTCCACTAAATGACTGTGTTACGAGTGTGCATTGCGCAGTTTCTATGTATGCCCGTAAATTCAAGCATTTTTAATGTTTTCACTCAAGATTTTCAACACTGCCATCTCTTCACACCTACCTATGAATGGTATAGCTGTCATTTTTCACATTCTGCCCGAATGGTGTTTTCCTACATCTGGCGCAGAATGGCACGGTCGCAGTGAGAAATCAACGTTCGGGACAGGTTAACAAAATCACAGTGCCACTATTCATTAGCAGAGGTCCCAAAAACTTTCATTAGGTGGGGGTTACAAAAACACCCTGTTGCAAATTTGTAGTGCAAATACCAACAAACGGCTGGGGCATTATGGTTTCTAACCATAACGTCCCACACTGTACAGACTTGCAGGCGTCACGGGTGTGTCTTTGCATTGCCGACTGTCATGCTTACACCATACCACCCACCCCCACCCCAAGCCACTTGACAGGCATCGAGGTGTTCCTTGGACTCTTCAGCCCCACAGTTTACCCCATTCTCTTACGCTGCACCAATTTCAGCATATGTCCTTATGAAATGGGATGACTGTAATGCCAAACACCCCAAGTCACACCTCAGCACTTGTCGGTGTCTGCAGGATAGGGTGAGGTAAAATGCCTTGAGCGTTATGGCTGAATGGGGTGAGCGTAATGCCCGAGGACCCCAAGGCACAACACAATATTTGTCACACTGCATGGTAGGGTGAGCTGAAATGCCATGAACATTATGACCCATGCCCAAAGGCACACCTCAGTGCCTGTGGCTCTATGTAGGGTGATGTGGGGTTTGACGTCACTTTCATACTTCACTGTCTTTCCTATTATGCATCTGTTCAACTCCTGTGCTACCGATGCCAATGTCAGCAATACAACATTCTGCATTCACAAATGCTTGTTTATTAACTAAAACTGTGTGGCCAGCACAGTTTTGTATACTTCTTTATTTTTTTCTAACTTTGAGTTTTGGGGTTAAGGAACTGAGTCTGCTCATAGGATGGGGCACCTCTCCTCGTTTTAAATGACACCACTTTGTTCACTACTCTATGCACTGCATATTACTGTCTTAGAAATAATGACTCTGCAATTTGGATGATTTCAGATGATCAATTTATATTGTAAAAAATTTAATAAGCTTTAAATTAAAAAATAAATTGAAGCAGTGCTTCAGCACTGACCCCTCATATTAAAAGGTTGGCACCTGTATCATTAGCCAAGAAAACCAGGTAAATTTTAGTACAAAGAAACTCCAGCAAATTTCTGAACCCCAGCATTTAAAGCACAGCATCACGCTGACCCCTCCTTTATTAGGGTTAATGCAAGCCTAGGGGGTTGGGTTGTTAAGCGCACAAAGGGTCAATGATTTCGAATAGGAAGGCTCCTGAAAATGCAAATGGAGATTTTCTAGGATTTTGCCCTTTTCCTGTTATCAGCCTTTTACATATTTGACATGAAGAAGTATTAGTTCCATGGTCTGTTTCTAAAACATCTAACTTTCCCCAACTGTTCTCATAATTGCTGCGTTTGTGACATCACGGTCTATTGTCATGGTGAGCACTACGATGTCATAATAAGAGCACTACGAAGTCAGGAAATCCTTATGAAAGCTTTGTATAAAGCTTTAATGGATGAACTGTCAAACACACACTTTACTGAAAAACTTGTGAAAGACAAAGGTACTCTCTAATAAATGGTAGTAGGTGAACAGAGTATGTTTATGAAATCATATGTTGAAGAGGATGCCTGAACTTTTAATCTCAAAAGTTGATCACTTGCACTAGTAAAGGCCAGGGCCACGGAAGCTGCTGAAACCTAATACTGGCTCTGGTGGAAATTGAGGCCCAAATTTCTAAACTGTCCCACAAAATGTTAAGGTTTGCAGGATATCAGCTTCAGTATTTTCCATTTAAAACTTTGTTTTATCTTCAGTGGTTTAAAAACAAACCAGACACTCCAGCCTGAGGAACAGATGGGTGTGCTTAAACGGTTTCAAATCTAAGTGCTTAATTTTCTCTTGAAATCCGTAGTCACAAACTAACCATTTTAAACAGCAAGTAACCCGTTTTTTTTTTCAAATTGCCCCCCCCCCCAAGAACCATAACGAACCCTTACCTGACCCCAGCTCATATGCTGCCAATTTTTTTGTTTTATAGTTGCCACTATTTTGGGAGAAAGTGATCATATTTTGGCTCCATGGAGCCAAGCTGCACCGATCTCTTCCACTTCCTGGTACGTCCTGAAACTGCAATCCCCGTGCTAGGACGTTTTGTAATGTCACCATATGGAGAGCATGGGGGTATGCTCCACAGACATGAATGGGGCCATTTTTTAAACTCCGTTTTTGGTATGTTAGATGGCCATCGTGAACAAACCAAGGGCGATGCTCCACTAACAAGGACCTTGTTAGTTGAGCAGTGCCCTTGATTTGTTCGTGTTGGTCATCTAAAATACCAAACACTGAGTTTAAAAGACGGTCCCATTCATGTCTATGGAGCGCACCCCTGCGCACTCCATAAAGTGACATCACAAAACAAGCTAGCACAGGGGGGATTGCAGTTTCAGGACGTACCAGGAAGTGGAAGGGATCGGCACAGCTTAGCTCCATGGAGCCAAAAAAAATTACTCACCTTAGTAATTGTGTTTCTTCTAATGGAGTCTTGCTGACATATGCAGTTAGCCCCAGCACTTGAATTGCTCTGGAGAGGAAAGAGTTAACTCTATGCCAGAGCATAGAACGTTGGGCTCGAGCTCGGTTCAGACCTCTGTCAGCAGCACTTCAAAGTGTAACCGTCAGATTCTTATGAGCTAATACTAACTAACTACACCTCCTAAGTGGAAATTGTAAATAGAATAGCCAACAGGCAACACATTTTTGGGTCCCCAAAAGACTCAAGTCAAGAACCCCAAAAAATAACCGGGTAGTAGACCAAAATATAACTAAAAAAACAACTTAACTAAAAACCCACTCCCCCTTCTAAAAGGGAGGAGTGCCAAGTACACTCCTGAGGTGTAACACTGTACCTGCCAGCCCACTTCCCAAAAACAGGTACTAAGAGGGGAGGAAGGGAGGTCAGAATACAGCAAGACTCTATTAGAAGAAACACAATTACTAAGGTGAGTAATTTTTTCTTCAAACAACATGAAGTCTTGCTGTATTCTGACATATGCACACTACCAAGCAGTACCTCCCAGGAGGAGGGTACCGAACCTATTTTGTGAATAGGCTCTGCAGTACTGCTGTACCAAACCTAGCATCACTCCGAGCCTGGATATCCAGAGAGTAATTCTTGGTGAATGTATGGACTGTTTTCCAGGTGGCTGCTTTGCATATTTCTAACAAAGGTATATCTCCGGCCGCAGCTAGAGAAGCAGCTGTACCTCTAGTCAAATGAGCCCTCAGGCCTGAGGGGGGTATTTTGCCTAACTTTTCATAGCAGAATTGTATACAAGAGACAATACACCTGGCAATAGTTCTCTTAATAGCAGTTTTACGCTTTCCCACTTCACCACAAGTGAGAAACAGCCGAGAACAGTCAAACCTAAGTGCCTTAGTATGCTCAATGTAGTAACTAAGTGCCCTCTTAACATCCAAACTGTGTAACCTTCTTTCTCCTGAAGAAGAGTGGATCAGTAAAGAACAGAGTAAGAGACATGGACTGGTTCAGGTGAAAATCTGAAACCTACCTTGGGTAAGAACCTCCTGTTGGTTCTAAGGACCACCTTATCTCTATGGAATGAGAAAATCCGGCTCCACTGACAGAGCTTGTAACTCACTAATACGCCTGGCAGATGTGATAGCTACCAGAAACACAGTTTTCCAAGTCAAGTACTTCTGCTGAGGCCAATGGCTCAAAAGGGGGTTGCATAAGCTGAGCAATGCAAACATTAAGATCCAAAGTAGGGGTAGGGTCCTTAAAGGGAGGGCTGGTGTGAAGACGACCTTTAAAGAACTTACAGAAAACAGGGTGAGATGCCAGGGAGGAAGCCTTTCCCACTGACAGAAAAGCAGAGACAGCTGCTAAGTGCACTTTCAGAGTGGCTGGCCTGAGACCTAGGCCATTGAGACGAACCACATAATCTAGAACAGTAGCCACATCAGCATTGTCTGGTAAAACATCCTCACTGGAGCACCAGATGCTGAATCTCTTCCATTTAGAATTATACATTTTTCTGGTGGCAGGTTTTCGAGAGGCTTTAAGAATATCCAATCCCCGAGACAGGTGCAGACTTGCATACTCTAACTCTTCAAGAGCCAAGCCTTGAGGTTGAGAGACTGAAGATTGGGGTACCAGATTCTCCCCTGAGAAGAGGTTAACAGGTTGTGCCTCTTGGGAAAAGAAAGATAGGGGAAGATGGACTGTTAGGGACAGCAATAGGGGATACTAAGGCTGTCTGACCCAGTCTGGAGCAATCAGGATCACCTTGCATGGTTGTGACCTGATCTTGACCAGGACCTTGAATAACATCGGAAAGGAAGGAAAGGCATAAAGGAATTTGCCCCCCCTCAGTCCATAACCAGAGCATTCAGGGGAATTGTGTTCATGACTGGAGGTCTGCAACAGAAGAGGGGAAGCTGATGATTGCCCAGGGCTGCAAAGAGATCCATCTCTGGAGTGCCCCACTTTAAGAAGACTGCTTTCAAAATAAAGGGGTCCAGGGCCCATTCGTGATGGCCCTGAGAGATCCTGCTCAGGGCATCTGATAGCACACTGTCCTTCCCTGGTAGATGGACTGCTACCAGAGATGCCTGCAGAGCATAAATCAGAGACCACATTTTTATGGCTTCCCTGCACAAGGCTGTAGACTGAATGCCTCCTTGCTTGTTGATGTACCACATGGTGGTGGTATTGTCTGTCCTGACCTGAACCACCTTGTTCCTTACTGAGTCTGAGAAAGCTTGGACAGCAAGGAAAACTGCCCTGAGCTCCAGAAGATTGATACGAAGAAGAGACTCCTGCAGAGACCACACTCCTTGTGCTGTGAGGGTACCTAAGTGAGCCCCCCAGCCCAGAAGAGAAGCATCTGTGGTTAGTACCACTGAATGAGTCTGACTGATGAATGGGACTCCTTGCCTGAGATTGTCCTGATCCAACCACCACTGGAGAGCCTGGATCAGAGTCTGAGTCACTGGAATCAATTTGGTTAGAGGATCTTTTTCCTGGGACCAAAAGGACCTCAAATGAAACAATGTCCCTCATCTGAAATCTGGCTTCCTGTACCACAGCAGTGGAAGCTCCCATGTGACCTAGGAGCTGAAGAAAATGTCTTGCTGGTCGAGACACCAGAAGGCAGAAGGAAGAAACCAGGTCTATAAGGGCCCTTACCCTTGCCAGAAGAAGAAAAGCCTTTGCTTGGACAGTATCCAACTCTATCCCTATGAAGGTCAGGAGTTGTACTGGTTTGAGAACTGATTTTGGTAGATTGAGGAGAAACCACAGGAAAGTGAGCAATTGTTGTGTCACTTGCAGCTCTGACTTGACTTGGTCTGGGAACTGTCCCACAATGCGCCAGTAGCCCATTTATGGAAAAATTGAGATGTTTTGTCTCCTGAGAAAGGCCACTATTACTGCTAGGCATTTTGTGAACACCCTTGGAGCTGATGTTAGCCCGAAGGGCATTGCTCTGAACTGATAATGGCAAGAAGACGATTCAAACCTGAGGTACTTTCTGTGGGAGCACCTGATGGGAATGTGAAAATAGGCATCCTTGAGGTCCAGGGAGGCTGACCAATCCCCTGACCTTAGAGAGGGAAGAATTACTCCCAGAGTCACCATTTTGAATTTTGGCTTGACAAGGTGCTTGTTTAGGTATCTTAGGTATAGGATGGGCCGCCACTCCCCTGTCTATTTTGGGGTAAGGAAGTATCTGGAGTACAGACCCTTGGCCCTGTGTGGAGTAGGAACTATCTCTATGGCTCTGAGAGCCAGCAGAGAGGAAACCTCTGCCTCTCAGGCAATGGTTTCGGAGATGTTTGCAGGTGGAAAAGATCTGATCCTCAGTTTTGGAAATTTTTTGAAGCCGAGGGCCAGTCCCTTGCTTACTACCTCCAGGACCCACTTGTCTGAGGTAACAGACTTCCAGGCCTGGAAGTAGTAAGCCAGCCTGCCTCTTACTGGAATAGGGGAGTTGACCTAGGCTGACACATCAGGGTGTCTGCCTGGCAGGAGCCTTAGACTGGGAGGAGGAGGATGCAGCCCTGCTCATCCCCCTTCTGCCTCTCCCTCTGAACAACCCCCTCTGAAGAAAAGGAGAGGAGGCCTGTGCCTGGTAGAAAGGCCTGTAAAAAGGCCTGCCCCTGCCCCTAGACTGCTGCTTCTGAGGAGTTGCCTGCCTTTCCTTGGCCTGTGCACTCCTGTAGGTGGTCCTGTATTCATCCATCTTTTCCATGTAATTCTTTGTCTGCTCCCCAAACAAAGAATTACCCACTACAGGGAACTCCATGGCCTTAGCCTGAGTGTCCTGTAAGAGGCTAGTACATCTGAGCCAAGCAAAGCTCCGAAGAGACACAGATGTAGCCATGACTCGTGATGACACATCATTTGAGTCCACAGCAGCATGAAACTGGATCTTAGATGCCTCAATCCCATCAGCAGCCACCTCCTCCAGCTCCTTGGCTAGCTGGGGGGTAGCCTGTTTAGCCAGTTCCAGAACAGTATCCCATCTGGACTTCTGGTATCTGGCTGTGTAGGTCATATAGTTTGCCTGCCTGAGTCCCAAGGAGGATGCCAAGCACTGTTTTGTGGCCATAGCATCCACCTTTCTAGAGTCTTTATCCGGGGGGTGTGAAGCCAAGGGTATATTAGCCTTGTCACAGGCTGCAGCCTGCACGACCCCAACATGGCTGCATTGTTGGAGCAAGAACTCCGTACCTGAGCCCGACAGCATATACCTCCTGTTCATTCTCTTGTCCACAGGAGGTAACGAATTTGGTGTTTGGAGAATTTTTTGCGTCCGTTTCCCCAAGAGATTTATGGAGGGGAATAGACAGCCTCTTGGACTCTGGGATGTCCATCATTTCTACAAAGTCAGGCTCCTCTTGTTCCTCCACAGCTTCGACCAGAGGGAGCTGGAGGGTCTTTGCCACTTTTTTGTTGAACAAATAGTAAGATGGGGACTCAGAAAGCCTGGGAGGGGAAATATTAGAAGGCCTGTCTGGGGAGATGTCTGGTTCAATGGGCTCATCCAGACCTTCCACACCATCATCGTTGTCATCGTACCCTTCTTCCCTCTCCAAATCCGGTTCATAATAATCATCCGGACAATATTCCGGAACCGGAGGAACCAACCAAACTGAGCAACTGAGCGCCTACCAGGAGGTGCCGGATCGGACGGAACCGAACGGAACAATTCTACAATACTAATCGCTCTGGCTATCTCTTCGGCGGTTGGACATAACAGTTCTGAATCCAAACTGGACGATTTTTTCTTTCTTTTTGACAGAACTGACCCCTCAGGATTGTCTCTCCTTTGGCCCGAGAAAGTATCGCCCAGGTCAGTGGGCACTCCCTCAGGTTCGGTCAGAACCGAACCAGGCTGGCCATCTGGATCAGCGGACTTCTCAGCCTCCTGTTCCCTAAGCCTGCCCAATCTCTTGTCCAGGGTGTCCTTCGAAAAATTTTTGCACATTTGGCAGTCTGAATCAAAGTGGTCAAACCCCAAACAACAAAACACAGGTGGTGTGAGGGTCTGTCTTAGCAAAGGCATCCCCACACTCATTACAGTGTTGAAACCCAGTGGGCCCAGTTTTTCTCTTGGGTTTCTCAGATGTAGCCATCCTAACCACTTACCCTTTAGCAGCTTAAAAGCCAGGAAAGACCCCCCCTATCAGTTACCAACTGTGTTACGGGCTGTGTAAAAAAAAGTCTAAAATTACAGTTTTTTTAAACCGATAGGGACCGGTACCTCACACTAAGAAATTAAAGAATAAACTAAAACAACACAATCAGTTCCTAACCGGACCGATTGACAAATTTTACAATTTCCACACAGAAATAAACAGCAATTAAACTAAAGTCCACTACCTACAATACTTACTGTACCGCAGACAGGGATCTGAACCAAAACATAAAAACAAAAAAAGGGTATAAAACTGACGTTTTACCAGGACCGAACCGACAAGCGAAGGAGCAATCTCCGGAGCGACTATTCAGTTAGGCGGAGTAAAGAATCTGACGGTTACACTTTGAAGTGCTGCAGACAGAGGTTTGACCCGAGCTCGAGACCAACGTTCTATGCTCTGTGTAACCCCCTTGCAAATGGGGGTTCCTAGAAATGCCAGTTTGGGTTTACCTTAGCCCGTTTTGTTCTGTCCTTCTCCCGCTGTCTCTCGGGCTTCTCCTGACTTGGCCCCTAATTTTTCTGGCTTCCCAGGTCCTGTTTGCCCTCGTGTGTGCCCCAGCTTGCAGTCAAATAAAAAATCCAGCCCCTCGGGGCTTAAACTGCTGACCGCGGGCTCCTGCTGCAAAAGCGTTGCCTCCAGGGCAGCAGGAGTCACGTTGCCGCGCAAAGTGCCTTTAATGTGGAGGTGCTTGTTTTGCGGTCGCCTCGGGGACTGTGCCATGGGTCCCGGGATTCCTTCCACCTATTTGGGACCCGGTGACCATGGACAGCCTGCTGGGGGACCGCTCAGATGGGAATTAAAGGAGCTCTGACCGGGGCTCATTTGAGTATGCCTGTGCAGGGCCCCGGTCATCTGAATAATGCATAACAGTGTATCTGGCTGCCTCCAGGGTAGCTATGTTCAGCTCCAGCCGAAAAGTAAGAATTAAAATGTTTTACATAATAGAACTGTTGCTGCTTGTTGGGAATATACTGTGCATGTGGAAAAAGTGTTTAAAGTTAAAATGAGTATGGTTTCCTGGCAATTCCAGTATCTGGGACTCTGTGTGTCAGCCTGTCAGCTGCTGCAGAGGAGCTTGCATAAGTGCAGTAGTGACAGGAAAAGTAAAAGAGCCATGTTTTCATCTGTGCAGCGACTGCAAGTACAGCCTTTAAGCTATAGAACTGTGGGGCATTTGAGGCAAATAATTACTTCTTTCTGGCTGCACCAGGACATTATTCAGGACTGTATCTAATCTGCTATAAGGGACAGTGGGCTAAGCAGCCATTGCCAGCAGTACAGCCAATTGGAATTGCAGCAATAGAAAGCCAGGACTTATGAGACATTCACTGCATCTTATGGGTAAGCACCCAAGTGCTTATGGGGGCTTACAGGGACATTATTTTACGCGCAAATTCCACAACCCAATTGTGCCTCGAGTGTTCTGATTGACAGGTCCTTCAGCAACTTGGAGACATGTCACCCCATCCCTGCTACCAATCAGGAGTTGAGCTAGGAGCTCTATAAAGATACAATGTTGCCAGTTTGTCGGGAGATTCAGAGGGAGATTCAGAGATGCAGAGCTGAGAGACAGAGAGCAGCAGAGCAGGCTCCAGACCCCCATGGGCGAGGGGCTCAGGCTCCAGCCATGCCATCAGGACTGGGCCACTTAATTTCAAGCCCTTTCAGTCTTCAGAGGGCATTTGTTATTTTCTTCAGTTAACAGTTAACTAGTTACAGTAATTGTGCTTTCTGCAACAGCTAGTCTGGAGGTTGCCAGTACTGTCCTCCAGAGGCTAGCCTTCCCTCCTACGTCGGGGAAAGATGTGGACTGAAGAATCAGATGTCCAGCAGCGGTGAGAGCGCCGACCAGACTAGATGACATCATGCAGTGGTGAGAGCGCTGACCAAGTACCTCAGCTCCAAGCCCCATTAAGAAATGTGTGCTGTTAAGTGTGAAGTACTGAAGTCATCAGTCTGGGTTACTAACCCCATAAGAGACTGCCTAGTTCAAGTAATGGATGCATCTTGTCTGTGGCCCAAATGGCTGAGTTGCAGGTGCAGCAAGATGCTGGGCTTAGTGAATCATATAAATGTGTAGCTATGGGTTAGAGTCCTGCCATCATGGAGCTGTCTGCCAAGATGCACTTGCCACTTCATGAGACAGGAGGCCCTAGAGCATATTAATGTCTGAGATACCTTAAAGAGAATGTACCGGTGTTTGACCAGAATTTCGTCTGAGAGTGCTTGGGATAAGTGTACAATGCCTATACATGTTGGATAGGACTCCACTTATGGATAATGTTCTTGGTATATAGAATGTACTGGATGTGACTGCCTGAAATTAAAGTATGGGATGCTTGATGAAAGTATCGTTGCCAACTTACTCTGGATGGATGCCTTTTGGTATATAAAGTACTGGATGTGACCGTATTTGAACTGCATATAGGATGCTTGACAAAAGTATCACCCTTATTGCTTTGGATGGGACTTTCAAATATTACGCTGAATGTTCTGGATGCAAGATCCACATAGTTTGTTCTGGAATGTTCAGAAGTCTGCGAGTGCAGGGCAATCCCTGCTTTGTCTGCTAAAGTGCAGGGCAGTCCCTGCTGTGGTTGTCAATAGTAATTTGCTGCTTTGCACAAATCTGTTTCCAAGTTGCCCCCACCCTCAAATTAATAGCCGTCCACCTTGACCAGCTGCAACTCCATCAGGCCTGCAACATCTTGACTGTGGTATCTGTTTAACCAGTATGGTATGAGATGCGGGGTTTCTGCTGTATCTGGGACTGGTACCAGTGTGGGTAATATTAATAATTATGTTTAACATCTGATTTATCAGCAGCTAGATAGCCAGGGCTCTGGATGTCTTAAGTCAATGGTAAAATGTGATTTATGTCTGCCTGTTAATATGTAGCCACCCAGCTGGAGGGTTCACCAGCAAAATCCAAAATGATCTCTGTACATGTGTAAATACAGTAAGATATCCTCTACTCCTCCTGTTTCCCTTTCCCAGCTCCTTTATTCCCCCCGAAATAAATATCTTCTTGTTGTTTGAAATCCTGTGTGAGCATATTATTAGAGAAAGCCTTCAATTCAAAATGTTGAAATGTCGGGAACTGTGTATTGGGGCATGTCTGGGGAAGGTAACTGGTCACCGTGGGTGGTGTAGCAGCTCAGGGGGCTACACCCAGTACCATCTCACCCACGTAAAGCACCCTGAGTGGAGGCACTGCGCAAAGGTTTTAAAAAATGTTATTAGCTAGCGAACCCAAACCCCTTAGCCTATGTCCAGGGTAGTAGGCAGGGGTGTAACACTGGGGGGTGGCACTGCCCAGGGGTTACATCTGGCATAGAGTTAACTCTTTCCTCTCTGGAGCAGTTCAAAGTGCTGGAGCTAACTGCATATGTCAGAATACAGCACGACTTCATGTTGTTTGAATACGATCCCTTCCCTTCCAAAATAGGGGTAACTACAAAACGAAATATTGCCAGCATGTGAACTGGGGGCAGGTAAGGGTTTGTTCTATGTTTTGTGTGAGCACCTGGAAAGTTGCTCTTTAATAACACCACGCAAGTCCATAAAATATCATGGGCAGGTTCCTACACAGGTTCTGAATTCCTCTGTTCCACTGGTGGGCCCGAAGATGAGAAGGATTAAACTGATCAAATGAAAACTGCAGCGATAGTCTGAACTGGCAGGTGGAATCCAATCACACACAGTAACATGCATGCATAGGAATTTAAAGTCAAAAGGGACTCTAGGTCCATTATGTCCACTCTCACTTCATAAACAGAGATAAAAAAAATAGCAAGTATTACCATGTAGCAGATCAGCTCCCCACACGACTGTAAACTGCTGTACCTTACCAAAATGCAAAAAGTTACAACTGCAGACTACAGTAACAGATCTGTATCATAGTAACCTCAATGTATCACAACACACTTATAGTCTAAAAAAGATAAAGCAACCGTACCACAGCAAAGTGAGCAAAGATCAATTCAATTTTTAAATAAAAGTTAACAGTACTGAGAGGTGCCAAGCTGTTGCAAGCAGAAGCAGGACCCTCACAGGAGATGAGAGGGCATCACTGCCTGGCTGTGCTGTGTAAATTAATTGCTTATATTTACTGGATAGTGGTTATAAACCACTGCCAGCGAGTGCACAACACAGAGAATAAAGTATAGGTCTGGGTGTGTAATGAGAATTTACACACATCTGAGGGGTTTATGCATAACATCTAACCCCGAGTGTGTGTGTAAATTCGAGTTTACACACACCCAGACCCATGTTTTATTTTATATAATTGCTGGGGTTCCCTTTTTCGCCTCAACAATTATATAAAATAAAACACCTTCCAGGGCGGCCACAGTTCGGCTTAGTTTCAGTTGTGTAGATTTGAATCGCCGTGTTTTAAAAATGGTTTCTCTTTTTTTTTTTTTTTTTTTTTGTTTCTGTCAGGATTCCAAAGTTTCTACCCTGGTTGCTACTCTACAGCGGGGAAAAAATAACTCATGAAAACTTACCGCCGACTTCTTCTGGCGGTGCTGGTTCAGGCGACATGGAAGCGGTGAGCTGGTCGACTGTTGCGTGCGCATAGCTTAGTGGAAACTGTGCGCTGTTTGCCGTTATAAACACTCCTTTATAACGGAACATTACGCAACGGTTTCCTATGGGAAAAAGGGGAAGACAGTTATTATAGCACCATAAACAACATATGTGGTTTATAGAGCTCCGTAAACCATGGGCAGAACAGTACCACAGCATCACCAGAAAAATCACAGAGCAAGCTGTCCTCGCACTGGACGTTCACAAGCGCTACACAATCAGTCAGGCAGCACGAGACAAGCTTGTCAGCAGTAACAGTTACCCTTGCAAAGTGACAAAAAGACAATTTAAACTAAAAAATGCCAAAAACCAGTAAATATAAAAAACAAAACATGGTGAAGTGTGGTTCTCTGGGGAGTTTATGCACCCCCCTCGGTGTGTGATGCTCATATAAACCCCTTGGGCTTCGCCCTCGGGGTTTATGGGGCATCAAACACCTCGGGGGGGGTGCATAAAAGCCCCAGAGAACCACACTTCCCCAAGCATCATTCTATATGTAAATTACTCTCAGATACAGTAAAGCACTTTGCCTTAACTTCTTAAATCTCAAATATTTCAAGCTTTTCCTCCATTCCATCTTCTGAGCTGTAGGACCATACTGAGGGTCAATTTGCTTGAGTATCAACAGAGGTGAAGAGTGACCAAGCAGGTTGTATAATCACTGCCAGCCACACACAGGTAAACGAAAAACACTGAAATCACAAACCCAAAAGGATCACACAGAATGAAGATTAATAATCCCATGGGACCAACCAATACCAACTGTCAATCAAGGGGATGCCACAAGCACCTCAGTTAACTGAAGCGCCCATCCCAAATGACTACAGCATTTCACGCACTGAGAGACAAAAAATCATCAAATACCAGGATATGCAAACAAAAACAAATCAAATGAGGAAGAAAAGCACCAAAATAGTCCCAGCTGTCCTTAGAGCCAGAGGACTAATTAAAAGAGCAGCTGTCACGTGCACCAGCTCCAGGCAGGCAACTTGTACCATGTAGTTGTTTATCCTAGAAGCTAAGTTAGCTATGAATCCAAATTTTTTGTGTCGTAAATGAAAAATACTTACACTCGTAAAGCCCAGCATGTAACTTCCTGATATAAACCAAGCGGTCGTAGAGTGCTCCAGGCCCGCCCTTAAAAATAACAGTTTGATGACAATAAGGCCCTGGTCACATAGGGTATTTAAAACGGTTTAATGAGCTTAAACCGTTTTAAAGTGCCCTAGCATGGTTCGCGTTCGCAATACACATGCTTGTTAGTCCATTTTTTAAAACCGTATTTAAACCCTGATAAGACCTAGGCTTAAAACACGGTTTTAAAAACGTTTCAGGAGTTAAATCTGACTAACCTGCAGTGCGGATGGTCTGGCACGGTTCCCTTTCATGAAGCTGGATGTCCCCAATTGCGAACCGGATGCTAGTTAATCCGATTCAGAGGCAGCAGTGTGGATGTTGTAAATTGTTTTCAATAATGGTCTACAACACACTACTGACAGTGTGTACAGAACAACACAGCTGTTACAGCACGGTAATTAATCTGTATTGAAAAACGTTTTAAATTACCGTGCTGTTGTGTGAACAGGGCCTAAGGAGCGTAAACAGTTTAACTTCCTTAAACCATTTTAAGCTCCCAGAACACGGTTTGCGTCCACACTGTAACACTGTTAAAATCGTGTTACAACCGTATTCTAAAACTGTGCTAAAACCCTGCTAGAAAGGTAGTCTTTAGCATGGTTTTAGATAAACACGGTTGCCTTAATCCACGTTAATGGCAGTGTTCACACAAACTGGGCTGTAACACAAGTCAACCCGTCCTCCGAGAAAAAGCAATTTTTTTTTAAACAGTGCTGTGGTAAGAAATACCTTGTAGGCATTGCCTAGCTGGCAAAGAAGTTCTCTTTTTTCCCCCTGATAGGTTTCGGTGCTCGATCACAGGTATCCCGTCATGCACCGCTGCACCAACCGGTACCCATAATGCTTTGAGTCAGTGCCATGGTCATGCCTGGGAACCCACTCAAGCAAGCACGGGTGTCGGAATAAATGTGGACACTCCTGACAACCGTGCTAGGGACTAGTTTATACAATGCTTATAAGAAAAAATTACTCACCTTAGTAATGTTGTTTCTTCTAATGGAGTCTTGCTATATTATGACAATTGCAGTTTGTCCCACCATTAGAACTGCCCCGGAGGTGAAATAGTTAAATTCCATGCCAGGCATGGAACTTGGAGCACGAGCTCGGTTAGAGAACTCTGTCTGTGTTATTTCAAACTGAAACTGTCAGATCTTTACGAGCAAAACTCACTAAGGTTCTGTGTGGAAGCTGTAACCTACACTAGCCAACTGGCTACCTAAATATTAACACATATTAACACATATTCCTGGTCCCAACACAAAGACTCAAGTCAGGGCCAGAGAATAAGATAAGATAAGAAAAATAAAAAAAACACTAACACCCCAAAACCCCAAGAAAGAAGGGGGTGGAAAAACATAAAATGGGCATAACGCGTGCCCACACTGTACTGCCCACCCCATACCCAAGTAGAAGTTCTGAGAGGGGCAGGCTGGGGGGGAGGTCATAATATAGCAAGACTCCATTAGAAGAAACAACATTACTAAGGTGAGTAATTTTTTCTTCAAACAACATGAAGTCTTGCTATATTATGACAATTGCAGACTACACAGCAGTACCTCCATGGAGGAGGGACAGAACCTACTTAGGGAATAGGCTCTGAAGCACGGCTGTGCCAAACCGAGCATCCCTCCTGGCCTGGACATCCAGGGAGTAATGCTTGGTGAAGGTATGTACCGTTTTCCAGGTAGCTGCTTGACATATCTCTAGGATAGGGATGTCTCTGGCAGCAGCTAGAGACGCAGCTGTACCTCTGGTAGAATGAGCCCTCAGACCTGAAGGGGGAACTTTCCCCAGTTTTTGACAACAAAACTGGATACAAGAGACAATCCACCTGGCAATGGATCTTTTAGTGGCAGGTTTCCCTTTTCCGACCTCACCATAAGTGAGAAAAAGTTGGAGGGATTCGAACCTGTGACCCTTGGTATGCTCTATATAGTAACTTAGGGCCTCTTAACATCTAAACTGTGCAATCTCCTCTCACC
Organism: Neoceratodus forsteri; assembly: GCA_016271365.2. Taxonomy (NCBI): domain Eukaryota; kingdom Metazoa; phylum Chordata; order Ceratodontiformes; family Ceratodontidae; genus Neoceratodus; species Neoceratodus forsteri. Next base: position 471,009,786 of record CM057450.1, on the reverse strand, counting down.
AGAGGAGGAATGGTCAGTGAAAACACTGGAAGGAGATAGATTGATTAAGATGGAAATCTGAAACCACCTTAGGTAAAAACTTCCTGTTAGTCCTGAGGACTACCTTATCCCTCTGAAAGAAATAAAGTCAGTCTCTACTGACAAAGCTTGTAACTCACTTATGCGCCTGGCAGAAGTAGTAGCTACTAGGAAAACAGTTTTCCAAGTTAAATACTTAAGCTCTGCAGAGGACAGAGGTTCAAAAGGGGGTTGCATCAACTGAGCAATGCAAACATTAAGATCCCAGGCAGGGGCCGGGTCCCTAAAAGGTGGATTAGTATGAAGTAATCCTTTAAAAAACTTGGAAAATACAGGGTGAACAGAAAGAGAGGAGGGCTTTCCTGCTGAAATAAAAGCAGAGACAGCTGCCAAATGTACTTTCAGGGTAGCTGGTCTCAGGCCCAAAGAATTAAGATGGACCATATAGTCCAAAAACAATGGGCAAATCAGCAGATTCCGGGGAAATATGCTTCCCAGAACACCAAATGGAAAACCTTTTCCACTTAGAGTTATAAGTAGCCCTAGTGGAAGGCTTCCTAGAAGCCTTTAGGATTTCAAGAACACCTTGAGAAAGGTGTAGGTCAGCAAATTCTAACTGCTCAAGAGCCAGGCCTTGAGGTTGAGAGATTTGAGATTCGGATACCAAACTCTCCCCTGGGCACAGGTTAACAGGTTGTGATTCCTGGGGAGACACAGGGGAAGATGGACTGCTAAGGACAGAAGGAGTGGGTACCAGGGCTGCCTGGCCCAATCTGGGGCAATCAGAATCATCCTGCAAGGCTGGGATCTGATTTTGACTAGCACCTTGAATAGGAGAGGGAAGCGGAAAGGCGAAAGAAACTTCCCTTCCCAATCTAGGAGAAAGGCATCCAGGGGGACTGAGCCCAACACCGGGGCCTGCAACAAAACAGTGGAAGTTGGTGATTGTCTGGGGCTGCGAAAGATCTATCTGAGGAGTGCCCCATCTGGCAAAAACTATCCCCAGTATTTGGGGATCCAGAGACCATTCGTGATGGCCCTGGGAAATCCTGCTGAGAGCATCTGCCAGGACATTGTCCTTTCCTGGGAGGTGAACTGCCATGAGGGAAGTGTTCAGGAATAAGCCAGAGACCACAACTTCATTGCCTCGGTGCACAAGGCCAAGACCGAGTGCCCCTTGTTTGTTGATGTACCACATTGTAGTGGTGTTGTCTGTTCTGACTTGTACCACTTTGTTCTGAACAGATGCAGAAAACGCCTGAAGTGCTAGAAAACAGCTCTGAGCTCCAGCAGTTGATGTGGAGCAGAGATCCTGAGGAACCACACTCCTGGGTGGAAAGGTCGCCCATGTGAGCTCCCAAACCCAGAAGGGACGATCTGTAGTAAGGGTCAAGGAGTGAGATAGGGGATGAAGGGACCCTAGTCTCAGATTGCTCTGATCCTGCCACCACTGAAGGGCCTGGATCAGGTTCGAGTCACTGGGATCAACTTGAAAGGGATCTTTCCTTTGGGACCAGTAGGCTCTCAAATGAAACTGAATGTCCCTCATCTGAAACCTTGCTCCTTGCACTACAGCTGTGGAAGCAGCCATGTGTCCTAGGAGCTGTATGAAGTGCTTTGCTGGTCGAGAGACCTGCAGAGTGATGGAGGAGGCCAGGGCCACTAGGTTCCTTACCCTTTCTAGGGGCAGGAAGGCTCTGGCCTGCTTTGTGTCCAATTCTGCACCTATAAAGGTGAGAACCTGGACAGGTTCCAGAACTGACTTTGGAAGGTTTAGAAGAAAATCCAGAGAGGTGAGCAGCTGCTGGGTAACCTGCAGGTGTGATTTGACCTGGTCTGGAGACTGACCTACAATGAGCCAGTCATCTAGGTAGGGAAAGATGGCAATCTTTTGCCTCCTTAAATGAGCAACTGCTACTGCTAGACATTTTGTGAATACCCTTGGTGCAGAGGTAAGGCCGAAGGGCATTACCCTGAACTGGTAATGGCCTGAGGGCAGTTCGAATCTGAGGTACTTTCGGTGGGAGCTTCTGATGAGAATATGGAAATAGGCATCCTTGAGGTCAACGGAAGCTAGCCAGTCCCCTGGCCTTAGGGAAGGTAATATCATTGCCAGAGTCACCATTTTGAATTTTGGTTTCAAAAGGTGCTTGTTTAGATATCTTAGGTCCAAGATGGGCCGCCATTCTCCTGGTCTTTTTTGGGGTAAGGAAGTACCTGGAGTACAGACCCTTGCCCTGGTGTAGGGGAGAGACCCTTTCTACAGCTCTGAGAGCCAGGAGGGTTGAGACTTCGGTTTCAAGGCAAAGGTCTCTAAAGGACTGCAGGTGGAAAAGATCTGATTCTCATCTTTGAAATTTTTGAAGCTGAGAACCAGACCCAGGCTTACTACTTCCAGGACCCACTTGTCTGATGTTAGAGACTCTCAGTTCTGAACGAGCAAGCCAACCTGCCCCTACAGGCAAAGGAGAATCAGCCCTGGGCCCATCAGGGTGCCTGTTTGGCAGGTGCTTTAGGCTGAGGGGTGGGAGAGGCCTGCTTGCACCTGGCCTGCCTCTGCCCTGAAGAAGCCCCTCTGAGCATAAGCAGAGGAGGCCTGGTTTGCAAAAGGCCTGTGAAAAGGCCTACCTCTACCCCTGGGGTCTGCCTCTGAGGAGTGGCTTGCCGCTCCTTGGCCTAAGCACTCTTATAGGTTGTCCTATATTCATCCATTTTCTTCATATAATTCTCTGTCTGCTCCCCAAACAGAGAATTTCCTACCACAGGAAAATCCATGGCCTTAGTCTGGGTATCCTGTGACAAGCTAGTACACCTGAGCCAGGCTAACCTACAAAAAGCCACAGATGTAGCCATGACTCTAGAGGATACATCATTAAAATCCACAGCAGCATGGAACTGCACCTTGGATGCCTCAATACCATCAGCAGCCACCTGTTCCAGCTCCTTAGCAAGCTGGCCAGAGGCCTGTTTGGCCAAAGCCATGACAGTGTCCCATCTAAATTTTTGGTATCTTGCCACATAAGCCATGTAATTTGCTTGCCTGAGTCCCAAGGACGCTACCATGTATTGTTTTTTAGCCATGGCATCAATCTTCCTGGAGTCCTTGTCAGGAGGATGTGAAGCCAAGGGAATATTAGCTTTATCACAGGCTGCAGCCTGAACTACTCCAACATGACTGCATTGCTGAGAAAGGAACTCTGTATCAGGACCTGACAAAGTGTACCTCCTGTCCATCTTCTTGTCCACAGGAGGCACAGAATTAGGAGCTTTTAAGATTTTTATTGTTTGCTTCCTAAATGACTTATGTAAGGGGATAGACAATCTCCTAGACTCTGGAGTATCCATCATTTCTACAAAATCAGGTTCCTCTTGCTCATCCACAGCTTCCTCCAATGGGAGCTGGAGGGTTTCAGCAACTTTTTTATAAAACATAAAGTGAGAAGGGGACTCAGAAAGCGTAGGGGGGGATTCTAAGGGTCTGTCTGGGGAGATGTCCGGTTCAATGGGCACCCCCAGGCCCTCAAAGTCACATTCATACTGTTCATAATCATCCTCCCCCTCCTCTGGTTCATAAAACTCTTCTAAATCATATTCTTGAACCGATGGAACCAGCCGAACCGACCTTTTACCAGACAGTGGCGGTTCGGACGGAACCGGAGAAAGTGACTGGACAATTTGTATAGCTCTTGCTATCTCTGCAGCAGTTGGAGAAGAAATTTTGGACTCCACACCTGCTGATTTTCTTGTTTTCTTTGCTGGAACTGGCTCCTCCGAGCCAGCTTTACGTTTGTCCGAGGAAGTTTTGCCCTGGTCAGAGGGCACTCCCTCCGGTTCAGTTGGCACCGAACAGGGCTGGCCATCCAGGTCAGCGGACTTTTTGGCCTCTCGCTCCCTGAGCCTGCCAACTCTCTTATCCAGGGTGGCTGCAGGGAAATTCTTACAAATCTGGCAGTCTGAATCAAGGTGGTCAAACCGAGACAATATACACATTGTGGTGTGTGGGTCAGCCCAGCAAAGGCTTCCCAGACATCACAGTGTTGAAACCAGTGGGCCCGGTTTTCTTTTGGGTTTCTCAGACATAATGCCAGCTAACCAAAACTTGCCCTTTAACGGCAGTGCCAGGCAAGACACCCTTATCAGTTTCCAACCGTCACGGGTCGTGGAAAACCGTAATGAAATGCTAAGTGAACCGATAAGAACCGGAACTACACTCTAAAACCTTTAAACACTTGATTCTCAAAGTTTTAAACAACCTGATCGGTTCAAACCAACCAATAAACATTTACAAGTTCCACACAGAAATAAACCTGTCTATTACTTACGATACCACAAACAGAGCTTGAACCGATCGGTTTGCGGTTAAAATAATAATATTCTCGGTTGAACTGAACCGAGAAAACACTGTTTAAACCGAGAAATGAACCGAGCAGTAGGAGAAATCTCCGGAGCGACTGTTCAGTGAGGCGGAGTAAAGAATCTGACAGTTTCAGTTTGAAATAACACAGACAGAGTTCTCTAACCGAGCTCATGCTCAAAGTTCCATGCCTGGCATGGAATTTAACTATTTCACTTCCGGGGCAGTTCTAATGGTGTGACAAACTGCAATTGTCATAATATAGCAAGACTTCATGTTGTTTGAATAACATTTTAAAATCGGTCCCTAGTGTGTACAGGGCCTTAGTAGGGAACAGAGTTGCCGGCTCTCTATGGAGCTACTATTAGGGTTGGGGGAGGAGGGGCTGCCTACATGTACTGCCATTACAAGGGCAGTAAGGGGAGCCAAAGCATCTACGGAACTCAGGCTGGCACAAGGCATTAAGAAGGGGGAGAAGGACTTCTTTAAGTACATCAGGGAGAAAAGGAGCTGTAAGGACCACATAGTAAGGATTAGGAAGGAGGGGGGTTGGGTGGAAGCAGGGTATGATAAGGCGGAAGCACTAAATGAGTACTTCTGCTCAGTATTTACTAAAGAGAAGAGGGGGGTGACACCCAAGATGGGTGAAATGGCAGACGCAGGGGGGGAAGTGGTGACAGATGGGGAAATCATGGAGGGCAGAGTTCGAGAGGGTTTGAAGGCACTGAGGGTGGACAAGGCACCAGGCTCAGATGGCATCCACCCCAGGGTACTGAAGGAGCTGGCAGAGGTCCTTGCAGGACCTTTGGCAGACCTATTTAATGCCTCACTACATTGAGGTGTGTACCTAGGACTGGAGGATGGCTCATGTGGTGCCCTCCACAAGAGTGGCCCAAGGATGAACCGGAAACTACAGACCAGTGAGCCTCACATCCATCGTGGGTAAGCTAATGGAGACTATCCTGAAGGAGAGGCTGGTGGCCATCTTAGAGGCCAAAGGACTACAGGACAGCAGACAGCATGGCTTCATACGTGGCCGATCCTGCCAAACCAACCTGGTCGGGTTCTATGACTGGGTAACTAGGCAACTGGACAGGGGACATGCAGTGGATGTCCTGTATCTGGACTTCAGTAAGGCATTCGACTCAGTGCCACATGGAAGGCTGGGAAGGAAGTTAGTAGGCACAGGCGCAGGTGCAATGCTGGTGAGATGGGTAGGAAACTGGCTGCAGGGAAGGCAACAGAGGGTGGTGGTGGGTGGGGAGCTCTCACACCCAAGGGCAGTGACGAGCGGTGTCCCACAGGGCTCGGTGTTGGGACCAGTGTTGTTTGGGATATTCATTGCAGACATATCATGGGACATCAAGAGCAAGATCAGTCTGTTTGCTGATGATACCAAGGTTGGCGCGGTGGTGGATGACCTAGGGGATGGCAGGGTTGCAGGATGATCTGGCAAAGCTTGAAACCTGGTCAGACACCTGGCAACTGGGCTTTAATGCCAAAAAGTGCAAGGTGATGCATTTTGGGATGAAGAACCCAAGGAGGACTTACCAGCTAGGGGGAGTGCAGCTAGCCCAGACAGAGGAGGAGAAGGATCTGGGTGTGCTCATCACAGGGTCAATGAACAACTCGGCACAGTGTAGGAAGGCAGCTGCAAAGGCCAACAAAATGCTGGGTTGTATTGCAAGGGGTATATCCTCAAGGAGGGAGGAGGTGATTCTGCCACTGTATAGGTCATTAGTTAGACCACACCTGGAGTACTGCGTGCAGTTCTGGCGTCCGATATCTGAAAAGGGACATTAAGTTACTGGAGGAGTGCAGCGCAGAGGCGACAAAGATGATCAAGGGTCTGGGGACTTATCATATGAGAGGAGGTTGAAGGAGTTGAACATGTACTCACTGGAGGAGAGGAGAGACAGGGGGACATGATTGAAACCTTTAAATACATGAAAGGAATAAACAAGACAGGTACAGAGGGCTGTTCAAAGTAAGGAGGGAGGGCCACCAGGGCCATGATATGAGACTGGAGGAAGGTTCAGGAGGGAGATGAGGAGACACTTTTTACAGAGAGGGTGGTGGCTGGGTGGAATGCGTTACCTGCAGAAGTGGTATGCAGTAGAACAGTGGACTGCTTCAAACGAGGATGGGACAGGACAAGGGGGAGGGTTAATGAAGGGGAAGGGTGGAAGGGAGGGGCAGCTGCAGAATAAGGGGTGCTAGCTGCACATTCGAGCAGACTTGATAGACCTCTAGGCCTTTATCTGCTGGCAAATTTCGTATGTTCGTACCTTTACAGGCATGTATACATTTATCAGGCAAATATATATTATATATACTAGCCCCATACATATATACATGCCCATAGAGGTAATGGCAATATACACCCCCCCCATCCTAACGGTAGCATCAGAGAGCGCCTGCAGTCCCGTTCCCTACTTAGTGTCATCAAATTGTTATTTATAGGGGTGGGCCTGTAGTACTTGGCAGTTGCTTTGCTCATATCAGGAAGTTCTGAGCAGGGACTTATGAGTGTAAGTACTTTTTATCTCATACACAAAAAATGAATGCCTAGCTAAAATAGCTACTAGGGCAGGCAACTATGGTATGAGATGCCTGCCTGGAGCTTGTCAGACAGCAGATCTTTAAAGAGAACTTTTAGACTCATTCAGTATGCTGCAGTACCAATATCTGTGATACAATATAAACTACAAAAAAAAAGCCAACTCAGAAACATTACACATATTGAGAAGAGCACTTTCCGCAAATATCAAAGATCAGTACAGTACTAATTTTGCCAAACATGTCCTGGCTTAAAATGGGGTCCATTCTTGTTATGATACAGTGGATCCCACTTATTAGAATATCGGTTAAGGAACATCCCGCTTAACAACACTGTTCTGATGTCCCGATTATTCCCCATTCATTCCTATAGAAGTAAAGCCCGGTTACAGTAACAGTCAGACTGGTTAGAATCACATATTTTTGGTGTAACTGACATTCATACACTGTAACATTCAAGCTGACTCACCTCTCACCTTGCTCCCCTGCACTGTTGCTGGCTCATTAATGCTCACCCGGGGCATCGGCTAGGTGTTAATCATGCTCTCAGAAAAACTGCAAATCTCTGACTTTTGACTTGTATATCAACAAACTCGCCGAGTCAAAGAAAGCAGCAGAAAAGTTTTAGTTTCTATGTTGTGCCTGCTGTTGAAGTTTCTGTAAGCTGGGACTTGGCGACATATGTCCTAGATTTAGTTTTAGTTTTTACCTACTCCCTGTGCGATCCTGAGTTCTGTGAGACAATCATTAGTTTTAGTTTTACCTCCCTCCTGCACAATGCCAAGCTCTTCAAGGCGCTCCTCAGTTTTAGTTTTAACTCCCATCTTACTCCTCCCTCCTTACTTAGAGGCACCGAGAATACCAAGGAGCATGTCACTGTCCCCACTCAGACACTAGGCAGCAAAGGAAAATACCTACGTATTACCAAGCTCACCCTGAGTCACAGGAAGCAGCAGAAAATTCACACTGCTCCAGCTTTTAGCTTCATTAGTTTTAGATTTATCTCCCTCTTCTGCGATCTTGTATTCTGTAAGACACTCCAGTTTTTATGTTTGCCTGCACGCATGTGCAAGAAACATAGTGCCATCATCCAAATTTTCGGAGGTGTGTCACCCCCTCTTCCAATTCAGTCAGTGTGTTGGCAGGCGCGGCCTCAGTCCGCCAATGCATGCTGGAGCTGTCTATGACAGCTCCAAAATGCAGTGGCATACAGTTGAAAGGGGAAGCTATGCTTCAGTGAGCAGCGATAAGATATCGCCTGCTCATGCGCCAGCTCCCTACACAAAACACACACACCGCATACTGCGTGCATCCCCCACGCACACACTCTATTGCCGACAGCTCGCTCCCCCAAAGCCTTCCAAATGCCATGCTGGGTGCCCACCCCAGCGTGGCAACTCAATGGTATAGCTGACGGAGGTGCCCAATCCCGTGGGATCCGCCCCAACCAGTCGTCCCTTGTGCCCGCTGGGAGCCCACCCCAGCGGAAAAAGCTTCCGCCATGTTAAAAAAAAACGCTCCCACGCAGTCTTCCTGCCCCCCAATAACCCGCACTCCACCCACTGCGCACTTCTGCCTCCCCACCATACTTACTCCGGACCTCGCGCCGACGATTCCCTCGTGGACCGGAACATGTCTGCACTCTTTCAAAGCCGACCGCGAACTGAGGAAATGCCGGTAAGCTGTATAATGGGATAGATACGGTTTTTTCAACTTTGTTGCATATCTCAGGCATTTTCTGGAATTTTTGCACCAAATTTTCAACATGGGGTTTTTGGGACCCCTTCTCATGAATGATGTCACTGTCATGGCGTTATTCGGACCCGAAGGGTGATTTCGCAGTCACTGTGCGAAATCACCTTTCGGACCGATTAACAAAACGACACTGCCAGCGTTCATAAGATGGGCTCTCAAGAAGCCTATTTTGAAAATTTGGTGGAAAAATTCCAAAAAATGACTTTTACGAGCGTGCGTTGCGCAGTTCCTATGCAGGCTCGTAAGTTCGCGAATTTTCAATATTTTCACTCCAGATTTTCAACATTGCCATTTTACCACACCTTCTTATGAGCAGTACAGCTGTCATTTTTCACATCTCACCCAAAACGTGTTTCCGCCCATGTACCGCACGATGGCACAGTCGGTGTGCGAAATCAATGTACAGGACAAATTAAGAAAATCATAGTGACACTGTTCATGAGCAGAGGTCTTAAAATGGCTATGTTGAAAATTTGGTGAAAAAATTCCAAAAAATGACTGTTTTACGAGCGTGTGATGTACAGTTCATACGCACACTCGTAAGTTCGCGATTTCAATATTGTCACTCCAGATTTTCAACATTGCCATTTTACACCTTCTTATGAGTAGTACAGCTGTCATTTTTCACATTTCACCCAAAACGTGTTTCCGCCCATGTAGCGCACAATGGCGCAGTCGGTGTGCGAAATCAATGTACGGGACAAATTAAGAAAATCACAGTGACACTGTTCATGAGCAGAGGTCTTAAAATGGCTATGTTGAAAATTTGGTGAAAAATTCCTAAAAATGACTGTTTTACGAGCGTGCGTTGCGCAGTTCCTATGCATGCTCGTAAGTTTGCGAATTTAATATTTTCACTCCAGATTTTCAACATTGCCATTTTATTACACTTCCTTATGAACAGTACAGCTGCCATTTTTCATATGTCGCCCAAAATGTGTTTTCGCACAATGGTGCTGTTGGTGTGCGAAAGCAATGTTTGGGACAGATTAAGAAAATCACAGTTACAATGTTCATGAGCAGAAGTCTTAAATGGCTATGTTGAAAATTTGGTGATAAAGTCCATAAAATGACTGTGTTACGAGTGAGCATTGGCGCAGTTTCCACGCACCCTCGTTAAGTTCATGACTTTGTAATATTTTCAGTCCAGATTTTCACCAGTGGCATTTTTCCACACTTCCTTATGAACAGTACAGCTGTCATTTTTCACACCATGGCCAAAGTGTGTTTTCACACTTTCAGCGCAGAGATGCGTGGTCGCTGTGAGAAATCATTGTTCGGGACAGATAAAGAAAATCACAGTGACACTATTCATGATCGGAGGCACCAAAATGCCTGAGTTGACAATCTGCTGTAAAAATCCCCAACCCTAATTATAATACGAATTATGCGTTACACAATTTTTAATATACGCTAAATGACTTCACCATTTTTTTTAATATTTTTACTGCAAATTTGCAACATTGCCATTTTTTACACCTCCCATGAACAGTACAGCTGTCATTTTACATCCTGTTCAGAATGTTTTTGCACCTGTGGTGCTAAATGCCGTAGTCGCTGTGCATAAGCAGCTTTCGGCTAACAAACTGATATTCCCCCTGTTCATGAGGTGGGGTCACAAAAAAAACATGTTGAAAATTTGGAGTGAAAATACCAACAAGCGCCGGAGGTATTAGGGTTTCAACCATAACACCCAACCCTGTAGAGAATGACAGGCATAAGGGATGTGACTTGGGATTCTTGCCTGTAATGCTCATACCATTCCACACCCTGCAGCCAGTGAGAGGCATCGAGGTATGCCTTGGACTCTTCGGCCCCAAAGTTCACCCCATTCTCCTATATCGCACCCATCTCACCGTATTTCCTAATGGAATGGGATGCGCATAAGGGCCAAAGACCACAAGGAACACCGTGACACTTGTTAGTGTCTGTAGGGTGGGGTGTGGTGAAATGGTGTGGCCATTATGCCCGACAACCCAAAGGCACACCCCAATGCCTGTCACTCTCTGCAGGGTGGGGGTGGGGTTGGTGTCAGTTCAATACTTCACTGCCATTCCTATTACGCAGCTCTGTAACTTCTACACTACCACTGCCAATGCCAGCAAGCAAACATTCAGCATTGACAAATGCTTGTTTAATGTATTGTACTGTAATGAAGCCCATTTATACCAGGTGCGTTACACTACTGCCACTGTGTGGTGAACATGTGGTACTACTGCAGCCCACATTTAGGAACAGCCCGCTTATAACAACATTTTATGCTGGCAAATAAGGTGTTCTTATAAGTGGGCTCCACTGTATTACAGAACCCTGAACATTTGAGCACAATCTGAGAGAGTGACCAGTACTATGCAATTACTCGTTCAGCTGAGCCTTCAATCCACTACAGACCAGCGTTTTAGACATCCATTACAGCGAGTCAATGTAGCATGCCTAAGAAGTAGCATAACAGAATTAGGGTTACCACCTTTTAAGATGCCCAAAGTGGGACATTTCTTAATGAAACTAAATTTTTCGCATGACAGTACAGAAAATAGACTTGTTTTCTCTAAATAATTAGAATTAAGGCTAACTATTGTAGTTTCTTAGTGGCTTCTTTTGTTTATTATCATTTTAAGGTATTTTAGTTAAGGTATTATAGTTTTCTGCAATGTTTAATGGAAAGTTAGAAAATAGTTTTTCTACTATAAAGTCAGGACAAGTAGTATTTTTCATGTTTTTTTGCAGGACACAGCTGCCCAAATCAGGACTGTCCTGCAAAAATCAGGACAGGTGGTAACCCTAAACAGAATGTCAGTTTACAAGTACAGCAGAATGTGTAAACAATACAAAATGACAGATAATTTTCTATTTATTTTTTTAATCCCACCAGGGCATATGCATGCATGCTAAATAAAGCCCAAAAGTCTGTGAAAAGCATCATGGCTATCCTTGAACACCAAACAAATGCTGTTTTTTACTTTAATTTTCAGAAAAACACCATTTCATAAACACAATAACACACTCAGACCTGTGGGCTGCGAGGTGCGAGACGCAACCATGATAAAAATAACAACAAGGAGATCAGCCAGACAGATGGTGCAGGCAAAGTGGTAATTAATTCAGCAGGAATAAATCTAACAGAAGCACAGTCACGTACTGGCTAGGCAGAGGATTCAGTTTCATCCCATCCCCTCCAATAAACACCTTCACAACTGAAGCTGAATTATACTAGATATTTAGAAAAATTAATTTAAAATACTTCTTTGGAAAAAAGGACAACACGGGATACCTTGCTACTACAGAAACTGCCCAGACTGCCTCACAACTGGCCACTGCAACTACACAGAGAGAGGACCTGAGCTTCTTCATGGATGCTATAAACGACGAAAGAGAATCACTGACTGTCAATTTACTTGATTCGGATACACTCTCCTTTTCTGGAGTACAATATTTGCAAGTGTAAGCCCCCTACAAATGGGGGTTCCCGAAAGTCTTCCTTGAACTTGCCTAAAACGCTCACTGCCAGGCTCATGTCCTGCGTTTTAGCAGTTTAAATGTATTGCCAGAGAGTGCCTGTATAGCCTCTGTGAACTGTCTCTAAGAGCTGCCTGGATTGCAGTCATAATTAATCTGACAGCAAGCTCTGTTAGAAGATGTACTTGTTTGCTGATCATTTGTTAGAGTAGTAATAACATTGCAGTTTGTTCTAACCTGCCTTCTTTGCAGCATAGTCAGTTCTGTTTGTTTCCATCATCTTGGTCCTGGACTGCAGAATGGGCCAATCAGTACATTTAGGACTCTAAAATGGAGCCTGCCTACAGGGGCTTGGTGGGGCCAAAACTTGTAGGAATTGTAGTTTTGGGCTTTTGGCACCTAAAATAACCTGGAGAGGGAGCCCTTATTGTGACTGACAGATCAGCCAACTGAACCTTTTGGATCTTGGGGAAAGTCCCACATTGCTTGCAGTTTCAGTTAGATCCGAGTTGGGAAGTGAAGAAGTAACAGCTCGAGATAGTTCGAGCAGCAATCCATAGTGGATCTGCGCGGGAGAACTGTGGAAAGACCTGAATTTGGCCTGCATGCCTGCCTGCTGTTCCTGAGGGGGAACGTGTGCTTTTTTCGGACTGAATCTGAATTTGGAGAGCGAATTAAGCCACTGAATTGTGACAAGGCTTTAACCTGAAGATGACCGAAGATTTGCTGAATGCGACTGCCTGTCAGGACTTCGAGATAGTTCGAGCAGCAATCCATAGTGGATCTGCGCGGGAGAACTGTGGAAAGGCCTGAATTTGGCCTGCATGTCTGCCTGCTGTTCCTGAGGGGGAACATGTGCTTTTTTCGGACTGAATCTGAATTTGGAGAGCGAATTAAGCCACTGAATTGTGACCAGGCTTTAACCTGAAGATAACCGAAGATTTGCTGAATGCGATCGCCTGTCAGGACTTCCAGCTACCTCTGAACTCCCAGATTGTGCAGAGACTCTGTAATTGCGACTGGAGAGCCATTTGCTTCGTACAGTGGAACTTCCTTACATGTGAATGTGTTGTATGCTTATAGTGGGTCGTGATTTGGTTCTCCACTGTGTGCCTGAACTGTTTTGCTTGCTGGAGGCTATATCCAGCTCCATGGACTAAATCCGTATCCATTTCCGTTTGCCTGGGCCCTGCTACACTGGCCCAGCCAGAATACCTACTATGTAGAGAAAGTCATTGACAAGAGACTGGCCTGGAGATCAGCCCCCTGCTCAATGCCTTGAACAGGAACCATGCCTCGGTGATTCGTGTGGGCCCTGCTTCTCCGGGCACTCCAGCTCAACAGCTTGCAGTCTCGATTTCATCCTGCCTGTGTCTAGTATTGGGTATCATAAGTAAACATCAGGGTAGCTCCCTGCAACAACAGCTAAATCTAAAAGTGTTGTCATCCGATTGTCTTGTTGCCTTTTCTTTCACGAAATGAGCCCTCCGGCTCCGGATTACAAATAGTGTGAGTTGTGCATGTTGCTTTCTTCCATCACAGGGCCCCAACCAGCTGCAATGTTCCTGGCTAGCCCACCGTTTTCCTACCTGGGTACCCAGAGTTTGTGACTGTGTAGGGACTCTCAACTGCATGCATAACTGTCTGATTAATATAACTTTTAAGCAAATCAACCTGATTACGCCCTTCCCTTATTCAAGTCCCCTGAATAAATCATATTTAACTTTGTTTGCATTTAACCAGATTGTGGTTCCAGTTTGTGCCAAAAGTATTGTACTGTTGCTATTTGCTGTGCTTAACCTTATTTTACAGAGGATCCCCGGGGTCGAGCTAGAGGAACCAGCCCTGGTGGTACATGCAAACAGTGTGGGTAATTGCCTGGTGAATAAGGGTCATTGTGAAAGTAATTACTGTAGATTGTTCAGGCCACTAGAAGGGAAAGAGGGGGGGTTACAGTGTCCCAGAGGGCTGTGCCCAGGTTAGCTTGACCACTAACAACCCTAACCCGCACCCGTTTCATTACCCAGGCCCCTTAACCTGCTACTAGCCAAGCAGAAGGGTAGTAGCCACCTAGGGGTTACATAAGAACCTGGAAGACAGTAACAAAATTTCTTCATATGAGGATGGGGTTAATGATCTACGTTTAAACCCCTCCCCCCCAACTGGGTAGAGCTTACAGATGGGTACAGTTCGTGCCCCAGAAGATAGTTAGCTGGGAATGGTGGTATGGTGATGAAAAGGTTTATCCCGGTCTGCCACTGGGACCTGCTGTAGGTGGGAAGTCACCAGGAGGCAGGAGTGAAGGGGAGTTTGAGTTTGGGAGAGGTCAGGAGAGGAGGAAGGGGACAAGAGTGGGGGCGATTGCCCACTCGAGTCAGCCGCAGTATTTTTCCAGGCTGAGGTGTGAGAGGAATCCTGTGGGAGGACATGGTGGTGGCCATAGTTCTGGCCCTGTGTGAGACACCCATGTCATGCCATCTCGGTGGGATTAGAGCAAAATGCCCTGCTGGGACCGTTGCTTGAGAGTAAGGTACAAGGTAGAGCCAAAAAGGGACGCAGTAAGAGGGGTTCCGTTGGGAGCTTCCAGTCTTGAAGCCCTACGGAGAGAGAGAGAGAGAGATAAGACTGAGAAGAGATGAGGTATTGCTGGCCACCAGTTGGGGACGTGTAGCCCATAAGTCATGAGGACAGTCACCCATGGGAAGCCACAGGAAGCCGAAATGAGAGTTGCCTCAGTGTGCCAGTGAAATAGGACCCAGGACGGAGTTAGTGGCCCCAGATGAGAGACCAGTCAGTTCTGGGGGGGACAAAGATGTCAGTGAGTGCCAGGACATGATGCGCTGTGGAGCCCCATCGGCCCGTAATACTAGAGGATTCTGAGTTGCCCGAGTTATGGGGATGTCCAAATCATGCCCCATGAAGTATATGCTAATGGTGTGAACTGTTTTTTTTATGTGAACAAACATTGGTAATCCCATTTAATTACAAACTGAGGAACACTCCATGGAGCAAAAAAAAAAAAGTCAATGGGTTTGAAGTAGACAACACATGTAATCTTGGATCGCTATGATCCCTTGGCACACGTTAGCATCAGTTCACATAAACAAACAGTTCTCACATACTTCATGGGGTGTGATTCTGACATCCCCACAACTCGTACAGCTTAGAATCCTCTAGTATTACAGGCCGATATGACTCCGCAGCTCATCTCTTCCTGACACTCACTGACATCTTTGTCCCTCCGGAACTGATTGGCCTAAACTCTGTCCTGGGTCCCATCTCACTGGCGCACTGCCGCACCTCTCATTTCGGCTTCTTGTGGCTTCTCATGGGTGACTGTCCCCATGACTTACAGGCAACACCTCCCCAAGTGGCGGCCAGTAACATCTGATCTCTTCTCGATCATCTTTCTCTCGTGGGACTTCAAGAATGGAAGCTCCACACAGAGCCCCTCCGACTGCTTCACTATTCAGCTCAACCTTGTACCTTACTCTCGAGCAACGGTCCCAGTGAGGCATCTTGCTCAAATCCCGAGGTGGCATGACCTGGGGGTCTCACATGGGGCCTGAACTGTGGCCACTGCCACGTCCTCCCACAGGATTCCGCTCACAGCTCACCTGGAAAAATTACTGCGGCCGACTCAAGTGGGCAATCGCCCCCACTCTTGTCCCCTTCCTCCTTTCTCAACCCCTCCAGAACCTGAACTCCCCTTCTCTCCTGTGTACCTCCCTTATATCCCTCCCACCTCCTGGCGACCTCCTGCCTATAGTAGGTCTTAAGTGCAGCACGGGATTAACCCTTTCATCACCATACCGCCATTCCCAGCTATCTCCTGGGGCACAAACTGTACCCAGCCTTAGGCTCTACGTAATGGGGGGTTACATGCAGAACAGCTATAACCAGCTACGTAGGGCTCTCAAAATAGGTTGTTCCGGCCTCAAGGCTGCATACCATGGATGTTATGTAAATACCCAGTACCTCCGTTACTGTAAACTCTCTATCAATGGAAATCTGTAATGTATGTATGTCTTAGCCCTTTTACTGTATACTCTATAACACAGTGAACCTGCAATGTATGTATTTCATCCTGTGTCCCTCCACCCTATTTTTCCCCCCCGGACGCAGCTGGAAACGAGTGGTTCTCCGCTCAGTATGCCTGCCTGGTTAAACTCTTAAATAAATAAATAAAATATAACAGGCAGAAACAGCCATGGACAGCAATGTAGTGAGTAACACAGACATTAATTTCACTGTAGTTGAACAGACTTATTTGTTGGAAAATATCTGTAGTTATTTATTTCAACAGTCTGACCAGGAAATACACACTGAGCCGAAAACAGCTAGTTTCCAGATGCATCAAGGGAGTATGGAAGATAATACAATAAATGGACGATAGTACGGAAGGAGGAAAAACAGTAATTAACAGATACACAAAAAAAAAATAGTATATACAAGCAGATGCAATATATCAGAAGAAGAATCTTAAAACATTGCAGGGCAAAACAGTACAACAGGATGCTTGTGGTAGATAAGAAAAAATTACTCACCGCAGTAATCTTGTTTCTTCCAAGGTATTCTTCAATATGATTAACTCTAGCAGTCAGCCTTCTGAGTTGCACTACCCCAGAGATGAATGGAATTTATGCAAATGATGGAACATCTATTGGCTCATGCCACCATTTAAACTGCTACTCTTACCAACTATTGCATTCTATAATGCTCAGATTTCACTGGAGCCTGCAGGGTGATTCCCCTAAGCTATGCTAACTGTATTAATAAAATAATTAAACTTTAAAAAGTCCCTTTCAAAATCTGTCAGATAGGACCATTATAAGAAAAACAGGGCCCCTTGGTTTTAAACACAACTTGACCAGTGTAAGATCTTTATAACAAACAAAGGATAAGAGATACCAGCTGTAATGCAGAGGCTAACTGGTTCTGGAAGGGGAGGTAGGGTGGGTGAGTTAATCATACTGAAGAGTACCTTGGAAGAAACAATATCATTGCAGTGAATAATTTTTTCTTCTAACCCCAGGGATTCTTTAATATGATTAACTCTAGCAGACTACCAAACAGCACCTTTGGAGGAGGGGCCCAGAACCTTATTTTGGAAAAAGGCTCTGCAGCACTGCTGTGCCAAACCTAGCATCACTTCTGGATTGGGTATCCAGACTGTAATGCTTTGTGAAAGTATGTACTGTTCTTCATGTAGCTGCTTTGCAAATTTCCAATAAGGGGACATCCCCGGCAGCTGCAACTGTAGCAGCTGTACCCCTTGTTGAATGTGCCCTCAGGCCTACTGGGGGCTCCTTACCAGCTTTACTGTAACAGAACTGGATACATGCACTATCCAGCATGTAGTGGCCCTTTCTGCAGCTGACTTTCCTTTTCCCACATCCCCATAAGTCAGGAACAACTGCTGTTTGTCCTGCCTGTGGGCCTTAGTATGATCAAGGTAACAGCTGAGAGCTCTCTTGACATCCAGGCTGTGCTCACCTGAACTAGAGTGTTCAGTGAAGAAGACTGGCAAAGTGATTGACTGGTTTAAGTGAAAGTCAGAACCACCTTTAGAAGAAATTTCCTATTGGTTCAGAGTACCACTTTGTTTGTGTGGAATGAGATGTAGTCCTGCTCTATGCACAGGGCTTGTAACTTACTTATTCTTCTAGCCGAAGTGATGGCCACTAGGACTATGACTTTCTGTGTGACAGACTTCAAATGTGCTGTAAACATGGGCTCAAATGGAGGTTCCATGAGCTTGGCAATGCAAATATTGAGATCCCATGAGGGCATCGGTTCCCTGTGGGGAGGATGCAAATTTACTAAACCCTTGAAAAACGTCTTGAAGATAGGGTTAACTGTCATAGAAGTTCCCGTACCAGCTGATAAATAGGCTGAATCTGAAACCAGGTGAACCTTAAGGGTAGTAGGCTGTAGGCCTAATGAGTGCAGGTGTGTCACATAGTCCAGAAGGACTGACAACTCTGCCTGTTAGGGTAGGACCACAATGGTATTGCACCAAATAGAGAATCTCTTTCACTTGTAAGCATGTCTTTTTAGTTGATGGTTTCCCTAGAACTCCTAAGGACCCTTAGCACACCTTTAGAGAGAGGTGTAGATTAACATATTCGAAGTCCTCAAGAGCCATGCTTTGAGTGTGAGGGACTTGAGATTTGGATATAGGATCCTCCCTTGTGAGGAGGTCAGAAGATTGTGCCTCTGAGGGAGGTGTATGAGACTGGCCACTGACAGGGACAGCAGGAGTGAGTACTAGGGCTGCCTGGCCCAATCTGGAGCTATCAGGATCATGGCAGCTGGCTCGAACCGGAGTTTGTTCAGGACCCTGAGTAACAGAGGAAATGGAGGAAAAGCATATAGTCTCTTCCCTGACCAATCTAGCACCAGTGCATCCATGGTCACTGTGCCCCTTGCCGGTGGCCTGCAGCAGAATTTTGGCAACTGATGATTCTCTTCCGATGCGAAAAGATCTATTTCTGGGGTGCCCCACCTTTGAAATATAACCTCCAACACCTGTCTGTTGCGGCTCCATGCGTGGTGGTTTTGGTTGATTCCGCTGAGTGCATCTGCCTGGGTACTGTCTTTCCTGGGAGGTGGGCAGCCACCAAGAATGCTTGTAAGGAGTAAGTCAGACTCCATACTAAGTAGGTCGGATCTTGTCCATCCTTGCTTGTTGATGTAATGCCTTGTGGTGGTATTGCCTGTCTTGATTTGTTCCACCCTGTCTTTTATCAGAGAAGCAAAGGACTGCAGTGCCAGAAGTACTGTCCTGAGTTCCAAAAGATTTATGTGCAGTAGTGACTCTGCTGGGGACCATGTGCCATGCACTGTGTGTTCCCCCATCCCAGGAGGGAAGCATCTATTGTGAGATCCAGAGATGGAGATTCCTTTTCGAATGGAACTCCCGCTCTCAGGTTGGATCTGTCTTGCTACCACTGGAGGGCCTGTATGAAAGGCCTTGATAATGGCACCATTTTGGAAAGAGGGTCGTTCCTTTGACACCAGTGTGATCTGAGGTGGAACTGAATATCCCTCATCTGAAATCTGCAACCCCAACAATTGTAGAAAGCACCTTGCTGGCCTTGGCCTGTTGAGAGTGAAAAATCCTGCTAGTTGCAGGATGTTGTTCACTCTGTTCAGAGGAAGGAATGCCTTTCCTTGCAGGGTGTCCATCTCTGCCCCTTTGAAGTGAAATACCTGTGTAGGTTGTAGTAAAGATTTTTGGGAGTTTATGAGAAACCCCAGTGACTCCAGTGTAGACTTGGTGCACCTGAGTTTTTTTTTGTTTTTTTTTACCTGCTGTGGTGATGGACCGACTAGAAACACAGAAGCTGACAGCAGATAAAGACTGCCAGGCTCGGCTCTACCACGCCGGTTCGACATCTCTAATGTCGACCAGCGTTACAGTGACAGGAATCATGACGACCGCAAATTGCGGTCGACATGATTCCTTACCGAACTCTGGTCCTGTCTTTCTTTCAGGGATCCACCCCCGCACCACCCGACTAAAGTTGTTAACTCCAGTCGGAATTAACTCGGGCCGGGGGTGCAGTACCAGGAGACAGCATGCCCCTGTCTCGGGCACACCATACAGCAACCTGTCGGCAAAGTGTCGATTTTCCCGACAGGAGTGTAGTTCGCTGTATTGGTGTTGCCGTATGGGGGGCATACAGCAAGGCCCATCAAGTCTGCCCATTTTTTTTTTTATACCTGATTGATGCTGCCAAATGTCTACACTTAACACTGGCCTATGTTATTCTTTCTCATCTGTATAATTCCCTTGTGTCTATCCCATGCTCTTTTGAAGCCTTGCACTGTACTCATTTCCACTGCTTCCCATGGCCGACTGTTCCATGCGTCCACCACCCTCTCCGTGAAAAAGAACTTTCTCACATTACTCCTCAAACGGCCTCCCTCCAATCTCATGTCATGTCCTCTTGCCTGATATTTTTCTTATACTGAAACATGTTAGCCTCTCACCTTGTTTAGGCCTTTAAGTTATTTGAAGGTTTCTATCGTATTTCCCCTCTCCCTCCTTTGCTCCAGGGTGTACATACTGAGGTCCTTCAACCTGTCCTCATATGACTTCTGTTGCAGCCCCTGCACCATTCTGATTGCCCTTATCTGGACTGTTTCAATCCTGCCAATGTCTTTTTGCAGGTGTGACCTCCAGAACTGGACACAGTACTCCAGCTGGGGCCTAACCAGTGTCTTGTAAAGAGAGATCACTACCTCCCTCTTTCAGGTTGTGATACCCCTACTGATGCATCCCAACATCCCTCTAACTCAGCCTCTCCCCACTGCCTTTGTGGTCTGCCTGGAGGCTTTTAGGTTGTCAGTGATGATGATGCCCAAGTCCCTTTCTTCCCTTGTGGCTGTCAGCAACTTCCCCCTCTGTCCTATAGCTAGCTTCAGAGTTTCTCCTCCTTATGTGCACGATTTTGCACTTTTTAGCATTAAACTTGAGTTGCCACTCTTTGGACCATTTATCTAGCTTTTCCAGGTCTCATCTCATCCTACCCACCCTATATGGGTCATCCACTCTGTTGCAGATCTTGGTGTCATCTGCAAACAGGCTAACCTTACCCTCCAGTCCAACCGCAATATCACTGATGAAGATAGTGAAGAGAACTGGCCCTAGGACAGATTCCTGTGGCACCCCACTTGTGACTTGCATTTCTTCTAACTGGATACCGTTAACCACCACTCTCTGCTTTCTGTCTGTCAGCCAGTTTGTTACCCAGTTGACCAATTTTTGACCTACCCCTAGTCTTCTTAGTTTATTAATCAATCTTCTATGCAGAACAGTATCAAAAGATTTGCTGAAGTCAAGGTAGGCCACATCAGCTGCACCCCCTTGATCCACCTCCCAGGTAACCCAGTCAAAGAACTCTAGCAGAGTAGTCTGACAGGATCTTCCTGCTGTAAATCAATGTCGTCTTGGATCCTGTGCCCCTTTGGTTTCTAGGTGTTCCACAATCCTTTCCTTAAGGAGTGTCTCCATGATCTTTCCAATGACCGAGGTAAGACTAACTGGCCTGTAGCTGCCTACTTCCTCCTTGCTGCCACTCTTATGAAGTGGGATCATATGGGCCCTCCTCCAGTCCCCCAGGACCTCTCCTGTGTTTAGTGACTCAGTAAACAGTTCTGCCAAAAGCTTTGCTAGTTCTTCCCTTAGCCCCTTTATTATCCTGGGATGCATGCCATCCAGTCCCATAGCTTTGTCCACCCTAAGCTTATTGAGCTCTTGCAGGACCCTTTCTCTTGTAAAGGGTCCTGTGTCCACCTCCATTCCTCCTGTGTCTAAGGTGTCGAGCCGAGGGCCCTGCCCTTCCTTCTTCTCCATGAACACTGAGCAGAAGTATATATTCAGGTTGGATGCCCTTCCCTGGTCATCCTCCACACATTCCCCCTTTTCCCCCTTGAACTTAGCAATTCCCCCTGTAGACTTTCTTTTATCACTATTATATCAGTAGAAAGTCTTGTTACCTTCCTTCACTGTTTGTGCCACTGTTTCTTCAGTTTTGGTCTTTGTCTGCCTCACAACTCTCCCTGCTTCCCTTAGTGAACTCTAGTACGCCTCTCTATCTTCGTCCTTTTGTGTTCCTTTGTATTTTTGGAAGGCCAGTCTTTTGGCCCAGACCTTCTCAGCTACTGTTTCTGAGAACCAAAGTGGTTTCTTCCTTCTTTTGCTTTTCCTTTTTTCCCCTCAAGCATTGGCCTGTTACTTCAAGTACTGTGTTTTTAATCTTAGCCCACTGTGCCTCTACTCCCCTTCCTGCACGGTTTCTTGCTAGGGCTATTTTAATGCTCTCACCACCTTCTCAAAGTCAGCTCCTCTAAAGTCTAAGATTTTAGCCCCTGATTGGGTTGTCTGTGTTCCTGTGACCATGTTGAACCATACCATGTGATGGTCACTGGTCCCCAGATACCCTTCGACATGGAGATCTGTAATCCTTTCTCCATTTGTCAGTACGAGATCTAGGATAGCCCTGTCTCTTGTGGGATTTTGTACTAGTTGTTTTAGGCCCTCCCCCTGGAGGGAATCCACTAAGTCTCTAGTTCGTGCTGATGCTCCAGTTGGTACTGTCCAATCTGCATCTGGCATGTTAAAATATCCCATCGCAGAACCTCCACCTTTGCTGCCATTTTTTGTATATTTTCTACCAAAATTGTGTCCATTCCCTCTCCCTGGTCAGGAGGTCTGTAGACTACTCCAGTTCATATGGCTGTGTCGTTTCCCATTTCCAGGGTGAACCACAATTCTTCTGACCCTCCTATGTATTCTGCATTTCTGTTGCTTTTATATTTTCTTTGACATAAAGGGCCACTCCCCCATCTCTTTACCCCTCCTGGTCTCTTCTGAACATTATGTAGCTGGGTACCATAGTCTCCCACATGTGGTTGCTAGTGAACCATGACTCGCTTATGGCTACTATGTCCAGTTTGGCCTCTGTGATTGTTGCCTCCAGGTTTGGAAGCTTATTTCCCAGACTTCAGGCGTTTGTGTACATGATTTTCCATTGAGCAGTTGGCAGCTTGTTAGCTACGTGTGGAGGTCTGATACTCCCCATGTGTGCTTTTTGGGGAGTTGGGCCTTTCCCCCTCATTTGCCAGCGTACCTGATGCATTCAAATGTTGAACTTCTGTTTGACTGCTAGCTGAGGGGGAGAGGTGCCATCATCCTCAACTGATGAAATGGATGTTGCATCCCTCTCCCCCTTTACTAGTTTAAATTCCCTGCAAAAATATCAAATTTCTGTCCCAATGTACCGACTCCCTCCTTGGTCAGATGCAGGCCATCAAATCTAAAGAACTTTCACTCCCAAAAATTGCGCCAGTCCCCTACAAATTTGTGCCCCTTTTCCTGGCACCAGTCCTTGAGCCAAGTGTTTAGCTCCCTTATTTCCCCTTCTCTGATCCTCTGCCCATCTGGCCCCTTCTCCCAGATCGGCAGAATCTCAGAGAAGGAGATGCTGGACAAAATGGATGACAGTCACTCACCCAGCCTGGTCAGATGTTCCTTGGTTTCTATAATGGACCTGCAGGAGAGATCGTTCGTTCCTATATGTACTGGGACGTTGATGTTTTCCCCTGCTTTCTGTATGATTTTTGCAATGCGGTTTGTGTCTCTCCATGCAGATGTACCTGGGAGGCATTTGCCCGTTACCCCTGTCTGGAGGTAGGAATCAACTCCTCGACTCATGGAATCTCCTATGATCAGTAGTTTTCTGGCGTTCTTTTTTGCTTTTTTCATTTTGGTCCCTATTAAGGGTGTTTCCTGAAGTGTTTCCTGCTGTTCTGTAGCATCCTCTGCCCCTCTGTTTGATTTGTGAGACATACTGCCCTTTACCCTTTTACTTGATTCAGGGGATATAGGCAGATTATCTGTTTGAAGTTGTTACTGGCTGTTTGGATATGTTGCGATGTGTTTTAGGTACTGGGGTGCCTGATTTGCCTCTCCTAACCATCAGCCAACCTCCCAGACCAACTGCCTTCTGTGGTCGAGGTGGTTCAGCTGGCTGCTGGGGTAATGGCAGGTGATTCTTGTCATACCATCCCCTCCTTAGATCGCCGATGGTCCAGTACGTGGGGCAGTGTACTATGCCCTGTATAGCTGCCCTGTTGAAGACTGTTCCGCAGGTACGACAGTTAACAATACCCATCATGGTTGGATCTTTAATTTTCCTGGACAGACCAAAGATTTTATCTATATATATATATATATATTTTTTTTTTGGCTTTACAGTATTTGTGTTTCCCCTTTCTGTGAGAAGCCTCCACCCTTTCCTGGTGTCCACAAGAAATGGCACTACGGTGCTACCCTATAAAAAAAGAGTAGCAGGGGGTGGTTGGGGATGAGGGTGGCTGGGTGCTTCCCCTGCCCAAAATGGAGAATCAGTGGATGAAAGAAATATCCTGTGGAGGTCAGCTCTATTGAACAGAAAACCAATCAGTCAGAATTGCAGCCTGCAATTCCTTTCCCATGTACCCCTCTCACTGAGCCAACCTGTAGTGTTTTGGCAGCTGATTAGTACAAGAAACCTGTTTTGGAGTTCTTGGTCACAGATCCCTTCGCTTGTCTAGGTAAGGGAACACTGCATTACCCTGCTTTCTCAGATGTGCCACCACTGTTGTCAGGCACTTTGTAAATGCTCTGGAAGCTGAGGTCAGGCTGAATGGCAGGACTGAGAATTGGTAATGTCATGAAGGTAGTCTGAACCTGAGGTACTTTCTGTGTGACTCCCTGATAGGTATGTGGAAGTAGGCATCCTTTAGATCCAGTGATGCCAGCCAGTCTTCTTGCTGGAGTGTGGGAAGAATCATTGCCAGTTACCATCCGGAACTTTGGCTTTGTTGAGTGCCTGTTTAGAGCTCTTAAGTCTAAAATGGGTCGCCACTCCCTGTTTTTCTTCAACATTAGGAAGTATCTTGAATAGGGAATCCTTTCTCCCTTTGGGAAAGGGGTACTGGTTCCACTGCTTTTGCTACCAGTAGATTGGACACCTCTTTTTCCAAGAGTGCCCTTTCTCTAGGGGTTGATGGTCTGGAAAACCTTGTTTTTAGTTTTGGGAATGTTTTTAAACTTAGGGCCAGTCCCTGACTCACCACTTCCAGCACCCATTTGTCTTTGGTGATGGTTTTCCACGCCTGAAAGTGATGAGTCAGCCTCCCCCTACTGGTAATGGGGAGGCGACCGTGACTGGCACATCAAGGGTTCTGCTTTGTTTGGGTTGCAGTCCATGGGGATTGGTCCCCTTGCCTGGAGCCCTACGGCCCCTTCCCCTAAAACAGGCCCTCTGATGGTGGTAAACCGGGATAGCCTGGGCCTGAAAGAAGGGCTTGCTGTAACCCCTACCTCTACCTCCCCTTCCTTGGGTTCTGTAGGAGGTTGATCCCCTTTCCTTTTATTCCTGTAGGTGGTCTTGTATTCATCCACCTTCTTTATATAAGCCTCTGTCTTATCACCAAAGAGGGAGTTATTCTTTACAGGAAAATCCATGGCCTTATTCTGGGTGTCCTGTGTTAAATTTATTGCCCTAAGCCAGGCCAATCTTCTGAGAGCCACAGTTAGTGTCATCCACCTGGCTGCATTATCATTGGCATCTACTGCCATATGAAATTGATATTTTGTGGCCTCCAAGCCACATTTTGCTGTCCCCCACAAGATCAGCTGTCAATCCAGTCGATGCTTTATCTGCCATAGCCATGACAGAAGTCCACAATGATGTTTGGTACTGAGCAGCATAAGCCATATAATTGGCCTGCTTGATGCCCAGTGTTGTGACCAAGTAGCCTTTCTTGGCCATGCTATCCCAGCTTTCTTGAGTCTTTCTCTGGAGAGTGGGTAGCTAGAGGTACCTCTGCCCTGTCACAGGCCACTGCCTGCACCACCCTATCAGAGGCAGGATGTGAAAGCAGAAACTTTGCACCTAGTGGGTCAAGCTGATATTTTCTGTCAGCCTTTTTATCCACTGGGGGAATGCTATTTGGAGTCTCCAGAATCTTAAGGACATGTTTCTTTAGAAATGTGTTAATAGGGAGTAACATCCTTTCCGTGGGGAGTTAACCCCATCATCTCCATGAATTTGTCCTCCTCCTCATCCTGCACAGATTCGTGTGTGGTGATATCCAGGGCATCCACCATCTGCTTCACAAAAGTGAAGTGTGAGGAATAATCCTCTGGCACCCTGGGTGGAGAACCAAAATCTTGTTCTGGGGATACTTCATGTTCAATAGGATCTTCATCCTCTTCTTCCTCCTCATATTCTTCATATGAAGGTTCAAGGATCATTGGAGCTGATCCTTGAACCGAGGAAACCACCGGAATTGTAGTTGGAACCGTAACCAGAACCGATGGTTCCCCTAGAATTGGTTGCAGTTGAACAGCTGTTTGAAGGCTTGTAAAACTTTTAGAGCCTGTGCCACAGCCTCTGCTGTGGGCATACAAGACTTGGTAACCGACAGCCCTGTTGGCTTTCTAGCCTTGGGTATGGTATTTTTCTTTTTGTCTTTCTTTTTTGCTAGTACCGGATCTTCCACCAGTTCTGTGACTCTTTTTCCTTTGGATGTTTCACCTTTTTCAGGGGCGGTATTATTTACATCCTTAGGTCTTTCTTTGGCTAGATCCAAAGTGTCAGCTGTTGGATCCGGAGGAGCCATTTTTTTTTTTAAAGCACTTTAGAATTTTTTCAGTTTTTTTTCTGGGAAAGTCTTGCAAATTTCACAGTTAGTCTGAAAGTGATCAGCTCCCATGGAAAATAAACACAGATCGTGTTTGTCAGCTTGAGCAAAGACTTTCCCACACTGGGCACAGTTTTTAAACCCAGTAGGCCCGGTCTTCTTTTTTAGGCTTATCGGACATGCCCAAAAGTACTGTATTAGAAACCCAAAATAATTATAAAATAGGACTTAAGTCCAGTTCCCAACCGACAAATCGGTACAATTAAAGTGGTAAACTATCGTGGTCAGTTCCTGAACCAAGGAAAAGACCGCTAAAATAAAATTCAAACAGAAACTGCTTCTAACACAAACAGAACCTAAACTTAAGTTCTAAAATAAAAAACTCCTTAAAATAAGACAATAAAATAACCGGTTCCTCAACGGTTTCAAGGAACCGATGAGGAACTGCAAAACTGAAGTAAAACTTAATCAAAACTAACTAAAACTAGCATTAATTATAAACTAAAAATAAAGGCAGCAAATACAAAAGATAAAACATTTATACTTATAAAGGATGAAAATAAATGTTTTTGAAGGTCTCGCCGAGGAACAGTCTCTGAGGCATCTAACTAGGCAGGCAGAGAAAGAAATCTGAGTATTACTGAACGCAGCAGTTGGTAAGGGCAGCTGTTTGAATGGTGGCATGAGCCAACAGATGTTCCATCATTTGCATAAATTCCATTTAACTCCAGGGCAGTGCAACTCAGGAGGCTGATGGCTAGAGTTAATCATATTGAAGAATCCCTGGGGTTAAAATAAAAACTGAGCTTGGATATGCAAGGGAAAATTACTCAAGCAGGATTGGGGGCCAGGGCAAGTGTGTAGGGAGGGACAGTAAAGGTAAGGGGGTCATCGACAATTGTAGGCGAGAGTAGAAAAGATGTGAAGAGGAGACTTAAGGGAGAAGAAGCAGAGCAGATTAACAGGGAAGAGAGGGCCAGCGTTTAAGAAAGCGATATGAGCAGGCAGCTTGCCTAGCAGTAATTTCCTGGATGGAACAGAAGGGAATGGGAAGCATTGCTGCTGAGAGGGTAGTATGTAGGAGGGGTAAAGGATAGGAGGATGGTAATAAAGGAAGGGAACAAACCAGAATTTGGATATAAATGAGGCAAGATGGGAAAGGTGCCTGGCATCAAGGGAGGGGAGAGAGAGAGAGCAATAGTGGGTATAAGGGGTCAGTAGAAGGCACTATGACAAAAGGTGTGAAAGGGGGTCCAGTCTGGGAAGGGAACATTTAGGCGCTGCTACTGTATACTATGTCACCATAGCTGAAAATGGGTGTATCCTCTTCAGTCTCACTGTGGCCAGGAAGAGGAATAATCGCTTTGTTCCTGTATGGTGCACCAAGCTTGAGGTGCAGCTTAAGATGAATGGCATTAATATGTGCTGACTGAGATATCAGATGATAATTCACTCAGACCCCGAGGTACTTAAAGGATGAGACATCCTCAGTCTACTCCTCTCAAAAACCATCAAGGGTGTGGAATGATAGGAGCGAGATAAATCTTGCAAGCCTTTGTAAAGTGCCAAATGTTATAGAAACTGTTTTTTTGGGGGGCACTGAAGGACAGCTGGTTTGAACAGAATCAACCTTAAATGTTGTCAAAATCCAGCCGTATCTGGTCAGTAAGGTGATGGGCAGAGGAGTCAGATGCAGAGAACACTTTGCATCTGGGGACGGGGTTGCTGGTGTAAGTGTAAAGCCAGGACCCTGCCTCAATTCAAGCAGACACGACAGACCAAGAGGTCTCCTTCTGCTGGCTACTTCTGTATGTTTGTATGTATCATCAGCCCATATATGAATGGATGCAGATGTGCAGGCAGAGGGAAGGTCATTCAGAAATATGGAAAAGAGAATGGGTCCAAGGACAGACCTTTAAAGGACACCTGAACAGATGGGGCGTGGGAAAAGGGGTGAGATAGGGGGCTTCTAATCTTGACAGCTTGAGACCTGCTCTCAAGTAGGAATGCAACCAACCGACTGAAGAGGCAGAGAAACCTGTTGTCCTAAGCTTGTTCAGAAGGAGGGGGTGTACCATATTATACAATGACAAGAAAGAATCCTGACTCCTGACTGGTCAGTTGGCCATCACAGCAGGGATGTTATCCTGGCATAACATCCCTGCTGATTGTTTAGCCATTTATTATTACTCTATCACTATTTGCATCTTCTCTAACGAACAAAAATATTTTTACACACTATCAAAAACATTCTTTAAAATTATTTTTTTTTATTATAAAACAACAAGCCATTGTATAATAGGAATAATACCCTCCAGGGTGGGTGTTATGCTGGGATAACATCCCTTCTCGGGTGTTGGACACCCTTGGCCGGTGGCCTCGGGCCCAACCACCCGAGGTGGGATGTTATCCCAGTGTAACACCCACCCTGTCAGGCATTATTCCTTTAGTGTCAAATGCTTTATTCAAACCAACAAAGATGGCGGAGGTTATGAGGCTCTGGTCCATACCCGAAAGGATGGAGGTGGAAGCGGAGTGAGGCTTCCTCAAACCAGACTGGAAAGCAGTGAGAGAATAAGGTGTTCCTTTGACTTAGCCAGAGTGCAAAGGAAATAGACAGGATGGTAGTTACCAGGAGCAGAAGGATCACCACCCTTAGGAAGTGGGATTTATTTATTATTTAACTAATTCATGTCAAAGGTTTTGCCAGGAAAGATACATAATTTTCAGATGTGTGCTGGGGGTACTGATATGGAAGATGGTACAAGAGGAGAAAAAAAAATAAACAGAAATTAACAGCATTACGAAAACAATAGTCAAACAAACAATACAGTACAGTACAGTCAAAAGGAGCATAGCCTGTAAACATTACAAGGCGAAACAGGTCAACAAGGAACATACAGTAGACAAAAAATGAGTTTGGATAGCCAGTGGGAAATTAACCCATCAAGCATAGCTGGGGTGGGGGGGGTGGCATTATGGCCAGGGGAAAATCAGTAGGAGAGAAGGCGATTAGATAAGGTAAGGGGTCATGGACTGCGGCAGGTGGGAGTACAAACGCCACAAAGAAGAGAAAAGGGAGAACAGGCAGAGCAGATTGGCAGGGTAAGGGCAGGCCAGAATTTAGGAGAGCAATATGAGACGGCAGCTTGAACAAAAGTACATTTCCCAGATAGAACAGAAAGGAAACTAGGAAGATTGCTGTGGAATGGGTAGGAAAAATGAGGGGGAGATTACAGGAGGGAGGTAAGATAAGAGGAGCAGGAATCAAATCAGAATTTGGATATCAAGGAGGAACAGTGGGGAAGGCACCTTGCATCAAAAGAGGGGAGGGAGAGGGCAGAACAGAGTGAGCAGTGATGGGTACGGGGGGGACAGTCTAAGGCAAAATGACAAAAGGAGTGAAAGAGGGGGTCCAGTCTGGTCAAGTAGGATTTAGAAGCTGCACTGTAAACTATCTTACCATAGTCAAAAATAGGGAGAATCATCTTTAAAACAATTTCATGGCGGGCAAGAAGTAGGATACTCGCTTTGTTCAAGTATAGTGCACCAAGCTTGGGGTGGGGCTTATAGTGTATGCCATCACTGTGTACCGATAAATCAAGATGATGGTCCGCCAGCTCCCCGAGGTACTAGAGGAGGATACATCCACAACTGCAGCATCATCAAGGGTGTGGAATAATGGGAGGAAGGAGAGTCTGGTAACCTTCTGTTGGGCGCTAAACGTCACGTAAGAAAAAGCTTACTCACAGTACAGTAGTAATGTTTCTTCTCTGGGATTTCTCACTATGTTTACATTTTAAAACAGCAGGGCAACAAAGAAGTTTTTTTTTTTTCTGAAATAAAAAAAAGAAAATGCTAATTTCAGCCACAATTAAGAAAAATATTAGCATGCCTGTCCAATGTATTTGTTTAGATACCTCCTATGCTACATATCATGAAGCTTTTTTTTTTATCCTAACTCTTACCAGGTCTACAGTTCTATTTCTTTGCAAAATGTGATGGCCTTCTTTCTCCAGAAAAAAAACTCAATTAGAACATTTATAAAATACTCAAATTTTGGTGGAATTAGAAAACTGTACCACCAAATAAAACTTGAAGAATGCCCTGAATCATTTATAGTGAAAAAAAAGGTAGGAGAAATTGTTTTGCCCAGTTTCTTTGCACTGCTGCTTTAAGCATCTATCTCCTTGCAGAGAGATGCCCCGGAGACGGAATCTTAAATGATGGAACGTGAGAATGAAAGTTGAAACTCTACATTCACGCTGCACTGTGGCAGTTACTCAGATTTGTTTCTATAGATGGGGTGGCTCTGTGACCATTAAAACTAGCTAAAAGGCCATCAAAAAAATCTATAAAATGTTTACCAGTTTTGAAAACACCAATCAAATTAAAACAGGCATGTAAACAAATTACAGAAATATTTAAGAAAAAAAACAAACTTTACAGTTGTAGAGTAACTGCAATGGTAATCCTCAAGCAACCTCAATGAAAAGAACGGACTCTTGTGAACCTATTTTTGGGTTCTGGAAGGGGAGACGGGGTTAGGGAATGCAAACATAGTGAGGGATCCTGCAGACAAAACAGCATTACTATGGTATTTTTTTTTCTAGCCCCAGGAATCCCTCACTCAGTGTTTGCAGACTAT
Organism: Neoceratodus forsteri; assembly: GCA_016271365.2. Classification (NCBI taxonomy): domain Eukaryota; kingdom Metazoa; phylum Chordata; order Ceratodontiformes; family Ceratodontidae; genus Neoceratodus; species Neoceratodus forsteri. Next base: position 470,978,794 of record CM057450.1, on the reverse strand, counting down.
ACAGAGGCTGGGTCCAGAACTTACTGAGGAAAATGGTTCTGCAAGAGAGCAGTCAAAGCTGGCATACTTCCCGGACTGTATGACCAGATAATAGTGCTTTGTGATGATGTGCTGTTTTCTAGGTAGCTATTTTGCACATGTTTAAGAATGGGATGTTCCTTAGTGGATGCCACAGAGGCACATGTAACCCCCCCCCCAATGGACTGTGCCCTTAAGCCTCTGGATGGAACTTTCCCAGCTCTCTCTATATCAGGACTGACTGCAAGAGACTATCCAGTGAGAGATGGACCTCGTGGTTGCTGGCTTACTTTTGACACCCTCACCACAGGTAACAAAAAGCTGAGTAACCTGAGCCCTAACATTCCTTATGCTTAATACTTGCTTCAGGCCTAGACTGTGCAATTTCTGCTAGCCTGGACTCAAGAACTCAGGATAGAGCACAGGAAGGACAACTGACTGGTTCATGTGGAAGAAAAAATTACTCACCTTAGTAATGTTGTTTCTTCTAATGGAGTCTTGCTGTATTCTGACAATAGCAGTGAGTCCCAACCTTCGAACTGCCCCGGAGACGAAAGAGTTAACTTTCCATGCCAGGCATGGAATGCTGAGCTCGAGCTCGGTTGAGACTCTGTCTGTTGCAGTTTGAACTCAAACCGTCAGATCTTTACAAGCTAAACTCACTGAGGTCCTGTGTGGAAGCTGTAAACCTACACTAGCCAACTGGCTACTAACATAACAAATTATTTTGGTCCCAAAACAAAGACTCAAGTCAGGAGACCCAAAAAATGAAATAACACAACACCCACTCACCCAAAGAAAGGATGATAACAAAAAAGGTGGGGCACCTCCTGAGTGCCAACACTGCCACTGCCCACCCACATCCCAAAAACAAGGTTCTGAGAGGGGAAGGTGGGGGGGAGGTCAGAATACAGCAAGACTCCATTAGAAGAAACAACATTACTAAGGTGAGTAATTTTTTCTTCAAACAACATGAAGTCTTGCTGTATTCTGACTAATTGCAGACTACCAAGCAGTACCTCCATGGAGGAGGGACAGAACCTACTTAGGAAATAGGCTCTGAGGCACAGCTGTGCCAAACCAAGCATCACTCCTAGCCTGGATATCCAGAGAGTAACGCTTGGTAAAAGTGTGAACTGTTTTCCAGGTAGCTGCTTGACATATCTCTAAGATAGGAATATCCCTGGCAGCAGCCAGGGAAGCAGCTGCACCTCTGGTAGAGTGAGCCCTCAGGCCTGAGGGTGGAACCTTCCTAATTTTTCATAGCAAAATTGGATGCAAGAGACAATCCACCTGGCAATGGATCTTTTAGTGGCAGGTTTTCCTTTGCCCACCTCACCATAAGTGAGGAACAGTTGGAGGGAGTCAAACCTATGACCCTTGGTACGCTCTATACAGTAGCTAAGGGCTCTTTTCACATCTAGACTGTGCAACCTCCTCTCACCAGAGGAGGAATGGTCAGTGAAGTACATAGGAACAGACACAGATTGGTTAAGGTGGAAGTCTGAAACCACCTTAGGCAAAAACTTCCTGTTAGTCCTGAGGACCACCTTATCCCTATGGAAGGAAATAAAGTCAGGCTCCACTGACAGGGCTTGTAGCTCACTTATGCGCCTGGCAAAAGTGATGGCCACCAGAAACACAGTTTTCCAAGTCAAGTACTTAAGCTCTGCTGAGGACAAAGGCTCAAAAGGGGGTTGCATAAGCTGAGCAATGTAAACATTAATCCCAAGCAGGGGCAGGATCCCTGAATGGAGGGTTGGTATAAAGCAATCCCTTGAAAAACTTGGAGAAAACAGGGTGAGCTGAAAGAGAAGAGGGCTTACCTGCTGAAATGAAAGCAGAAACAGCTGTCAGATGCACCCTTAGTGTAGCTGGTCTGAGTCCCAAGCTATTGAGATGAACCATATAGTCAAGTACTGTGGGCAGATCAGCAGCCATTGGGGAAATATGCTTCCCAGAGCACCATATGGAAAATCTTTTCCACTTGGAATTATAAGTAGTTCTGGTGGAAGGCTTCCTAGAAGCCTTCAGAATATCCATAACACTTTGGGAAAGGTATAAATCAGCAAACTCTAACTCTTCAAGAGCCAGGCCTTGAGATTGAGAGATTTGAGATTCGGGTACCAAACTCTCCCCTGAGCACAGGTTAACAGGTTGTAATTCCTGAGAAGTGCCAGGGGAAGATGGGCTGATAAAGACAATAGGAGAGGATACCAGGGCTGCCTGGCCCAGTCTGGAGCAATCAGGATCACTTTGCAGGGTTGAGACCTGATTTCGACTAGCACTTTGAACAGGAAACATAGAAACATAGAATTTGACGGCAGATAAGGACCGCTTGGCCCACCCAGTCTGCCCATTTCCCTACCTACTGGATAAGCTGCAGATAAGAGTTAACCAGCACAGAATCAAAAAGCCGGCACCGGTAAATACAGACCGCTCCAGATGAGGTTGAATCAGACACAGGCTACGCACTTCCTTGTCTGATTCGAATCATCTGGGCAATCTCTTATGATGCTAACTGATTCTGTGCATACTTTTATTTGTTCAGCCTGAGCACGGTTCCCAGGTGCAGACTTGTGGTTTTTGTCCTACTAGTTAACCAGCAGCCTACTTCTTCCTATCCCCACCCCCTAGAATGGCCTTATGACTGTCCCATGCATGCTTGAATTCCACCACTGATTTTGACTCCACAACCTCCTCCGGAAGGCCGTTCCATGCATCCACAACCCTCTCTATGAAAAAATACTTCCTTAAATTACCTCTGAGCCGCCCCCCCCTCTATCTTCAAATTGTGCCCTCTTGTTCTTGCACACCTCTTATTTTGAAAGAGGCTACCCTCTTGGACTTTGTTGATTCCTTTGAGGTACTTGAACGTTTCTATCATGTCCCCTCCTCCTTTTCCTCGAGGCTACATATTAAGCCCTTTGTCTCTCTTCATGTGTCTTCCGGTGCAGACCCTGCACCATTTTAGTTGCCCTCCTCTGGACAGCTTCCATCCTGTCTGTGTCTTTGCGGAGACTGGGTCTCCAGAACTGCACACAGTACTCCAGATGGGGTCTCACCAGCTGTCTGTACAGAGGAATAATAACTTACTGTTTTCTACTGGTGATGCCTCTCCCTATGCATCCCAGTATCCCCCCAGCCCTCCTTACTGCCCTCTCACATTGCTTGCCCACCTTAGGTCATCTAGATATGACTACCCCAGGTCCCTTTCCATTTTTTTGTTGTTGAGTATCTCACCCCCATTGTGTACTCTTTCCCTGGGTTTTGTTTCCCAGGTGCATTACCTTGCACTTCTTAGCACTGAATCTAAGCTGCCATACATTTGACCATTCCTCTAACTTGCCAAGTCCTTCTCATCCTTTCCACCCCACCCTGTGCATCAACTCTGTTGCAGATCTTTGTGTCATCTGCAAAGAGATATACTTTTCCTTCAGTCCCTCTGCAATGTCGCTTATAAAGACATTGAAGAGGACTGGTCCTACTGGAACTCCTGCGGCACCCCACTAGTAACCCTCCTTTCTTCTGAGTGGACTCCGTTTACTATTACTCTCTAGGTCCTATTCTCCAGCCAATTCCTTACCCAGGCTGTTATCTTGGGACCCACTCCCAGGCTGGCTAACTTGTATTAATCTTTGTGTGGGACTGTGTCAAATGCCTTGCTAAAGTCTAGGTAGGCCATGTCCACAGCCCCTCCCTGATCTACTACTTGGTCATCCAGTCAAAGAAATCTATCAGATCTGTCTGGCATGACCTCCCGCTAATGAATCCATGCTGCCTAGGGTCCTGTGCCCCTCTGGCCTCTAGATACTCGACAATTCTTTCCTTCAGAAGTGATTCCATCATTTTCCCCATCACTGAGGTTAAAACTAACAGGTCTGTAGTTTCCTGCTTCTGCCTTGCTCCCACTTTTGTGAAGGAATCACATCTGCCCTCCTCCAGTCCTCGGGTACCACCCCATCCCTCCCATGATTTGTTAAAAAGGGTAGTTAGTGGTGTCACTAGTTCTACCCTTAGTTCTTTTAGAATTCTGGGATGAATCCCATCAGGCCCCATTGCTTTATCCACATTCAGTTTTAAGAGTTCTTTCAGAAGCCTTTCTTTTGTAAATGGGCTGGTATCAACTTCTGTATTCAGAGTGTTTCTACTGTTTGTTTTATGTACCTCCCCCTCTTCATTTGTAAATCCTGAGGAGAGGGAAGGGGGGACTGAGCCCAACACTGGGGGCCTGCAGCAAAAAAGGGGAAGTTGGTTATTGTCTGGGGCTGCAAAAAGATCTATCTGTGGGGTGCCCCATCTGGAGAATATCACCTCCAAGACCAGGGGATCCAGTGACCATTCGTGATGGCCCTGAGAAATCCTGCTGAGAGCATCTGCAGGACATTGTCCTTGCCTGGGAGGTGTACTGCTGTGAGGGAGGTGTTCAGGGAATAAGCCAGAGACCACAACTTCATTGCTTCTGTGCACAAGGCCGTAGACCACGTGCCTCCTTGCTTGTTGATGTACCACATTGTGGTGGTACTGTCTCTTCTGATCTGAATAACTTTGTTCTGAACAGACTTGGAAAAAACTTGAAGTGCTAGAAATACTGCTCTGAATTCCAACAGATTGATGTGGAGCAGAGATTCCTGAGGGGACCACAACCCCTGGGTGGTCAGGTGGCCCAAGTGAGCCCCCCACCCCAAGAGGGAGGCATCTGTAGTAAGGATTAAGGAGTGGGACTGAGTGACAAAGGGGACTCCTTGTCTCAGATTGTTCAGATCCTGCCACCAGTGCAGGGCCTGAATCAGGGAACGAGTTACTGGGATCAACTTTGTCAGAGGGTCCTTCCTTTGAGACCAGAAGGCTCTCAAATGGAACTGAATGTCTCTCATCTGAAATCTTGCTCCCTGCACCACTGTTGTGGAAGCAGCCATGTGGCCCAGGAGCTGTAGAAAATGTCTTGCTGGTCGGGAGACCTGCAGGGTGAATGAGGAGGCCAGAGAGATAAGGGTCCTTGCCCTGTCCAGGAGAAGGAAAGCTCTGGCCTTTCCTGTGTCTAGCTCTGCACCTATGAAGGCGAGGAGCTGGACAGGCTCTAGAACTGACTTTGAAAGGTTCAGGACGAAACCTAATGAGGTGAGCAGTTGCTGAGTTACCTGTAAGTGTGACCTGACTTGGTCTGGGGACTGGCCTACTATAAGCCAGTCGTCCAGGTAAGGGAAGATGGCAATCCTTCGCCTTCTTAGAGAAGCAACTACTACTGCCAGGCATTTTGTGAACACCCTTGGAGCAGAGGTTAGTCCGAAGGGCATTGCTCTGAACTGGTAATGGCCTGAGGGCAGCTCGAACCTGAGGTACTTTCGATGGGAGCTTCTCATGAGAATATGGAAGTAGGCATCCTTGAGGTCCAGGGATACTAGCCAGTCCCCTGGCCTTATAGAGGGTAGAATTATTCCCAGAGTCACCATTTTGAATTTTGGTTTTAACAGGTGCTTGTTTAAGTATCCGAGATCCAGGATGGGTCGCCATTCTCCTGTCTTTTTTGGGGTAAGGAAGTACCTGGAGTACAATCCTTTGCCCTGGTGTAGGGGTGGAACCCTTTCCACAGCTCTGAGAGCTAGGAGGGAAGAGACCTCTGCCTCTAGGGCAAGTGCCTCGAGGGGTCTGCAGGTTGAAAGGATCTGGTTCTCAGCTTTGGAAATCTTTGAAGCTGAGAACCAGTCCCCATCACATACTTCCAGGACCCACTTGTCTGATGTTACAGACGTCCAGTCCTGGACAAAGTAAGCCAGCCTGCCCCCTACAGGCGGTGGAGAATTGGCCCTGGCAAACCCATCAGGGTGCCTGCTTGGCAGGGGGATTTGGCTGAGGGGTGGAAGCATATCTGCTGGTACCCCTTCTGCCTCTCCCTCTAAAGAACCCCCTCTGAGCATACGCAGAAGAGGAGGCCAGGGCTTAGTAGAAAGGCCTGTGAAATGGCCTGCCCCTGCCCCAGGGAAGCTGCCTCTGAGGAGTGGCCTACCTTTCCTTGGCCTGTGCACTCCTGTAGGTGGTCCTACACTCGTCCATTTTCTTCATGTAATTCTCTGTTTGCTCCCCAAACAAAGAATTACCAACAACAGGAAAATCCATGGCCTTAGTCTCGGTCTCCTGTGACAGGCTAGTACATCTGAGCCAAGCCATTCTGCGAGGTGCCACAGCTGTAGCCATGACTCTTGATGACACATCATTTGAGTCCACCGCAGCATGGAATTGCACCTTGGATGCCTCAATACCATCAGCAGCCACCTGTTCCAGCTCCTTGGCAAGCTGGCCAGGGACTTGTTTTGCTAAAGCCATGACAGTGTCCCATCTGGATTTCTGATATCTAGCAACATAAGCCCTATAATTCGCCTGTCTGAGTCCCAAGGATGCTGCCATGTACTGTTTCTTTGCCATGGTATCAATCCTCCTGGAGTTCTTGTCTTGGGGGGTGTGAAGCCAAGGGAATATTTGCCTTGTCACAGGCTGCAGCCTGCACTACCCCAACATGGCTGAATTGTAGTGTAAGGAACTCCGTATCAGAGCCTGACAATGCATACCTCTTGTCCATTCTCTTATCCACAGGAGGTATAGTGTTAGGAGTTTTTAAAATGTTAAATGTCTGTTTCCCAAAAGATTTATGCAAGGGAATAGACAGCCTCCTAGACTCTGGGATAGCCATCATTTCCATAAAGTCAGGCTCCTCTTGGTCATCCACAGCCTCCTCCATAGGAAGCTGGAGGGTTTCAGCCACTTTTTTATAAAACATAAAATGAGAAGGGGACTCAGAAAGCCTAGGAGGAGACACTCCTGAAGGTCTGTCTGGGGAGATGTCTGGGTCAAGGGGCACATCCAGACTTTCAAATCCACATTCACTCTCCTCATACTCCTCTTCCCCCTTCTCCGGTTCATAATACTTCTCTAAATCATACTCTTGAACCGATGGAACCGGCCGAACCGAGCGCCTCCCTGATGGTGCCGGTTCCGTCGGAACCGGGGAAAGCGACTTGACAATTTTGATCGCTTTGGCTATTTCTTCAGCGGTTGGAGAGGAAAGTTTTGGCTCCACACCAGCTGATTTTCTAGTCCTCTTTTCTGGAACCGACTCCTCAGAGTCGGATCTCCTCTTGCCTGAATAAGTCTCGCCCTGGTCAGAGGGCACTCCTTCTGGTTCGGTCTGAACCGAACCGGGCTGGCCATTCGGTTCAGCAGACTTTTTGGCCTCCCTTTCCCTGAGCCTACCCACTTTTTTTTCTAGGGTAGCTGCAGGGAAATTTTTACAAATCTGGCAGTCTGCATTGAGGTGGTCAAACCCCAGACAATAAATACAGGTGGTGTGGGGATCAGCCTTGGCAAAGACTTCCCCATACACACTACAGTGTTGAAACCCAGTGGGCCCGGTTTTTCTTTTGGGTTTCTCAGACATTGTGCCAGTCCTAACCAAACTTACCCTTTTAATGGCAATCCACCAGGCAAGACCCTCCTATCGGTTCCTGACCGTGTCACGGGTCGTGGAAAAAAACGTAATAAAATCCGTTTGTTTTAGAACTGATAAGAACCGGTAACCACACTATAAAAGTACAATTCAGGATTTTTAAACAACTTGATCGGTTCAAACCGAACCGATAAACCGTTTACAAGTTCCACACAGAATAAGATTAATGTATAACCTATCTAGTACTCACGAATACCACAGACAGAGACTGAACCGACAGGTCGCAGTTCAAATTCAGTTGAAAACCGAGAAAAATGGTACTTTAACCGACAAACTGAACCGAGCAGAAGGAGAAATCTCGGAGCGACTGTTCAGTGGAGATAAAAATCTGACGGTTTGAGTTTAAACAGCAACAGACAGAGTCTCAACCAAGCTCGAGCTCGCGTTCCATGCCTGGCATGGAAAGTTAACTCTTTCATCTCCGGGGCAGTTCAAGGTTGGGACTCACTGCTACTGTCAGAATACAGCAAGACTTCATGTTGTTTGAACTTCTCTCACGGCTCTGAGAGCCAGGAGAGAGAAACCTCTACCTCTAGGGCAAGGGTTTCTGAAACTGATGCAGGTGGAAAAGACTTGGCCCTCCTTTTTGGGTACCTTTTGAAGCTGAGGGCTACTCCCTGGCTTACTACTTCCAGGACCCACTTGTCTGAGGTAACAGACTTCCAGGCCTGAAAGTAGTAAGCCAGTCTGCCTCCTCCTGGGATTGGAGAGTTGACCCGGGCTGACACCTCAGGGTGTCTGCTTGGCAGGAGCCTTACATTGGGAGGAAGAAGCAGCCCAGTTCATCCCCCTTGTGCCCCTCCCTCGGAAAAAAATACTTTGTGGGTAAGACGAGGAGGCCTGGGCCTGGTAAAAAGGCCTGTGAAAAGGCCTGCCCCTGCCCCTGGACTGCTGCTTCTGAGGAGTGGCTTGCCTTTCCTTGGCCTGTGCACTCCTGTAAGTGGTTCTATATTCGTCTATTTTTTTCCATGTAAGCCTCTGTCTGCTCCCCAAACAGAGAGTTACCAACTACAGGAAAATCCATAGCCTTAGACTGGGTGTCCTGTGATAGGCTAGTACATCTGAGCCAAGCATGCCTTCTGAGAGACACAGATGTAGCCATGACTATGGATGCCACATCGTTGGAGTCGACAGCAGCATGAAATTGTACTTTGGATGCCTCAATTCCATCCGCAGCCACCTTCTCCAGCTCTTTGGCTAGCTGGGGGGAGGCCTTTTCAGCCAGTTCCAGAACTGTATCCCACCTGGACTTCTGGTACCTGGCTGTGTAGGCCATATAATTTGACTGCCTGAGTCCCAAAGAGGATGCCAAGTATAGTTTCTTGGCCATGGCATCGACTTTCCTGGAGTCCTTGTCTGGGGGGGTGAAGCCAAAGGAATGTTTGCCCTGTCGCAGGCTGCAGGCTGCAGCCTGCACTACCCCAACATGGCTGCTATGTGAATAAAGGAACTACGCAGCTGAGCCTGATAACATGCATCTCCTGTCCATTCTTTTATCTACAGGAGGTAAAGAGTTAGGAGTCTGTAGAATCTTTGGTGTCTGTTTCCCCCAAGGACTTGTGAAGGGGAACAGACAACCTTTTGGACTCTGGGATGTCCATCATCTCCACAAAATCAGGCTCTTCCTCCTCCTCCTCAGTAGCTTCAACCAAAGGGAGCTGGAGGGTTTCATCCACCTTCTTGTAAAACAAGAAGTGAGAAGGGGTCTCAGAAAGCCTGGGAGGGGAGACATCAGAGGGTCTGTCTGGGGAGATGTCCAGTTCAATGGGCACATCCAGACCCCCACCATTATAGTCATCGTCGGGATAGTCTTCGTCTCCCTCCCACTCCTCATAGAAAGCATCCAGATCGTAATCCGAAGGAGCCGGTTCCGACCGAACTGAACACCTAACCGGCAGCACCAGTTTGAATGGAACCGGACAAAGCCACTGGACAATACTAATCACTTTGGCTATCTCGTCCGCGGCTGGAGTAAGTGGTACTGGATCTGAACCGGCAGACTTTCGTTTCTTTTTCTGACGGAACTGACCCCTCAGAGTCAGCTCTCATTTTGCCCGAGGAGGTATCGCCTAGGTCAGTAGGCACCTCCTCAGGTTCGGCCATAACCGAACCGGGCTGGCCATCCGGACTTCTTGGCCTCCCTTTCCTTCAACCTACTCAACCTTTTTTCTAGAGTGGTTTTGGGAAAGTTTTTACAGATTTGGCAGTCTAACTGGAGGTGGTCAAACCGCAGACAATAAACACAGATGAGATGGGGGTCGGCCTTGGCAAAGGCCTCCCCACACTCAGTACAGTGTTGAAACCCAGTGGGACCGGTTTTCTTTTTGGGTTTGTCAGACATAGCCAACCTACCAAAATTACTTGTTCAGGCCAGGTAATACCAACCGATCGGTAACAAACATGTCACGGGTTTGGAAAAGAACCAAGAAAAAGTCCAGTTCTTTTGAAACTGATTGGTACCGGACCACCACTCTAAAATAATAAATTAAAAATTAGAAGGAAACACAAGGTCGGTTCCTAACTGGGCCAACCGGGAAGAAACCAAAGAAACTAACAATTTCCACAAGTTATTTAAAATAAAATACAGTCACTACGTATCTACCACACTACCTGTACCGTAGACAGAGGCTGGAAATCCGAAAAAACAATAAAGAACAAATTTTAAACCAAACGCTTTACTTTTACCAAACCAAGCAGAGGAATCTCCGGAGCGACTTCACTGTTAGGCGGAATAAAGAATCTGACGGTTGCACTGGTAAGTACCACAGACAGAAGTTTGAAAACCAAGCTCGAGCTCAACGTTCCATGCTTCTGCATGGAGTTAACTCTTTCCTCTCTGGGGCAGTTCAAGTGCTGGGGCTAACTGCATTATGTCTGAATACAGCAAGACTTCATGATGTTTGAAGTATGTCATTTCCATATCTTCCTGGACTAAGTCTCCATCACTCATTCACACTAGTGGGAGAGTACCAAGCTAAAACCAACAACCCTGAGTAGGGTGGTAGGTGATAGGGTTCACTCAGAAAGGACAGCCAAAGACTGTCCTGCTAATAAAAAGAGCTGTCTTGTAAAGAGCATCTAGAACATAGTGCCTACAAGATAAGCGCTCGAGTTGTAACTCACCACTTTGCAGACGACTGCAATGGGCACAAAATGAAAGTCTGTCAGGAAGCCACAACCACTCTAGGAGAGCGGCAAGAACCTGGCCTCACAATTTGGTCTAGGACCAAAATTAATAGTGTCAAAGACATGTACTAATGTAACGTAAAGGGACCTCAGGAACTGAAAGAGTCGGAGGTAAAGTCTACTGGTTCAGGGTAGACCGGAAAGTGCAGATGGAAACTCCCACTATCAAGTATGGTTGACCTGTAAACAATTGGTCCAGGAGCACTTGAACCCCTTACTTGGTGAGCAAGGGGGTCCAGGTGGGGTTAGCCCATCAAGGAGAAAGGTCTCACCGGCCTGCCGGCACAGCAATAGGGCTACCGCTTGCGACACCAGCGACCCGGGTTCGGGAACGGACTCTGGCAGCTGGAGGGCCGGCTTGGGGGAGGAGGATTGAGCGCCCAGTGGCTGCTCTCCTCCTCCAGGTGGGGTGGGGATGCAAGTCCCGCTGCGATACCGCCACCTGGGTGACCACAGGTGGAGGTGCAACGAGACTGCACGCAATAGGGTGGGAGGACGTCTGCCGGAAGCTGGAGTGTCAAGCACGTCGTGACGTGCTCCGCCCCTAGGCTTCCCTAGCATGCGGACGTCCTGAGGCCAGGAAAGAGAAACGGAAAATACCCTGCACCAGGTTCCCGTAGATGGGACCCGGTCGACCCGAGAACACCCATAACCAGGCTCCACAGAAGGAGCTGGCAGGCCTTCCGACGCAGACTTAGGGACCATGGGAAGGGAATGTGGGTCCCCCCCCCAGCTCCGCCCGGGGGGTAAACCGAGGCAGGATGGGGACAGGCTGGCCAACATCCGGAGGGAGGTACCTGGGGCGGGACTACGGGTACACACGACCTAGGGATCCCTGAAGAAGAGGACCCTGGTGCAGCGAGGAGGGTAGCAAAAAAAAAAAAAAGGGACAAAGGTCTCCACTTAGTCACAGGAACCTTCCTGATGGAAGGCCAAGCACGACTTAGAAGCCTCTCGTGGTGGTCTGGTAGAATCAGATCCAACCCACTGCATATTCCAAAAGGAATCATCCTGCCCCTGTGTGTGTACAACTGTAGTATCAGTCTCTGAACTCAGGGAAGAAAGGAAAAAGTATACAGGAGGAGGTGTCCACTGCGGAAAAAAACATTCCGGCAGAAAAGAAAAAAATACTCATCTTAGTAATGTTGTTTCTTCTAATGGAGTCTTGCTATATTATGACATATGCAGTAAGTCCCAACCTTCAAACTGCTCCGGAGGTGAAAGAGTTAACTTTCCATGCCAGGCATGGAACTTTGAGCACGAGCTCGGTTAAAAACTCTGTCTGTTGTTCTTCAAACTCAAACTGTCAGACCTTTACGAGCAAAACTCACTAAGGTTCTGTGTGGAAGCTGTAAACCTACACTAGCCAACTGGCTACTAAATATAAGAACACATTTTTTGGTCCCAAAACAAAGACTCAAGTCAGGGGATCCAAAAAATGAAAAACACAACACCCAAACACCCCAAAAAGGAGGGTGAAAAAACAAGGTGGGCATCTACTAAGTGCCAACACTGCACTGCCCACCCACATCCCAAAAGCAGAGGTTCTGAGAGGGGCAGGCGGAGGGGGAGGTCATAATATAGCAAGACTCCATTAGAAGAAACAACATTACTAAGGTGAGTAATTTTTTCTTCAAACAACATGAAGTCTTGCTATATTATGACATATGCAGACTACACAGCAGTACCTCCATGGAGGAGGGACAGAACCTACTTAGGAAATAGGCTCTGAAGCACAGCTGTGCCAAACCGAGCATCACTCCTAGCCTGGATGTCCAGGGAGTAATACTTGGTAAAAGTGTGAACTGTTTTCCAGGTAGTTGCTTGACATATCTCTAGGATAGGGATGTCCCTGGCAGCAGCCAGAGACGCAGCTGTACCTCTGGTAGAGTGAGCCCTCAGGCCTGAGGGAGGAACCTTACCCAGTTTTTCATAGCAAAATTGGATACAAGAGACAATCCACCTGGCAATGGATCTTTTAGTGGCAGGTTTCCCTTTACCAGCCTCACCATAAGTGAGGAACAGTTGGAGGGAGTCAAACCTGTGACCCTTGGTACGTTCTATGTAGTAACTAAGGGCTCTTTTGACATCTAAACTGTGCAGTCTCCGCTTGCCAGAGGAGGAATGGTCAGTGAAGTACACAGGGAGAGACACAGATTGATTAAGGTGGAAATCTGAAACCACCTTAGGCAAGAACTTTCTGTTAGTCCTGAGGACCACCTTATCTCTATGAAAGGAGATAAAATCAGGCTCCACTGACGATGCTTGTAATTCACTTATGCGCCTGGCAGAAGTGATGGCTACCAAAAACACAGTTTTCCAAGTCAAGTATTTAAGCTCTGCTGAAGACAAGGGCTCAAAAGGGGGTTGCATAAGCTGGGCAATGCAAATATTAAGATCCCAGGCAGGGGCAGGGTCCCTGAATGGAGGGTTGGTGTGAAGCAACCCCTTGAAAAACTTGAGAGAATACAGGATGAGCTGAAAGAGAAGAGGTTTACCTGCTGATAAGAAAGCAGACACGGCTGCCAGGTGCACTTTTAGGGTAGCTGGTCTCAGCCCCAAAGTATTCAAATGCACCATATAATCCAGGACTGTGGGTAAGTCAGCAGATTCTGGGGAAATATGCTTGCCAGAGCACCATATGGAAAATCTCTTCCATTTGGAATTATAAGTAGCCCTGGTGGAAGGCTTCCTAGAAGCCTTCAAGATATCAATACACCTTGGGAGAGGTGTAGGTCGGCAACTCGAACTCTTCAAGAGCCAGGCCTTGAGATTGAGAGATTTGAGATCTGGTACCAAACTCTCCCTGAGCACAGGTTAACAGGTTGTGATTCCTGAAGACACAGGGAAGGTGGACTGCTAAGGACATAAGGAGGGGTACCAGGGCTGTCTGGCCCAATCTGGAGCAATCAGGATCATCTTGCAGGGCTGAGATCTGATTTTGACTAGCACCTTGAACAGAAGAGGAAGGGGAAAAGCATAGAGTAACTTCCTTCCCAACTGAGAAGAAAGGCATCCAGAGGGACTGAGCCCAACACTGGGGCCTGCAGCAAAAAGGGAAGTTGGTGACTGTCTGGGGCTGCAAAAGATCTATCATGGGGTGTCCCATCTGGCAAATACTACCTCCAGTACTAGGGATCCAGTGACCATCTGTGATGGCCCTGGGAAATCCTGCTGAGAGCATCTGCCAGGACATTGTTCTTGCCTGGGAGGTGAACTGCCATAAGGGAGGTGTTAGGGAATATGCCAGAGACCACAACTTCATTGCTTCGTGCACAAGGCCGTAGACCGAGTGCCTCCTTGCTTGTTGATGTACCACATTGTAGTGGTGTTGTCTGTTCTGACCTGTACCACTTTGTTCTGAACCGATGTGGAAAAACTTGAAGTGCTAGAAAACTGCTCTGAGTTCCAACAGATTGATGTGGAGCAGAGATTCCTGAGGGACCACAATCCCTGGGTCAGTGAGAGTCGCCTGTGAGCTCCCCACCCCAAGAGGATGCATCTGTAGTAAGGATTAAGGAGTAAGACTGAGGGTGAAGGGGACCCCCTGTCTCAGATTGCTCTGGTCCTGCCACCACTGAAGGGCTTGGATCAGGGTTTGAGTCACTGGGATCAATTTGGTTAGAGGGTCTCTCCTTTGAGACCAAAAGGCTCTCAGATGGAACTGGATGTCCCTCATCTGAAATCTTGCTCCCTGCACTACTGCTGTAGAAGTAGCCATGTGCCCCAGGAGCTGCAGAAAATGCCTTGTTGGTCGAGAGACCTGCAGGGTGAAAGAGGAGGCCAGGGAGACCACGGTCCTTGCTCTTTCCAGACGAAGGAAGGCTCTGGCCTCTTTTGTGTTCAGTTCTGCACCTATGAAGGTGAGAAGCTGGACAGGCTCTAGAACTGACTTTGGAAGATTGAGAAGGAAACGTAGAGATGTTAGCAGTTGCTGAGTTACCTGAAGGTGTAGTTTGACTTGGTCTGGAGACTGGCCTACTATGAGCCAGTCGTCCAGGTAAGGAAAGATGGCAATCTTTTGCCTTCTTAAGTGGGCAACGCTACTGCCAAGCATTTTGTGAATACCTCAGGCAGAGGAGGTCGAAGGGCATTGCTCTGAACTGTAATGGCCTGAGGGCAGTTCAATCTGAGGTACTTTCGATGGGAGCTTCTGATAAGAACATGGAAGTAGGCATCCTTGAGGTCCAGGGACGCTAGCCAGTCCCCTGGCCTTATAGAGGGTAAAATAATTCCCAGAATCACCATTCTGAATTTTGGTTTTAAAAGGTGTTTGTTTAGGTATCTGAGATCCAGGATGGGCCGCCATTCTCCTGTCTTTTTTGGGGTAAGGAAGTACCTGGAGTACAACCCTTTGCTCTGGTGTAGGGGTGGAACCCTTTCCACAGCTCTGAGAGCCAGGAGGGTAGAAACTTCTGTTTCTAGGGCAAGTGCCTCTGATGGATTTGCAGGTGGAAAGGACCTGGTTCTCATCTTTGGAAATTTTTTGAAGCTGAGAACCAGTCCCTGGCTTACTACTTCCAGGACCCACTTGTCTGATGTTAAAGACTTCCAGTCCTGGACAAAGTAAGCCAGCCTGCCCCCTACAGGTAGTGGAGAATCGGCCCTGGCCACCCCATCAGGGTGCCTGCTTGGCAGGGGCTTTAGGCTGAGGGTGGAAGCAGGTCTGCTTGTACCCGCCTGCCTCTCCCTCTAAAGAACCCCTCTGGGCATAAGCTGAAGAGGAGGCCTGGGCTTGGTAAAAGGCCTATGAAAAGGTCTGCCCCTGCCCCTGGAAGGCTGCCTTTGAGGAGTGGCCTGCCTTTCCTTGGCCTGGGCACTCCTATAGGTGGTCCCATACTCATCCATTTTCTTCATGTAATTCTCTGTCTGCTCCCCAAACAGAGAATTACCCACAACAGGAAAATCCATGGCCTTAGTCTGGGTATCCTGTGACAGGCTAGTACATCTGAGCCAAGCCATTCTGCGAAGTGCCACAGATGTAGCCAGGACTCTTGATGACATCATTAGAGTCCACTGCAGCATGGAATTGCACCTTGGATGCCTCAATACCATCAGCAGCCACCTGCTCCAGCTCCTTGGCAAACTGGCCAGGGACCTGTTTTGCTAGAGCCATAACAGTATCCCATCTGGATTTCTGATATCTAGCAACATAAGCCATATAATTTGCCTGTCTGAGTCCCAAGGATGCTGCCATGTACTGTTTCTTTGCCATGGCATCAATCCTCCTGGAGTCCTTGTCAGGGGGGTGTGAAGCCAAGGGAATATTTGCCTTGTCACAGGCTGCAGCCTGCACTACCCCAACATGGCTGCATTGTTGTGTAAGGAACTCGTATCAGAGCCTGACAATGTGTACCTCTTGTCCATTCTTTTATCCACAATAGGTATAGTGTGAGGAGTTTTTAGAATTTTTACTGTCTGTTTCCCAAAAGATTTATGCAAAGGAATAGACAGTCTCCTAGACTCTGGGATATCCATCATTTCTACATAGTCAGGCTCCTCTTGATCATCCACAGCTTCCTCCATGGGGAGCTGGAGGGTTTCAGCCACTTTTTTATAAAATATAAAATGAGAGGGGACTCAGAAAGCCTAGGGGAGACACTCCTGAAGGTCTGTCTGGGAGATGTCCGGTTCAATGGGCACATCCAGACTTCAAATCCCATTCACTCTCATACTCCTCTTCCCTCCTCCTCGGTTCATAAAATTCCTCTAAATCATATTCTTGAACCGTGGAACCGACTGCATTCGTCACGCTACCTGATGGTGCGGTTCAGTCGGAACCGGGAAAGCGACTGGACAATTTTAATCGCTGGCTATTTCTTCCAGCGGTTGGAGATGGAAATTTTGGCTCACACCTGCTGATTTTCTAGTCCTATTTGCTGGAACCGACTCCTCCAAGTCGGCTCTCCTTTGCTCATGGAAGTCTCGCCCTGGTCAGAGGGCACTTCTCGTTCGTTACAACCGAACGGCTGGCCATCCGGTCAGCGGACTTTTGGCCTCTTTCCCGAGCCTACCAACTCTCTTATCCAGGGTAACTGCAGGAAAATTTTTGCAAATCTGGCAGTCTGCATTGAGGTGGTCAAACCCCAGACAATAAACACAGGTGGTGTGAGGGTCAGCCTTGGCAAAGGCTTCCCCACAGCAGTGTTGAAACCCAGTGGGCCCGGTTTTTCTTTTGGGTTTCTCAGACATAGTGCCAGCCTAACCAAAACTTGCCTGTTTATGGCAATCCGCCAAGCAAGACTCTCTTATCAGTTCCCAACTGTGTCGCGGGCTGTGGAAAAAAACGTAATGAAATCCGGGTTTTTTAGAACCGATAAGAACCAGGAACCGCACTCTAAAAGACAGATTTAATGTATTTACAACAACCTGATCGGTTCAAACCGAACCGATAATACCGTTTACAAGTTACACACAGAAAATAAATGTAAAACCTATCTAGTACTTACGATACCACAGACAGAGCTTGAACCAACCGGTTGCGGTTTAAATTCGGTTAAAAAAACGAAAAATTAATACTTTAACCGACAAAATGAACCGAGCAGAAGGAGAAATCTACGGAACGACTGTTCAGTGAGGCAGAGTAAAGAATCTGACAGTTTGAGTTTGAAAAACAACAGACAGAGTTTTCAACCGAGCTTGTGCTCAAAGTTCCATGGCTGGCATGGAAAGTTAACTCTTTCAGTTCCAGAGCAGTTCGAAGGTTGGGACTCACTGCATATGTCATAATATAGCAAGACTTCATGTTGTTTGAAAAACAGGGGCTGGATTTCTAAGGCAACTAGAGGCAGAAGTGCGTCGAGGAGGGACACAGCAGGACCAAGTTAGGGCTAACTCATTTGTTGAAGTGACTGAAAGAGGCAGTGACTCAATGCAGTAAGGCACTACCCACTCTGGCCTCGCTGAAGGGAGTAGGAAAGGATTCTAGTTTGTTTGCTGAAAAACAAACATCACAACTCCATCACGCACTTGAAGAGGATAGCTTCGTGAGTGACTGGCATGGACCAATGCGCAGGAACCGAAGGTCTGATTATTTGAGAAGCCACCTCAGAAAAAAGACCTACTTGACCTTCCATCAAGAAGGAGAAAATCGCCTGTTAAGTTAAGCAAGCAAGCAAGGAAGTAGGAACCTGAGTTCCAACTCGGTGGAGAGTCGCTTCTGCTGCTGCAGGGCTCTGCTCAAGAGAAGAAAGCCTGATAAAAAGAAAGAGGAATTAACAGACTGGGCAGTCGCCTAGGTCTAGGAAATGTCTCTGAATGAGAGAAATCTCTCTTAGAGAAACAGATGACCCATACCCCCACCGGATCGGACTCCCACTAGGAGAAGAAGAAGTCAGGTACTCTTTACCGTACTCTGGAAACGAGCGCTGCAGGGACTGAGGCGGAACCTGACCAGATCCAAAAAGGGGGGATATCGGGTGATTTCAGCTAGGCCCTGTGCTAACATTTTTTTTTTTGTCCGAGCCTAACAAGGCTTTCAGGCTGCTATTTCGCAAGGATTGTCTTGATACAAAATGACGAAGATGTTCTCCATCTGAGTGCAAAAGGAGCCTGAGTGTCCATACTGAAATCATGACCGGACTAATAATCACAGCTGGAGAGATGTTAACCACCTGTGCCAAAGAAGAGGGCAATATCACAAGGGGGCTATATACCCCTATCAAAGGAGGGTAAGAGCCAGAGCAGCTCCCAACCATTAAATTAGAATGTTCCACAGAGTGCAACTGTCTTGACTATTGAAAAAGTCTAGACACAGAAGAGTATGGTCCATGGACGCAGTGTGTAATACTATAGTGGACCCCATTACTGAGGAACTACTGAAAAGATTTTCCATCACGGACTCTGATGATAAGAGAGGAAGTGCCCTTCAGTATATAAAATGAGTCGTCCGCTGTATTACTGACCAGAATGACAGGGAAAGACTCATCTAGATGCACTTCTACCCCAGAAGGACCTCCAAAAGAGGTCTAGGTCAGAGCCACTAGAGACTCTGCCATCAGGAAGGATGTCGAGGAGCTTGGTACCATGTAGGGAGCCGAGAAAGTGCTGAGCTGAATGAGATTCTGCTGGCAGAGCAGTACAGCAGAGTTCCATCAGCAGAAAACTGCTAGAGGACACAAGATCCCACACAGACTGCCGCTCACTAAGATGTGTGGAAAAAATAATCCACAGAACAGGAGTTCATTCTGCGATAAACATCCCTCCACAGGTTCTGTGGAAAGGAAGTCCGAAAAGGAAAACTGTGTCACTAATTCTGCCATACAGCACCCACCAGCACCCGTGCGACACCAGCATCACTCGTGGCACCAAGCAGTGCATATGCAAACCTGGGTGATACCCGAGGGCAGCTGCGGCAGTACCCGCAGGTACCCCCGGCACCCATGTAGCAATGGCACCCGAGGGCACCTCCGACACCAATGGTACCATGGCACCATGGAACCAATGACACCCATGACAAGAATGGCACCCGAAGGCACCAGTGGCACCCATGGCACCTGAGAGCACCAGTGGCTCCCATGGGCACCTGTGGTGCCACCAGCGGCACCCACAGGTGCCCCCCGGTGCCACCCATGGTATCCATGTCATCAATGGCACCCATGGGCACTCACGGCACCACCTGTGGGTGCTCTCAGCACCTTCCATGGTACCCCTGGCACCCACAGGTGCCCATGGCGCCACACCCCGGCATCCGCGGGTGCAAGACACTGCCCACAGGTACACGGCATCACCCGAGGGTGCACGGCACCACCCAGACACCCATGGCACCACTGACGGTGCTGACAACCAACGGCAGCAACAAGAGCACCCATGGCACCGTACAGAACGATGGCACCGACTAAGGCATGGTGCCGACCAAGGCACAGAGGCATGGCGCCGACCAAGGCACCGAGGCTCGCGACCTAATTAAGGCACCAAGCCATGGCGCCGAAGGAAAATGCCAATGGAAATCCTGAGAAGAGGAGAAAGAAAAAGGTGGTGCCCGTGCCGGCCCCTGCATGGAAAAGGGAGAGGGGGGTAGGCATGAGGGGTCAACACGATGGCAAAGGCACCAAGAGGGCACCTTGCCCATCGAGATCCAATCGACCCGGCTCCAGTCCAATGGCTCCGAGGCCCGGAGGTCCAAAAATCAAGAACACAGCCAGGAAAAACTGGAAAGTCAAACCCCTGCTCCATAGGAGCGGCCCAGAGGTGAAATTGCCCACCAGAGCTCCAAGAAGGAGAGAGATGGAGCTCGGAGTCGAGAATGCATCCGTGAGGAGCGGGGCCAAGAGGAACCCACCAAAATTGGTTCAGGCCCATCGCCTCTCCCGATGAACAATCCTCGTGCAGACGTACCAACGGGCAACCTCAACTGGCACCGATTCTTCTTCCCCCAACGAGGAAGAAGAGCTCGAGGTTAAGCGGAGCCAGATCCCCAGAACCGCTAGATTTGTGGAGGACTGTCCCCACCGAAAGCACAGGACTGTCCGTAGTCGACTCCCTCGCTAATTAAGAGAGCGCTGGAACCGATACAGCCCTCTGGCCATAAAAAACTCTAACAA
Source organism: Neoceratodus forsteri (assembly GCA_016271365.2). NCBI lineage: Eukaryota > Metazoa > Chordata > Ceratodontiformes > Ceratodontidae > Neoceratodus > Neoceratodus forsteri. The sequence continues at coordinate 470,958,547 of CM057450.1, read as the reverse complement.
AGTCCTCCTACCGTCACCGCTACCGTCCAAGGACGACTCCGTTGATGGCAGGAAAGAATTTCTTTTTCTTTTTCATAATCTTCTTCTCGTTCGCAAAATAAGAAATTACTACTTAAAATATTAAATTAAACGTTAAAAGCTGCTGTCGTATAGACGAAAACTTAGACTCAGGCAGACGAGCGATGTCGACATCCAAATGCACTCGACGGCGGGAGAAAAGGAACTAAGGCAGCTGGAGGGTCGACGCCGAGATAGCCTACACAGGCGCGAGCTAGTCTCACGGTGCCGCGCATGCGTGGTCCTGTCTTGGTGCCAACCCTTTAGAAAATTTCAGGCTCTCGCTTGGTCCTAGCGCCTCTGACGCTATCCCACTAGTGTGAATGAGTGATGGAGACTTAGTCCAGGAAGATCACTGAGTACCAACCCTGTCTGGCCCAGTCTGGGGCTATACAGTCATTGTTGCAGGTTCTCTCCTGAGCTTCAGGAGTACTTTCTGTATCGGTGGGAATGGTGGGAAGGCATTTATTTATTGAAGTTTGTTGATCCGGTAGGCCGACTGAGACTAGAAGTCCCTTTTTCAGGGGTAACCGGGGAAGGGGGGAGGGAATACAGATGGTAACCAACTGAAACTGAACTAGATTAGGCTGTTGGTGGTATTTTTAATGAATGGGGAAATCTGGCCAGGACACTGGGGAAATTCCCCTACTCCGCCTCCTAGTGAGCAGGGGGGACCGATTTTCCTGTGGGACCAAGATGGCGGCTCCCATGGATCCTGGTGGAGGTGAGATGGTCCTTGGAGCTGAGGAGCTGGCCTCCTCCTCAGTTCCTCCTGTGTGAGAGGCTTTTTCCATCTCTGAGAAGATGGATGTGGATATTGCTCCTAAGTTGCCTGCATCTGAACTGCCTAGTCTGGATACTGTTACTGTTCTTGCTCCTGCTCCTGCTGAGGATCGTTTGTTTACCTCTCCTGCTTGTGTGGCTTCCTCTGAGGCTCCTATTTTTTCCGCAGACCCACTGCTGCAGACGGACTTCCCGAGCTATCATTTGTTTTGGTCCCGTTGAGAGTATTTGCGAGCACTTCTTGCTGCAGAAGAGAGCCGCGAGTGTCATAGCCAATCCCTCCGTCTCGAGAAAGGAGCATTGATTACTGCAGCTTCACTTTCTACAACAGCTGTCAGTTCATCCGGAGTAGGCACAACGGAGTTTGGTGCTGGGTCTGCTGCAACTCCAGACCTGGTAAACAGTGAGTTACAGACCTCCATGGACACGAACGGTTCCCGTATCTCATCCCGGGAACCTGCCAGTAAGATTTCTGTTTCTTCTGACACTGCTTTAATTCCACATTTACAGGCTGGAGAGGGTTCAGGAGTGGACACTGCTTCTAGAAAAGTTGCTCCTCGGTAGCTGTCAGATTCTGTGACTGGCGCTGCATTACTCGCTACGGTTTCTCGCAGTACTGAATTGTCTGGGGAAGTTCTAACTTTGATAACAATTTGTTGGCTATGGGGCATACTGTTGCTGAAGCCTTGCAGGCTGCTGGGTGGGTTAAAGCTGGGCCAAATCAGCCCTGGGTGTCGCCTCAACGACCAGGGTCTGCTCTTGCTGACCCTATGGAAATTCCCTCTTCTTTAAGAGTTGTCTGACCCCCTGGTTCTTTTTCCTCAGCAACAAAACCCTGTGGAAACCTCTCCTTTGCCCAGTACTTCTGGGCAGTATCATGACCCTGAAGACCCTATTGCCCTGAAACCAGCGCCTGATGTTCCTGGGCCTGGCCTGGAACATCCTGCCCCCCCCCCCGCCGTCCTACTGTGAGTACTGCTGGAGCTGATCCTGAACATGATTGGAACTCATCCCGCAGAACATATGCTGGATTATTTCATGCTCCTCCTGAACCTGCTAAACGGCGTAATGCAGTAAGGCTAAAATATAAAGGAGACTTAAGAGTTACATCCTGACAGAATATAAGTGGGCCGTACGCTTTTGAGGGACAGCATGGGTTTTTCTGCTGAGGATATTTATGCTTTAATTCACACCTCAGGTGATCCAAATTTCAATATCAGCTTTAAAACTGCTGAAGGTTTGGAGCTTTTCTGGGAACGTTACCAAGATATTCATAACAACCCTGACTGGAAGGTCATTGCTGCTATTCCTCTCACTAAGCCTGCCTACAGAACAGTGACTGTGTTGTTCAAGAATGAAGGAGTGGCAATATCAGATATTTTGTTCTGGTTAAGGGCTAAATGTTCTGTTTTAGGTCTTCCAGACCCTATTATTGACTCTGAGGATATTTGGGCTGGGGGGTGGAGGATTCAGGTCAAATTGCGTCAGGTTCGAGGTATTATTCAGTATCTACCTAGTTGCTACTACCTGAGGAGGGACCAAGGTTTTATCTTTTATGCTGGGCAACCTCGTTCATGTTTCAGATGTGGGGCTCATACTCATCTGAGCAATGCCCGCGATAAAATGAAATGTTCCCTTTGTGGAGGGATCGGTCATGTTGCATTTGCCTGCCAAACTCCTGTTATTTGTAATCTTTGTGAAGACACCACCCACAATTTCAGGGATTGTCCCTGGGCTTCACATAATTTTGGAGGGGATGACTCTACTGAAAATACGGCAGGGGAACCAGGGGATGATTACCCTACTGAAGTGCCCCTTCCCCGGCCCTCCTCACCCTCTGTAACCATTTCTGCTGTTGATCCTTCCCTTTCTAAACATGTGCCCTCTCTCCCCTCTATTCCAGTCAAGCTCTCAGTGCAGCAGGTACTTTCCACAGGTACCACAGCCCCAGAGGTGGCTGCTGATCCGGTATTGCTCATTTCTTCTGAGAATACGGAGTCTCACCCTTACTCTGTTGAACTACGGGGCCTTCCGTGCAGGACCCTGCTATACACTCTCCCACTCCATGGTTAGGAATTTCAAAAAAATAGCAAATGATATATGTAGCGTATCCCAAAATCGGGCAAAGAGCTATGGATAGAGGTGAGGCTGGTCTTCCCATGTCCAACAGGTTCCTTCCACTTGCTAAGAGGAAGCAGTGGGATGCAGAGGATGATGATTGATTCCTCTTCACTAATTTCCTCACAGCCAGAACTTGTAACTGATTCTGAATTTCCCTCCGTAGATACCAAAGGGGGAGGCAAGAAGAAAAAGAAATCCAAAAGATTGGGGACTAAAGCTGTTAAACCTCTGGTTTCCACTATGGTGGATGTCTCTACCACCTGAACATGATGTGGCACCTTTCCTTGGGATCCTTAAACACCAAAAGTATAAAGAACCACAAAAAAACGACTCACCACTTTTTCTATAATTTCTGGTCATCATCTTGATATTTGTTTACTTCAAGACACCCGGTTACATAGTACTAGAGAGACCTACCGGGCATCTACTGACTAGTTTAGGGGTGCTTCTTTTTGGTCATTGGGGGAGGAACCATGCTCAGGGCTGGGGTTTTTAATCTTGAATCCTGACCTCCATGTTTCTCATCTGATTGACCTGGTTCCTGGCCATGCGTGTATTCTTGATGCCTGGCTGGGGGCACATGAATTACGTATTATTAATATTTATAATTACTGAGGCGAAATTCCAGCAGGTTATTTTTGCAGAAAGTTCTACCTTTTTGTATACCACAAGATCTGGTTTTTTAGGAGGTGATTTCAATTGTATATTGTCTTTATCTGACAAAACAGGTAGATCACAAAAGTTATATTCTGATTCCAATTTTTGTACAGAATGTATACAGAGCCAAGCTTAGGGATTGTCTGCGCGGTTTTCCTAGCTACAGACATACTTACTCTAGGGATCACCCGTCTACTAGAAACGGACTTCTGGTTTGCCTCCCATTGGGTCCCTGTGTGTTCTTTTTCAGTTTCTCCAGTTGAGATTTCTGACCACAGACTGATTACTGTTTTTGTTGGAACTCCTGTAAACAAACCTGGCTCGAATCCGGTCTGGAGGTTGAAATCGGCTCTTTTATCAGATACAGATACCTGGGCACTCATTCATAATGAGTTGGAGGCCAGGTTTTCTGTTTTTGATTTATATGATAATTCACTTTTATGATGGCAAGACTCGAAACGAGATTTGAAAACCTTATGTGGGTCTTTGGCAAGCAGACGGCAAATTCTAAGGATCTAACCTACCTCCAGCTCAGGGATAGGCTCCAGAGGCTACTTTCTCGAGCTGTAGAAACTGGAGAAGATCTCACTGATGACATTGTTGTGATTAAATCTGAGATGTGTAAGTATCAGTATGATAGGACCCATTCTCTGTTTTTAGAACAGAAGTTTGGCTCTCAGGGGAAACGCAAGGAGGTAATCCATATGAATGTTGTACGCAAAGGGTGGACTCTAAATATATGGATGCCTTGAGGTCTGAGACATAAGGCATTCCTAGTGGGGGGGGGCAGGAGGAAGTAAGCTGTTGGTTAATTAGGATCTGCAGCTTATCTGTTAGGTAGGAAAATGGGCAGACTATGTGGGCCAAGCGGTCCTTATCTGCCGTCAAATTCTATGTTTCTATGTTTCTATACAGGTCAGACTGTAAATTCTAGCCCTGATATTGAGGAAGTGGTTCATCAGTTTGTGGAAGCTTCCTTTTGTACCAACTCTCCCCCTACCATCGGGATGGAAGAGTTTCTATGTACATTACAGATATCAGATCTTTTGGAATCAGATAAATCGCTATTGACCTCTCCTATTTCCCAGAAAGAAGTGGAGGAGGTTATTGCTGGATTACCGTCTGGTTCTTCTCCTGGTCTGGATGGCTTACCAGTGGAACTCTATAAGAAGGCAGTTAGTCTCTTAAGTCCCTATTTGGTGAAAGTTTATAATGCTATATTATCTAGTTTAGTTCCTTTTCCTGCAGCTTTGGCAGACAGTATTTTGATTTTTCTTTATAAAAAGGAGAATAGATTGGAATCTTAGGAATTGGAGGCCCATTAGTTTGTTAAATGTCGACTGGAAAATTCTATGTAAAGTTTTGTGCAAACGTTTGTCCTGGGTAGCTCAGGAAGTGATTTCACATGGTCAGACTTGTGCCATTCCCCGCCGGGCTATGGGAGACATTACCAAATTACTAAGAGAAGCTTTTGATGGGTTGAGTGGTTCTGGGTATTTACTCTCCCTTGACCAAGCTAAGGCCTTTGATGAGGTTCCCCATGTCTACCTGTTTCAGGTTTTAAAACATTATGGTATTCCAGTTGGGTTTACAGAATGGCTTCAAATCATTTACAGACATGCCTCATCTCGGCCTTTGAGTGAAATAACGAGCTAGGATCTGTGCTGACTCATGAGGAGTCAGACAAGGCTTTGCTCTGAGTCCGCTTCTTTATGTTTTTCTTTAGATCCTTTATTAAGAACATTACATATGACAACAGGGACTGCACCATTTCGGGGTTTTGGGGATGGTGTATTTTCGATTGCCCTGGCTTATGCAGATGACACTACTATACTAGTGGCCAATCAAGTATCTGGGGAGTGGGCTATGGAGGTTGTAGACCCTTTCTGTTGTTTCTGGTTCAAGGATCAACAGACAGAAGAGTACGGCTGTGAGAATTAGTACTTTAGAAGTAGCTCTGCAGGCTATAGGGGGTGTTGGGGTATCTGCATTACTGATTAAAATTCTGGGGTGCTGGTTTGGAGCTCCTGACCCGGCCTGTTACCAATGGGAAACGGCCTTGGCCAAAGCAGAGGAGAAAGCTGCAAGATGGAAAGGTTTTCCTATGACGAAAAAGAAAAGGCTCTTTATGTTTAAAACTTTTTTATTGCCTATTTTTCTGAATGTTAGTTATCTGTATCCTTTGCCTGTCAAATTAGAGGTTAGGATGTATAGCGTGGCTTTTCAATTACTATGGGGGAGTCGGCTTAATCCCATAAAGCAAAGTAGTACCTATTGGCCTGTGTGTGATGGTGGTTTGTACATGATCAATCCTGTGATTTTTCTTTTACTGTTTTTCTTTATGCAAATTTTGTTCCTGTTTTATTGTTGAGTCAATTGCCTTGGGTTCCCTTGTTTAAAGATAGATGCTGCTATTTTTGGCAGAAGTGGGAAACCCAGCAGTGGGGGGTATTTCGGAACATCCCACAAGGTTTTTCTCCCTATCTTTTGGAAATCTGTAAAAAATTAAAACTTTGGCATATCTTGACGTCTGACCTTTTGCATACTACCAGAAAATTGGAGTATCGTAAGCTGTTACAGATCATCTGTTTTAAAGATCCTTGTCTGATATTACTGGACACTGTAGTCCTTGCTGATGTCCTTCGCCAAGTAACAGAAACCAGACTCCCTCCTAAAGTGTGGGATTCTGTATGGCTTAGCTGTTATTCTAGACTAAATGTCAGAGGAAATCATCTAGGTAGGTAAAAAACACCAAATCTTGCCTTCTCAGATATGCTGCCATCATGGCTTAGCACTTTGTGAATACCCCTGGTGCTGAGGTGAGGCCGAAGGGAAGAGCTGTAAACTGATACTGGCAGTTCCCTAGCCTGAACCCGAGATATTTTCTGTGAGGGGGAGAGAGACTGCGCAGCTGCACGCTAGAGACGCTGAGGAGAAGCACTCGAGCAGCAGCACTAGAGATGCTTACCTTTTTGCTGTAGCAGGTATGCCACCATTGCCTGCGTGTGAGCCGGAGACACTGCTTTGTACTGCTTAGAAGTAAAAGCTACTGGGTGAACACTGAATACAGAATAAAAGAGGGTTAGCAGCAGCGACCTAAACTCTTGCACCAATCCAGAAGACCTTGTGCTGCCGGATAACTACAGAACACCTTGTGATTTCTGTTGCCGCCCCCACTAACCCGGTGCTAGGAGTCTAGGCGGAGAGCCCGCACCGGAGGCAGTGACTAACAGAGCAGCCCTGCGGAGGACTGTGTGTCCCGAGGACCACATTCTGTGCTCTGTGACTAAAGTGCACTGAGGGAATTGATAGTTAAAACAGTTCTCAAGAACTGAATGGACAAATAATATTGTTTCCTTCAGTGATTTTTGTCATCCCCCTGCTATTCTGTATTTTATATTTAAATTTATATTCCCAGATTTCTGTATCTTTCTAGGTCTGGTTTGGTTTGTGTAGAATTATACTGCAAGGTGTTGTGTTTCATTTCTACTTTTATAACTCTTATATTTTTATACTCTGCTTTAATGCACCACTTTTTTGTTTTGTTTCTAAAGGCTTGGCTTTGACGCTAGGTTCTCAGAAACAGCTACTAATTGCTTTCCTTTCTTTCGCTTTGGAGAAAGCTAGATTTCTTTTTAACAGCTGATTGTTTTGCTCTCCAAAAATGCGAAGCTTGAGTTGAAAAGGATAATTGGAAACTGTGTTTAATCACAGAGATTTAATCAGCTACCCCTAAAGCTCACTTGGGTATCTTTAGACGCTCACAAAGCCTAAGCAGGCAATTAGTTGATCAACATTCTTCTGTTGTTACTCATATCCCTTTGAGAGGGCAAACCAGACCAGCTGTTTAGGCTATTATTGTTCCACGATAGCACAAAGTATTTTCAGAGTCAGAACTGGCAATTAGTTTCAATTAGCTTTTAATTGGTTTTATTTAGTACGTTGCCTTTAAAGCGGCCAAACAGCATACTGCACATGCACAAAGGCGTACAGAATGGTACCCTAGCCTCGTAGCACAGATGAAATAAGTGGCGAACTGAACTTATTTGCCCTTGGAAAGTTAACTGGGCAAGTTCAGCTGGGAATCTCTCATTTTTATGTTTGCTTGCACACATGTGCAAGAAACATAGTGTCATGATCTGAAAATGCAGTGCCGTACAGTTGAAAGAGAGAGCTACGCTTCAGTGAGCAGCGATAAGATATCGCATGCTCATGCACGCCTCCAACACATGCATGCATTGCATGCTCATGCCTCGCTCCCCCGCACACACTGTATAACGGCGGGGTGCGAATCCCGTTGGCTGTGCTCGCCCCCCCAACAGAGTTCAGGGCCACTCTGGTAGCCCACCCCAGCGTGGCAACAGCAGTCTGTATAGCCGACCAGGTGCCCAATCCCGTTGGCTCACTGTCTCCCAAAGAGATTATCAGGTGCCACACTGGGAGCCCACCCAAGTGTGGCAACAGTTCTAAGGCGATGGGAGTTCCCAATTCCCTGTCAGCTCCACGCCCCAAACAGTCTTCCAGCTGCCACGCTGAGCCCACTAGCGTGGTACAAGTCCCGCGTAGTCCAAGTAAAAAAAAAAACCTGAAAGAGAAACCTTCTCGCTGACTGTCCTGACCCTCTCTCCCACCCGAGCCCACCCTCTGTGCACCCTGCCTCCCCACACCCCACCTCACCCCATACTTACCTCTGGAGTCCGGCACGACGATCTTCGGTGGACCGCGAACATGTCTGCACTCTTCAAAGCCGACCGCGAACTGAGGAAATGCCGGTAAGCTGTATAATGCAATAAATAGGGTTTTTTCAACTTTAGTGCATATCTTGGGCATTTTTGGGAATTTGTTCACCAAATGTCCAACATGGGGTTTCTGGGACCCACTTCATGAATTCTGTCACTGTCATGGCATTAATTGGCCCCGAAAGGTGATTTCTCGGTCACTGTATAGAACCACCTTTTGGGACCAATTTACGAAGCGACAGTCATCGATTCATGAGGTAGAGCTAAAACCCTATGTTGAAAATCTGGTGAAAAATTCCCAAAAATATTTATTCTGATCATGCGTTGCAGTTCCTGCATGCGCTCGTCAAGTCAGTGAATTTTCAATATGTTCACTCCAGATTTTCAACACTGTCATTTTACCACACCTCCTTATGAGCAGTACAGCTGTCATTTCTCACATCTCTACTTAAAATGTGTTTCCACACATGCTACACAGTGGTGCAGTCGGTGTGTGAAATCAATGTTCAGAACAGATTAAGAAAATCACAGTGACACTGTTCATAAGCAGAGGTATTAAAATGGCTATGTTAAAAATTTGGTGAAAAAATTCCCAAAAATTACTGTTTTTCGAGCATGTGTTGCTGCGTGTTCCTACGCACACTCGTAAGTTCACGCATTTTCAATATTTTCACTCCAGATTTTCAACATTGCCATTTTACCACACCTCCTTATGAGCAGTACAGCTGTCATTTCTCACATCACGCCCAAAATGTGTTTCCGCGCATGTAGCGCACAGTGGTGCAGTCGGTGTGTGAAATCAATGTTCGGAACAGATTAAGAAAATCACAGTGACACCATTCATAAGCAGAGGTATTAAAATGGCTATGTTAAAAATTTGGTGAAAAATTCCCAAAAATTACTGTTTTACGAGCATGTGTTGCGCTGTTCCTACGCACACTCGTAAGTTCACGAATTTTCAATATTTTCACTCCAGATTTTCAACATTGCCATTTTACCACACCTCATGAGCAGTACAGCTGTCATTTTTCACATCTCGACCAAAACGGGTTTCCGCCCATGTAGCGCACAAGAAAAAATTACTCACCTTAGTAATGTTGTTTCTTCTAATGGAGTCTTGCTATATTATGACATATGCAGTGAGTCCCAACCTTCGAACTGCCCCGGAGATGAAAGAGTTAAACTTTCCATGCCAGGCATGGAACGCTGAGCTCGAGCTCGGTTGAGACTCTGCCTGTTGTTCTTCAAACTCAACCTGTCAGATCTTTACGAGCTAAACTCACTAAGGTCCTGTGTGGAAGATGTAAACCTACACTAGCCAACTGGCTATCAAACATAAGACACATTTTTTGGTCCCAAAACAAAGACTCAAGTCAGGAGACCCAAAAATTAAAAACATAACACAAACTCACCCCAAGAAAGAAGGGGTGAAAACAACAAGGTGGGCACCTACTAAGTGCCAACACTGCACTGCCCACCCACATCCCAAAAACAGAGGTTCTGAGAGGGGCAGGCAGGGGGGGAGGTCAGAATATAGCAAGACTCCATTAGAAGAAACAACATTACTAAGGTGAGTAATTTTTTCTTCAAACAACATGAAGTCTTGCTATATTCTGACATATGCAGACTACAAAGCAATACCTCCATGGAGGAGGGACAGAACCTACTTAGGAAATAGGCTCTGAAGCACAGCTGTGCCAAACCGAGCATCACTCCTAGCCTGGATGTCCAGGGAGTAATGCTTGGTAAAAGTGTGAACTGTTTTCCAGGTAGCTGCTTGACATATCTCTAGAATAGGGATGTTCCTGGCAGCAGCCAGGGAAGCAGCTGTACCTCTGGTAAAGTGAGCCCTCAGGCCTGAGGGTGGAACCTTACCCAGTTTTTCATACCAAAATTGGATACAAGAGACAATCCACCTGGCAATGGATCTCTTAGTGGCAGGTTTCCCTTTACCAACCTCACCATAAGTGAGGAACAGTTGGAGGGAGTCAAACCTGTGACCCTTGGTACACTCTATGTAGTAACTAAGGGCTCTTTTCACATCTAAACTGTGTAGCCTCCTCTCGCCAGAGGAGGAATGGTCAGTGAAGTACACTGGAAGAGACATGGATTGATTAAGGTGGAAATCTGAAACCACCTTAGGCAAGAACTTCCTGTTAGTCCTGAGGACCACCTTATCTCTATGAAAGGAGATAAAATCAGGCTCCACTGACAAGGCTTGTAATTCACTTATGCGTCTGGCAGAAGTGATGGCTACCAGAAACACAGCCTTCCAAGTCAAGTACTTAAGATCTGCTGAAGACAAAGGCTCAAAGGGGTTGCATAAGCTGAGCAATGCAAACATTAAGGTCCCAGGCAGGGGCAGGGTCCCTGAATGGAGGGTTGGTGTGACGCAATCCCTTGAAAAACTTGGAGAAAATAGGGTGAGCTGAAAGAGAAGAGGGCTTACCTGCTGAAATAAAAGCAGACGCAGCTGCCAGATGCACTTTCAGTGTAGCTGGTCTCAGCCCCAAGCTATTTAAGTGGACCATATAATCAAGGACGGTGGGCAGATCAGCAGACTCTGGGGAAATATGCTTCCCAGAGCACCATATGGAAAATCTTTTCCATTTGGAATTATAAGTAGCCCTGGTGGAAGGTTTTCTAGAAGCCTTCAGGATACCCATTACACCTTGGGAAAGGTGTAAAGCAGCAAATTCTAACTCTTCAAGAGCCAGGCCTTGAGATTGAGAGATTTGAGGTTCGGGTACCAAACCCTCCCCTCAGCACAGGTTAACAGGTTGTAATTCCTGGGAAGACACAGGGGAAGATGGACTGCTAAGGACAGTAGGAGTGGGTACCAGGGCTGTCTGGCCCAGTCTGGAGCAATCAGGATCATCTTGCAGGGTTGAGATCTGATTTTGACTAGCACTTTGAACAGGAGAGGAAGGAAATGCATAGAAACTTCCCTTCCCAATTGAGAAACTAAGGCATCCAGGGACTGGAGCCCAACACTGGGGCCTGCAGCAAAAAGGGAAAGTTGGTGATTGTCTGGGGCTGCAAAAGATCTATCTGTGGGTGCCCCATCTGGAAAATATCACCTCCAAGACCAGGGGGTCCAGTGACCATTCGTGATGGCCCTGGGAAATCCTGCTGAGAGCATCCGCCAGGACATTGTCCTTGCCTGGGAGGTGAACTGCCATGAGGGAAGTGTTCAGGGAGTAAGCCAGAGACCACAACTTCATTGCTTCGGTGCACAAGACCGTAGACAGAGTGCCTCCTTGCTTGTTGATGTACCACATTGTGGTGGTGTTGTCTGTTCTGAACTGTACAACTTTGTCCTGAACAGATTTGGAAAAAGTGCTAGAAATACTGCTCTGAGTTCCAACAGATTGATGTGGAGCAGAGATTCCTGAGGGGACCACAACCCCTGAATGGTCAGGTCGCCCATGTGAGCCCCCCATCCCAAGAGGGAGGCATCTGTAGTAAGGATTAAAGAGTGAGACTGAGTGACAAAGGGAACCCCTTGTCTCAGATTGTTCTGATCCTGCCACCACTGTAGGGCCTGGATCAGGGTTCGAGTTACTGGGATCAATTTGGTCAGAGGGTCCTTCCTTTGAGACCAGAAGGCTCTCAAATGGAACTGAATGTCTCTCATCTGAAATCTTACTCCCTGCACCACTGCTGTGGAAGCAGCCATGTGCCCCAGGAGCTGTAGAAAATGTCTAGCTGGTCGGGATACCTGCAGGGTGAATGAGGAGGCCAGAGAGACCAGGGTCCTTGCCCTGTCCAGGGTAAGGAAGGCTCTGGCCTTCTCTGTGTCTAGCTCTGCGCCTATGAAGGTGAGGAGCTGGACAGGCTCCAGAACTGACTTTGGAAGATTTAGAAGGAAACCCGAAGAAGTGAGCAGTTGCTGAGTTATCTGTAAGTGTAACTTGACTTGGTCTGGGGACTGGCCTACTATGAGCCAGTCGTCCAGGTAAGGGAAGATGGCAATTTTCTGCCTTCTTAGAGAAGCAACTACTACTGCCAGGCATTTTGTGAATACCCTTGGAGCAGAGGTGAGGCCAAAGGGTATTGCTCTGAACTGGTAATGGCCTGAGGGCAGCTCGAACCTGAGGTACTTTCGATGGGAGCTTCTGATGAGAGTATGGAAGTAGGCATCCTTGAGGTCCAGGGATGCTAGCCAGTCCCCTGGCCTTAGAGAGGGTAGAATAAATCCCAGAGTCACCATTTTGAATTTTGGTTTTAAAAGGTGCTTGTTTAAGTATCTGAGATCCAGGATGGGCCGCCATTCTTCTGTCTTTTTTGGGGTAAGGAAGTACCTGGAATACAATCCTTTGCCCTGGTGTAGGGGTGGGACCCTTTCCACAGCTCTGAGAGCCAGGAGGGAAGAGACCTCTGCCTCTAAGGCAAGTGCCTCTGATGGATTTGCAGGTGGGAAGGATCTGGTTCTCATCTTTGGAAACTTTCTGAAGCTGAGAACCAGTCCTTGGCTTACTACTTCCAGGACCCATTTGTCTGATGTCAGAGACTCCCAGTCCTGGACAAAGTAAGCCAGCCTGCCCCCTACAGGTAGCTGAGAATCGGCCCTGGCAACTCCATCAGGGTGCCTGCTTGGCAGGGCTTTGGGCTGAGGGGTGGAAGCAGGCCTGTGTGCCCGTCTGCCTTCCCTCTAAAGAACCCCTCTGGGCATAAGCAGAAGAGGAGGCCTGGGCTTGGTAAAAAGGCCTATGAAAAGGCCTGCCCCTGCCCCTGGGAAGCTGCCTTTGAGGAGTGGCCTGCCTTTCCTTGGCCTGTGCACTCCTATAGGTGGTCCTATACTCATCCATTTTCTTCATGTAATTCTCTGTCTGCTCCCAAACAGAGAATTACCCACAACAGGAAAATCCATGGCCTTAGTCTGGGTATCCTGTGACAGGCTAGTACATCTGAGCCAAGCCATTCTTCGAAGTGCCACAGATGTAGCCATGACTCTTGATGACACATCATTTGAGTCCACTGCAGCATGGAATTGCACCTTGGATGCCTCAACACCATCAGCAGCCACCTGCTCCAGCTCCTTGGCAAGCTGGCCAGGGACCTGTTTTGCTAAAGCCATGACAGTGTCCCATCTGGATTTCTGATATCTAGCCACATAAGCCATATAATTCGCCTGTCTGAGTCCCAAGGATGCTGCCATGTACTGTTTCTTTGCCATGGCATCAATCTTCCTGGAGTCCTTGTCTGGGGGTGAAGCCAAGGGAATATTTGCCTTGTCACAGGCTGCAGCCTTCATTACTAACATGGCTGCATTGTTGTGTGGGAACTCCATTATCAGAGCCTGACAACGTGTACCTCTTGTCCATTCTCTTATCCACAGGAGGTATAGTGTTAGAAGTTTTTAGAATTTTAAATGTCTGTTTCCCAAAAGATTTATGCAAGGGAATAGACAGCCTCCTAGACTCTGGGATATCCATCATTTCCACAAAGTCAGACTCCTCTTGATCATCCACAGCTTCCTCCATAGGGAGCTGGAGGGTTTCAGCCACTTTTTTATAAAACGTAAAATGAGAAGGGGACTCAGAAAGCCTAGGAGGAGACACTCCTGAAGGTCTATCTGGGGAGATGTCCAGGTCAATGGGCACATCCAGACTTTCAAATCACATTCACTCTCCTCATACTCCTCTTCCCCCTCCTCCGGTTCTACTCCTCTAAATCATACTCTTGAACCGGTGGAACCGCTAAACCGAGCGCCTACCTGACGGTGCCGGTTCGGTCGGACCCGGGGAAAGCGACTTGACAATTTTGATCGCTTTGGCTATTTCTTCCGTGGTTGGAGAGAAAAGTTTTGGCTCCACACCAGCTGATTTTCTAGTCCTTTTTGCTGGAACTGACTCCTCAGAGTCGGATCTCCTTTTGCCCGAAGAAGTCTCGCCCTGGTCAGAGGGCACTCCTTCTGGTTCAGTTTGAACCGAACCGGGCTGGCCATCCGGTTCAGCAGACTTTTTGGCCTCCCTTTCCCTGAGCCTACCAACTCTCTTTTCCAGGGTAGCTGCAGGAAAATTTTTACAAATCTGGCAATCTGCATTGAGGTGGTCAAACCCCAGACAATAAACACAGGTGATGTGGGGATCAGCCCTGTCAAATACTTCCCCACACACACTACAGTGCTGAAACCCAGTGGGCCCGGTTTTTCTTTTGGGTTTCTCAGACATAGTGCCAGTCCTATCCAAACTTACCCTTTTATGGCAATCCGCCAGGCAAGACCCTCTTATCAGTTCCTAACCGTGTCACGGGTCGTGGAAAAAACCGTAATAAAATCCGTTTTTTTTTTAGAACTGATAAGAACCAGTAACCACACTCTAAAAGTACAATTTAAGATTTTTAACAACTTGATCGGTTCAAACCGAACCGATGAACCGTTACAAGTTCCACATAGAATGAGTAAAATATAACCTATCTAGTACTCACAAATACCACAGACAGAGACTGAACGACGGTTACAGTTTAATTTCGAAACCGAGAAAAGCAGTACTTTAACCGACAAAATGAACCGAGCAGAAGGAGAAATCTCCGGAGCGACTGTTCAGTGGTGAGTAAAGAATCTGACGGTTTGAGTTTGAACAACAACAGACAGAGTCTCAACCAAGCTCGAGCTCAGCTTTCCATGCCTGGCATGGAAAGTTTAACTCTTTCATCTCCGGGGCAGTTCGAAGGTTGGGACTCACTGCATATGTCAGAATATAGCAAGACTTCATGTTGTTTGAATATGAACATACGAAATTTGCCAGCAGATAAAGGCCTAGAGGTCTATCAAGTCTGCTCGAATGTGCAGCTAGCACCTCTTATTCTGCAGCTGCCCCTCCCTTCCACCCTTCCCCTTCATTAACCCTCCCCTTGTCCTGTCCCATCCTCGTTTGAAGCAGTCCACTGTTCTACTCATACTTCAGCAGGTAACGCATTCCACCCAGCCACCACCTCTCTGTAAAAAGTCTCTCCTCATTTCCTCCTGAACCTTCCTCGCTCCAGTCTCATATCATGGCCCCTGGTGGCCCTCCCCTCGCTTACTTTGAACAGCCCCTCTGTACCCGTCTTGTTTATTCCTTTCATGTATTTAAAGGGTTCAATCATGTCACCCGTCTCTCCTCTCCTCCAGTGAGTACACGTTCAACTCCTTCAACCTCCTCTTGTATGATAAGTCCCCCAGCCCCTTGATCATCTTTGTCACTCTGCGCTGCACCCCCTCCAGTAACTTAATGTCCCTCTTCAGATACGGACACCAGTACTGCACGCAGTACTCCAGGTGTGGTCTAACTAATGACCTATACAGTGGCAGAATCATCCCTCCCTCCTCGAGGATATACCCCTTGCAATACAACCCAGCATTTTGTTGGCCTTTGCAGCTGCCTTCCTACATTGTGCCGAGTTGTTCATTGACCCTGTAATGAGCACACCCAGATCCTTCTCCTCCTCTGTCTGGGCTAGCTGCACTCCCCCTAGCTGGTAACTCCTCCTTGGGTTCTTCATCCCAAAATGCCGCACCTTGCACTTTTTGGCATTAAAGCCCAGTTGCCAGGTGTCTGACCAGGTTTCAAGCTTTGCCAGATCATCCTGCAACCCCTGCCACAATGGTGCAGTCGGTGTGCGAAATCAATGTTCGGGACAGATTAAGAAAATCACAGTAACACTGTTCATGAGCAGAGGTGTTAAAATGGCTATGTTAAAAATGTGGTGAAAAAAGTCCATAAAATGACTATTACAAGCGACCATTGCGCAGTTTCCACGCACCCTCGTAACCTCATGGATTTCTAATATTTTCAGTCCAGATTTTCACCACTGGCATTTATCCACACTTCCTTATGAACAGTAAAACTGTCATTTTTCACACCATGGCCGAAATGTGTTTTCACACTTCCAGTGCAGAAATGCGTGGTCGCTGTGGGAAATCACTGTTTGGGACAGATTAAGAAAATCACAGTGACACTGTTCATGAGCAGAGGTTCCAAAATCCCAGTGTTGACAATCTGCTGTAAAAAAATCCCCAAACTAATTGCATTACAGGTGTGTGTTGCGTATTTTCTACGCACGCTCATGACCTCACCAGTTTTTTTAATATTTTCACTGCAGAATTTCAACACTGCCATTTTTTGTACCTCCCCATGAACAGTACAGCTGTCATTTTTCACATCCTGTTTGAAATGTGTTTTCGCACCTGTGGTGCCAAATGGCATAGTCACTGTGCAAAATCAGCTTTCAGCTAACAAACTGATATTGCCACTGTTCATAAGGTGGGGGTCACAAAAAACCCATGTTGAAAATTGGGAGTGAAAATGCCAATGAACGCCTGAGGCATTAGGGTTTCCGACCATAACGCCCCAGCCTGTAGAGACTGACAGGCATCAGGGGTGTGACTTGGGATTCTCACCTGTAATGCTCATACCATTCCACACCCTGCAGCCAGTGAGAGGCATCGAGGTGTGGCTTGGACTCTTTGGCCCCAAAGTTCACCCCCTTCTCCTATACAAGACCTATCTCACCATATTTCCTGATGGAATGGGGTGAGCATAAGGGCTGAAGACCCCAAGGCACACCATGACACTTGTCAGTGTCTGCAGGGTAGGGTGTGGTGAAATGGCGTGGCCGTTATGCCCGACGACGGAAAGGCACATCCCAATGCCTGTCACTCTCTGCAGGGTGGTGGTGGGGTTGGCTTCAGTTCAGTACTTCACTGCTATTCCTATTATGCAGCTCTCTAACTCCTGCACTACCATTGCCAAAGACAGCAAGCAAACATTCGGCATTGATAAATGCTTGTTAGTTGTTGAATATGCCAGTACTAAAGTGCTTCTCCATTCTTAAACAAAACTGATCAGATTCTGACTCAAATACTCCGTGACCATGGGTGGCTGCACAGAGGTTTCTGCAGTCGTTTTCAGAAGGCTAAGATAACAGTGCAAGCATTTCTAAGTACTCAAGTGAGTTTTAGATTCTGTGTATATTTTTATATTTTATATACATTCATATCATATATTTGCTGTGACAGTTTCTTTGGGTAGTTTCCCACAGTACACGATAATACTTAAAAGTTTTTCTTGTTCACTTGTTTGATTTTTAACTGACACTGTATTTAACACAGACTAGGCTTCAATTCTTCATATAGAAGTTTTATGAACCTGCCAAGGTGGGATGAGAGGGAATTGTTTTACTAGTACAGTAGCATAGCAGAAGCATAATAGAAGTTCGTGTTGTATCTAAGATTGGTTCCTTTTTACTGGCCTATTTCCTTCCTTTACCTTGTAGTGGCGGTGTTACCTGTGCTTGCTGCTACTCACTACGAGAACAATATAGAACCACCTTGGGCAGAACCTTCGCAGACACAACTAATAACCAGGTATCTGAAGGACTTGAAAGAGCTTCTCCTTGGCAAGACAAGCTGAGCCAGAGTTTTCCTCCATGTGCACTTAAGAACTCTGAGGAGACAACTTCAAACTTAACCTGAGAAGTAAAGGCCTTGGGAAGAGTTGGCGCAATTTGCACATGTCGGTGGCCCACAGTAACTAAACTACATTGTGCCTCAAAAGCGCTTTTAAAAGTACAGCGACTAATACAGAACAAAATAGGAAAAGACTCTTACATCTGAACTTTTAATCTAAACTGTTGTAGTTGGACTTTACTATCATATTTTGATATTTTAGAACAGTTTATTCTGGTCTCTCACTTTATAAATAGACTGTGGGTTACCTTTGGCTACGAGGAACTCTGTCACAGAGACCTAGAGATTTTGTTTTTGGAACTGGTTCTGTTTTTTGTTTTGTATTTTTTACAGTAAATTGGAATCCTCTGAGAATGTTTTCCTTCCTTAGAAATACTGAATAAGAGATTGTTGTCTCCCCAAACACATTTGTATAAATGTTTGCTGGTCTGAATGTGTTTCTTTAACTGGCTCAGTGAGCAAACGTGTTACTTCAGTCACTTTTATCCAATACTAACCAGAATACTAACTAATCAATTTTGGCTTAAACTAAGCTTTGAGGAACAGTACTAGCACCAACATGGTTAGAACTAGAAGTGGCAAAGGAAATTCCCCAATTGGGGCATTTTCTAGGGAAGATACTATGCATGTAATAGTAATTCCAGAAACCCAGGAAGAATTACAAGGGGAAAACAACCAAAATAAATTCAAGACCTTAGGGGAAAAAGCAGAGGAAAAGTAGAAATAAATCAAATAATTTAAAAAAGCGGGTAACCAATGTCACTTCTCTCGAAAATACTCCTTTTAAAGTTCAGAAGGTATCAAAGGAAAATAGACAACTCAAAATCATAGATTTGTGGGCAGGACTTGGGCAAGTTCCCAAGCACCTCTCCACACCTATCTATTCCTTGAATCAAAGCCTAAATCAATCAGTAAACTATAGGGACTCAATAAATGATGATTCTGTGTTAGATGAATCTAAGGAGTTTAAAGACGAGATTTCTTATGACCAATATGAATGGGAAACATTTACTCAAGGGATGAGTCGAGAGGAGGAATTAAACTATTCTGAGACAGAATTCTCTCCAGAACCCTTTTTCAATCACTCATATCTGGATAATCTCCCTACTCTGGGCCTAACTATAAAGCAGAACTTACAGGCCAATTCCAAAACAGTGAATACAGATGCTCCTTTGTTGCACTCTCCAGTTCTTTTGTACTTACATTTTACTGTTTTAAGCAAAACAATATCATACAGAACTTCTCATGCCAGACATTAGAATAAAAGGCAGAAATACATTATAATGTATGGTAGAACGCTGTTAATCTTAGGAAATCATCATTTCCTAAGGTTGTTAACCTATCGATGTTAACCTATCGATGCTACGTCATATCGATAGGTTAACACAGCATTAGTCTCGCGTAATGTGCCCTTTTGAAGCGAGAACCTTCGGATGAAACGCGGTGGTTAGGGAAGGACTGAATGGCCGTGGCGGTGACTTTTCAAAGAGTAGCTGTCTTACTTTTAAGTGGGACCATACACTATAAAAAATAATGTATGGTCCCTCTATCGGCAACCGGTCACTGTTAACCATCTCGAGGTTGCCATGGCGATGTAAACCTCTCGAGCTTCGCTCTCGAGGTTTACACGGTCGCCCTGGCAACCTCTCGACAGTTAACAGTACGGTTACCAATAGAGGACCATACATTATCCTCTATGTTAAGATAAGGTAATACTTAATCTAGGCAATCATGCATTCGGATGAGGGGGTAGTCTAAAAAAAGGTCCATAAAGACATACTAACCCTAGATAGCTGCACCCTGCAAGCATGCGGTGGTCAAAATGAAAAAATTACTCACTTTAGTAATGTTGTTTCTTCTAATGGAGTCTTGCTATATTATGACAGATGCAGTTTGTCCCACCATTAGAACTGCTCCGGAGGTGAAAGAGTTAACTTCCATGCAGTGCATGGAACTTAGAGCTCGAGCTCAGTTAGAGAAGCTCTGTTAGGGTGGGTTCAAACTGGAACAAGTCAGATCTTCGAGCAAAACTCACTAAGGCTCTGTGTGGAAGCTGTAACCTACACTAGCCAACTGGCTACTAAAATATTCACACATTTTCCTGGTCCCAACACCAAGACTCAAGTCAGGGACCAGAAAAATAAGAAAATAACTAAATAAAACACAACACCCAAACATAAAGGGGCATCAATAAGTGCCAACAGTGGACTGCCCACCCTTACCAAAGTAGAAGTTCTGAGAGGGGAGGCTGGGGGGAGGTCATAATATAGCAAGACTCCATTAGAAGAAACAACATTACTAAGGTGAGTAATTTTTTCTTCAAACCACATGAAGTCTTGCTATATTATGACAGATGCAGACTACACAGCAGTACCTCCATGGAGGAGGGACAGAACCTACTTAGGGAATAGGCTCTGAAGCATGGCTGTGCCAAACCGAGCATCCCTCCTGGCCTGGATATCCAGGGATTAATGCTTGGTGAAAGTGTGAACTGTTTTCCAGGTAGCTGCTTGACATATCTCTATGATAGGGATGTCCCTGGCAGCAGCCAGGGATGCAGCTGTACCTCTGGTAGAGTGAGCCCTCAGGCCTGAGGGGGGAACCTTACCCAGTTTTTGATAGCAAAACTGGATACAAGAGGCGATCCACCTGGCAATGGATCTCTTAGTGGCAGGTCTCCTTTCCCAACCTCACCATAAGTGAGAAATAGTTGGAGGAGTCAAACCTGTGACCCTTAGTGCGCTCCATGTAGTAACTAGGCCCTCTTAACATCTAAGCTGTGCAGCCTCCTCTCACCAGAGGAGGAATGGTCAGTGAAGAACACTGGAAGTGAAACAGATTGGTTAAGGTGGAAATCTGAAACCACCTTGAGGCAAAAACTTCCTGTTAGTCCTGAGGACTACCTTATCCTGTGAAAGGAAATAAAGTCAGTCTCCACTGATAAAGCCTGTAACTCACTTATCGCCTGGCAGAAGTGATGGCTACTAGAAATACAGTTTTCCAAGTCAAATACTTAAGCTCTGCGAAGACAGAGGCTCAAAGGGGTTGCATCAGCTGAGCAATGCAAACATTAAGATCCCAAGCATGGGCAGGATCCCTGAATGGAGGATTGGTATGAAGCAATCCCTTAAAAACTTGGAAAATACAGGGTGAGCAGAAGAAAGAAGAGGCTTCCCTGCTGAAATGAAAGCAGAGACAGCTGCCAAATGCACTTTCAGGGTAGCTGGTCTCAGTCCCAAAAAATTAAGATGGACCATATAATCCAATACAGTAGGTAAATCAGCAGATTCAGGAAATGCCTCCCAGAACACCATATGGAAAACCTTTTCCACTTGGGTTATAGGTAGCCCTGGTGGAAGGCTTCCTAGCAGCTTTCAAGATTTAGAGAACACTTTGAGAAAGCTGAAGATCAGCAAACTCTAACTGCTCGAGAGCCAGGCCTTGAGGTTGAGGGATTTGAGATTTGGATACCAAACTCTCCCCTGAGCACAGGTTAACAGATTGTGGTTCCTGGGGAGACACAGGGGACGATGGACTGCTAAGGACAGAAGGAGTGGGTACCAGGGTTGCCTGGCCCAGTCTGGAGCAATCAGGATCATCTTGCAGGGCTGAGACCTGATTCTGACTAGCACCTTGAACAGGAGAGGGAAGGAGGGAAAGGCATAGAGAAACTTCCCTTCCCAACCGAGGAGAAAGGCATCCAGGGGGACTGAGCCCAACACTGGGGGCCTGCAACAAAAAAGTGGAAGTTGATGATTGTCTGGGGCTACAAAAAGATCTATCTGAGGAGTGCCCCATCTGGCAAAAACTATCCCCAGTACTAGGGGATCCAGTGACCATTCGTGATGGCCCTGGGAAATCCTGCTGAGAGCATCTGCCAGGACATTGTCCTTGCCTGGGAGGTGAACTGCTATGAGGGAAGTGTTCAGGGCATAAGCCAGAGACCACAACTTCATTGCCTCGGTGCACAAGGCCGAAGACCGAGTACCCCCTTGTTTGTTGATGTACCACATTGTAGTGGTGTTGTCTGTTCTGACCTGTACCACCTTGTTCTGAACAGATGCAGAAAAAACCTGAAGTGCTAGAAAAACAGCTCTGAGTTCCAACAGGTTGATGTGGAGCAGAGATTCTTGAGGGGACCATAACCCCTGGGTGGAGAGGTCGCCCATGTGAGCTCCCATCCCAAGAGGGCATCTGTAGTAAGGGTCAAGGAGTGGGACAGAGGGATGAAAGGCACCTTGTCTCAGATTGCTCTGATCCTGCCACCACTGAAGGGCCTGGATCAGGGTTTGAGTCACTGGGATTAACTTGGATAGGGATCTCTTCTTTGAACAGAAGCTCTCAAATGGAAGTGAATGTCCCTCATGGGAAATCTTGCTCCTTGCACTACAGCTGTGGAAGCAGCCATGTGTCCTAGGAGCTGCAGGAAATGCCTTGCTGGTCGAGACCTGCAGAGTGAAGGGGCGAGGCCAGGGCCACCAAGGTCCTTACCCTTTTCAGGGAAGGAAGGCTCTGGCCTGCTTTGTGTCCAGTTCTCGCCCTATAAAGGTGAGTACCTGGACGGGTTCCAAAACTGACTTTGGAAGATTGAGAAGAAAGCCCAGAGAGGCAAGCAGCTGCTGGGTAACTAGCAGGTGTGATTTGATCTGGTCTGGAGACTGACCCACAATGAGCCAGTCGTCCAGGTGAGGAAAAATGGCAATCTTTTGCCTTCTTAGATGAGCAACTGCTACTGCCAGACATTTGTGAACACCCTTGGGGCAGAGGTGAGTCGAAGGGCATTGCTCTGAACTGATAATGGCCTGAGGGCAGTTCGAATCTGAGGTACTTCGATAGGAGCTTCTGATAAGAACATGGAAGTAGGCATCCTTGAGGTCCAGGAAGCTAGCCAGTCCCTGGCCTTAGGGAGGTAAAATCATTCCCAAGTCACCATTTTGAATTTTGGTTTTAAAGGTGCTTGTTCAGATATCTTAGATCCAGGATAGGCCGCCACTCTCTGTCTTTTTTGGGGTGAGGAAGTACCTGGAGTACAGACCCTTGCCCTGGTGTAGGGGAGAAACCCTTTCTACAGCTCTGAGAGCCAGGAGGGTTGAGACTTCTGTTTCCAAAGCAAGAGTCTCTAAAGGGTTTGCAGGTGGAAAAGATCTGGCTCTCATCTTTGGAAATTTTTTGAAGCTGAGAACCAGACCCTGGCTCACTACTTCCAGGACCCACCTGTCTGATGTTAAAGACTCCCAGTCCTGGACGAAGTAAGCCAGCCTGCCCCCTACAGGTAATGGAGAGCCGACCCTGGGCATCCCATCAGGGTGCCTGTTTGGCAGGGGCTTTAGGCTGAGGGGTGGGAGCAGGTCTGCTCGTACCCCGTCTGCCTCTCCTCTGAAGAACCCCTCTGAGCATAGGCTGAAGAGGAGGCCTGGGTCTGGTAAAAGGCCTGTGAAAAGGCCTGCCCCTACCCCTGGGGGCTGCCTCTGAGGAGTGGCTTGCCGCCCTTGGCTTGTGCACCCTGTAAGTGGTTCTATATTCATCCATTTTCTTCATATAATTCTCTGTCTGCTCCCAAACAGACAATTTCCCACCACAGGAAAATCCATAGCCTTAGACTGGGTATCCTGTGACAAAGTATGCACACCTGAGCCAGGCCAATCTGAAAAGCCACAGATGTAGCCATGACTCTAGAGGATACATCATTAGAATCCACTGCAGCATGGAACTGCACCTAGATGCCTCAATACCATCAACAGCCACCTGCTCCAGCCCTTTGCAAGCTGGCCAGGGACCTGTTTAGCTAAGGCCATGACAGTATCCATCTAGATTTCTGGTATCTCGCAACATAAGCCATATAGTTTGCTTGTCTGAGTCCAAAGATGCTGCCATGTATTGTTTTTGGCCATGGCATCAATCTTCCTGGAGTCCTTGTCAGGAGGATGTGAAGCCAGGGAATATTAGCTTTATCACAGGCTGCAGCCTGAACTACTCCAACATGACTGCATTGCTGTGAAAGAAAATCTGTATCAGGACCTGACAAAGTGTACCTCCTGTCCATCTTTTTATCTACAGGAGGCACAGAATTAGGAGCTTTTAAAATTTTTATTGTTTGTTTCCTAAAAGATTTATGTAAAGGGATGGACAATCTCCTGGATTCTGGGATATCCATCATCTCTACATAGTCAGGCTCCTCTTGCTCATCCAAAGCCTCCTCTAAAGGAAGCTGGAAGGTCTCAGCAACTTTTTTATAAAACAAAAAATGAGAAGGGGACTCGGCAAGCCTAGGGGGAGATTCACCTAAAGGTCTGTCTGGGGAGATGTCCGGTTCAATGGGCACATCCAGACTTTCAAAGTCACATTCACACTGATCATAACCATCCTCTCCCTCCTCTGGTTCATAAAACTCTTCTATATCATATTCTTGAACCGGTGGAACCGACCGAACCGACCTTTTGCCAGATAGTGGCGGTTCGGAGGGACTGAGGACAGTGACTGGACAATCTGTATTGCCCTGGCTATCTCTGCAGCAGTTGGAGAAGGATTTGGACTCCACACCTGCTGACTTTCTAGTTCTCTTTGCTGGAACTGGCTCCTCAGAAGTAAGCTTACGTTGCCGAGGAAGTCTGGCCCTGGTCAGAGGGCACTTCCTCGGTTGGCTGGCACCGAACTGGGCTGGCCATCCGGGTCAGTGGACTTTTTGGCCTCTCATTCCCTGAGCCTACCAACTCTCTTATCTAGGGTGGCTGCAGGAAATTCTGCAAATCTGGCAGTCTGCATTGAGGTGGTCAAACCCCAGACAATAAAGACATGTGGTGTGTGGGTCAGCCTTGGCAAAGGCTTCCCCACAGACACTACAGTGTTGAAACCCAGTGGGCCCGGTTTCTCAGACATAATGCCAGCCTAACCAAAAACTTAACCTTTGATGGCAGTGCCAGGCAAGACACCTTTATCAGTTCCCCAACCGTCACGTGGTCGTGAAAACCGTAATGAAATCCGCTTTTTTTTAGAACCATAAGAACTGAACCGACTTCAACAAGCCTTAAAAGGCTTCAAAACAAAGTTTAAATACACTGATCGGTTCAAACCGAACCGATAAACATTTACAAGTTCCACACAGAAACCTATCTATTACTACAATACCATAGACAGAGCTTGAACCGATCGGTTTACGGTTAAAATAAATAATATCGCGGTTGAATTTAACAGAGAAAAAGCGCTTAAACGAGGAAATGAACCGAGCAGCAGAAGGAATCTCCGGAGCGACTGTTCAGTGAGGCGGAGTAAAGAATCTGACGGTTTCGGTTTGAAACCACCCTAACAGAGCTTCTCTAACTGAGCTCGCGCTCTAAGTTCCATGCACTGCATGGAAGTTAACTCTTTCACCTCCGGAGCAGTTCTAATGTTGGGACAAACTGCATCTGTCATAATATAGCAAGACTTCATGTGGTTTGAAGTATATATTTCCATACATATATGGTATTCAACAAGCAGTGCTGATATGACCCCATCCCGATCATGTGATCATTAATATAATGATTTGCTTTTCAGTGTGCTCAAACAACCAAGGAACTCTAAAGGATCCCATAAAACAAAACATCAAACCCTGAAGCAGTAAGTGCTGCAGTAGAAGAAAGGGCTAATGAGCCAGAAAAAAGAAAAAACTCTGCTACAGAAATTCCCTGAAACTATAATTGTATCAAGTCATTTAGCAATTGCTTTAAACTAAAGCACCAGAACAGGGAAGAGGCAACCTGTCCTTTGCTGCAAAGTCCATTTAGGTCAACAGGACCATTAAGCCGTTCGGCGGTCCCTCTCTTGGCTCGTCGTCTCCTGAATCAATTTGTTCAGATGCTCTGCTAGCCTCAAATTCGTGGGCAATGGTCTCTGCTCTTTTTCCCTGCTTCCTCTGGGTCCGTAAACTGGAATGAATGGCCTCCATAGTATATATGGAGGTGGGCTGGCATAAGGAGTGAATGAACAACCCCAAGGCTCCTCAACTTGGTGCAAACATCATCAAATCATTTGCGACGCATCCTAGTCGCATAGAACAAATCAGGGAAAATATGTAGGATATTTCCATCATAGTTCAGATTGTCAGCAGCTCTTGAGGCAACCAAAATCAGATCTCTGGTCCCCATGCCATCAGTCACCAATAGTGGTGTTCTAGGAAGATCACTCCGGGCTCCTACAGCACGAGGAGAAATCGTGTAGGATCTAACAAAGTTCTGAGCACAGTCGGGCCCTAAGCTCAGAGCTCCCGGCAGCCATTGTTCAAGAAACCCCAGAAGATTATCACATTCCATGTTCTCAGGTAATCCCACAAGCCTCACATTTGATGCTTGTTGTGTATTTTCCATAGCTTCTAACCGATATTTTAGTTGAGAGTTCTCCTGTATGAGTTTAGTTGTAGCAGCAAAAGCTTTTCCGGCTTGACTTTCAGCCGAGGTTGTTGTTTTTGTAGCCAGTTCAATTTTTATATCTTGTTCCCCCATTCAGCTTAAAATCGTTTCCACTTTATTGTCGATTGCCTGCATCGAAAGTTGTAGCCGACTTCCAAGGGGGCTCACCAACGGCAGTAACAGGCCCAGATTCTCCAGCAGCCATATTCCCTCCTCCTGCATTCAACTGCTCTGGTAGCGGCTGGTTTTTAAATCTGCTTGGTCCCGTCTTATGCGTGCAACCCATGTCAAAAAAAGTAGATCTCCATATGCAGCATGATATAAGGTATCTGCCTGTATCAATTATTTTGTTTAGCCAAAAGGAAATGCAGTAATTTTGTATATATAAAGTTCCTCGATCTGCCGAGCAGCACAGAAATGCATCTACGCAGGTGTGCTCCACAGCGCCCCCTACGCAAGTCTGCACTCTCCAGTTCTTGACCAAATAAATGTAGAAAATCTAGAACTGAAAGATATAATTCAAGAAACGAGTGTAACAAATGAGGATCTGAAAAGAACGGACACAACTCATAGAGTAGAACTGGTGGGGGGGTTCTCACTTAAACATTAATAAATCTAAACAAAACAGCACAGCCAAAGATTTAAAGCAGGGTACAATCACCTATGACGAGGAACATTTTGTCAATAAAGGTGATTTTGCAGCAAGTGACTCTATTTCTAAACAAATGTTGGAAATAATCAAAAACAGGTACTATGCAGACATTGTAATTCTCGAAAATATTACAGTATTGAAAGATGGATGGAATTTGTAATCTCAGAACAGATGTTTTCCATAATAGAGTTATTTTAGAAAACATTATTAAGGATAAACAATCCCAACAACTAGATTTAAATAAAATGAAATCTACCCCAAAAGGAAAACTGAATAGAGGGATACAGATGCAGCTTCCCCAACCATCTGATAAAAACAAAGTCGCACATGTTTTATGCAGAATTCAGATACAGTTAATTTAAGAAATTCAAAAGATAGCAATTGTAAGGAACAGCCTCGGAAATTGAAACAAACAGAACCCAGAACTAAAAACCAAAATACAGAATTTAGGGAAGTAAAAAGCGAATAATGAAATGTCAGACTGCTCAGGAGGAAAGCCAACAAAAGGAGATTGAAAGATAGCCAGGAGTCCAGCTTAGATCTTAAAAGCACAATTTCACTTTCTTACAAGGAAATAACAAGTGGTGATACTCAAGTAGAGGACATGAGGGAAACCGAGACCACTGGCAATCCACCCATAAATAAGGATTCTTGGGAGCTGAAAAATGGAGCAGATATTACCCAAAGTCCTAAAAAAGTAAAATATCTGATTGAGGTAAAGGGAGTGCAGAGGTTGGAGAATGAAATTGAGGAGAAGATTTTTGAATGGATGTCACAATTATTAGAAATTAATAAAAACTATGATAAAGAGGAGATCCTTATTATGAGACCTCCCAATCCAGATTATTCAGAAAATGTGCTTTTGTATTCTCAATTTGAGGGTATAGCTGAATATATTCTAAGTAAGGCATCATGGCTGACAACAAAAGGGATTGAAATCAGCTTCCCTATTCTGGTCCCCAAAAGCACAGTTTCTGAAGACAGTAGGGCTATGGACAAGATAGGTTCCCCTTTTCTTACCGAACCGAATTTAAACAAGAAAAAGGAGAACTGGAAAAAAGGGGAAGACACAGTAAAAATAATGAAGGCAATTAAACAGCATGAGCAAAGAAAGTAAAGGTTGGTTATGTAGGACTATTACAGTCTTTGGGTGGGAAACCACCAAACAAGATACATATAGGAATATAAGAGATTAACTGCTTTCTTTCTTTACTGTGTTTATTGTCTGGAGTTTGACCACCTCAAAGACGACTGCCAAATTTGCAAAACCTTTCCCAAAGCCACTGTAGATGAACGTTTAAGTAGGCCGAAGGAAAGGGAGGCAGAGAAATCTGCTGACCCGGATGGCCAGCCCAGTTCAGTTCCGTCTGAACCTGAGGGGGTACCCACTGACCTGGGCGATACCTCCTCAGGCAAAAGGAGAGCTGATTCTGCAGAATCGGTTCGTCAAGAAAGCGACAAGTCAGCTGGTTGGATCCAGTTCCCACGTTCGACGCTGATGAAATAACTAAAGCAATTGCTATTGCTATCGCTTTGCCTGTTTCCGACCGAACCGACACCGATCCAAAACCGGTCAGTTCGGTCGGAAGTTTCTGCTTCTGAATATGACCCTGAAGCATTTTATAAGGGCGATTGGGAAGGAGAAAATTATGAAGGCCTAGATGAGCCAGTAGAGCCTGACATCTCCCCAGATAGGCCTTCTCATGTGTCTCCTCCCGGACTTTCTGAGTCCCCCTCCCATTTCTTGTTATACAAGAAAGTGGCTGATACTCTCCAGCTTCCTGTGGAAGAAGCTGAACAGGATCAGGAGGACCCTGACTATGTTGAGATGATAGATGTCCCAGAGTCCAAAAGGGTGTCTATCCCTCTGCATAAATCCCTGAGGAAACAGATACAAAAATTCTTCAGTTTCCAACATCCATACCCCCTGTGGATACAAAAAGATGGACAGGAGGTATACCTTGTCAGGTCCTGGGACGGAATTCCTTACAAATCATTGCAGCCATGTTGGGGTAGTGCAAGCTGCAGCCTGTGACAAGGCTAATATTCCCCTGGCGTCTCACCCCCCAGATAAGGATTCCAGGAAAGTGGATTCCATGGCAAAGAAACAGTACTTGGCATCCTCTTTGGGGCTCAGGCAAGCTAATTACATGGCATATACAGCCAGATACCAGAAATCTATGTGGGATACAGTTTCTTGAACTGGCTAAGAATGCCCCACCCCAGCTGGCCAAGCAGCTGGAGGACGTGGCTGTGGATGGTATTGAGGCATCAAACGTCCAGTTTCATGCTGCTGTTGACTCGACTGATGTACATTCTAGGGTTTTGGCTACATCTGTCTCCCTGAGGAGATTTGCTTGGCTCAGGTGTACCAGTTTATCACAGGATACCCAGACCAAGGTCATGGATTTTCCTGTCACAGGTAATTCTCTGTTTGGAGAGCAAACAGAGGCTTACATGAAAAAGATGGATGAATACAGGACCACCTACAGGAGTGCTGCAGCCAAGGAAAAGCAGGTCACTCCTCAGAGGCAGCAATCTAGGACTGGCAGGGGCAG
Organism: Neoceratodus forsteri; assembly: GCA_016271365.2. NCBI lineage: Eukaryota > Metazoa > Chordata > Ceratodontiformes > Ceratodontidae > Neoceratodus > Neoceratodus forsteri. Next base: position 470,929,142 of record CM057450.1, on the reverse strand, counting down.
GCCTTTTCAAAGGCATTTTTACCAAGCCCAGGCCTCCTCTTCTTTCCAGCAAAGGGGGTTCTTTATGGGAAGAGGTAGGAGGGGGATGACCAGGACTCCATCCTCCACTCAGTCTAAGCCCCCTGCGAAACAGACACCATGATGTGTCAGTCAGGGTCGCTTCCTCAGTTCCAGTAGGGGGCAGGCTGGCTCACTACTTCCAGGCCTGAAGTCTATTACCTCAGACAAATGGGTCCTGAAAGTAGTGAGCCAGGGACTTGCTCTCAGTTTCAAAAGGTTCCCAAAAATGAGAGCAAAGTCTTTCAGTCCTCCCTCTCCCTTGGAGACAAAGGCCTTAGAAGCAGAAGTCTCCTCTCTACTACTTCTACAAACAGTAGAGAAGATACCGCTCTATCACAGTGGAAAAGGACTGTATTCCAGATACTTCCTTACCCCAAAAAAGACAGGGGAGTGGCGACCCATCCTATATCTAAGATATACTAAACCTAAACAAACATATACTAAAGTCAAAGTTCAAAACGGTGACTCTGGGAATAATTCTTCCCTCTCTGAGACCAGGAGACTGGCTAGCCTCCCTGGATCTCAAGGATGCCTATTTCCACATACCTAGCAGACATTCCCACAGAAGGTACCTCAGGTTCGAGTTGCCCTCTGGCCACTACCAGTTCAGAGCAATGCCTTCAGCCTAACATCTGCTCCAGATGTGTTCACCAAGTGTCTGGCAGTAGTGGTGGCCTTTCTCAGGAGACAAGGCATCTTACTGTTCCCTTACCTGGACGACTGGCTCACAGTGGGTCAGTCCTCAGACCAAGTCATCACCTCTAGAGGTCACTGAAAAGCTTCTGGACTCCTTAGGATTCATCCTGGAAAAGTCTGTTCGGGAACCAGCCCAGCTTCTCACATTTATAGGGGTGGAGCTGGACACTGTCAAGGCCAAGGCCTTTCTTCCTCTTTCAAGGGTTCAGTCCCTCATCACCCTGGCTTCCTCTTTTCGTCCACTAGTGTCGCAGCCAGCCAGGCACTTCTTACAGTTGCTAGGCCACATGGCAACTTGCACTGCAGTAGTGTAGGGGGCAAGGTTTCAAATGAGAGATATTCAATTTCATCTAAAATCTTTTTGGTCTCAGAAAAAAGACCCTCTATCCAAGTTAGTTCCAGTGTCTCAAACTCTGGTTCAGGCTCTCCAGTGGTGGCTGGAGGAGGACAATCAAAGGCAAGGGGTCCCCTTCCTCAGTCAGGCTCCAACAGTGATTCTCACAACGGATACTTCCCTATTGGGATGGGGCACCATCTAGACCTGCTTACTGCTCAGGGAACATGGTCTCATCAGGAGTCTCTCCTACACATAAATCTTCTTGAACTCAGGGCTGTCTTTCTAGCACTTCAGACATTCTCAAACACAATTCAGGGGAAAGTGGTGCAGATCAGGACAGACAACACCACAACCATGTGGTACATCAACAAGCAGGGGGGCACTTGGTCCCCGGCCTTGTGCATCGAAGCCATGAAAATATGGTCACTAGCTTATTCCCTGCAGGTTTCCCTGATAGCTGTGCATCTCCCAGGGAAGGACAATGTACTGGCACATGCTCTCAGCAGGATTTATCAAGGTCATCACGAATGGGCCCTGAATCCCCTAATTCTTCAGATCATTTTCAAGAGGTGGGGCACTCCAGAGATAGACCTCTTTGCAGCCCCGGACAATCGTCAGCTTCCCCTATTCTGCTGCAGACCCCCTCTTTTGGGGTCTGTTCCTCAAGATGCTCTCCTGTTGGATTGAACAAGCAGGTTTCTGTATGCTTTTCCTCCTTTTCCTCTGATATTCAGAGTTCTGGTCAAGATCAGGTCTCAGCCTTGCACTGTGATTCTAGTGGCTCCAGACTGGCCAGGTTCCCAGACAGTACAATCTTCTCACCTCCTCGCAGGGGAGGATACTGTATTCCAAACTTCAGACTCTCAGACTCAAAGCTTGGCTCTTGAGGAGCTAGAATATGCAAGCCTGCATCTTTCCCAGTTAGTCTTGGACATTCTTAAGGTTAGGAGGAAGCCTTCTACCAGAAAAACTTACAATTCCAAATGGAAGAGATTTGGTTTCTGGTGTTCTCAGAGGCAAATTCTCAGCCTGATTCAGCTGACATTGCCACTGCTTTGGACTATTGGGTGCATCTTAACAGTTTGGGCCTCAGGCCTACCACTCTCAATGTGCATTTAGCAGCTATCTCTGCCTTCCTTTCAGCAGGGATGGGCTCTTCCCTAGCCTTCCATCCAGTTTTCAAGAAAATTTTCAAAGGTCTGGTTCATATCAATCCCCCCTTTAGGGACCCTACTCCTGTTTGAGATCTGAATATCTGTATTGCACAGCTTATGCAGCCCCCCTTTGAACCATTAACTCCCTCCTCCAAGGGGGGGGTTACTGCTTGGTAGTCTGCATATAGTCAGAATACAGCAAGACTTCATGTCGTTTGAAGAAAAAAATACTCACTGTAGTAATGTTGTTTCTTCTAATGGAGTCTTGCTGTTTTCTGACCTCCCTCCCTGCCTCCCCTCCTAGAACCTAGCTGTTTTGGGATGTGGGTTGGCAGGCGGAGTGCTGCACCCCAGAGGTGTACCTGGGTCACCTCTTCTTTTAGAATTTTTTTTTTTGGTTGTTATAATTTTAACTATATATTGTTAAGTTTACTACCTGCTTGGATTCTTTCTGGGGGTTTCAGCTTGAGTCTTTTAGACCCTAACAATCTGTTTATTGCCTTTTGGCACAACATTTCTAAAACAATTTCTATTTAATAGTTAGTTTGCATAGTGCTAGTAAGAATCTGACAGTTACACTGAGGAGTACCTGGGACAGAGGTTTGAATCGTCTAGGACCTGTTTCAGGTGCAAAATATAAGGATCTCCGGCCTCTTCAGCCTTAGCTCTTAGAGGGAAAATAAATGTTACAGAAAATGATTTTTTTGGACCCGTCCGTAATTGACAAGACTAGTGTATTGTCCAATTTAGGTAGGTGTTCATAAATTCTTAAGTTTAATTTAGTTCTAATTTTTTATCTCTAATGGCAGGGAACGCATAAATAGTGTAGCCAGTTATTTTGGGAGACGTAATCTCAGTGCACCATGTTTCTTGGAGGCCTATTATATCAACGGTCTCCAGAAATCCCGAAACCTCTGGATCAATCATTTTTAGGTGCAGTCCCTCTATGTTCCAAGAGAGAATTGTAGAAAATATTATGTTTTTCAAAGTTCTTCTTGAGGCGTCAGTGGCTCTTTAATAGCTTTCTCTCGGAAAGGTTCCCCTTGCGATGAGGCACCAGGGAGAGCTGCCCCCTCTCCCCCTTGCTTTTTGCGTTTTCTCTGGAACCTTTGGCAATCTCCATCACAGCCAACCCATCTATTAAAGGGGTAATGGCAGACAGTATAGAGCAGAAGTTGGCGCTGTATGCCGACGACTAGCTCTTTTTCTTATCAGACTCACCCACATCTCTCCTTCACTTACTGCATTCACTGCAGGAACTTGGCTCATTGGCAGGCTACAAGATTAACCTCAAAAACTCAGAGGCGCTAATTTTAAGTGGTTCTCCCCCACTGGCTTTTAAGAGCTCCTTTCCTTTTATTTGGGCACCTAAGAACACCTTTCGTTACCTGCATATCCAAATTTCTGCAGATGTGTCCTTATTATTTAATAATAACTACTTAAAGCTGTTACAGGACATTCAGGCAGACTTCACTAGATGAAACTTTTTATCACTTACATTGTATGGCAGAATTCAAACTATGATAATGAATGTTCTGCCACGCTTACTATTTTTATTTCAAACGTTACCCATCCCCATTCCAAAATTTTATTGGAATAAGCTTCATTAAGAGACCCAGCACTTTATCTGGTCCAACACTCGCCCTTGCCTTGCCAGTATGGTGCTTCAGGCTTCCGAGGCAGATGGTGGGTTGGCCCTTCCGAATTATTATCGTTACTATTTGGCGGCCCAAGCTGCACATCTTTGTACTTGAGCCAAGAGATGTGTTGATTCAGGCTGGCACCAAATTGAGGAGGCCTCTTTGCCAGGTTGGACCCTGTGGTCCCTACCTACCAACACCATATCCTCCGAGATATGGGCGTACACAGACAATCCATGGGTTAAACATTCAGTAAGAACTCTTTTATGCCTTAGGAGGCTCACTGCTACCCCAAATGACCTGGGTCCCTTGTCTCTCATTCGGCATGAGAAGTCCTTTTTACCTCCCCGAGTTGACGCCGGTTATCTCTACTGGACAGATCATAGACTTATGACCTTTTTGCAATGTACGGATGAAAGGGGTTGCCTAATGTTCACCTAATTACAGGCTAAATATGCTCTTCAGAAGGAAGGCCGTTATAGGTATTTGCAAGTCCAGCATTTCCTCATGACGCCTGGTACTCTCCCTCAATTTCAAAGAGAGTGTACTGATGTAGAATAATTTTTTCACTTTGCTAGTGTAACCCCCACCCCCAGGGGCTTACCTGAAATAACCCCGAGTTGTCCCTTGGTTTTGCTGGCATTGCAGGTGTCCCCATGTTTTCTCCTTGCCAGCATGTGGTTTTCTGCCCCTCGGGGCGTAATCCTGGGTCGTGAGCTGCCGGCATGTTGTATCGTCCAGTACTCACCTCAGCGCCTAGGATTGCTTCAAAGTTTCTGACTGCCATTGCGGTTCAGATGAGGGGAGTTTGCTTGTGGTCCCAGTGCCCCTTATGATATTCTTAGGGACCGGGGACCTGTGGAGGGTCGGGCAGAAGCCCGTGACTGTAGCTTAAGGGGTTTACACAGCGGGGCCACTCGGAGGGCTCATGAATATTAAAGAGTGGCCCCATGCATATGAATGAGTGCTGCCTACCGCCTAGAGGCATAGCATTGTGGCGACAGCAAAAACTGCTGGGAGCTAGGAAATAAGAGTGGTCTCATTTGACAGGGGGTTATAGCTACAATCTGGTGAGGTTTCTGGGAAGATATCGGGTTACATTGGGCTACAGCAGAAGTTAAGAAGGGAACAGACTGCATCAAGATGTGTGGGACTCCATGTAAACAAATGGGAGCAGACATGTTGCTGACATGTAACCCCAGTACTGCAGCCAATGATCTAGGCGCCCAAACTGGACACAGAGGGATTCCTGGGAAAAGGAGGGGACTAATTCTGGCACCTAGATCATGCCCCAATAAACGAGCAGGAAATACTGATCACTACGGTTACTGAATTTTGAAAGGCTTCAACAGCCAATCAGAATGCTGGATGTTCAACTGATACAGTAGGACTTTCTGGGATTTCTTCAGTCTGTTCCTGGGCTCTGTACGAGTCAGGACTGTGCTGTGAAAGTGGACTTTGAGCTTCAGGGGCTTACCCAGGCCCTCAACTGAGGATTGCTGTTGACAGAACTGGATTGAGAGAGGAAAGTGACTGAACTGCGATTCTGATTCCCCAGGTGCTGTTGCAAGACTGAATTGAGAAGGGGAAAGAGAGAAAGAGACTGAACTGTGATCTTGTTTTCTCCAGGTAATGAGAAGTTGCTTTGCTGTTGTTGGGAGAAAACTGAATGTGGCAGAAACCCTGTACTGAGAAGCTAAACTGGAGGAGAGGACTGAGTAGATTATCTGAGTGCTACAACTGCTTCAGAGGAGCTGTTTGCTTGTGTGGACTGCAATTGCAATTTCTGAAGAGGCAAAGCACCTCTGGTCATTGGGGTGCTAGCCAGGAACGGTGTGTGTCCTGAATGAACTGGTCAAAGTGGCTGAGAACTGAGGTCTTGCTGCAGCCAAAGAAAAGAGTGTGGACACTGTTAAGCTGGAGAGTGTGGACTGGTGTGCAGGGGGTTGCTGTTGCTGAAGTTTTCCCCCTGCTGAAATGCACTTGCCCTTATTGAGATAAAGGCTAGCACCCACTCAGACTGGCACTGGACTTTACTGGAGTGACTGCCTGATAATTCTTCTTGCTGAAAACTCAATGCAGGGACTGCAGGAGGACCCCACCGCTAGGGAGTCCTCACCGAGAGCCAGGGAGGGAACTTGCTAACCCCTTCCAAGTGGGACTCACTTTCTCAGGAGGTCACTGGCAAATTGCTGGGGTGCTAGGGCACCTGAGACCCATCGTGGGACCCAAGCTACGGAGCCACTCCCAGGTCTGGTCCTCCTGGGGCTGGTGTTGTCCCTGCCACGGTGCTCTGCACTGGGCCAGAAGCAGCTGAATGTGACAAACAGCCAGATCTATAATCAAGGTGACCAGCTGCAAGATCCTCAAGCAAGTTCCATCCAGACGGAGGGATCCTGGCCGGCCTGTTGTCTGTCTGCTGCACTAGATCAAGGAGCTCCATTTCCCTGGTGTTGAGATCAACAAACTGTGAGTACCCATGACCTTGTTCCTGGGAGAGAAAAGGAAATTGCTTTCTCCAATATATTTCAGGGTCCAAGCAGCCGGCCAACCCTCGGCACCGATCAGGCCTGCACCTAGTGGGTACCCCCTAGAGACAATTTGGGGATACTGGTAGGGGAGGGCTTGGCCTGTGGGCCCATATGTTGAAGTTGCTTATTGCACTAATCTTACTTTTTTCCTTCAGTTACCCTATGTCTAGGTATCCCCTTCCCTAGTCCTTACCCCCTGAATAAAGCTGTGAATTTGTTTGTTGAAACTGCTGTGGTGGTGAACTTCATTGCTGAAATATATGGTTTATGGTGATGCAAGGTATTTGAGGACACAGTGTGCAGAGTGGTTGGTTGTGGAAGTGGGGAGGTACAGTATCCTAGGGGCTGTACCAGGTGGATACCTGACTCACTGATACTTTACGCTCGGTGGAGGCACTGTGCTATTATTAATATTTCTGGGAACGAACCCCCAATTGTCACTGTAGCAGGACCCAGGCCCCTTGCCTGGTACCAGAAGAAAAAATTACTCACCTTAGTAATGTTGTTTCTTCTAATGGAGTCTTGCTATATTATGACATATGCAGTGAGTCCCAACCTTCGAACTGCCCCGGAGGTGAAAGAGTTAACTTTCCATGCCAGGCATGGAACGCTGAGCTCGAGCTCGGTTGAAACTCTGTCTGTTGTTCTTCAAGCTCAAACCGTCAGATCTTTACGAGCTAAACTCAATGAGGTCCTGTGTGGAAGCTGTAACCCTACACTAGCCAACTGGCTACTAAAACATAAGAACACATTTTTTGGTCCCAAAACAAAGACTCAAGTCAGGAGACCCAAAAATGAAAAACACAACACCAAGCACCCCAAGAAAGGAGGGGTGAAAACAACAAGGTGGGCACATACTGAGTGCCAACACTGCACTGCCCACCCACATCCCAAAAACAGAGGTTCTGAGAGAGGCAGGCGGGGGGGGAGGTCATAATATAGCAAGACTCCATTAGAAGAAACAACATTACTAAGGTGAGTAATTTTTTCTTCAAACAACATGAAGTCTTGCTATATTATGACATATGCAGACTATAAAGCAGTACCTCCATGGAGGAGGGTCAGAACCTAATTAGGGAAATAGGCTCTGAAGCACAGCTGTGCTAAACCGAGCATCACTCCTAGCCTGGATGCCCAGGGAGTAATGCTTGGTAAAAGTGTGAACTGTTTTCCAGGTAGCTGCTTGACATATCTCTAAAATAGGGATGTCCCTGGTAGCAGCCAGGGAAGCAGCTGTACCTCTGGTAGAGTGAGCCCTCAGGACTGAGGGGGGAACCTTACCCAGTTTTTCATAGCAAAATTGCATATAAAAGACAATCCACCTGGCAATGGATCTTTTAGTAGCAGGTTTCCCCTTTACCAACCTCACCATAAGTGAGGAACAGTTGGAGGGAGTCAAACCTGTGACCCTTGGTACGCTCTATGTAGTAACTAAGGGCTCTCTTCACATCTGAGCTGTGCAACCTCCTCTCGCCAGAGGAGGAATGGTCAGTGAAGTACACTGGAAGACATATGGATTGATTAAGGTGGAAATCTGAGACCACCTTAGGCAAAAACTTCCTATTAGTCCTGAGGACCACCTTATCTCTATGAAAGGAGATAAAATCAGGCTCCACTGACAAAGCTTGCAATTCACTTATGGCGTCTGGCAGAAGTGATGGCTACCAGAAACACAGTCTTCCAAGTCAAGTACTTAAGTTCTGCTGAAGACAAAGGCTCAAAGGGGGGTTGCATAAGCTGGGCAATGCAAACATTAAGATCCCAGGCAGGGGCAGGGTCCCTGAATGGAGGGTTGGAATGAAGCAATCCCTTAAAAAACTTGGGAGAATACAGGATGAGCTGAAAGAGAACAGGGCTTACCTGCTCAAATAAAAGCAGACACAGCTGCCAAATGCAGTCTTAGGGTAGTTGGTCTCAGCCCCAAAGTATTTAAATGGACCATATAATCCAGGACTGTGGGTAAGTCAGCAGATTCTGGGGGGAATATGCTTCCCAGAACACCATATGGAAAACCTTTTCCATTTGGAATTATAAGTAGCCCTGTTGGAAGGCTTCCTAGAAGCCTTCAGGATATCCATTACACCTTGGGAGAGGTGTAGATCAGCAAACTCTAACTCTTCAAGAGCCAGGCCTTGAGATTGAGAGATTTGAGGTCCGGGTACCAAACCCTCCCCTGAGCACAGGTTAACAGGTTGTGCTTCCTGGGAAGACACAGGGGAAGATGGACTGCTAAGGACAGTAGGAGTGGATATCAGGGCTGTCTGGCCCAATCTGGAGCAAATCAGGATCACTTTGCAGGGTTGAGACCTGATGTTGACTAGCACTTTGAACAGGAGAGGAAGGAGAAAAAGCATGTAGAAACTTCCCTTCCCAATTGAGGACTAAGGCATCCAGAGGGACTGAGCCCAACACTGGGAGCCTGCAACAAAAAGGGAAGTTGGCGTTGTCTGGGGCTGCAAAAGATCTATCTGGAGTGCCCCATCTGCAAAGATCACTCAAAACCAGGGGTCCAGTGACCATTCGTGATGGCCCTGTGAAATCCTGCTGAGAGCATCTGCCAGGACATTGTCCTTGCCTGGGAGGTGAACTGCTGTAAGGGAGGTGTTCAGGGAGTAAGCCAGAGACCACAACTTCATTGCTTCGACGCGCAAGGCCGTAGACAGAGTGCCCCCTTGTTTGCTGATGTACCACATTGTGGTGGTGTTGTCTGTTCTGACCTGAACAACTTTGTTCTGAACAGATTTGGAAAAAACTTGAAGTGCTAGAAAAACTGCTCTGAGTTCCAACAGGCTGATGTGGAGCAGAGATTCCTGAGGAGACCACAGTCCCTGGGTAGTGAGGTCGCCCATGTGAGCTCCCCATCCCAAGAGGGATGCATCCGTAGTAAGGATTAAGGAATGAGACTGAGTGACAAAGGGAACCCCTTGCCTCAGATTGCTCTGATCCTGCCACCACTGTAGGGCCTGGATCAGGGTTCGAGTAACTGGGATCAATTTGGTTAGAGGGTCTTTCTTTTGAGATCAAAAGGCTCTCAAATGGAACTGGATGTCCCTCATCTGAAATCTTGCTCCCTGTACTAGTGCTGTAGAGGCAGCCATGTGCCCTAGGAGCTGAAGAAAATGCCTTGCAGGTCGAGAGACCTGCAGGGTGAATGAGGAGGCCAGAGAGACCAGGGTCCTTGCCCTGTCCAGAGGAAGGAAGGCTCTGGCTTTCTTTGTGTTCAGTTCTGCGCCTATCAAGGTGAGGAGCAAGTACAGGCTCTAGAACTGACTTTGAAAGATTCAGAAGGAAACCTAGAGATGTGAGCAGTTGCTGAGTTATCTGCAGATGTAACCCGACCTGGTCTGGGGACTGGCCTATTATGAGCCAATCGTCCAGGTAAGGAAAGATGGCAATTTTTTGCCGTCTTAGGGAAGCAACTGCTACAGCCAGGCATTTTGTGAATACCCTTGGAGCAGAGGTGAGGCCAAAGGGCATTGCTCTGAACTGGTAATGGCCTGAGGGCAGCTCGAACCTGAGGTACTTTCGATGGGAGCTTCTGATGAGAATATGGAAGTAGGCATCCTTGAGGTCCAGGGGCGCTAGCCAGTCCCCTGGCCTTGAGAAGGTAGAATAATTCCCAGAGTCACCATTTTGAATTTTGGTTTTAAAAGGTGCTTGTTTAGGTATCTGAGATCCAGGATGGGCCGCCATTCTCCTGTCTTTTTTGGGGTAAGGAAGTACCTGGAGTACAACCCTTTGCCCTGGTGTAGGGGTGGAACCCTTTCCACAGCTCTGAGAGCCAGGAGGAAAGAGACCTCTGCCTCTAGGGCAGGTGCCTCTGATGGATCTGCAAGTGGAAAGGATCTGGTTCTCATCTTTGGAAACTTTTTGAAGCTGAGAACCAGTCCCTGGCTTACTACTTCCAGGACCCACTTGTCTGATGTCAAAAACTGCCAGTCCTGGACAAAGTAAGCCAGCCTGCCCCCTACAGGTAGCTGAGAATCAGCCCTGGCAACCCCATCAGGGTGCCTGCTTGGCAGGGGCTTTGGGCTGAGGGGTGGAAGCAGGCCTGCTTGTACCCCGTCTGCCTCTCCCTCTAAAGAACCCCCTCTGGGCATAGGCAGAAGAGGAGGCCTGGGCTTGGTAAAAAGGCCTATGCAAAGGCCTGCCCCTGCCCCTGGAAAGCTGCCTTTGGGAAGTGGCCTGTCTTTCCTTGGCCTGTGCACTCCTATAGGTGGTCCTATACTCATCCATTTTCTTCATGTAATTCTCTGTCTGCTCCCCAAACAGAGAATTACCCGCAACAGGAAAATCCATGGCTTTAGACTGGGTATCCTGTGACAGGCTAGTACATCTGAGCCAAGCCATTCTGCGAAGTGCAACAGGCGTATGCATGACTCTTGATGACACATCATTGGAGTCCACTGCAGCATGGAATTGCACCTTGGATGCCTCAATACCATCAGCAGCCACCTGTTCCAGCTCCTTGGCAAGCTGGCCAGGGACCTGTTTTGCTAGAGCCAAAACCGTGTCCCATCTGGATTTCTGATATCTAGCAACATAAGCCATATAATTTGCCTGCCTGAGTCCCAAAGATGCTGCCATGTACTGTTTCTTTGCCATGGCATCAATCTTCCTGGAGTCCTTGTCTGGGGGCTGTGAAGCCAAGGGAATGTTTGCCTTGTCACAGGCTGCGCACTACCCCAACATGGCTGCATTGTTGTGAAAGGAACTCCGTATTAGAGCCTGACAATGTGTACCTCTTGTCCATTCTCTTATCCACAGGAGGTATAGTGTGAGGAGTTTTTAGGATTTTAAATGTCTGTTTCCCAAAAGATTTATGCAAGGGAATAGACAGCCTCCTAGACTCTGGGATATCCATCATTTCCACATAGTCAGGCTCCTCTTGATCATCCACAGCTTCCTCCACAGGGAGCTGGAGGGTTTCAGCCACTTTCTTATAAAAATAAAATGAGAGGGGACTCAGAAAGCCTAGGAGGGACACTCCTGAAGGTCTGTCTGGGGAGATGTCCGGTTCGATGGGCACATCAGACTTTCAAATCATTCACTCTCCTCATACTCCTCTTCCCCCTCCTCTGGTTCATAATAATCCTCTAAATCGTAGTCTTGAACCGGTGGAACCGGCCGAACCGGGCGCTTACCTGATGGCACCGGTTCGGTCGGAACCGGAGAAAGCGACTGGACAATCTGAATCGCTTTGGCTATCTCTTCAGCAGTTGGAGAAGAAAGTTTTGGCTCCACACCAGCTGATTTTCTAGTCCTTTTTGCTGGAACCGACCCTTCAGAGTCGGCTCTCCTTTGGCCCGAGGAAGTATCGCCCTGGTCAGAGGGCACTCCCTCTGGTTCGGTTGGAACCAAACCGGGCTGGCCATCCGGGTCAGCGGACTTCTTGGCCTCCCTTTCCCTGAGCCTACCAACTCTCTTTTCCAAGGTAGCTGCAGGAAAATTTTTACAAATCTGGCAGTCTGCATTGAGGTGGTCAAACCCCAGACAATAAACACAGGTGGTGTGGGGGTCAGCCTTGGCAAAGGCTTCCCCACACACACTGCAGTGTTAAAACCCAGTGGGCCCAGTTTTCCTTTTGGGTTTCTCAGACATAGTGCCAGTCCTAACCAAACTTGCCTGTTTATGGCAATCCGCCAAGCAAGACTCTCTTATCGGTTCCCAACCATGTCATGGGTCGTGGAAAAAAACCGTAAGAAATTCCGTGTTTTTTAGAACCGATAAGAACCGGTAACCACACAATAAATGATAGATTAAAATGTTTTTAACTAACCTGATCGGTTCAACCGAACCGATAAGCCGTTTACAAGTTCCACACAGAAGAATAATGTAAAACCTATCTAGTATTCACAATACCACAGACAGAGCTTGAACCAACAGGTTGCGGTTTAAATTTCGGTCGAAAACCGAGAAAAACAATACTTTAACCGACAAAATGAACCGAGCAGAAGGAGAAATCTCTGGAGCGACTGTTCAGTGAGATGGAGTAAAGAATCTGACGGTTTGAGTTTGAAGAACAACAGACAGAGTTTCAACCAAGCTCGAGCTCAGCATTCCATGCCTGGCATGGAAAGTTAACTCTTTCACCTCCGGGGCAGTTCGAAGGTTGGGACTCACTGCATATGTCATAATATAGCAAGACTTCATGTTGTTTGAAACAGCGGGGGGGGGGGTAGCCCATTGGCATATAGCACTGGGGCTACACTATCACTCAAAGATAACTTTCATTACCTCTCAGAGCTTTATTCAGTTTTGATGTGCTCTCCGGCTCCTCCTCTGGAGATGTAGTGGGCGAGATGGGAACAGAAGGAGGGCTCCCAGACTGACCAGGAAAAGTGGGTTAAGACTCAGATGGGGCTGGCAGGTAACATCAACCCTTCTCTGGTGGGAATTTAATTGGAAGGTTTTGGTCCAGTTCTTTCATACACCCACGATCACTAAGCACTTCAGCACCACCCATACGGACCTCTGCTGGAGGAAGTGTGGGGTCAAAGGCACTCACCACCATATATTCTGGGCTTGCCCCTAAATCTCTAGATTTTGGAGAGGGGTCTGTTTGGAATTTCAAAATGTAACAGGTATTCAACTCTCCTTTTCTTTTGCAGATTTAATCTTAGGATTCTCGACTCTCCTGACTGCCCCCAAGAACACTAAAAGTCTAGGCCAGATTTTGTGAGTCGCAGCCCTCGAATGCATCACCGCACGGTGGTTGTCCCCTGTCCCGCCTACCCTGGTACGTTGGAGAGCTAAGGTGGCAGAGATTGAAAGGATGGAAAGCATTACTAGTTAACTCAGGTTGCAACATGAGAAGTTCCTGGAGATATGGTGCTCAAGGCATCAGAGCTGGACGTCTGCGGACCCTGTTTAAAAATCTAGCATAGAGTATAGGTTTATGGACCGGCAACATTGGGGGTGGCGGGGGAAGAAGCATGCGCACCTTTGTTCTGTTCTTTTATTTGTATCTTTTTCCTTGTTATTGGGTCTGCTTGTATCATACAGTTTGATGGTGTTCAGTTTACTTATTTGTGGGTATTCAGCATTGTATAAAAATGCATGGTGCGGACGTAACTATGCTTATTTACCATTGTTTCTCAGTTAGAAGATCTTAGATTCCTTGTCAGCCCTGTTTCTTATATTCTTGTAAGTACCGGATTTGTATCTCTGCTAACTGTTTACAAATTAAACTTTTTTGGAGCCGTTCAGAGACTGTATGGACAACTGCACCTCTATTTTTATTATTTATTTAGTCTTTGGTAACCAGGTAAGTACACTGATCCAGGGGACCATTTTCAGGCACGACCCGGGCCGACAGGTGGCGTAACAAAACCTAACAGGTAAAGAATCACAACTGGAAAAAAAAAAAATTGTGCAAACAATTATATTAGATATTTTTCAGATAAGCAGTGTACATACTTTTCAGGAATACAGTACAGTACAATACATTCGAATATACTGCAAATTGATAAAAGAGGTACTAGACCCTAAAAGATTTGCCCGAGAAAGGGCAGGCTAGGGAAAACATAGAAAAAAAACAGGAGGGAGATTACGGAACTATTTAGCGGAAGAGAGATGTTAGCAAGCATTACAGTTACAGTTATGTTTGTTAAGGAGCCAGGATTTTAGGTTGTGCTTGAAAATAAGATGAGAGTCTGAAGATCGAAGAGGGGTGGGTAGTCCATTTTACATGGAGGGGACTGCAATCGAGAGAGCTTTCCCACCCATGTTTGAGGTGCATTTAGGTATCTAGAGGAAGGGTACAGTGGAGGAGCAAAAATTCCTGGTAGGGGTTCTGAAATTGAAGAGGGTGGAGAGGCATTGCCGCTTCTAAGGGCAGTATCCATGAGACAGCCCAGGGTGAAGTCGAAACACTCTTGCAAGGAGAGACAGCCAAGGGAGTGGTAGAGGTTGCAGTGGTGAGTAGAGTAGGGGGCAGACAAGGCAAAGCAGCAGGCATTGTTATAGGCTACTGAATGCTGAGACAGAAGGGTGGTGGAGGTCCTAGGGCAAATAGGGAAGCAACAGTCAAAGATGGGGAGCAGATTACCTGTCACTATAGCAAGGCAAGCTTCCTTGGTGAGGTATGGTTTTAGGTGGTAGGCAACACCCAGTTTCTGATTTACCCTGCGGACTATATGGTTTATGTGGTCAGTGAAAGTGAGAGAGGGATCAAGCAGCACACCCAGGTACTTGAAAGAGGAGACATTTTCCAGGGCAGGACCATCATTGGTATGGTGGGTCTTGGCTAGATATGGTTTTGACCCAAACACGGCCTTGGTTTTTTTTTAGTATTGACCAGCAGGAGGTGGGATGAGAACCAGTTTGATGCCGCACTGTAGTTCTCGGATAGGATGGAGGATAAGCGAGGGAGGGATTTGTCACTGTGGAAAATTACATGGTCATCTGCGTAGAGTACTGAACTACAGATAAGGCTGTCGGTGGGAAGGGCGTTGACAAATAGAGAGAAGAGCAAGGGGCCCAGGATGGAGCCCTGAGGGACACCCGTGGTGACAGGTAAAAGAGAGGAAGTGGTGGTACCAATACGTACAGGAACGTCCAGAGAAGTAACTTAGGAACCAGCTAGTAGACTCGACTAAGCAGCCAAGCGATGACAGTTTGGAATGTCTCTACAGGTCTTTAATCCAATAGCTCTTGTTTAGTAGTGTCTTTATGACAGACCTCTAACACATAGCTATATTATTTTAGCATTTGCACTCTGGATGAAGACTGATTTGTGTTTTGGGTTGGGAAGGCTGATAATGTCCACTGCTGTACTATGTCATGTCTTGATTCTTTCAATAAATTTTTTCCTGAAGTACAAAAAAAAATAAAAAAACAGGAGGTCGTGATGCCACTGTACAGGCAGTTGGTGAGGCCTCATCTAGAGTACTGTGTGCAGTTCTGGAGACCTCATCTCTGAAAGGACATCAACAGGGTGGAGGCAGTCCAGAGAAGGGCAATGAAAATGGTGCAGGAGCTACATCAGAAACCATACAAGGAGAGACTGAAAGAACTCAATATGTATACTCTGGAGGACAGAAGGGAGAGGGGGATATGATAGAGACATTCAAATACCTCAAGGGGAACAGCAGAGTTCAAGAAGGCAGTATCTTTTAGAAAAGGAGATGTGCAAGAACAAGATGTCACATATGAGGCTGGGGGGAGACTCAGGGGCAGCGTGAGGAAGTATTTTTTAACAGAAAGGTGGTGGATGCATGGAACAGCCTCCTGGAGGAGGTTGTAGGGGCAAAAACAGTTGTCGAATTCAAGAATGCATGGAACAGGCTGAAGGCAAAATCAGTGGTAGGAAGGGGGAGGTTGGCCGCAGATCAAATAGTGTCTGGAGGTTATACAGTAGGTAGGGAAATGGGCAGACTAGGTGGCAGGGGAACAGATAAGGGGAGTAAAGGAGTATTTTTACTACCATTTTTGACTGAAAAACTCCCACTTTCTGATTTTAGGAAGTTTTTTCCCCACCCTGCAAATTTACAATATGTGGTACACATGTACAAAGCTGGCAGTACCACGAGATGCTAGCAGCCATGGCACTACACAGGAACCCGTAGGGTTGGGGACAGGAGTTACTCACTGGCTGGTTAGAAGGCCTGTTGCAGTATGACAATGTTAAAAATAAGGTCACAGTATGACTCTACAGCAGTATTAGACAGTCAGTGACTGCAGGTGTCCAGCGAGATTGAGACTTGGTTTAGATATGGGGGATATGAGATGGGTCAGTGGATGACAGTACTGCCATTTGGATGAAAACAGTACCAGGTGTAAAAAAGTAGCAGTAAATACTTCTGAATCCTAAAAATTATCTGGACCACTACTAGGTGACCCAAGTGGTCCTTATTTGCCGTCAAGTTCTATGTTTCTATGGTGGGGATGTGCAATTTTAATTATGGTGGGGGTGAGCATTTTCAGAATGTAATGAAGACAGGCAATTTTTGGAGAGTGGCAGTGACACACTATTTCAGAATGTGGTGAGAAGGTATCATTTCAGAATGTATCTGGGACACACAATTTTAGAATGTGGTGGGATGCCCAAGTGTGGCTGGGAAACGTAATTCCAGAATGTGGCAGAAACGCATAATTTATGGTGAGGACAAGCACTTTCAGAATGTTACACTGATGCACAATTTTGGAATGTAGTGGTGACTCAAAATTTCGGAATGTGACAGGGATGCACAATTTCAGAATGTGGTAGACATGCAATTTTGGAATATGACAGTGATGCGCAATTTCAGTATGTGGCGGGATGCACAATTATGTAATGTGGCACGGATGCACAATTTTACAATGTGACTTGACCACGCAGTTTCAGAATGTGGCTGTGACACTGATTTTTGGAATGTGGTGGGGATGTGCAATTTTTGAATAGGGTAGGGATATACATTTTTGGAATGTGATGAAAAAGGCAATTTTGGAATGTGGCAGTGACACCCAATTTCAGAATGGGGCAGGGACGCACAATTTTAGAATGTTTTGGAGATGCCCAGTTTTGGAATGTGGCTGAAAAACACAATTTCATAACGTGATGTAAATGCATAACCGTGGAATGTGGTGAGGGCATTTTCGGAAAGTGATGGAGATATGCAGTGTAGTGGTGAGACAGTTTCAGAATGTGGTGGGGGAGAGCACATTTTCAGCATGTGGCTGGGACACCAAATTTCAAATGTAGCAGTATTGTACAATTTTGGAATGTAGTGGTAGCACAATTTCAGAATGTGGCCAGAAACATAATTTCAGAATATGGTGGGGACATACAATTTCAGAATGAGGCACAATTTTTTTAATGTGGTGGTGACACCATTTCAGAATGTGGTAAGGGCATGCTCTTTTGAAATGTGGCATGATGCACAATGTTAGAATGTGGCTGGAGCACACAATGTGGGAATATAATGGGATGGGATGCTCAATTTTGAAATGTGGTGGATGCTTACAATTCTGGAATGTGGCTGGGACATGCAATTTCAGAATACAATGAATAAAACGGTGTGTCCCTTCACATTCTGACAGGGTGAATCCCTACTATTTTCCAAAATTGCCATTCTCTGCCAAATTCCTAAATGTGTGTCCCTGTCTCATTCCAAGACTGCATGTCCCCACCACATTTCGAGAAAGCACATCCCTGTCACATTCCGAGACTGCATGCCCCCCCAACATTCTGAAATTGTGCACCACCTTGAAATTCTATAGCTTTGTTCAGTGCTTCATTCCCGAACCACCTCCTGCCCCATTCTAAAGTACAGTACCATGCATCTGAACATTCTGGAAACACATGCACTGCAACCAACCCTGTGTCACTTTTTTTTTTTTTTTTAACAAATGATAATTACAACTACAGTTTCTTAAGTTGCTGACAGGAGGACTACATTGTGATTTCTAGTTATGAGATCATTAGTAGATCTTCAATGAAACTGGCTTTTTAAATGGGGAGTGAAATTAGGGTTACAAAATGGCACATAACTTTTAAACGACGTCATAGAGACCTAATTTTTTGTATGAAGCTTATTGGGTGTATGCTAATTCTGCACTGTAGCACTTTTAGCCCAACTTCCTCTTTAAGAGAAGCAGAAGAAGAGGTAGGAGAGAAGGAGAAAGAGTGATTTATGCAAGGATTAACCCACAACAGAGCGTGGGTCTACTTGGGAACTAATGAACGCCTGGGGGGGTTGGACCATGAGGCCACAGGCCAAGTGGTTCCAACCACCCAGGCGTGCATTAATTCCGAAGTAGATCCACGCTCTGGAGTGGGTTAATGCACTTATAACATGAGGAAGAAAAAAGGTTTGGCTCACTTCTGAAAATGTTTTCTTCTACATATTACAGGTCTGAAGAGCTTATTTTTCAAGTTTAAACTGGCACTTCTGAACTTGCCCCTTTTTTTTTTTTTGTTTACAGGAACATTAGCAGATTTCCAATAATAAATAGTTTCTTTTGGTTGGTACATTTGTGATATTTAGCTTCTTACCTTCTGTTTTTGGATCGGACTGAATACTGCATGTTGCTGAAGTGTTCTGTGTGGATTGTGGCTTCAGATGTTCGTGCAGTATTCCTATGCTTGCTCCAGTTGTACCCAAGATGCTGTGGTTGGGAAACAGCCTGTGGTAAGATATGGGAAACACACTGCTGGCTGTCCTGTTCCGGATTCCTTCAGAAACCTTATATTTGGGGGAGTTCGCTGCTGGAAATATTGATGCTGTATGTCTGTATTGTGCATTTCAGTACTTCAATGGTGGTTTTATAAATGTATTTTTTCCCCCCACGGCTTCCAATATGTGACACGCGGTGCACAGATATAATGCTTCAAAAAAATGAGCGCATGGAGAACATGTAACAGTAAAAATCTTGAAACTTTGTACTGTCCATACTTTTGCCCAAAAATGAAGAATCCCAACATGAAATACATGGTGGCTCTCTGCCTGTATGTAGCCTTGCAACTATACGCTTCACAGTCACTTGGCTCCTTCAACCTGACCTTACAACAAGAGACCTGCACCAGTGTGCGTGTGTTAGACACTGTTGGTACTACACCATACATTAATTCTAGCATGCCCATACATTACTGAGAAATAATGTATGGACACCAGATGGTGTTTGTCCAATCACACACAGCCCTTTTTCTTACCCATGTTACAAGTATTTGTAATTTCTGCCTGTAACTAATTCCGGGTCACCCCTAAAAAAAAAAAAGAGAGAGACCTTTGGTCTCAGTGGGCCTACCCAGTTACCAAAATTCAATAAATATAAATAAATAAATCAAAAGTGGGGGGAGGACTGGCAGAACGAAGAGGCGATGAGAGAGAAAGAGTGCACAGGTGGTGAAGTAGGAGTTAAAGGAAGATGGAAAAGAAAAAAGGTCAAAATGAGAGCGTTGCCAAACTTGAGGAGAGGGGAGAGAGACTGGGTTGGAGGGGAGAAAAGGGAATGAATAACCTTCCAGAACTTGGAGTGGGTGATAATGTTATTCTGCAATGTGAATGCAAAATATTCTAACCTTGCAATCCTGTTGTCTTTGGTACAGGCATTTCAAAGGTACCAACAGTTGGTCAAAGTAGCTGGAGAGCCAACAATCTCGTAGGATTGGCAGGCAAGGTCTCTGGTACAGATGGAAGCCAACAGATTAGCCGATATCCAGGAAAGGAGGAAGCCCGTACTCCAATTCTCCTCAGGCGTGTGTGGCAGTCTCATACCGTCATAATTCTGGTCTGGAAGGATTGGAGGGCATGATTAATATTAATGGCTGCAGAGATGGGGAACCAATCAGATGTCCATAGACTGGCTAAGAGGGATGGGAAGTCCAGGAACCTAAAGAACAAGAGATACAGTAGATAAATTGATTGGGGTGTGTGGGGGCTTTAGGGCAGTGAATCTTGTGCACACAGTAAACCATATGATGGTTACTGAACGTGTCAGGAAGGATCCCAGCATCCATTATACGGTGGGGATGGGACATGAATACAGATATGAATACAGGGTTTTATTTAACTCTAAAAATTGATTAGCGTTTTGCTCATAAAAGTGCTAAATCTTTGTGAAAATGCATAGCTCTTGCCTCACTGTGTTTAGCAAAGACAGCACTTCTAAAAAATCTATATAAATACTTTCTGTACAGTTAGTATCGTCCCAAGAAAAAAACTGCTAATCAATTATTTAAAACCCTGTGAATAACGATTTCGCAGTAAGGGTGATTTAAATGTTTTATCAGGTACAGATGGTATTACCTCACAGAATGATAATGATAGGGGGTTCATTTAAACCTAAATGAAAATTCAATTCCACAATCTGGAAAAACTTCTCAGAAAAAGGTGATGAATTAAGTAAATGCTTTGCTTAACAGAGACTGGAATCTAGGCAGACATAATCTAGATGGCAAATGGAAGAATGGCATTGGAAGAATTAAAGAAATTAAGAAATGTGATAAAGGTGGTTAAAACTGTCCTTTAAAAAACAGAGACTATTTGAACGCAGCAAATAGACTACTGGGGGATTGAGAGAGATATGAAACCGAAGGGACCCCACTGCCGAATCTGAAGAGCTAGTGTACTGCTTAAAACTAATATTAGTTTTTAAAAGCAGTAAATCATTGTTTTATATCTGAAGTACTTTTTTTTTTTTCCTCTCATTAATTAGAAGACTGTTTACCTGATGTTAGTAGGTGTAATGTGTGGAACAGCACTCTGCCTGGCAGCTGACATATCTAGCTGTATTCCCCCCCACTTCATCATTAGCATTGTGACCTCACTGACTGGGACATCACTGCTGCTTAGGAAAGGCCACTCACCAGGTGTCAGGTCAGTCACCTGTGATGTCACTGTCAGTGAGATCACAATGCTGATGATGTAGTTCTTTATTTATTGACTTTTGTAGACTGGGTAGGCCCACTGAGACGGGGGAGGGGGGCGCAGATGGTAACCAACTGAAAGTGAACCACATTAAGCTGTTGGTGGTATTTTTAGTGAACGGGGGAAATTTTTCCAGGACACCAAGGAAATTCCCCTACTCTTTTCGAGAAAAGCCACAGGATCTTTAACATCCACCTGAACAACTACCAGAACCGGCAGACAGGGCCTCGGTTTAATGTCTTATCTGAAAGACAGCACCTCAGGAGTGCACCATACCCCTCATGATGCACTACAATGTCAGTATTGGGATTTACCCCAAGTACCTGGTGTGGGGCTTGAACCCACATTCTTTCAATCTTCTGGCCTCAGAGGCGACTGTGCAACCTACTGAGCCACTGACACTGGGAAGAGGTGTAGATATGTCAGCTGCCAGGTTAAGAGCTGTCCCACACATCCAGCACAATATTATCACTTAGAAAATGGCAACGAAACTCCTAGGTTCCTGATTGGATACCAGGATTCCATTGTCATGCATCTATTTTTCAATAGAGTCCTGTCAAAAACAAATGCCAACAGCATGCCCCAAAGGCAAACTGGCATCCTTGTGCCAGCTGCAAATTCAAAATCAACTAGCTGCCATTTTTTTTCACTCACTAAGCGAATGACCAACCGAGGCAGCCCCCCCATCCCCAAGCAAGAGAAGTCACCTCCCCCAAACCCCCAATAACCAAACCATTAGTTTTAAATAAAAACACATTCTTACAATAAAATAAAAGCTTTTCAGACACTATTTAAGATAACTGCCAAGATACAAACAGCACTTCTTCACAGCGCTAGGGTAGCATGGCTCACGCTGTTCCACTGTTCAGCCACACAGTTTTCCCTGGAAAGAAGAAAGAACTGCAAAAACAATACAAATTCTTCTTTTATTTTAAACAATGTCACTTTCCTGAACTGCCTAGTAGGTTCTTGATCGTGTTTCGTCTCAAGTGATGGCATGCTTTGAAACTAGCGCTTGACACTCGCGATAGATTTCAAAACCCTAATGTAAATAAAGACAAAGTTACCTCAGTTCACATGCACCTCAGCAGTACAGTCCCATGTCTCGATTCAGCACTGATAAAATCAAGTAAATTCACTGTTGTGTGTCTGTGGTGGGTGAGAGACAATGCAGCAAGAAACCATAACTCTCTCACCATGGAGAGTTAGGTAGGAATTAGCCAGGGTGAAGGTGGACAAGGCCATTGGGGCCGGATGGCCTGCATCCAATGGTGATTTGGGAACTAAGAGAGGAGCTGGCTGCCCCACTGACGAAGCTGTTCAACCTGTCCCTGGACAACGGTAGACTGCCGGAGGACTGGAAGAAAGCAATGGTGGTGTCGATCCACAAGGGGGGGAAGCAAGAAGCTGAGGAAAAACTACCGCCCTGTCAGCCTAACTGCTGTGGTGGGGAAGGTCATGGAGGCACTCATCGGTGAAAGGGTAATGAAGTACCTGGAGGTGAACGGACTGCTGGATGACAGACAGCACGTGTTCACTAGGGGTAAGTCATGCCAGTCCAATTTGATGGAATTTTTCAACTGAGTGACTCAGGTAGTGGACCGGAGGGGGGTGGGGTGGTGCAGTGGACGTGGCCAATATGGATTTTAGTAAGGCCTTCAACACCATACCCCATAGGAGGCTGGTCAACAAATTGGATAGCATAGGGGTAGGGGTCAAAATAACAAGATGGGTAGAAAACTGGTTGGTAGCTAGGAGTCAGAGGATGGTGGTGAACGGGGTGTACTCGGGGATCGGGCAGGTGAGGAGTGGAGTTCCCTAGGAAGCAGTGCTGGGATTCCTCCTTTTCAATATCTATATATAAGACATTGCAGATGGATTGAAAGGGAGGGTGGCCCTATTTGCGGATGACACAAAAATCTGTAACAAGGTTGACTCCCCCGGGGGGGGGGGTGAAGGACATGAGAAGGAACCTGACAGTACTGGAGGAGTGGGTGGAGACCTGGCAGCTAAAATTCAACATCAAGAAGTGTGCGGTTATGCATCTGGGACACAGGAACCAAAGGGCCAAGTACATGCTGGGAGAGGAGAGAATCAGGGTGACAGAGGATGAGAGGAATCTGGGGGTGGCAGTCTCCAGCAACCTCAAGGCAGGGAAGCAATGCTCAAGGGCGGTGGATAGGGCATATGGGATGCTGGCAAGTATCAGCAGGGGGGGATCACCAGCAGGCGTAGGGAGGTCCTGGTGCCCCTGTATCAAGCCCTGGTGAGGTCAAACCTTTAGTACAGTGTCCAGTTTTGGAGGCCTTACCTGTGCAAGGATATAGACTTGATTAAAAGGGTTCAGCGAAGGATGAACAAGTTATTGCAGGGGATGAAGGGCAAACCATACGAACAGAGATGCAAGGAGTTGGGGCTATATACAATGGGGACCAGGAGGGAGAGGGGGGACATGATCGAGACCTTTAAATATATCAAAGGGATAAACAAGGGAGGCCCAGTTATTCCACAGGAAGGAAAGAAGGAAACATAACAAGGGGGAGCACTTCAAGAGCAATGTGACACGTCGATTTTTCATGGAGAGGGTGGAGGAGAACTGGAATGGGCTACCGGAGGACGTGCTGAATTCAGAGACCACAGAGGGATTCAAGACCATTTGGGACAGAGACATGGGGCTAAGGGGAAGGGAGTCTCCAGATACAGTAGGTTGGACTAGGGGGGTAAGGGACAGACTAGATGAGCCAGGTGCTCGTTTTCTGCCGTCACCTTCTATGATTCTATGAAGACAGAGCACATCCACATTGGAAAGAAACTATTAAGATGCAAACAGCAATGCCCTCCACTGGTGTTTCTACCAGTGCAGAGACTATATTACACGAAAATTTCATTGTAATTGTTCTTTATTATATATATATTTTCTTAAATGTAACCTATGGGCCAGTTTCTAAGTACAATAATAACCTCCAGGGTGGGCGGTATTGGGCAATACTGGACATTCCGGTGGATATAAGGCCCTCCACCTGCAGCATCGGGCCTCTTTACACCCCTGGGTGATCCAGTATAGCCCAATACTGTCCACCCTGTCAGTAATTATTGCTTACATAGAAGACTTTCTACTGAGCAAAAGAAAAAAAAAATACTGTACTTCAAAAGTAAAAAGTTACAACTGATTACATTTTAAAATTTATATTATTTTCCTGTCTGCCTGTTTTGGCACCACCGGCACTTTAATAGCATACTGTTCCAATTTCTGGAAATAGAGGCTTTTAGAGGAGACTACAAGAAATTAATCCGATTTCATATGAGTGAAATACTCAAAAGAGCCAGCACTTTACTATTTGAAGAAAGTGAATAAGGATCTCTATGTTCCTCAGGTAGACCAATCACAGCAGGGGTGGGCTCCTTATCTAAAAATGTCTCACAAATTGTAGATCGCTTGCTTTAGCCAACAGTAACAGGTTTACGGTCTTAAATAACCTCCAAAAGCTAGTTACCGTCTCTTGGAAATCCGAGTATATGTGGATGGGGTGAACATCTCTTCCTTACATAGCAGGGAAGGGAAGAGTGGGAGGAAGGGGCAGCTGCAGAATAAGGGGTGCTAGCTGCACATTCGAGCAGACTTGATAGACCTCTAGGTCTTTACCTGCTGGCAAATTCCGTAGGTTCGTATAGTAGTATACCACATGCACTGCGACTTGTTGATGCCGTGGAATTCCACTAGAAGTACTATACCTGTACCTGTGCACCACCCCAATCTTTTTGGCTGCAGTCAGTTTAATCTATTTTGACACTTTTTTTTAAATGGTAGGTATCATTTGCAATATTGTGGCACAGCTATGGGGGCAGCAGTTGTCCTTTCTTATGCCAAAATTTCTTTTGTTTAGGGCTTGGGGAATTTCGCTTTATTTTTAATAATTTCATTAACCCTTTTTAGGCCACGTAGTGCACTTGTACAGGTATATTCACAACACAGTACGATAATGTTCAGGGTCAGGACAGGGAGGGAGATAAGTAAAACCAGTACTACAGTCATGTACTTCAGACGCACAGACTTTGACAAGATGAGAAGAAAAGTACGGGCACTGGGGGAGTTGTGGCAAGCAATTAAGGAAGGGGTACTGGAAGCTGCAGAAATGTGCATAAAAAAGGTTAGGAAGAGCAAAAGGGGGAGGAGACCACTTTGGTTTACAAAGGAGGTTGTGGGGGCAGTCAGGGAAAGGAGGAGGGCTTTCAGAAAATTTAAGAGGAACACTCAGCGAGGAAGATAAGGACGAGTATAGGGAAAAGAGGAGTATGGCAGGGAAGAAGATCAGAAAGGGAAAAGCAGAAACTGAGGAGAAAATAGCAAAAAAGGGCAAAAGGGGGGGATAAAACCTTTTCCAGATATGTGAGGGAGAGGAGAAGGGCAAGGCAGGGGATTACTAGGCTGAGGGGGAGGGAGAAATAAAACTGGAAAGGGACTGTGAAAAAGCAGAGTTATTAAATAAGTACTTTAGCTTGGTATTCACAGAGGAGGAGAACGGTAGGGGACCTGAGCTAAAGTTGAAGCTGTGTATAGGGTTAATGCAGAGCTAGATAGACTGAGGGTGGACAAGGCAATGAGGCCTGATGGGTTACACCCCAGGGTGATCAGAGAATTGAAGGAGGAGTTGGCTGCACCCCTGACAAGGCTCTTCAACTTGTCCCTGGATACAGGGAGAGTGCCGGAGGACTGGAAGAGGACAGACATAGTGCCTTTACACAAGGGAGGTAGCAAGGAGGTGAAGGGGGACTACCGACCTGTCAGCCTCACGTCAGTGGTGGGGAAGGTAATGGAGGCATTAATCAAGGAGAGGGTGGTGGATTACCTGGAGGAGAGTGGCTTTCAGAACAGCAGACAGCATGGCTTCATGAAGGGGAAGTCTTGTCAGACAAACCTAATTCAGTTCTTTGACTGGGTGACTCAGGTGATTGACCGGTGGGGGGTGGACATGGCCTATTTGGACTTCAGTAAGGCCTTTAACACTGTCCCACACAGGAGGCTGGTGAGCAAGATAAAAAGCCTGGGGATGGGTGGGAAAATAACAATTTGGGTGGAGGTCTGGCTGTCAGGAAGAACTCAGAGGGTGGTGCTCAATGGGGTGCACTCCAGGACGGCGAGGGTGAACAGTGGAGTGCCAAAGGGGTCAGTTTTGGGTCCACTTCTCTTCAACATCTACATCAGTGATATTGCTGAGGGTTTGAGGGGGAGGGTGTGCCTATTTGCTGATGATACAAAAATATGCAATAGGGTGGACACCTGGGGGGTGTGGAGGACATGAGAAAGGACTTAAAGATGCCTCTAAAATGGTCTGGGACATGGCAGCTGAAATTTAATACCAAGAAGTGTGCTGTGATGCACTTGGGGAGTAGGAACAGAAGAACAGGGTACACGCTAGGTGGGGAGGAAATTAAAGTAACAGAACAGGAGAGGGATCTGGGGATCACAGTCTCCTCGAACCTTCAGGTAGGAATCCAATGTAGCCAGGCAGCAGGAAAGGCCAGTGGAATGTTGGCATGCATAGGCAAGGACATTATTAGCAGAAAGAGGGAGGTAATAATGCCCCTTTACAAAGCCATGGTGAGGCCGCATCTGGAGTATGGGGTTCAGTTCTGGAGGCCTCATCTCCGCAAGGATATAGATGCGCTGGAGAGGGTTCAGAGAAGGGCAACCAAGATGGTGCAGGGTATGCAGGGAGAGTCATATGAGCAGAGGTGTAAGGAGCTGGATCTGTACATGCTGGAGACAAGGAGAGAAAGCGGAGACATGACTGAAACTTTTAAATATGTAAAGGAGCTCAAAGTGGGAGAAGAGTGTTTACTTAAGAGGAAGGAGGGGGTCAAAACTAGAGGATACAGCCTCAGACTGCAAGGAAAAAGATACAGGGGCAATGTGAGAGGGCATTTCTTCACAGAGAGGATGGTGGAGCTCTGGAACAGACTACTAGATGGAGTGGTGGGGGATAAATCGGTGGAAGAATTCAAGAGGGCATGGGACAAGCATATGGGGCTGAGTATCGGGGCGAGGCCAGGGGCTGGCAGGGAAGGGGAGGTGTAGGGGGATAAAAAAAGGGCAGACTAGATGGGCCAGTACAATCCTTTTCTACCGTCAAGCTTCTATGATTATATGATATAGTAATTAACTGGAATGGAAGTGAATCAGAGGCAAAAGAATTTTGGACTGAATACAAATGATCTAAATCTAAGTTTTACCTACACTGTGCAGAAAGGAAAAATACAATTTCTAAATTGAAACTTTTGGGTCAGATGATAAAATTGGTTCCCGAGGCTACTGGAAACCCACAGTTGGCAAATGGAAATTACATACTTACCGTAATTATTGATCTTCTTGGACAGTCTCCATCACTCATTCACACTAGTGGGATAGCGCCAGAGGCACTAGGACCAAGCGGGAGCCTAAACTTTTCTAAAGGGTCGGTGCCAAGACAGGACCACGAATGCGTGGCACCGCGAGACCAGCTCGCGCCTGTGTAGGCTATCTCGGCATTGACCCTCCAACCGCCTCAGTACCTTTTCGACTGAGGAGGTGCAGCGTAACTAATGAGAATAACTCATCCTGAGTTTCTGTGCCTGAGAGGGCCCAGATGGCCTTTGCAAAAAAGGTCAAAGAATAATGTCTTCACAGTCTGAACCATAGTACCATGAAGACCAGGAAAAAAAAAAAAATGAGTGAACCCAGGGGATGGTGGGTGGGCGTGTGAATGAGTGATGGAGACTGTCCAAGAAGATCAATAATTATGTTAAGCACGTAATTTCCATATCTTCCTGGACTAAGTCTCCAACACTCATTCACACTAGAGGGAGAGTACCGAGCTAAAACCAACAACCCTGAGTACGGTGGTAGGAGATAGGGTTCACTCAGAAAGGACAGCCAAGGACTGTCCTGCTAATAAAAAGAGCTGTCTTGTAAAGAGCATCTACAACATAGTGCCTACAAGATAAGCTCTCGAGTTGTAACTCACCACTTTGCAGACGACTGCAATGGGCACAAAATGAAAGTCTGCCAGGAAGCCGCAACCACTCTAGGAGAGCAGCAAGAACCTGGCCTCACAATTTGGTCTAGGACCAAAATTAATAGTGTCAAAGACATGTACGAATGTAACGTAAAAGGACCTCAGGAACTGAAAGAGTCGGAGGTAAAGTCTACTGGTTCAAGGTAGACCAGAAAGTGCAGATAGAAATCCCCACTAGCAAGTATGGCTGACCTGTAAACAACAGGTCCAGGAGCACCTGAAAGCCTTACTTGGTGAGCAAGGGGGTCCAGTTGGGGTTAGCCTATCAAGGGAAAATGGTCTCAACTTAGTCACAGGAACCTTCCTGATGGAAGGCCAAGCACGACTTAGAAGCCTCTCATAGTGGTCTAGTAGAACCAGATCCTACCCAATGCATATTCCAAAAGGAATCATCCTGCCCGTGTGTACAACTGTAGTAGCAGTCTCTGAACTCAGAGAAAAAGGAAAAAGTGTACAGGAGGACGTGTCCACTGCGGGAAAAAACATTCCGACAGAAAAAAAAACGGGCTGGATTTCTAAGGCAAATAGAAGCAGATGTGCATCGAGGAGGGATACAGCAGGACCAAGTTAGGGCTAACCCATTTGTTGAAGTGACTGAAAGAGGCAGTGACTCAATGCAATGAGGCACTGCCCACTCTGGCCTCCCTGAAGGGAGTAGGGAAGGGATTCTAGTTTGTTTGCTGAAAAACAAACATCACAACTCCATCATGCACCTGAAGAGGATAGCTTCGTGAGCGACTGGCATGGACCAGTGCGTAGGAACCGAAGGTGTGAATATTAGAGAAGTTACCTCAGAAAAAAAGACCTACTTGACCTTCCGTCAAGAAGGAGAAAATCGCCGTTAAGTTAAGCAAGGAAGGAAGTAGGAACCTGAGTTCTGACTAGGTGGAGAGTCGCTTCTGCTGCTGCAAGGCTCTGCTCAAGAGAAGAAAGCCTGATAAAAAAAAAGGGGAATTAACAGACTGGGCAGTCACCTAGGCCTAGGAAATGTCTCTGAATGAGAGAAATCTCTCTTAGAGAAAGAAATTACCCATACCGCTGCCGGATCTCACTCCCCCTAGGGGAAGAAGAAGTCAAGTACTCTTTACTCTGGAGAGGAGCGCCTCAGGGACTGAGGCGGAACCTGACCAGATCCAAAAAGGGGGGTATCGGGTAATTTCGGCTAAGCCCTGTGCTGTGATAAAAAAAAAAAAAAATTGAGTCTGAGCCTAACAAGGCTTTCAGGCTGCTATTTTGCAAGGATTGTCTTGATATAAAATGACGAAGATGTTCTCCATCTGAGTGCAGAAGGAGCCTGAGTGTCCATACTGAAATCATGACAGGACTAATAATCACAGCTGGAGAGATGTTAACCACCTGTGCCGAAGAAGCCACCGAAGGGGCAATATCACAAGGGGGCTATATACCTCTATTGGCTGGCAGTATAGCCTAGAGGTTAGAAGAACGAGGTGTGAACAAGCTTAATGCATTCAGCAGACCAGACCCAAGTTTGAGTCTCACAACCTCCACTTGCATACTGTGTGACTCTGACCAAGTCACTTAACTGCCCAGTGCTCCCAGGTCACCCCTGAAAACAGGCACTTGTGCCTAGTGGGCCTTACCTGGTTACCAAAGACTAAAATAAACAATAAAAAAAAAACAAAAAAAAACAGAGTAGAAGAGCCAGAGCGGCTCCCGACCATTAAATTAGAATGTTCCACAGAGTGTAACTGTCTTGACTATTGAAAAAGTCTAGACACAGAAGTGTATGGTCCATGGACGCAGTGTGTAATACTATAGTGGACCCCATTACTGAGGAACTACTGAAAGGATTTTCCATCACGGACTCTGATGATAGAGAGAACGTGCCCTTCAGTATATAAAATGAGTCGTCCGCTGTATTACTGACCAGAAGGACAGGGAAAGACCCATCTAGATGCACTTCTACCCCAGAAGGACCTCCAAGAGAGGTCTAGGTCAGAGCCACTAGAGACTCCGCCATGAGGAAGGATGTCGAGGAGCTTGGTACCACGTAGAGAGCTGAGAAAGTGCTGAGCAGAATGAGATTCTGCTGGCAGAGCAGTACAGCAGAGTTCCATCAGCAGAAAACTGCTGGATGACACAAGATCCCACATAGACCGCCACTCACTAAGAAGTGTGGAAAAAAAAAATCCGCAGAACAGGAGTTCATTCTGCGATAAACATCCCGCCACAAGTTCTGTGGAAAGGAAGTCCGAAAAGGAAAAATGTGTCACTTATTCTGCCATACAGCAGCCACTAGCACCCGTGCGGCACAAGCATCACTTGTGGCACAGGAGGGTACCAAGCAGTGCCTATGCCAACCTGGGTAATACCCGAGGGCAACCGCGGCAGTACCCACGGATACCCCTGGCAACCCATGTAGCAGCGGCACCTGAGGGCACCCCTGACACCCATAGCACCCATGACACTTTCATGGTAAGCATGGCACCCGAGGGCAGTAGTGGGTAACCGGTGGTACCTCGCGGTGCTACCCATGTGAACCCACCGGTGCACCTCGGTCACCCATGGCACCAGTGGCATCCGTGGAACTCCATGGCGCACCCAAGAGTGCTCCCGTGCCACCCATGGCACCCTGGCTGCCCACTGCCACCCGCTGGTGCACGGCACCACCCAGACATCCACAGCACCACTGACGGCGCCGACAACCAATGGCAGCAGAAAGAGCACCCACGGCACGGCACAGAGCAATGGCGCCAACTAAGGCATGGTGCCGACCAAGGCACCAAGCCACAGCTCCGAGGCATGGCGCTGAACCACGGCACCGAAGGAAAATGCCAATGGAAATCTTGAGAAGGGGAGAAGGAAAAAGGTGGTGCCCATGCCGGCCCCTGCATGGAAAAAAGGAGGTAGGCACGAGGGGTCTATAACGATGGCAAAGGCACCAAGAGGGCACCTCGCCCATCGTGATCCAATTGACCCAGCTCTGGTCCAACGGCTCCGAGGCCCAGAGGTCCCGAATCAGGAGAGAGCCAGGAAAAACTGGGAAGTCAAACCCCCTGCTCCATAGGAGTGGCCCAGAGGTGAAACTGCCCAACGCAGCTCCAACGAGAACAGAGATGGACCTTGGAGTCGAGAATGCAGCCGTTAGGAGTGGGACCAAGAGGAACCCACAAAAGTCGGTTAGGACCCATCGCCCCTCCCGACGAACAATCCTCGTGCAGATGTACCAACGGGCAACCTTGTTGCACCGATTCTTCTTCCCCAACGCAGAAGAAGAGCTCGAGTTTGCCGGAGCTGGATCCTCGGAACCGCTTAGATTTGTGCTTGGAGGACTGTCCTCCCTCCCGAGCGGAGGACTGTCCGTAGT
The DNA here is from genome assembly GCA_016271365.2 of Neoceratodus forsteri. Lineage (NCBI taxonomy): Eukaryota > Metazoa > Chordata > Ceratodontiformes > Ceratodontidae > Neoceratodus > Neoceratodus forsteri. The sequence goes on along the minus strand of CM057450.1, from coordinate 470,897,993 downwards.
CGAACCCCCCCATTAATTAAGGGCGGCGGACCGGACACAGCCCCTCTGCCATAAAAACTTTCAAACGAAGTCCTCCTACAGTCACCGCTACCGTCTATGGACGACTCCGTTGATGGCCGGAAAGATTTTCTTTTTCTTCGTCTTCATAATCTTCTTCTTGTTTGTAAAATAAGAAATTACTACCTAAAAAAATTAAATAAAATGTTAAAAGCTGCTGTCGTATAGACGAAAACTTAAGACTCCGGAAGACTAGTGACGTCGACATCCAAGTGCATTCGATGGCGGGAGAAAAGGAACTGAGGCAGTTGGAGGTTCAACGCTGAGATGGCCTACACAGGCGTGAGCTGGTCTCGCGGTGCTGTGCATGCGTGGTCCTGTTTCGGCGCCGACCCTTCAGAAAATTTTAGGTTCCCGCTAGGTCCTAGCGCCTCCGGCACTATCCCACTAATGTGAATGAGTGATGGAGACTTAGTCCAGGAAGATCTCCATTTTACATGGAGACAGTACCAACCCCACCCCAGCCCTGTCTCTGAAGTCCACGGTCTCTTATGGCCAATATATGAAAATTACATACCTACTATAATTCTTGATCTTCTCTTGTAGCTTCACCATTCATTACTGATGGGTAAGCTGCCAGAGGCATGCACCCGAACGGGAGATTTTTGTTTTTTTTGTTGTTTTTTTTGAGGGAGGAGTCGGCGCCAATGACGCCGCCCATGAGGCCGACACACTGTGTGGCGCACGAGGGTTGGCAGTTAGGCACCACAGACTCCTCCTCCTCCACCCCAGTTCTGTTTTGCCAGAGAGGATGAAACAGGAGGACAGAGGAAACTAAGGTAAGGCAGGACAGTCGAGGGACAGGAAAAGGAAGAACATAAACTGAAAAAGGAATAAGCCGACCAGAGGACAGAGGAATTGGACTTCTTGTCCTAAGTGGCCAAAGGGCCCCAATCCTTGGGCGGTTACACAGGAAAGAAGACCGCGCAAGAGAGAGAAAGAGAAGAGAGAAAGAGACAATATGTGTAAAGGAAAAGGGGGAAGGAGGGCTCTCTGCCATATTAGTTGGAAGACCACTGGCTTACAACAGCTTAAAAAACCTGAAGGTATGAAGACAAGGGAACAAGTATCCTGCCAGTTTCAGGGACCACTGGACCGAGGCCCAGAAGAGAAAATCTGAACGGTCTTGGATATATAAACCATTGGCAGTGACTGACCTTTCTTCCTACCCCCTCTCCACATACATTTTGAAAATCCTGCAGCATGGCCCTTTACAGGCTTTCCCCTGAAAAATCGAGGGGTACAGCCCTTAGTCAGAAGAGGAGTCTGTCCAGATTGACCTCTGAAGTAGAGGGGAGTCAATGAGGTGAGAAAAGAGGCGGGGGCAAACCCTACAGGTTTTCCCTCAAGAGTACTGACGTAGTCCCCACTTCAGAAGAAAAGAAACATGGGACATCCTTGCCATGAGCGAGAAAAGAGGGAGGAAAATCCCTACAGGCTCTCCCAAGAAATGCACTGACGCAGACCCCACTGCAAGAAGGTGAGAAAAAACAAGAGAAGTACCCAGGCCAAAAAGGGGGACACCACAGTGCACCCTAGTGAGAATCCCAGGGAGTTCCCTCCGAGATCAGGGCGAAGACCCTACTTGCCGCCCTCCTAGGTTGAGTGCTCTGTGACTTTAGAGAAGGAAACAGAGAGCCCTGAGGTACCAGGGGGACTCTGCCCCCAACTGACCTCAAAGAGGGGGAAGCGGAGCAGGGTGGAGGCGACACCCAAGAAGTGAGGCCCATGAGGGGAAGGTGGACGGGAATCAGCAATAAATGGTGAAGATACAAGAGAAGATCCAGAATTATGGTAGGTACACAATTTTCATATCTTCCCTTGTCAATCTTCACCATTCATTACTGCTGGGTGGGTACCAAGCCCCCCCGGAGAGGACCTGGCACAGCCCTGAGAGAACAGATTTCCTCAGCCTCCTGTGGGTGAGGCGCAGGAGGGGAAGGCCCCATAGCCTTACTAGATGCCTATGGTCTAAGGCTGGTCAGGACAAGGAGGTGTCTCCCATGGCCAGGGGGACAGAAGGCACCCCTGTAAGCTCCTCCTTGCTCTGCGGGAGAAAGACGGGTCCCCACGGAAAGCAGAGGAAATCACCCAACGCCAGGCAACAGGTGACAACCTGGATAGACGAAGCCATGCCATCTGCCTGATGCAGATTGCTGTCCCTACTAGTCTGGATGCCACCTCACTGGCGTCATAAGATACCCTTGCTTGGTGCCTTGTAAGCTCCAGACCTTGCGCAGAGAGAGCAATGTCTTGTATAGATTCCTCCGAATCAGGCAGAGATGCTAACACCTGCGCTAGCATTGACCACAGGTGCCTGTTGTAGGCAGCGTGATAAGCCTGATCTGATACAAAGTAACACACGAGCTGAAGAGGAGACCCTTCTTTCCCACCAGTCGAACTTGGCAGAATCAGGATCTGGAGGTTGGTCGTGCGCTGGACGCTGAAGCCTGGAAGGAGTATCTAAAACCGTCAGCCCCCAAGGCGGGTGAGGTAGGGAACCTAGAGACTCCTGGGGAGTGCAATACCTCCTCCTGCAGTCCGCTGGGGCTGGGGATGAGGCGGCTGGAGACTGCCAGGTGCAGATAGAAGCTTCCTGGAAGGGAATAGACCAGGAAAGCACTACTAGGTGGTGAGCACTAAATTCGCTCAGAAATGAGCACGTCTCTCACTCAGTATTGCTCCTTATAACATGGGAGATGTGACACTCCTGAATTAGCCTCGAGAGGAACCGCTGATATTCAGTGAAATCAGCATTGGAAGAAAGATGGACAGAATGTTCCTCTTTCTCCAAAGAGGAAGTCGAAGATGTAGAGGAGCTTGGATGTTCGGGGTCCTCTTGCAGCGGGGGAAGACAGGCGAAAGACCTGCTCATCCATAGCTCTAACATACTTAGGGAAGGCTGCCGTAGTGGCCCTGAACATCTCCCAGGTTAAAGGACCCATGGGACCCACATGGCCTGGGGGGGGGGGGTGTCTGCAGAGGGATTGGGGAAGGGCACCACACAGAAAGTGCCCTGCCACTGCCTGGGCTTTGGGACCCAGCAACAGGTCCTCCCAAGAGGGGGGACCTGGGGGTTGATCTGGTCAGCGTGCGCTGTAAATGTGGAAACAAACCCTGGATGAGCCCTGAGGGAGAATCTCCCCTGTGGTGCAATTGAGCTTGCATGGTTCTAGAAGGGCAACCCTCAGCGTTGCCCACTAAGGGCACCCCTAAAGCCTCAGAGGAGGCGGGCTCAGTGCTTAGCTCCACCCCACCGGGCAGGGTGGCGGCAGGGAGCCTCCAGGCCACCTCGCCTCTCAACCTTCAGACTCCGAGGCTGCCCTCTTCTCGAACTCCAGCAACAGGGGGCCCCCAATCCCGCAGGACCCCCGAAGAAGGCCGCAGAAGAGGGGGTCCCTGTCTCCACCAAGGAGGCCATGGCAGCACCAGGGATGACAGCTGTCACGGCTTCCACAGATGAGACCGTCACACCAGGACCCCCCATACTGCTGTCTACTGCAGCATCCCCGACACTGGAGTCGGCGTGGGGGCTGCCAGGACCACAGACCCAGGGAAGCCCAGAGGCGAACACCGGGCCACCTGGTGCTGCATCCCAGAGGACTCTCCGACTCCGAGGAGTCGGAATGTCAGTCTGGATCGGCCAGCAGGTCATCCTCCTCTGAAGAGGAAGAAACCAGGCATACCACCAGACTAGCGACCCCGGAAGTGCTCCTCGTAATGATGCTGCAAATGTCCCACAGTGCCGTCTCGATCACCGGCACCACGAACAGTGCCAGGATCCAAAGCGGAGCTGGCAGGCAGCGCCAAGGGTTCGCCATTGCCGGGCCCAGCAACCATGGGCCGCAACACCGGGGGTGCCTGCACCTCCGTGGAGGTGACTGCCATGGGTACTTCCAACCTGGCTCCGTAGGGAACTGAGTTGTTCCTCTGGCACCACAGAAGAAACCTCCTCGACAGTAAGGCTAGAATCTGAGGATGTTTCCTCCTCACTGGGCCGTATAGACCTAGGAAGGGACCAGGAGGTGGGGTCAAGTAATCTCGCCACGGCAGCCCTAGAACGAAACTGCCCTCCAAAGACTGGCAGGGCCCTGCCCACTTTAAATGTGCAGATTTCCAAAATGCGGTGGTCCATGGAGAAACAGGCATCGGAGTTATTCATATCGTGGTTGGGACCCAGGCATCGCAGGCAAAAGTCATCTCGGTCTGTAATGGAAAAATGCCAGCCACAGGGGCACTGACGCATGGGGGCATGGCCCTCTTTGGATTTTCTCTTAGCCCCCCGAACCAGACATGACGTAAAATCAACAGCAAATTATGGCAAAAGGACCCAACACCATTAAAAGAAATAAATGAAACGGTCTTACCGGGATTCAAAACGGTGTCGGGTGAGTCATAACCGGGATGGAGCAGAACGGCGTTCAGTATCGGAGTAGGCCCACTGATGCAGACAACACACTCCATACACTCGTGCAGTAGATGCAACCTCGATGGCGGGAGAAACAGAACTGGGGTGGAGGAGTCTGCAGCGCCTAACAGCCAACCCTCATGCGCCACGCAGTGTGTCGGCCTCGTGGGTGGCACAGTCTTCTCCCTCCAAAAAAACTCCCTCCCGTATGGGTGTGCGCCCCCGGCAGCTTACCCAGCAGTAATGAATGGTGAAGACTGACAAGGGAAGATCTGCATTTGGGCAGAAATTGCTCAGTCAGATTTTGTAAAAACAGGCTGCCAATCTAACTGGGTAACTGAAACAAACAGGGTATAAAATGGAGGACATAAAAATGTGCAAGAAAGAGCAGAATTACAACAGAGGTAAGAGCTTCTGGTACCCAAAAATTGAGGGAGTCTGGCACTCAGCCAATTACATTTATGCTGAAGTTTAATAAACTAATACTGAAGATAAAAGAAATCTGGTTAAGAAATCGGACTATCCCAGAATGTTGTGGGGTGAATCTTTAGCAAAGGAGAAGCCAGGCATCTCATACAGTTGGGGACAAACTCTGAAAGAAATACTGGCACCCAGCCACTTTAAGCAAGCGAAGCATATTAATCATCTAACTTGGCTTCCATCTAGAACATAAGGGGCCAGATACCGAAAAGTTAGCACAGGTGCTAAGGGGTGTTTGCCAGTGCTAACCAGGTTTTGCACCCAATTTGTGGGTGGGGTCTATATTCAGACACCCCACAGTGCAGGCAAGACCCATTAGTACCCGAGTGTTAAATTACTGCTGCACCCATGCAGATAAAGGGGGTCCTGCTCTGCATACAGGTGCAGCAGTAAATTCAGAGGTTTGCACAGGCGGTAAACGCCACCCAAACAAGTGCAAGATACTGCCTCTGCAAACCCTGACTTATCTGGGCACAAGGCCCTGGTGGTAGGCAGCAGTACTGCTGCTGCCCACCCTCCACCCCTTGAACCCTGCCCACTGAAGCAATGGAGGCCCAGATGTCTAGTAACATACCCAGCCCTCCGATGCCCTGGGCTGGTAATTGTAGGGCTATCCCTGATGTTCAGTAGCACCCCTGCCCGCGTATCACCACTGCCATCATATTAGTGCATTCTCTGGTGTACAGTGGCACCCCCACCCTCCTATCACCCAGTCCTGTATGATAAGTGTTATCCCTGAAGTCTAACCCCTCCATGCAGCGATCACCTATCCCTGAAGCTGCAGTGATTTCCCTGGTGTCCAGTGGTACCCTCCCAACCCCCAAGCATACGTTCCATTGCCCCGTTAGAGGCCCCCCTCATGCAATGCCAGCACTGCTCACACCTCCCAGCCAACTCCCCCACCCCCCATACCTCTGAGAAAATGACCATGTAGTGATATCCCGGGAGATGACTGAGTAGCCTCTCCTCTCACCTCCTTAGCTGGCCGCTGCATGGGATAATAGGAGTGGCACGATAACATATAGTATATTGTGCATGCAGTCCCCATCATTCTGTTACGACGGCTGGCCAAGGAGGTGAGAGGAGGGCTATGCCCATCATCATATCTGGATTGCTGTATGACCCCTTCCTCAGAGGTATGGGGTATGGGCTTGGCTGCATGGTGCACAGTGTGGCGGTGCATGACATGCCCGCCATCCCACATGGTGGCGTCATGAGGAGGTGAGAGAAGGGCTGTGCCAGACGTCATATCGGGATCACCACACGGCCCCTTCCTCAGAGGTACAGGGGGGTGTATGCTGCGTGTTATGTGCGGTGCCAGCAGTGCAGGGCAGAAGCCTTGGAAGGGGCCCCCAGAATGAGTGTTTCGAGGGGGAGTACTACTAAACACCAGAGAAAGTGATACAACTCCAGGGATGGATTATTGGTAGAAGGGGTATCACTAGACACCAGGGAAATTGATTCAGGGACAGGTGATCAGAGGGTGGGGGGGGTACCACTAGACGCCAGAGAAATCAATACAACTTCAGGGACAGGTGATCAGTGCCAACAGACACCAGAGACATCCGTACGAATACATCAGTGGGAGATTGGTGGGTGGAGGGTGCCACTGTGGACATGAGGGAAATCAGTAATACCATCATACCAGGCAATAAGTGGTTGGAGGATGCCACTATACACCAGAGAAAGCATTATAAGTACAGGGACGGGTGCTCGGGGGTGCCACTGGACACCATGGAGTACATTTACATGAAGGGACGGGTGTTCAGGGTGTGGAGTGGCGCTCGCCACCATGCCTGATGGGGTGGGAGGCCACAGTGGGGATGCAAACCTGACACTGCTTCCCATGTAAATGACCCTATAATAATGGGCATGCAAATGGCCCCTTAGTGCCGTGCATGCCCAATGAGCTCATATGCATTTTCTGGCTGAATATTGCGCCATGGGATCCCGGCGCTATTAGGTCTGGGAGCACAGTGTCCTAGGCAATGCTACTCAACTTACAGCAGTGCTTACAAGGCCCTATATTTAGTCGACTGAATATAGCAACCTCACAGTTGGGTGCAAGGGCAAATGCAACACAAACCTTTGCACTCCATTTTACCCATATTTGAGTATCAGGCCCAAAGTCTCTCTGCATGTGGACATTGTTCTATATGCAAAAAATGAAAAATATTTAAAGAACATCACTCTTATAATAAAAAGCTTAAAAACACTAGATTTACACTAATTAGGTTTTTAACGTTACTGTTTTCTAGTTGTTTTGTTTTTTTTACTTTTCCTTGCTGCTGGTCTACTAAATATTGTAGAAAATCCATAAAATTATACTGAGTCTTTCAAAATATATCTGACTCTCCCCTGCTAAGCACGCAATTGCTGTTTGTGATATCACAGTCTCTTGTCATGGTGAGCACTATGATGTCATAAACAAAAGCACTGTAAGGTTAACAGGGGAGAGGCAAATGTTTTCTATACAAACTTTTTAGATGGGCTACCTGATGTGCTGTAATCTTGGAAGGAACACTGAAAATGTTGGGTATGCACGGCGCTAAGGGGCCAGTTGCATGCCCATTATAGGCTGGAGTTGAAACTCAGCAGAGGGAGGCAGGCAGCTGGAGCTAGAAGACAAGTACTTTCTCTGTGCTGTTTGTTTTCTTTTAGGATTGAGGTAGCATTTAATGAGATGGCAATGTGTGCTGTATGATTTAAATAGTGTAACTGCAAAACAAATTATTTTGTCTTGGCTGGGAGGAGGGTAGCATTTAACTGAGGGAAGGAGTGGCTGGGAAATACACAGGAGGGGAGGGTGGTCACGTGTCTTGGATCAGCCAGTAGCGGGGCTGGGATCAAATTATATTTCAAAGGGGACCAAGCGACCCCGAAGCTTGAGTGCCATGAAGCAGGAGTGTAGCATCTTGAGTAGCGTCTGCAGGGTGTCAGCAGGCAGGACAGGAGGCAGCAGGCCACGCTGGTAGACAGGGAAGAGCCTAACTGTGAGGGCTGCATATTTCCTGTACAGACATGGGAGTTCAAAGTGGGTGAAGGGTTCCATGGAGTGAGGTAGGACCAGGTTAAGTGAGGACAGGATGTGCAGGGGAAGTCAAATAGGGTGGGAGATGGGAAGGGTTGTATGTTGCCAAGGATGTGGAGCAGCCATATTCCTGGGAGTGGCTTGGAGGGCAATGGGTTGTAGGGTGTGTTGGCAGGTAGACTAGCTCAGGCAGGAAACAGGGTGGTTGAGGAGGGAACTGGAGGCATGGAGGAGACAGAATAGGGGGAAACACAGCCAGGAGGGGAAACTAACGAGACATCAAAAAGAGCTCAAAATAGGCAGAAATAAGGGGGAACTAGTTGGGACAGCAGGAGGGCCACACAAGCGGGTGCAGCCAAGGGAAGGAAGTGATGACTGGAGAGGGTCAGGCACAGAGGCATGACTTAGACTAGGTCGGAGCAAAGATATCAGCCTGTGGGAATGGGGACCGGACTCATTCAAGGAAAGGAGATTAACGCTGCAAACAGATTCTCAGTGTTGGCTAATCTGGAAGACCAGGGAGCAGAGAGGAGGGAAGCTACAGTGAAGAAGCAGGGAGAGGACACTACAGGGGAAAAGGTACACAGCAGGGAGGCAGCAGGCAGTACACCAAAAAGACACAGAGGCGGGGGGGGGCAGCAAGGTGATTGCAATGCAGTCTCTCCGGAGGGAAGGAAGGAGACAGGAGCATAGGGGAAGCGGCAGGCAGCCCGGGGAAGGCTAAGGATAGGGAGAGGAGGGGACTCGGGAGTCCAAGTGGGGAAGGGCCACATTTCAGGGAAGACACGGGGAAGCAATAGCAGAGGAGGTGGTAGCATGGTGGATGGAGCAACAAGTGAGTGCAAAGCGGAGGTTCCACAGATGGAAAATAGTTCGGAGGTGGAGGTCAGTAGCGTGGTCATATTTGCAAGGGGGGGAGAGGACAGGGCAAAGGTTAGGGGAGGCAAAGGGGAGGCGAGACGGGGGATGAGAGGGCCTCGCAAGTTGGGGGCAGGTGAGTGGAGGGCAACAAGAGGGTGAGCAGGATAAGCGTCAGAGGGTCATAATTTAGGGGATTCTATACTTAAGGGTATAAGATTGGGGGGAGAGAGGGATGCTAGAAAAGGTAACATCTGGTTAGAATGCATGCCAGGCATGACAGCGAGTAGAGTGGGGCAGCATATGGGCAGATATGTGGGGAAGGTGGGGGGGGGAGCTGCACATTGTGGTGCACCTGGGTATGAATGATTTGGAAGGGAGAAGGATAGAGGAGGTACAAGACAGCTTCAGGGAAGTGGGAAAACTATGCAGCAAAGAGGGAACAACGGTAGCCTTCTCAGACGTTCTGCCAGTGCCAAGGGCTAGTACAGACAGGAAAAGAAGAATCAGTGACTTCAACAAGTGGCTGAGGGAATGGTGTGGGACCAAGGGGTATGGATTGGTGGGGAACTGGGGTAGCACAAGGGATAACACAGATCTTTATGCAAGGGATAGGTTACACTTCAGCAGGGCAGGGTCACAGGTGTTGAAGCAGAAGCTGGGGGATTTCATCAACGAGAGGCATCACTTAAACTAGGTGTGGGGGAGGCACTGGAGCTGGGAATCACCAGGAGAGGGGGTCCCATGGACCTCCCCCACCACAGGGATAGATACGACCTTAGGCAAAATAGGGGTTGGAGTGAAAGATGAGGAAGCAGGAAGGATAGGAGCAGCGTGGAGAATGGTTTCTCTAAATGTTAGGAGCCTGGGGAACAAGTTGGCAGAGTTTCAGGCATTGATGGCAGAGGGGCAGGTGGACATAGCTGCCATTACTGAGACGTGGGCAACCAGGCACAATGACTGGGACCTAACCATCCCAGGGTACCAACTATTCTGGAGGGATACAGATAAAGGGAAGGCTGGGGGGTTGCCATTTAAGTAAGGGAGGAGATCAGATGTGATAGGGAGGAAGGAGAGGAGGGCAGGTCGGAAGTAATCTGGCTGCAGCTACACAGCCAGAAAGGGACCAAGATCTATCTGGGAGTTGTTTATAGACCTCCGGCCCAGAAGGAGGACATTGACAGGGAACTGGAGGAGCAGATAAGGAGGCATAGTGGCAAAGGAAGCATGCTGGTGGTGGGGGACTTTAATCTACCAGGGGGTAGATTGGAGCATCCCAGCAACCACTTGTGCCAGGGAGCAGATCCTCCTGGAAGTATTCCAGGATGGCTTCCTTACCCAGAGGGTAATGGAGCCAACGAGGGAGAAGGATATACTAGACCTGGTATTGGAAGATGGGGAACAGGTCAGGGATGCAAGGGTGGAGGAACCTCTGGCAAGCAGTGACCACTGCACAGTGTGGTTCTCGATCAATCTGGGAAGGGAAGTAGCGACTACAAAAACTAAGGTCCCGGACTTCAAAAGGGCATACTTTGTCAGGATGGGACACATACTGGAAAGCCATATGGCAAGCATCCGTCCAGAAATGGACACGGAACAGAAACTGGCAGTCGTCAAGGCAGGACTGGCTGAAGCCACTAAAACTTGTGTCAAGAGCCAGAGCAAGAAAGCTAGGACCAAGAAACCAAGTTGGATGAGTAGAGAGGTAGTGGAGAAGAAGAGTGAAAAGAGGAATGTATTTTGGACCTACAAGAGATCTAACAGGGCAGAAGACAGAGAAGAATATGTGAAGAAATCCAGAGACGTGAGCAGAGTGGTGAGGGCAGCAAAGGCGGCTAGGGAAGAGAGGTTAGCGCAGGGGATCAAAGAAGGAGAAAAGATTTCTTCAGATATATCAGAGAGAAGAGGAAGAGTAAGGATAAAATTGTTAAGATCAGGAGGGGAAGTGGGTGGGTAGAAAAGGGGGCTGAGCACACAGAAGTACTTAATGAATACTTCTGTTCAGTCTTCACCAAGGAGAGGGATGGGCCCATACCAGGGAGGTGGGAGAGGGTGGGGTAGAAGCAACCACGGATGGGGAAATCACAGTGGAAAGGGTGAGGGAGGGCCTTAAGTCCCTGAAGGTGGACAAGGCACCTGGCCCAGACAGAATCCACCCCAGGGTGCTGAGAGAGTTGGCAGAGGTCCTGGCAGGGCCATTGGGAGACCTGTTCAATACTGCTCTGAACTCGGGGTGCATGCCCAGGGACTGGAGGGAAGTACATGTGGTACCTCTCCATAAGAGTGGGCCTAAGAACGAACCGGGGAACTACAGACCGATGAGTCTTACTGCAATTGTGGGAAAACTGATGGAGACAATCCTCAAGGAAAGGCTGGCGCAATTTCTTGAGGATAACAATCTCCAGGACAGCAGGCAGCATGGGTTTGTCTTGGGCAGATCCTGCCAGATGAACTTGACTGATTTTTACAACTGGGTTACGAGGGCACTGGACAGGGGACATGCAGTGGATGTCCTCTACCTAGATTTCAGCAAGGCCTTTGACTCGATGCCACACGGTAGGCTGACCTGCAAGTTGAAGAGTCTGGGAGTAGGGAGGAAACTGGTCAGACGGGTCAAAAATTGGTTGCAGGGTAGACAGCAGAAGGTAGTAGTGGGGGGGGGGGAGGCATCTGAACCCAGGGCAGTAACAAGTGGTGTACCACAGGGCTCGGTGCTGGGACCAGTTCTGTTTAACATTTTCATAGCCGACACTGCAGTAGGGATTAACAGCAACATTGGTCTCTTCGCAGATGACACAAAGATTTGTGCCAAGGTAGATGGAAGGGAGGGAGCAGAAGTACTTCAGGAGGATTTGGCAAAACTGGAGGTATGGTCTCACACTTGGCCACTTGGTTTCAATGCCAAGAAGTGCAAAGTGATGCATTTAGGAGGTAAGAACCCAGGACACAGTTACTGGCTGGAGGGTGTCCCATTAACAAAATCCAAGGAGGAGAAGGATCTGGGAGTGCTGGTAACTGGGGAGATGAACCACTCTCCTCAGTGCAGGAAGGCAGCAGTGAAGGCAAACAGGATGCTAAGGTACATAGCAAGGGAGATTACTTCCAGGAGTAGGGAGGTCATCTTGCCCCTGTATAGGTCTCTAGTGAGACCGCACATAGAGTGCTGCATGCTAATCTGGTACCCCTACTTAAAAAGGGACATCAAACTACTGGAGGGGGAACAGCGCAGGGCAACAAAAATGATCCTGGGGTTGGGGACAGACCATATGAGGAGAGACTGAGAGAGCTCAATATGTATAGTCTGGAGGAAAGAAGGGAGAGAGGAGATATGATTGAGACTTTCAAGTACCTGAAGGCTTTGAACAGAGTAGACACCAGGTGTATGTTCAATCTGAAGGGCGAAAGGGAAACCAGGGGACGCTCTATGAAGTTGGAAGGGGGCAGGTTCAAGAGGGAACCGAGGAGGCACTATTTCACAGAAATGGTGGTGGCAGGGTGGAACGCTCTGCCAGGGAAAGTCGTATCGCTGCAGAGTGTTGTGGGCTTCAAGGGGGGGGGCAGATTCAAGGGGAGGGTACAAACTGGGTGAGGGTGGGAGATGGGGGGGCATATGAGGTAGGGGAGGCAGCAGCAGTCTAATGGACGGAAGTGCTGCACACTTGAGCACACTAGGTAGACCGAATGGCCTGTATCTGCTGGCAATTTCGTATGTTCATATGTAAAATGAAAACAAGTATTCTCTAGTAAATGGGAACAGCTGAAACATCTTATTTATGAAAGCACATGATAGAGTGCAGAGTTACTCTTTAAGCATCTAAACAAGGATTTTTTTGTAAATGTGAACTCTTTTGAACTGTCCCAGAGTTTGTCATATATGTTTTGGAATGTGAGTGCCCTAGCTTATACGTGGGGAGAACTGTGAGAAAACTGCGTAAAAAGGTAGAAGAATACATTGGTGACATTTGTCACTGAAGGATGGATTCATCATTTGGGGCACATTTTGCCAAATGTCACCAAACAAGCCCAACAGGACAAAAATGTTCAATTTGGAACAGGCTCCATGTCCAGAGGGAGGACAGGACAGACTACAAACTTTGTTAAGAAAGGAGAACAAATAGATTTTTAAGTTGGAGGCCGAGTCCAAATGAAATGAAGACATGAGTTAATGTACACTTATTGTAGCTTGTGATTTGCAGTCAGACATGTTACTACTTAGCTGTACCGTGACTGGACAGGTACCATAGATCTCTCTAGGCTTACAAATCTTCCCGATGATGTCCTTTCCCTTCCAGTATGCACCTTGTTCCAGTTTACATTTTGTAGAGAGAACAAGCTATTTATAATGTAATGCAAGAACAGAATGAGATTTTCTCTCATTCTGGCCAATTCCCTTTCATAACAAAAAAAGTTCTAATCCCATGCTATATACCCCCCATCCTCACTATTTTAATAAAGTCATTTATACTACAATTGACAGTTATTTTATTGTGTTTGACACTCTCGGGGTTATGAAATTTTTTAAGAAAAATCATTTTTTCATGTAAATGTTTTTTAGTGTCAGGGAATGTTTTACTACTGCAGTATTCAATAACAATAACGAAATCCCCACATAATAGCTTAGCTGGGTGTAATTCTTTAAATCATGACATGACAGGACTGATCACCATTAGGGCAGAATACCCTTAAATACAAATGAGTGAGACTGAACACAAAGAAACGTCTGTGCTGCACAACTGCACCACCGTGATTACATGACCTTATCAAATAAGTAAGCAATACCCACAACGGGGCTGGTGTTTCTTGCAATTAATGCACACCCCGGGGGAACTGGAAGGCACAAGACCAACAGTGAAATGACTTTCAATGCACCTGGGAAGTGCATTAATTTTATTTCAAAAGTCTCACCAGGGAAGCCGGGCCAGTGGAGAAACAACTGCGCTTCTGCCCCCCCCCCCAACCAGTGCCCCAGGCTCAGGAACGGACATGGGTCACTCAGTGGGCCGGCTGGGTGAGGGAGAATCAAGTGCCCGATGGCAGCTCTCCTTCCTCGGGGAGGAGAGACACCAGTCCCCACTACAGGGACTTCTACCTGGCAGAGGGCAGGGCAGCAGCACAGTGGGAATACACGCTGGACACAAATGGTGGGCTGAAGCATGACGTGCTGGTGCACATGTCCTGACACTCCAGCCTGGGGAGAAAACCTGGATGAAAAAGATGCGGGGCTTCTCCTGGCTGCCACCCCCCACACACACACACACACACACACAGGCTCTCGAACGACCAACACAACTGGCCACCACCCAAAAGGGTTCCGTGTAAGTGATGGATAACCAGTAAGTCCATGAGAAGGTCACAGACGGGGCTAGGGGGTACCCTCGGGCACACCAAAATGGTGAGAAATACAAGATTTAAAAAAAAGCATTTCACCAGGGAAGGCATACTGAGCTGCTAAAAGCTAGTTTCCTGATGCATCCTGGGGGTGAAGGGCTGTGGAGATAAGTTGAAAAACTACAAGCATTAATAACATTACAAAAAAACAATCATATAAAGCAATACAGTATAACAGAGGAGCATATCATAAACATTATAAGGCAATTCAGTGCAACAGACTCATGTAGTAGAGAACATCGAGTTCGGCTAGGCAAGAGGAAACTAACTGTATAGGTGTGAAGAACTCTCAAGAAACCCTTGCCCTGGAGAGGATTATTGTGCTTATAAAATGTACATTTCTTTAATGGTAAAAGGTTTTATTTTCTTTCAGTCATGTTGTTGCTTGGTAGAATATGTGAGCTTGGTAACAAAGACTGTTTGCCTTTAAATGAACCCAGGAAATGCTTTTATTTTGAAGAAACCTATGGCCTGTTGTGGGTTGGGTTTTTTTGTTTGTTTAAAAAGTGGAGTAGCTTGGCAGAAGACACCAGGAGAAAGCACTGCTATGTGACTGGACTTCTCTACTGGGACTAAAGAAGTAGAACTCTTGTACTTGGACCTGTAATTTAGGGTAAAAAAACAAAAACTAACAAACAAAACAAAAAAAAAAAGTGTGTGTGTTTGTCTGAGTTATCTGAATACTTATCTAGGTGTAAATCTCAGGTGATTGAAAGGACTTGATAGCAGTGAGATTTAAATTACTTGTAGAAAGATCTAGTAAGTAGGGGGAGTGGCTTAGCTAGAAGGAAGCTACATCTAAAGACTGCCTTAGAAAGATTCTGCTAGTAGCTTGGCAGAAGACACCAGGAGAAAGGACTGCTGTGTGACTGGACTCCTCTACTGGGACTATATTGCCCTCCTTCCCTCCCACCCAAAGGTAGTTCTACTTTTACAGGCACAGGATTTGACTGATAACAGGAATTTCCTGTTTGGGAGCAGGAAGTGAGTGATCACAGAGCCACTAAAGACCCACCATCCTAGAAGGGCAAAGAGTAGCTCTCTGGACCCCTCTAGCTGCTGGAGGTCTGCCTCTGAGCAACTAAGTGGTCTACTGAGAAATATAGGATCTTCTTGTCTCAGAACAGGACAATCAGGAGCTTAACGGGCACACAGGCAGAAAGTAAGGGGAGAGAGGAAAAAAAAAAACAGAGGAAAGAGTAAGGATTGCAAACAGTTAAGGGGCCAGAAATAAGACATGATAGGGTGGGTGCAGTGGCTGTGGAGCAGCAGTCTTCCGGGAGACATTCTGAGGATGCGGTGTTGTCCCATCTGCAGGCACCTCTCTGGGCTGAGGGAGGAGGTTGCTCATCTCCAGGCTGAGTTGGCCAGGATTTGTGGGACCTCCTCTTCCATCCAGGGACCACCAGTGCCACTGCCGTTGCCTCAGAGGTTGCCAAGAAAGAGGAGCGGTTGGACCACAGTGGGCTCAGGGAGGGTGAGGGTGGTGGAACAGAGGCGCATCCCTCCAGCTGTACCTCTCCACAATTCCTATGCCTTTCTGGCAAAGTGTGGTTCCTCTATGGAGGCAGCCACAGTGGAGACCAAGGAGGATGCTGGGAACCTCCACAATGGAGACCCACAGGAGGGTGGCAGGGGAAGGAAACAACTCCTAGTGGGGGACTCCACTGTTAGGAAGGTAGAACTGGGGGAGGAAGGGGAGAGGGAGGTAAGGTGCCTGCCTGGCGCCATGGCTTGGAGGGACAGGGAGCAAATCCTCAGGATGGCCGGAGCAGCTGCACAGGAGAGGGAGCTGGATGTCACTGTCCACCTAGGGACAAATGACCTGGCTAAGAAAGGGATTAGAGAAGTGCAGGAAGAGTTTGTGGAATTGTGGAGGGGCCTTAGACAAGTAGCACGCATGGTAACCTTCTCAGAGGTGCTGCCCATTTATGGCGTAGGAGAGGCTAGGGTGTTCCGCAACATGGGATTCAATCAGTGGTTGAAAAACTGGTGTGGAGCTCAGGGATTTGGCTTCATTGGGGACTGGGGGTCCACCTGGAGTGATGCAAGCCTATACTGGCATGATGGGCTGCATCTGTCCAGGAGTGGAACCAGGATCCATGGTGATAGGTTTAAATGCTTCATTGGCAAGCATTTAAACTAGCCAAGGGGGGAGGCACTGGAAAGGAGCAGGGAAATCCTAGCCCCCCCCCCAAAAAAAATCATGGTAGTAAGTGCGGTAAACAACAACATAGAGGTGTAGATAGGGAGAAGGGCAGGGGTAAATGGAGAAAGTGACAAAGGCAAGAAAGACAGGGATGGGGCAAAAAGGAGTAAGGCCAACAGGAAATGGAGGGTAATGAGTACCAATGCCCGTAGTCTGGGCAACAAGCTCCCTGAGCTGGTGGCCTTGATGGAAGAGGGATGCCTGGATATTGTAGCAGTCACAGAAACATGGTACACAGAGAACCATGACTGGGATGTTAACATACCAGGGTATATAACCTACAGGAAGAGACAGGCAGGGAGAGGGGAAGGAGTAGCTCTCTATGTAAAGGAAGGGATAAAAGCAACTGAACAAAAGAGTAAACAAGGAGGAGAGGAGGCACTGTGGGTCACCTTGGAGACTGGAAAGGGCACCACAATCCGCACAGGGGTTGTGTACAGATCCCCATGTCAGGGGGAGGGCATGGACAAGGATATGATAGAAGGCATTCTTAGAATGGCAGAGAAGAAAAATTACTCACCTTAGTAATGTTGTTTCTTCTAATGGAGTCTTGCTATATTATAGACATTAGCAGTTTGATCCAGCTCTAGAACTGCCCGGAGTGAAATGGTTAAAACCATTCCAAAATAGAATTTTGGCACGAGAGCAGCTCTATCTGTGTCATTTCAAACTTGAACTGTCAGATCTTTACGAGCCAAACTCACTAAGGTCTGTGTGGAAGCTGTAACCTACACTCAGCCAAATGGCTACCTAAATAATAACAACCATTGATGGTCCCAACACCCAAGACTCAAGTCAGGGGACCAGAAATACTAACACCATTCTAATAATATGAAAATGGAACATAAGTATAATAAAACACACACACGCGTACACATACACACCCCCAAAGTCCCAAAGGGGACAAAATGCTAACAGGACATAAGTAGTGCCCACACTAAGTTGCCCACACCCCACCAAGTAGAGGTTCTGAGAGGGTCAGGTTGGGGGGGTGGTCTATAATATAGCAAGACTCCATTAGAAGAAACAACATTACTAAGGTGAGTAATTTTTTCTTCAAACAACATGAAGTCTTGCTATATTATAGACATTAGCAGAATACACAGCAGTACCTCCATGGAGGAGGGCAGAACCTACTTAGGAATAGGCTCTGAAGAACAGCTGTGCCAAACCGAGCATCTCTCCTGGCCTGGACATCCAGGGAGTAATGCTTGTAAAAGTGTAGCTGCTTTCCAAGTAGCAGCCTGGCAAATCTCTAATAAAGGGATATCTCTGGCAGCAGCTAGAGACGCAGCTGTACCCCTGGTAGAATGAGCCTCAAACCGGGGGCTCTGCCCACTTTCTGATAACAAATTGGATACAAGAGACAATCCACCTGGCTATTGATCTCTTAGTGGCAGGTTTGCCTTTCCCAACTTCACCACAGGTAAGGAAAAGTGGAGGATTCCGACCCTGTGACCTTTGGTACGCCTATATAATAACTAAGAGCTCTCTTAACATCCAGGTTGTGCAACCTCCTCTCACCAAGAGGAGTGATCAGTGAAAATACTGAAGGGAGATAGATTGATTAAGATGGAAATCTGAAACCACCTTAGGCAAAACTTCCTATTAGTCCTAAGGACTACCTTATCCCTGTGGAAAGAAATAAAGTCAGTCTCCACTGACAAGGCTTGCAATACTTATGCATCTGGCAGAAGTGATAGCCACTAGAAAACAGTTTTCCAAGTTAGGTACTTAAGCTCTGCAGAAGACAGAGGTTCAAAAGGGGTTGCATTAACTGGGCAATGCAAACATTAAGGTCCCAAGCAGGGCCGGTTCCCAAAGGGAGGATTAGTATGGAGTAATCCCTTAAAAACTTGGAAAACACAGGATGAGAGGAAAGAGGGATGACTTTCCTGTTGACACAAAAGCAGACACAGCTGCCAAATGAACTCTCAGGGTAGCTGGTCTGAGACCCAAGGAATTAAGATGTACCATGTAATCTAACAAAATGGGCAATCTCAGCAGATTCTGGGGAAATATTTTCCCAGCACACCAAATGGAAAACCTTTTCCATTTAGAACTATAAGTAGCTCCTAGTAGAAGGCTTTCTGAAGCCTTTAGGATCTCAAGAACACCCTGAGAGAGGTGTAAATCAGCTAACTAACTCCTCAAGAGCCAGGCCTTGAGGTTGAGGGATTTGAGGTCCAGATACCAAACCCTTCCTGGGCACAAGTCAACAGATTGTGATTCCTGGGAGGCACAGGGGAAGATGGACTGTCAGAGACAGAAGGAGGGTACCAGGGCTGCCTGGCTCATCCGGGCAATCAGAATCACCCTGCAAGGCTGAGATCTGATTTTGACTAGTACTTTGAATAGGAGAGGAAAGGGGGGGAAAGCATAGAGGAACTTCCCCTCCCAATCCAGAAGAAGGGCATCCAGGGGAACTGAGCCCAGCACTGGAGGCCTGCAACAGAACAGAGGAAGTCTGTGATTGTCTGGGGCTGCAAAAAGATCTATCTGAGGGATGCCCCACCTGGCAAAAACTATCCCCAGCACCTGAGGATCCAGGGACCATTCGTGATGGCCCTCAGGGCCGGCTTTAGGGTTTTGGGGACCCCCAGCAGATTAATGAAGTCATGGGCCCCCCCACTCACTCATCACCCCATATGTTTAACTGTAACCAATACACACATCATTTTATTGTATTTTCAGTACTAGTGGCATCTTAAAAAAATTTAAAGGGAGACCGCAGTGTCAGTGCATACTGTTCCTTTTCTCACATCCATTGTTACCTATCTGCCTCTTATTGCCTGAGTCATAGCTTAGTAAGGCTTTTCATGAAATCATGATCCCACATCAGAATCTGCACAGTCCTTTATTGCTGTTTCAAGAAGATAATAAAAAAAGATTTAAAATAATTAAGGTAAACTGTTTTAGTTGGGGCCCCCCATAAGCAGGGGGCCACCAGCGATTGCAGGGTTTGCTGGTGCCTAAAACCGGCCATGATGGCCCTGGGAAATCCTGCTGAGGGAATCCGCTAGGACATTGTCCTTCCCTGGAAGATGAACTGCTATGAGGGAAGTGTTCAGGGAATAGGCCAGAGACCACAACTTCATTGCCACGGTGCACAAGGCCGAAGACCGAGTGCCTCCGTTTGTTGATGTACCACATTGTTGTGGTGTTGTCTGTTCTGACTTGTATCACCTTGTCGTGGACAGATGCAGAAAAAGCTGAAGAGCTAAAAGACAGCTCTGAGTTTCAGCAAATTGATGTGGAGCAGAGATTCCTGGGGGGACCAAACTCCCTGAGTGGAAAGGTCGCCCATGTGGGCTCCCCAACCCAGAAGGGAAGCATCTGTAGTGAGAGTCAAGTCGTGAGAAGGGGAAATGAAGGGACCCCGCTCTTAAATTGCTCTGATCCTGCCACCACTGGAGAGCTAGGATCAAGGTTCGAGTCACTGGGACCAACTTGGAAAGGGGGTCTCTTCTCTGAGACCAAAAGGTTCTCAAGTGAAACTGAATGTCTCTCATCTGAAATCTGGCTCCCTGCACAACAGCTGTGGATGCAGCCATGTGCCCCAGGAGCTGCAGAAAGTGTCTTGCTGGTCGAGAGACCTGCAGAGTGAAGGAAGAGGCCAGAGCCACTAAATTCCTTACCCTTTCTGGGGGAAGAAAGGCCCTGGCTAGCTTTGTGTCCAATTCTGCCCCTATAAAGGTGAGTACCTGGACTGGTTCCAGAACCGACTTTGGTAGGTTTAGCAGAAAACCCAGGGAGGTGAGAAGCTGCTGGGTGACCTGCAGGTGAGATTTACTTTTCTGGGACTGGCCTACAATGAGCCAGTCGTCTAGATAGGAAAAACAGCAATCCTCTGCCTCCTTAGGGCCACTGCCACTGCTAGACACTTTGTGAATACCCTTGGAGCAGAGGTGGTCAAGGGCATTGCTCTGAACTGGTAATGACCTGAGGGCAGTTCAATCTGAGGTACTTTCGATGGGATCTTCTGATTTGGACATGGAAATAGGCATCCTTGAGGTCCAGGAGGCTAGCCAGTCCCTGGCCTTAGGGAAGGTAAAATCATTGCCAGAGTTACCATTTGAACTTTGGTTTCAAAAGATGCTTGTTCAGATATCTGAGATCTAAAATGGGCCGCCATTCTCCTGTCTTTTTGGGGTAAGGAAGTATCTGAATACAGACCCTGCCCTGATGCAGGGAGGAACCCTTCTACTGCTCTGAGAGCTAACAGGATGAGACCTCTGTTTCCAGAGCGAGGGTCTCTGAAGCACTTGCAGGTAGAAAGTCTGCTTCTCAACTTGGGAAACTTTTGAAGCTGAGAACCAGACCCTGGCTTACTACTTCCAGAACCCACTTGTCTGAGGTTAAAGAAGCCCAATTCTGACTGAAGTAAGCCAGCCTGCCCCCACTGGTACAGGAGAATCGCCCTGTTTCGCAGGAGCTTTAGGCTGGGGGTGGGTCTGCCCACCCTCGCCTGCCCCTGCCTCTGAAGAAGCCCCTCTGAGCATAGGCAGAGGAGGCCCGAGTCTGGTAGAAAGGCCTGTGAAAAGGCCTACCCCTACCCCTGGGGCATGCTTCGAGGAGTGGCTTGGCCCTCAGCCTGGGCACCTTGTAAGTAGTCCTATATTCATTCATCTTTCATGTAATTCTCTGTCTGCTCTCCAAACAGAGAATTTCCACCACAGGAAAATCCATAGCCTTAGTCTGGGTATCCTGTGACAAACTAGTACACCTGAGCCAGGCCAACCTACGAAAAGCTACAGATGTGGCCATGACCCTAGAGGAAACATCATTAACATCCACAGCAGCATGAAACTGAACCTTAGAGGCTTCAATGCCATCAGCAGCCACCTGTTCTAGTTCACTAGCCAGCTGGCCATGGGCCTGCTTGGCCAATTGCATAACAGTATCCCATCTAGATTTCTGATACCTAGCTACATAAACCATATAATTTGCTTGCCTGAGTCCCAGAGAGGCTGCCATATACTGTTTTTGCCATGGCATCAATCTTCCTGGAATCCTTGTCAGGAGGATGTGAGCCAAGGGAATATTAGCTTTATCACAGGCAGCAGCCTGAACTACCCCAACATGACTGCATTGTTGAGAAAGGAATTCTGTATCAGGGCCTGACAATGTATACCTTCTGTCCATCTTTTATCTACAGGAGGCACAGAATTAGGAGCTTTTAAAATTTTAATTGTTTGTTTCCTAAAAGACTTATGTAAAGGAATAGACAATCTCCTAGACTCTGGAATATCCATCATTTCTACAAAATCAGGCTCCTCTTGCTCATCCACAGCCTCTTCTAAAGGAAGCTGGAGGGTTTCAGCAACTTTTTATAAAACATAAAATGAGATGGGGACTCAGACAGCATAGGGGAGATGTCCGTTCAATGGGCACACCCAGACCTTCCAGCCACATTCATACTGTTCATAATCCTCCCTGGTTCATAAAATTCTCAATATCATAATCCTGAACCACTGGGACCGGACGAACCGACCTTTACCAGATAGGTGGTTCGGACGGACCCTGAGACAGTGACTGGACAATTTGTATGGCTTTTGCTATCTCTGCAGCAGTTGGAGAAGGAATTTTGGACTCCAGACCTGCTGATTTTCTTGTTTTCTTTACTGGAATTGGTTCCTCAGAACCAGCTTTTCTGTTGCCCGAGGAAGTCTGGCCCTGGTCAGAGGGCATTTTCTGGTTCGGTTAGCACCGAACCGGCTGGCCATCCGGGTCAGCTGACTTTTGACCTCTCGCCCCTGAGCCTGCCCAATCTTTTTCCAGGGTGGCTGCAGGGAAATTCTTACATACCTGGCAGTCTGACTGAGGTGGTCAACCCAGACAATAAACATGTGGTGTGTGGGTCAGCCTTGGCAAAGACTTCCCACAAACATCACAGTGTTGAAACCCAGTGGCCCGGTTTTTCTTTGGGTTTCAGACATAATGCCAGCCTAACCAAAAACTTGCCCTTTAATGGCAGTGCTAGGCAAGACACCTTATCGGTTCCTAACCGTGTCACGGTATTGGAAAAACGAATAAATCCGCTTTTTTAGAACCGATAAGAACCGGGAACCGCACTTACAAATAGTAACTTTAGTTTTAAATGAGTTTTAAACCCACTGATCGGTTCAAAACCGAACCGATAACTTACAAGTTCCACACAGACAAAACCTTCATTTACTTACGGTTACTACAGATAGAGCTTGAACCGAACGGTTTTGCGTGTTAAAGTAAAACTATTCTCGTTAAATCCAACCAAGAAAACACGTTTAAACCGAGAAATGAACCGAGCAGAAGGAGAAATCTCCGGAGCGACTGTTCACTGAGGCGGAGTAAAGAATCTGACAGTTCAAGTTTGAAATGACACAGATAGAGCTGCTCGTGCCAAAATTCTATTTTGGAATGGTTTTAACCATTTCACTCCGGGGCAGTTCTAGAGCTGGATCAAACTGCTAATATCTATAATATAGCAAAACTTCATGTTGTTTGAAGAAAAAATTACTCACCTTAGTAATGTTGTTTCTTCTAATGGAGTCTTGCTATATTATGACATATGCAGTGGGTCCCAACCTTCGAACTGCCCCGGAGGTGAACGAGTTAACTTTCCATGCCAGGCATGGAACACTGAGCTCGAGCTCGGTTGAAACTCTGTCTGTTGTTCTTCAAGCTCAAACCGTCAGATCTTTTCGAGCTAAACTCACTGAGGTCCTGTGTGGAAGCTGTAAACCTACACTAGCCAACTGGCTACTAAAACATAAGAACACATTTTTTGGTCCCAAAACAAAGACTCAAGTCAGGAGACCCAAAAATGAAAAAACACAACACCAAGCACCCCAAGAAAGGAGGGGTGAAAACAACAAGGTGGGCACCTACTGAGTGCCAACACTGCACTGCCCTCCCACATCCCAAAAACAGAGGTTCTGAGAGGGGCAGGCAGGGGGGAGGTCATAATATAACAAGACTCCATAAGAAGAAAGAACATTACTAAGGTGAGTAATTTTTTCTTCAAACAACATGACGTCTTGCTATATTATGACATATGCAGACTACAAAGCAGTACCTCCATGGAGGAGGGACAGAACCTACTTAGGAAATAGGCTCTGAAGCACAGCTGTGTTGAAACCGAGCATCACCCCAGCCTGGATGTCCAGGAGTAATGCTTGGTAAAAGTGTGAACTGTTTTCCAGGTAGCTGCTTGACCTCTCTAAAATAGGATGTCCCTGGCAGCAGCCAGGGAAGCAGCTGTACCTCTGGTAGAGTGAGCCCTCAGGCCTGAGGGAGAAACCTCACCCAGTTTTCATAGCAAAATTGGATACAAGAGACAATCCACCTGGCAATGGATCTTTAGTGGCAGGTTTCCTACCAACCTCACCATAAATGAGGAACAGTTGAGGAAGTCAAACCTAGACCCTTGGTACGTCTATGTAGTAACTAAGGGCTCTTCACATCTAATCTGTGCAGCCTCCTCTCGCCAGAGGAGGAATGGTCAGTGAAGTACACTGGAAGGATATGGATTGATTAAGGTGGAAATCTGAAACCACCTTAGGCAAAAACTTCCTATTAGTCCTGAGGACCACCTTATCTCTATGAAAGGAGATAAAATCAGGCTCCACTGACAAAGCTTGCAATTCACTTATACGTCTGGCAGAAGTGATGGCTACCAGAAACACAGTCTTCCAAGTCAAGTACTTAAGTTCTGCTGAAGACAAAGGCTCAAAGGGGGGTTGCATAAGCTGAGCAATGCAAACATTAAGATCCCAGGCAGGGTCAGGGTCCCTGAATGGAGGGTTGGAATGAAGCAATCCCTTAAAAAACTTGGAGAATACAGGATGAGCTGAAAGAGAAGAGGGCTTACCTGCTGAAATAAAAAGCAGACACAGCTGCCAAATGCACTTTAGGTAGTTGGTCCAGCCCCAAGGTATTTAAGTGGACCATATAATCCAGGACTGTGGGTAAGTCAGCAGATTCTGGGGAAATAGCTTCTAGAACACCATATGGAAAACCTTTCCATTTGGAATTATAAGTAGCCCTGGTGGAAGGTTTCCTAGAAGCCTTCAGGATATCCATTACACCTTGGGAGAGGTGTAGATCAGCAAACTCTAACTCTTCAAAAGCCAGGCCTTGAGGTTGAGAGATTTGAGGTTCGGGTACCAAACCCTCCCCTGAGCACAGGTTAACAGGTTGTGCTTCCTGGGAAGATGGACTAAGGACAGTAGGAGTGGATACCAGGGCTGTCTGGCCCAATCTGGAGCAATCAGGATCACTTTGCAGGGTTGAGACCTGATTTTGACTAGCACTTTGAACAGGAGAGGGAAGGGAGGAAAAGCATAGAGAAACTTCCCTTCCCAATTGAGGACTAAGGCATCCAGAGGGACTGAGCCCAACACTGGGGGCCTGCAACAAAAAAAGGGAAGTTGGTGATTGTCTGGGGCTGCAAAAAGATCTATCTGTGGGGTGCCCCACCTGGCAAAGATCACCTCCAAAACCAGGGGGTCCAGTGACCATTCGTGATGGCCCTGTGAAATCCTGCTGAGAGCATCTGCCAGGACATTGTCCTTGCCTGGGAGGTAAACTGCTGTAAGGCAGGTGTTCAGGGAGTAAGCCAGAGACCACAACTTCATTGCTTCGGTGCACAAGGCCGTAGACCGAGTGCCCCCTTGCTTGTTGATGTACCACATTGTGGCGGTGTTGTCTGTTCTGACCTGTACAACTTTGTTCTGAACAGATTTGGAAAACCTGAAGTGCTAGAAAACTGCCTGAGTTCCAACAGATTGATGTGGAGCAGAGATTCCTGAGGGGACCACAATCCCTGGCAGTGAGGTCGCCCATGTGAGCTCCCCACCCCAAGAGGGATGCATCTGTAGTAAGGATTAAGGAATGAGACGAGGACAAAGGGAACCCTTGCTCAGATTGCTCTGATCCTGCCACCACTGTAGGGCCTGGATCAGGGTTCGAGTAACTGGGATCAATTTGGTTAGAGGGTCTTTCCTTGAGACCAAAAGGCTCTCAAATGGAACTGGATGTCCCTCATCTGAAATCTTGCTCTGTACTACTGCTGTAGAGGCAGCCATGTGCCCCAGGAGCTGTAGAAAATGCCTTGCTGGTCGAGAGACCTGCAGGGTGAATGAGGAGGCCAGAGAGACCAGGGTCCTTGCCCTGTCCAGAGGAAGGAAGGCTCTGGCTTTTCTGTGTTCAGCTCTGCGCCTATGAAGGTGAGGAGCTGGACAGGCTCTAGAACTGACTTTGAAAGATTCAGAAGGAAACCTAGAGAGGTGAGCAGTTGCTGAGTTATCTGCAGATGTAACCTGACCTGGTCTGGGAACTGGCCTACTATGAGCCAATCGTCCAGGTAAGGAAGATGGCAATTTGCCTCTTAGGGAAGCAACTGCTACTGCCAGGCATTTTGTGAATACCCTTGGAGCAGAGGTGAGGCCAAAGGGCACTGCTCTGAACTGGTAATGGCCTGAGGGCAGCTCGAACCTGAGGTACTTTCGATGGGAGCTTCTGATGAGAATATGGAAGTAGGCATCCTTGAGGTTCAGGGACGCTAGCCAGTCCCCTGGCCTTAGAGAGGGTAGAATAATTCCCAGAGTCACCATTCTGAATTTTGGTTTTAAAAGGTGTTTGTTTAGGTATCTGAGATCCAGGATGGGCCGCCATTCTCCTGTCTTTTTTGGGGTAAGGAAGTACCTGGAGTACAATCCTTTGCCCTGGTGTAGGGGTGGAACCCTTTCCACAGCTCTGAGAGCCAGGAGGGAAGAGACCTCTGCCTCTAGGGCAAGTGCCTCTGGTGGATTTGCAGGTGGAAGGATCTGGTTCTCAACTTTGGAAAGCTTTTGAAGCTGAGAACCAGTCCCTGGCTTACTACTTCCAGGACCCACTTGTCTGATGTCAGAGACTTCCAGTCCTGGACAAAGTAAGCCAGCCTGCCCCTTACAGGTAACTGAGAATCGGCCCTGGCAACCCCATCAGGTGCCTGCTTGGCAGGGGCTTTGGGCTGAGGGGTGAAGCAGGCCTGCTGGTACCCCTTCTGCCTCTCCCTCTAAAGAACCCCTTCTGGGCATAGACAGAAGAGGAGGCCTGGCTTGGTAAAGGGCTCATGCAAAGGCCTGCCCTGCAAAGCTGCCTTGGGGAGTGGCCTGCCTTCCTTGGCCTGTGCACTCCTATAGGTAGTCCTATACTCATCCATTTTCTTATGCAATTCTCTGTCTGCTCCCAAACAGAGAATTACCCACAACAGGAAAATCCATGGCTTTAGACTGGGTATCCTGTGACAGGCTAGTACATCTGAGCCAAGCCATTCTGCTAAGTGCCACAGATGTAGCCATGACTCTTGATGACACATCATTAGAGTCAACTGCAGCATGGAATTGCACCTTGATGCCTCAATACCATCAGCAGCCACCTGCTCCAGGTCCTTGGCAGCTGGCTAGGGACCTGTTTTGCTAGAGCCAAACCGTGTCCCATCTGGATTTCTGATATCTAGCAACATAAGCCAATAATTTGCCTGCCTGAGTCCCAAGGATGCTGCCATGTACTGTTTCTTTGCCATGGCATCAATCTTCCTGGAGTCCTTGTCTGGGGGTGAAGCCAAGGAATGTTTGCTCTGTCACAGGCTGCAGCCTGCACTACCCCAACATGGCTGCATTGTTGTGTAAGAACTCCAGATAGAGCCTGACAATGGTACCTCTTGTCCATTCTCTTATCCACAGGAGGTATAGTGTGAGGAGTTTTAGCATTTTAAATGTCTGTTTCCCAAAATATTTATGCAAGGAATAGACAGTCTCCTCGACTCTGGGATATCCATCATTTCCACATAGTCAGGCTCCTCTTGATCATCCACAGCTTCCTCCATAGGGAGCTGGAGGGTTTCAGCCACTTTTTTATAAAAAATAAAATGAGAAGGGGACTCAGAAAGCCTAGGAGGGGACACTCCTGAAGGTCTGTCTGGGGAGATGTCCGTTCGATGGGCACATCCAGACTTTCAACACATTCACTCTCCATCACTCCTCTTCCCCTCCTCCGTTCATAATAATCCCAAATCATAGTCTTGAACCGTGGAACCGCCAACCTGGCGCTTACCTGATGGCACCGGTTCGGTCAGAACCGGAGAAAGCGACTGGACAATCTGAATCGCTTTGGCTATCTCTTCAGCGGTTGGAGAGGAAAGTTTTGGCTCCACACCAGCTGATTTTCTAGTCCTTTTTGCTGGAACCGACCCTTCAGAGTCGGCTCTCCTTTTGCCCAAGGAAGTCTTGCCCTGGTCAGAGGGCACTCCCTCTGGTTCGGTTGGAACCGAACCGGGCTGGCCATCCGGGTCAGCGGACTTCTTGGCCTCCCTTTCCTTGAGCCAGCAACTCTCTTTTCCAGGGTAGCTGCAGGAAAATTTTTACAAATCTGGCAGGCTGCATTGAGGTGGTCAAACCCCAGACAATAAACACAGGTGGTGTGGGGGTCAGCCTTGGCAAAGGCTTCCCCACGCACACTGCAGTGCTGAAACCCAGTGAGCCCGGTTTTTCTTTTGGGTTTCTCAGACATAGTGCCAGTCCTAACCAAACTTGCCCGTTTATGGCAATCCGCCAAGCAAGACACTCTTATCGGTTCCCAACCGTGTCACGGGTCGTGGAAAAAACCGTAAGAAATTCCGTTTTTTTTAGAACCGATAAAACCGGTAACCACACTCTAAATGACAGAATAAAAATATTTTTAACTAACCTGATCGGTTCAACCGAACCGATAAGCTGTTTACAAGTTCCACACAGAGTCATAATGTAAAACCTATCTAGTACTCACAATACCACAGACAGAGCTTGAACCGACAGGTTGCGGTTTAAATTCGGTTGAAAACCGAGAAAAACAATACTTTAACCGACAAAATGAACCGAGCAGAAGGAGAAATCTCCGGAGCGAACTGTTCAGTGAGGCGGAGTAAAGAATCTGACGGTTTGAGTTTGAAGAACAACAGACAGAGTTTCAACTGAGCTCGAGCTCAGCGTTCCATGCCTGGCAAGGAAAGTTAACTCTTTCACCTCTGGGGCAGTTCGAAGGTTGGGACTCACTGCATATGTCATAATATAGCAAGACTTCATGTTGTTTGAAAGGGGAGATACTGTTGATGGAAGACCTGAATATGCCAGATGTTAACTGGAGCACATTTGCTGTAGCCACATCCAAGAGCAGGGCCATTCTTGATGCCCTACAGGTGGCAGGCCTCAGACAGCTAGTTTCGGAACCCACTGTGAGGGAGCAATCTTAGACCTCATACTCTCAAACGGGGCAGTGAGAGGATCTCAGATCTAGAAGTGGGTTGCCATCTGGGAACAAGTGACCATCAAACAGTGTGGTTCATGTTAAACTCAGCTACAGAGTCAAGCCATACAAAAGTGAGGGTACTGGACTTCAGGAGGGCTGACTCTGGCAAGATGGGAGAGTGCCTCAAAAAAGCACTAGCAAACAGGCTAGAAGGAGGTGTAGAGCAACAATGAGGAATCATCAAAACTTCCATCACAGAGGCAAAAAGCCTTTGTGTGAATCAAATAAACAAATCAAAATGAAAGAAAAAGCCACTATGGTTCTCAAAAGAGGTGGCTGTGAAAGTCAGGAAGAAAAAGATTGCATTCTGGAAGTATAAGGAAACACAGAAGGAGCAGGACAGAGAGCTGTACCAGTTAAGGCAGAAGGAAGCAGGGAAGGAAGTCAGAATAGCAAAGGCCCAAACTGAGGAAAAGATAGCCAACTCAGTTAAGAAGGGGGATAAAACAAGCGTAGAAAAACAAAGGGAGGGATAGTGAGGCTGAACAGAATTAACGCTGGGTGGGCAGAGGGGGACAGTGAAAAAGCAGGGATACTGAATGAATATTTCTGCTCAGTAGTCACAAAAGAGGAGGGGGAAGTGCCTAATCCAATTAACAGAAGCACTCTTGATAGGGGGGTTGATCCCAGTCCTTTCACAGAAGAAAGGATTCTGCAATAACTCCTAAAACTGAAGGTGGACAAAGCAATGGGGCCTGATGGAATTCACCCCAGAATTCTAAAAGAATTAAGGGAGGAACTAGTGAAACTACTGGCTACTCTTTTTAAAAAATCATGGGAGGATGGTGTGGTACCAGAGTACTGGAGGAAGGCGGATGTGATTCCACTTCACAAAAGTGGGACCAAGACAGAGGCAGGAAACTACAGACCTGTCAGTTTGACCTCTGTGGTAGGGAAAGTGATGGAGTCACTTCTGAAGGAAAGAACAGTTGAGTACCTAGAGGCCAGTGGGGCACAGGACCCAAGGCAGCATGGGTTCACAGCGGGAAGGTCATGTCAGACGAATCTAATAGATTTCTTTGACTGGGTGACCAAAGTAGCAGACCAGGGAGGGCTGTGGACATGGCCTACCTAGACTTTAGCAAGGCATTTGACACAGTCCCACACAAAAGATTAATAGTCAAATTAACCAGCCTGGGAGTGGGTCCCAGGGTGGTAGCCTGGGTAAAACATTGGCTGGACAACAGGACACAGAAGATAATTGTAAATGGAGTCTACTCTGAAGAAAGAGGGATTACTAGTGGGGTACTGCAGGGTTCAGTATTGGGTCCAGTCCTTTTTAATGTCTTCATAAGTGACATTGCAGAGGGACTGGAAGGAAAAGTATGCCTCTTTGCAGATGACACAAAGATCTGCAACAGGGTTGATACACAAGGAGGCGTGGAAAGGATGAGAAGGGACTTGGCAAGGTTGGAGGAATGGTCAGAAGTATGGCAGCTAGGATTCAATGCAAAGAAGTGCAAAATAATGCACCTGCTAAACAAGAACCCAGGGAAGAATACACAATGGGGGAGGTATAACAACAAAAAGGAAAGAGACCTGGGGTAATCAGATCAGATGACCTTAAGGTTAGCAAGCAATGTGAGAAGGCAGTAGGAGAGCTGGGGTATACTGGGATGCATAGAGAGGCAGCAGCAGCAGAAAACAGGAAGTTGTTATCCTCGCTCTGTACAAACAGTTGGTGAGACCCATCTGAGTACTGCGTCCAGTTCTGGAGACCCCATCTCAGCAAGGACATAGACAGGATAGAGGCAGTCCACAGGAGGGCAACTAAATGGTGCAGGGTCTGCAAGAGAAGCCAGATGAGGAGAGACTAAAGGAGCTTAATATGTATACCCTTGAGGAAAGAAGGGAGAAGGGGACATAATAGAAACTTTTAGTACCTCAGTGGAATCAACAAAGTCCAAGAAGGTAGCATCTTTCAGAAAAAGAGACGTGCAAGAACAAGGGGACACAATTTAAAGATGGGGGGTGGTTCAGGGGCAATGTGAGGAAGTATTATTTCACAGAGAGGGTAGTGGATGCATGGAACAGCCTTCTGAGGAGGTTGTGGGGTCTAAAACTGTGGGAGAATTCAAGAATGCATGGGACAGACATAAGGCAATTCTTGTGGAAGGTAGGAAGAAATAGGCTGTTGGTTAACTAGGATTTGCGGCCTATCCTGTAGGTAGGGAAATGGGCAGACTAGATGGGCCAAGCGGTCCTTATCTGCCATCAAAGTCTATGTTTCTAAGTTTTTATTGAATAAAAAAAGTGTTACTTTCATTTAGTTAGGTGGTTGCTAAATAGATTAGGGAAGATTCATTAGAAGAGTGCAGCTTCTAGGTAATGAATCAATGGTCAGCTGATGTGTTTTAACTAGGGTTGGCAGTTTTCGATTTTATTTTGTATAATTTCAATGGAAAATATCGATTTTTATTTTAAACCCCCGGAGTTTTATCGATTTAAACTTTACCAGTTGCATAAATTATGGGTTTTCAAGCATTTATTTTGATTTGTATCGATTTAATTTTCACTGTCGAGGTAATGACAGCAAGTGCTGAGGATTTACAAACTGATAAAAGCACAAATTGTTATCTTCACATGTAAAAATAGCAACATAAAGTACAGTTACGTAAGAACTTACCGTAACAGTAGATCTTCGAGAGAGGCTCTTGCAGTAGGTAATTACATATAGGACTGACATCGGCAGGCGGCAGGACCCCACGGAAAAATTTCTAGCTAGCAGTCCCTGGCGGGGACCGCCTCCACGTCAGGTGACCGGCATCAGACGACGTCGGTATAAAGGGGCGGTCCCGGACGCCTGCCTTCCAGTTCTTTCCGCCACATGCCCAGAAGGCCTGACGGAGAGAAGCAGATATTTCCTCAATGGAAAAGGAGCTGAAAAAGCCTAGGGATGGAGGGCGGAAGAGACTCATGAAGAGCCTCTCGAAGATCTACTGTTACGGTAAGTTCTACGTAACTGTACTATCTTACCTCGAGAGGGCTCTTGCAGTAGGTAATTACATATAGGACAGAATCTCAAGCAGTCAGGAACAAATGAAAGGCACCGGGAGGAGGAACTACTCCAAGAAGTAGTAAACAACCTTGCAACCCTCAAGATAGGAGGCCTTGCAAGACAGTTAACCCGAAGCCTGCTCTACGGCGAGAGGCAATGTCCAAACTGTAATGTTTCGTAAAGGTATGGACGGAAGTCCAAGTGGCGGCACCACAGATGTCTGCCGCAGACACATTCTTGAAACAAGCTGCAGAGGCTGCTACTCCACGAGTGGAGTGGCCTCTGACTTTTCCCGGTAGGGTCTTGTTGTACTTGTCATAACAGAAAGTGATGCAATGAGCCAACCACTTTGATAGGCATTGCTTGGAGACAGCATTGCCTTCCCTTTTGTGAGCAAAAGATATGAACAACTGATCAGTCTTTCTGAGATCCTTCATCCTATCAGTGTAGTATCTCAGAATCCTGTGGACATCCATGGTATGGAGCAAGTATTCTCCTTGGTTGGAGTACTGCGTGAAAAAGACAGGTAACTCAATAGACTGATTTAAGGTAGACTCCGCTACCACTTTCGGGAGAAACTTAGGGTTCATGCGAAGAGCTACTCGTTCTTTGTGAAAAATCAGATAAGGGATTTTACACATAAGGGCCTGAAGCTCGGAAATTCTGTGAGCAGAAGTAATGGCCACCAAGAAGAGCATCTTCCACAATAAGAACTTCAAGTCTGCAGAAGCCACAGGCTCAAAAGGAGGAAGGGTAAGTTTCTCGAGAACAAAGTTCAAGTTCCAAGGGGGAGCCGGAGTCCGAATAGGGGGCCTGAGATGAAGGACCCCTCTGAGAAAGGTCTTGGATACCTCCAATTGGGCAAAAGCTTTATCAGCGAAGGGAACATGGTAGGCTGAAATAGCCGCCATGTGAACCTTTAAAGAGGAGTGACTGAGACCCAGGTCGAAAAGATGACGCAAATAATCAAGCAGAACGGCCACAGGACAGGAGAAAGGCTCCGCGTTCCTGGAGGCAGCCCAAATGGAAAATCTCTTCCATTTCATAGCGTAGGTGGACCTAGTGGAGGGTTTTCTAGTCTCTACCAGAATCTCGGCCACCTTAGGAGAGACGCCAAAACGGGATTGGGCTAGGTCTGCAGGAGCCATGCATGAAGTTGAAGAGACTTGAGTCCCAGATGGACCAGGGTCCCCTGATCCTGGGTCAGCAATCCTCGAGATAAAGGAAGAGGAAGAGGAGGAACCTCTGAGCATTGTTGTAGAAGAGAGAACCAGATTTGCCTGGGCCAGAAAGGAGCGATCAGAATCATTCTCACTCCTTCCAATGCAAGTTTCTGCAGCACACGAGGGACCAGAGGAATTGGGGGAAAAGCACAGACGAATCTGTGCTTCCAGCTTAGAGATAGAGCGTCGCTCCAGAAAGCGCCTTGCTCTGGAGCGAGCGAGCGAGCGAAAGGTTTGAAGCTTATGCTTTGGGAGGAGGCGAACAGGTCTATCTGTGGAGTCCCCCAAATCTGTAAGATGCTTTTTAGAACTTTTTGGTCCAGTTCCCACTCGTGTGGCAGAGCCGAAGAACGACTTAGCTTGTCTGCCAGGACATTGTCGACTCCCGGAACATGGATCACCAAGAGGTGAAGGTTGTGAAGCGTTGCCCATTCCCAAACCCTCATCGCTTCCCTGCACAGCGGGTAGGACAGAGTCCCTCCCTGCTTGTTGACGCACACACCACGCGCATGTTGTCTGTTTGGACAGCTAGGTGACCGGGAAGGATGTATTGGTGAAGGGCCTGGAGAGCATACAGCACTGCTCATAGCTCGAGCACACTGATGTGGAGAGCTAACTCCAATCTGGACCATAACCCCTGGGTTCGGTGAGGACCCAGATGTGTTCCCCAACCTTCACCTGATGCATCCGTGGTCAGAGTCTGGGTGGGGGGAGGATGAAAAAAGGGGACCCCCCAGAACAGGTTGTCTCGAACCATTCACCACTGCAAGTCTCTTGTCATCGGCAAGGAGATCAGCACCAGACGATCTAGGTCATCTACAAGTTGATCCCACTGAGAGCGGAGAGTCCACCGAGAGATCCTCATGTGGAGGCGCGCACGTGGAACAGTCGGAATAGCAGCTGCCATAAGCCCCAGAAGACGGAGCACCGACCTCGCCAGAACCTTCCTGTGTTCCGAAAGAAGGGAAATCTGGGACTGGAGGGAGGCGGAAGGCCCTGCACACTGTCGTATCGAGGATTGCCCCGATGAACTGGAGTCTCTGGGAAGGGTCCAGATGAGACATGGAATGGTTGATGGTGATACCCAGACCAGTGAAAACCTGCTGGGTGAGGGAGAAAAAATGCAGGAGTTCCTCCCTGGATGAGGCCGCCAGGAGCCAGTCGTCCAGGTAGGGAAAAACCTCAACTCCCAAAGTACGCAGGTGGGCCACCACCACCGCCAGGCATTTGGTAAAACTTGGGGAGCCGAGGAAAGACCAAAGGGAGCGCCCGAATTGGTAATGGTCCCCTGAACGCAAAACCTGAGGTACTTTCGCAAGGGTGAATGGGATGTGCAGGTATGCATCCTGCATATCCAGTGCAAAAGCGTGCTGCCCGGCCGAGAAGGGGCAAGAGGGTTTAAGGAGAGCATCCTGAACTTTGTATTCCACACAGAAGTTCAGGGAGCTGAGATCGAGAATAGGTCTGAGATCTCCAGTCTTCTTTGGTACAAGAAAAAAATGGGAATAGTAACCCGTCCCGTGAAGGTGAGGGGGGGATGGGTTCTATGGCCTGCTTCTCGAGGAGAGCAGATATTTCTTCCCTGACCAAAGGAAGATGGTCCCTTGAGTAAGAGGAGTTCAGAGGGGAGTGGCGTGGAGGTTTCTGCAGAAACTCTACAGAGTGCCCCTCTGCTATGATCTGAAGCACCCATGAATTCGATGTTATCCTCTCCCAACCCAGAAGGTGGAGGGAGAATCTCCCTCCTAACGGTTCCTCCGGGGAGTCCGGAGGCGGTGGGAGAGGGAAGGAGTCAGGTGGTGTGAGGCAGCGCCGCAGCTGGGGCACCTGCTGCTTTTTTTTGGCAGCGGGGCCTGGCAGCTGTGGGGACCAGACGCTTAGTGGCACGCCTTCCTGGGGTTTCGCTTGAGGCCGGCTGCGTCTGCGAAAAGGACGGCGCTGCGGGGGATGGGGACGGTACATGGAATCCACAGATTTGAGGGCCGTCCCCTTCTCCTGCAAGTTGGTGATGATGTCCTTGACATCACCACCGAAAAGCACCGAACCTCTGAAAGGTGCTTCTTGAATTGCTGACTGCACCTCCGGGACCAGACCTGACACACGGAGCCATGTGTGACGCCGAAGACTTACAGCGAACGCGGAGCTCCGTCCTGCGGTGTCCACTGCATCGTAGGTCATCCTCAGAATGTGACTGGCCGAACGAGCAGAACAGACAAGGTCAGCTAACTCCTGCTCGACTTGGGAGTCAGGCAAGGAGTCAATCTTAGATTCCGCCTGGGTAAGGACAGCCTTCTGGTAATCCCCCATATGTGCTACATAATTTAGGGCCCTGATCTCCAGTGTGGAAGAAGCATAGATCTTCCTTCCATACTGATCCAGAAGGTGAGATTCCTTATCCGGGGGGAGACAAGCTCAAATGTTTCGGGTGTGCTGACCGGTCGTGAGCGGCGCTAATCACAACCGAGTCTGCACAGGGATGAGAGTCTAGAAAGTCTACACCCTCCGGAGCCTGGTATAGCCTGTTGGACTTCAAGGAAGTGGGGCTAAAGCCGACGGTTGTTTCCAAATGGTGGAAACAAGGTGGGCATGAGGCTCGATCCAGGGTGGCACTAGAGTAGGGGCCCTAAGGGACAAGTCCAGATGTTCGGTGAGTTTAACCCGCTGAGGATCTGGCTCTAAAGAACGCCACTGATGGACTTCCTGGATCTTCCTGAGCAACTCCGTGAAGGAAGGATCCTCCGGAGGAGTCCTCGGCTGGGGCTTGGACGGAGAGCGAGGCTCGTCGTCTTTCTCGAAGCATCCGTTGGAGGAATCCAAGGAGTCCGAGAGAGAGGAAGAAGAAGAATTTGAAGCAGAGTAAGACTCCCTAGCTCGTCTAGGGGGAGGAACGGGTTCCTTAGGGGGGATCCCTGGACGTGTGTCCTGCCCCTCTCTGGATCCCAAGGGAAGAGCTCGGGAATCCGGAGGTGGAGAGGGAGTGTGCCATCTGGGGCGTACGGGAGCCGGAGGTGGCACCGTCGCCGTGAGGCGGCTCTCGACTTCCTTGGTGAGCTGAAACTTGGCCTCAGCCCACCAGGAGGCCAGAGTCTCCTGAAGATCCACCGGCGGCCTGGGGGGCGGTGGAGGGGGATAGTTGTACACATGATATCCGTAAGGCGAGTATCCGTAACCCGGCTGTGGGAATACCGGAGCTGGGTATTGCGGCGTCGGGTACTGCGGCGTCGGTGGAGTTGGCCCTGGTACCGCGGGCGAGGATACTGTGGACCCGGTAAACCGGGCCGATAGGACGGCGGATACCCAGGTACCGGATGGCTGCCGGAGCAGACGGCCCAGTAGGGAACCCACAGGCAGATCAACTGCGGATAGGCCCATGGGGTGGAGGGCCCCATGGAGAGGAATATCCTCACCGCGCCGGAACCAGCGCTGGCGGGCCGTGTCGGGCCAAGGCCGGGCGTCCGGGGCCGGCGTCAGATCCGGTTCTGTAGGAGGAGGATCTGATGGCGGAAAAGCATCCTGAGCATTGTCTGGGGACGGAGGAGAGAAGTCCCCAAGGTCAGGCAGGGGGGACTCGGGCTCCCCGGACGGCAGCGAAGGCTGCGGGGAACCTGGAATGACAGATGATGATGGGTCTGTCGTAGGCTCCGATGCCCAGCCACGTCGGAGGAGCAGACGTGCGACTTAGGGGCCGATTCCCGGCGGACGCCAGAGGAGCTGGCGTCCAACTTAGGGGGTCCCTCGTTGGAGGCGGGCCGAGGGTGGGAAGCGGCCCAGTCCGAGGGGGACACTGTCGCGCGCCCGCCTCAGAGGGTCGGGTGTCTTTAGCGTTTTCCTGGCGGACGCCGGAGGAGCCGACGTCTGCTTATGGGAGGCGCCACACCAGTAGGGCCGAAGCCCGCGCAGTACTGGGGCAGAAGCCTTTGCTCGAGGCACCCGGGCGGGTTCGAACGCCGAACCCGACGGGCGGGCCGACGCCCTCCAAAGCCTTGAAGCTGCCGTCGGGCGATCCTCCGAGGGACGCGCCTGGCTGCGGCTCCAGCCGGAGTCGGAAGACGCAGGCCTTCTCCCGGTGCCTTTTGTCCCGCTTGTGTCCTTCTGGGAGGTCGACACCTGCTAAGCTTCTTCAACTCCTTCTCCATTGCGGACATCTTCTTTTAGAGATGGGCTTCCAAGAGCTCTGGCGTCGTCTGCGGGTAGCGTTGAAATGCAGGCATGCACGGGCGGTCTTGTCGATCCAGGTGGGTCGGGGCCCAACAAAAAGGCAGAGGGAGTGACCGCCTTTTGTGAGGCAGTTGGGCCGTGATGAGTCGCACTTATTTTTTGAAGGGGACGACATAAACCGACGTTCACCTGACGAATAAATTGCAAAATACTAATACTTTCAGTAAAAACGACGAAGCAACAGGGCTGAGCACGAACTTCACCGCGGCGCTATGCAGAGGCTGATGGCAGGAAAGAACTGGAAGGCAGGCGGGCGGGACCATGCCTATACCGGCGTAATGCAAGTGCGGTCACCTGGCGTTGGGGCGGTCCTGCCAGGGACCGCTAGCTAGAAATTTTTCCATGGGGTCCTGCCGCCTGCCGACGTCAGTCCTATATGCAATTACCTACTGCAAGAGCCCTCTCGAAGTAAGATCTTACTTTTTCTATCTGTAAATTTAGACTATTATCGATGGAAATATTTTTTCAATTATTTGTGCGTGTGCAGTGAAATCGACATTTATCTACATTTACCGATTTAAATCTAATACTGCCAAGCCTAATTTTAACCAATGAAGCTGCTTGATTTGGTCAGCTTTTTAAGTTCATTTGAGGGATCCATATGCTTCACATCATAAGACATTTGATACATTTGGAGTTTTAAAATCTCTTTAAAAAGTATTTTATAATGTTTTTGACTGGTGAGAATGTTTTACTGTTTAGACACTCCTTTTATAGGAACCACCATAAGAGCAGGCACATTGGCCTAGGTGGGCATAACTTTTTATTTAATGCCCTTAAAGGACTGACTGCCTTTAATAGTGTTCTAGGAAATATTCATTCTGCAAAATTGCACCACTGGGGCCTATATTAACCTAGAACATAAGTTATTTTTATGTGTTTTACATGCATTATGAAATAAATAAATTGTATGGAGAGATTTAAAATGGTGGATCCTGTAATACTATTGGTTGTCTTTTGAAAACACATGCAGGGGGATTCAACTGTGCTAAGCTTCAGCTCCATAAGGAAGAAGCAGGGAATCTCCAAGTGCAGGAGCACTTGTCTGATGGTGCACATTACAGAATTATGTCAATTTTGTATCCTGGCAGTGAGCACTGTGTTGTTTCTGGACAGAGTGATTAACTGGACTTTTTTTCACAGCAGCACCTGCTCTGGACTTGGTTCTGCATATTTGTTCAGCCTTGTCTATGGTTAGGGTCGTAGCCCTTTTCTGACCCTTTCTCCTGTAAATATCACCCGCTCCATTTCTGAGATCAACCTAGAAGCAGCTTTTATGCAGCTTTCTGGCAAAGGCCTGCTATATACCTTCTGCTTGTCCTCCATTACCCTGTCCGCCATCTGCCTTACAGATACCCCTGTCATCCTTGTTTCCCCCGAATGTAGCTGTAAAACTGCTTTTACACTCCTATTATCCCCTCCACAATACGCAGCTCTGTGTCGGCTTCTGTGCTCCGGACTGCCTTCTTGGCCTTCCTCATCTTTAATTGATGTTTGCTTTATTCGTTATTCCCCTGCTCCTGTCTGCATCTGATGCAGTCTCTTTATTTGGTCCTTACTGCCTCCCAACCCTTCTTAGAGAACCAGATGTGTCTCTTCTACCTGTTTCTCTTGGCAACTGTTCTCAGTCAGGACCCAGTTACCTTGAGAATGGTCCCTTAATTAATCTCCATCATTCCTCAAACCCTTCCCCCCACAATGTTGTTCACTACAGCTAACTCATTATGGATTAAAATTCCCTCATCTGGTGAAAGCCCGCTCTTCTGGAATCCAGAACCTCAGCCTTTGATGAGGATACTGCTACCATGGCCTGTTCGAACCATATGGCATTATAGTCACCAAATCCTAGTGGTTCTGTATTCGAACTCCTCCTATAATTTTTGTGTTGGTAAGCACCATGTCGAGAATGGCAGCCTGCCTTGTGGTTTCCTTAACTAAGCTGTACCAGCAGGCAGTCCTGCAATTTATCAAGTGGAGCTTGACTTCTGGTGCTCTTAGCTGCTGGACTGTCCCAATCTGTAGGTGAGAGGTTGAGATTCCCTACCACCACTGCTTATCCCACTGCAGCCCCCTTCTCTATTTCTGCCCCTAGTTCCCCATCTCCCTCGTCCCACTGTCTCAGTGGTCTACAGACCACCCCCATGCGTAACTTCTTACCCAATGTGAGCTGTACCAACAGCGATTCTGTTTCCCCATTCTCTCGATGGACCCAGCCTCTACTGCCTCTATGTTTTCCTTGACATAGAGGGCTACTCCTCCTCCTTTTCCTGCCTTTCATCCCCCAAACACAAGGTGTAGACTGGTACTGCCAAGTCCCAGTCATTATTGCAAGTGGCCCACGCTTCCATAACTGCTATGATATGTAACCCGATTTCTGCCACCATCACTTAAAGCTCACTTATTTTGTTTTCATAGCTCCTGGCATTTAGGCAGACTGCTTTTCAACTTGAGCCTAAACCTTTCCCTCTCTCAACGGTTCCTCTCCCTTTGTTCTCAACCTCCCTCCTTAAACTTCTGTTATTCCTACTCCTTACTGGCTTTGTGAGCTCCCCTCTGGCACTCTTACTTTACTAATTATGGTCCCCTGTTTTGGTGCGATCATCCACACTGCTCCTAGTCCCCATTTCTGCGGAGTCTTTGCTACGTTCTGCTTTTGCTCTTTATCTTCTGTGGTTTCCCCAGCCTCAGCTCCCCCCATTTAAATATCCACCGTAGACATTAAACTTCTGCCGGAGCACACTGCTGCCCCTTGATAGGCGATTGCCATCATCCTTGAAGAGCCTCCTATCACAGAGGCCCCCCATTGCCCACAAAATGGTACCCTTTTCCTTATACCATCCCTTTAACCACCTGTTAACATTTTCAGTCATCATTTCCTCCCTCTGTTCTTCCTATTCTCCCCACCCCACACAGGGATGACCTCAGAAAAGACCAGGGAGGCTAAGCGTGCCTTCAATCGGTATTTCAGCCTTCTAAAGTTATGCCAGATTATTGGTACCCAAGTGTGCCAACACTCCAAGGTCCCTGTACCCTACCACCCTCCCGATCCTCTCCATATCCCTGACCCCCCCTTCCCTTTTCCCCTTCACCTTCTCAGCTCCTACAGACATAAAATCTCTTGCTTAGAATACTCATTTCTGCTTTCTTCCTGTTCTCTCTCATGGGTGCCACTGCCACCAAGTCATCCTGTTCACCATTCCTGACCAGCTCAGAGCCTCCTCCAAGAGAGTCAGGGGCCTACACCTCCTCCAGTGGTGCAAAGTGACTGCAGTCTGGATATCATGTACTACACATACACAGTCCCCTATCTGTCAGTCTATTTATAGATTGTGGGCGCATCAAGTAACACTCCAAACCAATCACTGCACTTCTTTCACCTGTATGTGAGGCACTCTTATTTCCATAAGAGTGCCCCACATGCTGTGCTATCCTGATGGGCTTCTTGCAAATGCAGCTGACGCCTCCCAGTCTGGCACTGCTGTATAGATAAAAAAAATTTAATATAAAAATAATAATTAGTGCATGATCTATAATAATTTCTATAAGGACCATATCCCTATAAAGTTATATTGTATATGGGTGTAATGGTCCACCAAATATTGACGATATAAAGTTTAAGTAGTACAACAAAAATGTACATATCTGTTCAGATTAAGTGTTACTTATTAAAGTCACAAGTGACATCAAGGGCTAGTACAGACATACTTCTCACCTGTCCACGATTACAAGGGACATCCCTCATTTTACTCATCAAAATTGCTCTGTCCCTTATCCACCCCTCATGAAAAAGGTGCTGCCCACACAGAGAACATGCTGTATATTTAGACTTTAAATTAGAAATTCATAATACTGTAAAATGCTAGATCAAAACTAAGCTTTGTACTAGTAAACACAATGATTTTCACAGTATTCTGAGCCTGTATCTCCATGTTGCGGGATGTGTCCCTCATTAAGAGGGCCACTATCCCTCATTTTGAGTGTCCGTGTCCCTCATTTCAGTGTGAAAAACTTGAGGTATGACTATAGCAGTAACTGAGATAAACATCCCCAACTATTTTCATAACTGTTATGTACCAGCTTGTACAGTATGCATGTCTAACTCATTAACTCAGTGCAATATACCGATTTGTAGTTTGTGAAACCTTCAAGTAATTATAAAAGAAACACTTGCTGTTCCTGTCACCTCCCTTACCTCTGCAATTAGGTGCAACACGGCATTAATATTATTATTATAATGAAAGCCTCAACTATAAATCGCTTCTGTATGCCGATGATCTTATTTATCACAGCAATAAGTCCCTCACCCAGGTCACTTCTGTCTTCACCCAAAGCTATGGCAGTGCCCACAGCTGGTTCACATCCAACCTCTTATTGGTTAATGGGAAAAAAACAAAACCATGCTATTTGCGTCCAAACCACACCTTGCCAAAATTCATGGTTCAGGCTCCTCCCTCCAAATACTCCCCAGATGGTCTGGTCCTAGAAGACGCTGCCTCTTTCAAATACATGGGGGTAACACTTGACCCCACACTAACCTTCTCGATCACGTCAACATTGTGGCTCGCAGGGTCAATCAAAAACTAGGGGCCGCCTACTGTATACGCCACTTACTAACCCTGGAGACTCAAATAGCCGCAGTTCAGAGTAACCTGCTTCCTATCATCGATTATTGCTCCCCCATCTATTTTTGTGCAACCTCTGCTCTCAGAACCAGGCTCACATCCGTCTACAATAATGTTTGCCACTTTGCACTTATAGCTCCGTTCTCAACCCATCACTGCGACCTCCACAGAACCCTAGGCTGGCTACCTCTCCAAGGCTGCTTTGTCTTTGCTCCTGGCTGCATTGTGGATTGTACCATGGGGGGTGGTATTGTGTCCCCTCTCTCTTCCTTACTCAAGCTCAGAACCCTACCCAGGAGACTACAATCATCCACTGTCCCTCCCTTCGAGGTACCGAGGGTCTCTACCAACATGGGAGGGAAAGCCTTATCAGTTGCAGCCCCCACACTGTGGAACGGGATCCCTGCACCCCTCTGCTCATCTAACACCCATACAGTTTTCAAATCCCTCTTTAAAACCTGACTTATAGCTGGCCCAGTGCCATGTAGGGCTGAAGCATCCGTGCCTTACCTCCTGCCATGCCAGCGACCCATGTTCGTGGTGCGAGTGGGTCGCCGGGGGTCAGCCGGGGAGGGAGAGGACAGCTCTCCTCTCCTGGGGAGGGGTGGGGATAGAGTTTGCTGCTTATCTGGCCCCTAGCGGTGGCTGGGGGAAGGTGCAGCGGACCCATAGACGAAGGGGGAGGAAGGTGTGGCAGACGTCTGATGTGCTGCATGTGGAAGCATGCACAGCTCGGCCACTGGCATCACTGCATGCCAGCACAAAGCACTCAGGGGACGGGACAAAAAAGATGGGAAAAATCCTGACCGGCGAGATGATGCTGGCCCCTTGCAGGTGCCGTACCCGGCCAGCTGGCACCTCATGGAAGCCAGAGGTGAGTCCAGTGGACACCAGGATGATGGGGCTGGGCGAGAAGGAGAGAAACATTCAAGTGAAAAAAAAAAAAAACATGGATTATGGATGGGACCCATTGCTCTTGCTCACCAAGGTAGTCTCTCCGCTCACACACAGCAACCTTACCAACGCACTAACCTGACTTCCGGTCAGAGTTTTTATCCACTCATGCTGTCTTAAGTTCCTTTTTTCTCTCTCTCTTCTCTCCTCCATCTCTCTCTGTGACTCTCAAAGGTGTGTTGAATAGGGGAAGGGGTTAGGACTGTTGTACCCTCCTATGTCATGAACAGTAAACCTACCCTGTAATTTATCACCTATATCCTGCATACCAATATTCCTGTATGTAAAAAAGTTGACTTCTGTGTTTTGTCTCTATCTTGTTCCTAATGACTGTACTGTTGTTTTCATTGCCGTATTTTATGGCCCAGGTCATGCCTGAAAATGGTCCCTCGGATCAGTGTTACCCGGTAACCAAAAACATAAAGAATTAATAACTGGCAAGCAATTTGTTTCTATGTGCTCAGCCAGTTGATATTTGCTGTAATAACCCATGGGTTATTACAGCGAACACGCGTTCTGTCACTCAAATTAGAGTGCTCTGCTACTGGTTCTGCTCCTCTGTGTGGGCGGGTTAAGCCACGTATCTCCGCTACTGAGGAGCCGCCACACCGTCCGAGTCTTGATGTGGTCAAACCTGCCTTTACATTATTTTTTTTTAAATAAACAAACAAACAAACAAAAAAAGGTCATCTGGTTGATCCTGCCGTTCGTCGCCTTCAGCAACACTGGGAGCACAAACAGCACTACAGAACGGGGCTCCAAATTGAAATCCTACACTAAAGATGGAAACAAGGTGTGTGTGTGTCAGAGAAAGAGACAGAGACAGACAGGAGGTCATAGCACTATGGCTGGAAACAAATTGCTCACGAGTATATTATATAAAATAAAGGATGGACAAGTGTGCATATGAGAATTTAATACACATCCTCGGTGTGGGATGCTTTGATAAACCCCTCGGGTGTTTATATTGCATCCCACACCTCAGGTGTGCATTAAATTCTCATATCACACACTTCCTCACTCTTTATGCAGTGTATGTATATTATATATATATACACACACACATACATACACACACACGCAAAAATTACATACACACATACACACACACACACACACACACACACACACACACACACACACAAGGCAGCCCAGTGGTGCGGATGGCTGAGGCACCAAGCCTCACTTGCCACCACACCGGCAACCAGGGGTCAGAAGTAATCTCGGGATGTCGGGGGTCAGCCGGGAAGAGGAGGATCGAGTGTCTGAAGAACAGCTCTCCTTCTCTGGGGAGGTGGGGGGAACACCGGCCCCGGCGTTCGCCTGACTACTAGCAGTGGCTGGGGGTACAGACAGCCATGACCGCAATGTGTGGAAAGGAAGACCAGTGGCCATCTGTGTCCTACACACGGGAGCGTGTGTAGGCACATCTGAACAGCACTGCACGTCAACTCCTCTGATGGAAAGAGGAAAATGGCCAGCGACGGGGCTGGATGATACCGACCTCTTGCAGACTCTGCACCCAGGCTACAGAGCCCTCTCCTGGAAACTGGATCTGGTCCATCAGCAGGCAGGAGCCACCGACCCTGCCACGGAGGCAAGTCATGGGGGAAGGCCAGGATGAGGCAAGTCCCTGGGATGCCGGGTGACGGGGCTGGGAGGGGTCAGTGGAAAGAGCAGCTCCCCCAGGCAGGGAAGAAAGAGAAC
This sequence comes from Neoceratodus forsteri, assembly GCA_016271365.2. Lineage (NCBI taxonomy): Eukaryota > Metazoa > Chordata > Ceratodontiformes > Ceratodontidae > Neoceratodus > Neoceratodus forsteri. Next base: position 470,853,531 of record CM057450.1, on the reverse strand, counting down.
AACACTATATAAATATACACATGTTATACAGTCACTACTGCGCTGGTATAGTTAGGGTTGTCTGACAGGTTCTGTTAAACTCCTAACTTTGCACCTTAATAGCTTTGGTGGCATTAGACAAAACTGCCTCAAATTTGGCATGCATTGTCTAGTAGCCAAGGTCTAAATATGTGGAAAGTTTTGTGATGACAGCTTGTGCGATTCCTGAAGAGAGCAATTTTTTCCTATCAACTTTTTTTTTTTGTTCTTACCTACATCCTAAGATGCCAGCAGAGTAGGCCTAAAGGTCTATCGTGCCTGCTTGAAAATCAGCAGCCTGTCAAGACACAGTTGCTGCTGCCCCCTGCCTACCCCATGAATCCCCCCAACCCCCATCTGAGTTACACCTCCATAGCTTCACCTTTCCCTTATACCTGTCCCAGACCCTCTTGAATCCCTCCACTGTATCAAAAGCTACCAGTTCTGCAGGCAGTGCATTCCATGGGTCCACCACCCTCTCGGTAAAGTAACGTCTCCTAGTCTCCCCCCCCCCGTGCCTCCCACCAACCAGCTTCATGGAATGCTCCCTGGTAGCCCCTTTTTCCTTCAGTTGGAACACCCTATTTGGGTTGACCTGGTTTACTCCCTTTAGATATTTAAAGATCTCAATCATATCCCCTGTCTCTCCTCTCCTCCATGGAGTACATGTTCAGCTCACCAAGTCTCTCCTCATAGGATCTTCCCCCAGACCCTGTATCACCCTGGTCGCCCTCCTCTGGACCCTTTCCAGGAAAGCAATGTCCTTCTTCAAGTATGGGTGCCAAAACTGCATGCAGTACTCAAGGTGCGGTCTAACCAGGCAGTTATACAGTGGAAGTACCGCCTCCTGTCTCCTCAAGGTTATTGCCCTGGAAATTCACCCGACCATTCTATTTACGTTAGCTGCAGCTCTCCTACACTGCTCAGAGTTATTCATGTTGGCATCCACGACCACACCAAGATCCTTTTCCCCACCGAAACCTGCAGCTTCTCTCCCCCCAAAAAGTACTCATGATCAGGGTTCCTAAGCCCCAAGTGGAGAACACTGCATTTCTTGACATGGAATGGAATTGTTTTCTGAAACTTTTAGGGTAGACGCAGCCTGTGCCAAGGCAGTGGCTTTTACAGGCTTTGTGAAAAAATATTAAATGGTTCCAGAGTCATAAGGATTTAAATTCTGATTTTTGAGCTGTTCTGCACGTGCTTAGTACAGTTTTTGGGAAAAGAAAAATTCTGTGCCGCAAGACCATTTTTTGTTTCTCACTACTTGCTGCTCAAAGTAACAAACATTTTTTGGGTCATGACAGCCGCTATCTTGTCTCCTCCCCCCCCCCGACTAAAATAACATGGGAAATACATACAAATGTTATATTTTTGAGAAACACAGACCAGAATCTGGGATCAGTTTAGCTAGATTCTGGTGTTTGTTAAATAACAAAACAAAACAAAAAAAAAAATCCAGAAATACCTTTTCTGGGCACCCCATAATCCAGGGTGCCCAGCTTAGCGATGGGTGCTGTTCACCCGTGTTCTCTGTATGAGAACAATGGGACTTTCTTTATTTATGCATCCCCAGCTAGAGTTGTGCTGCCAGCTTCAGTTTGAACAGTGAACCAGCAATTGTGATCTCTCTCTCTCCCTCTCATCTATTTTTTTCTCATTCCCTCTCCCTCCCAGCTCAGCCAACCCTCCTTCTTGTTTCCTGATACTGTTAATATTATTTCTTAAACAAAAGTGGAACAGGGTGTCCACCCCCTGTACCGCTTGCCAACCCTCTCCCCTTCAGGTTCCAGCACCCCCCAATGAATAGGTGGCGACACCGAAGTGCCCACCCCCTGTGCCGCTGTGGACCTCCTTAGCCTCACTCAGCACCCACTACCCCCACTGTCCTACACACATCCTCACTCAACTGAATATGTCCCACGATGTAGATCCACCCTCTGATCGAAGACACATCTTGCTGCTGGAACCGACAACTGCAATATGAGAAAATAAATGTTCGGTTTAATGTATTTTAATGGCGTTTGGACTTTTACTCATAACTTTGTAATTTGTTAATATTTTATAACAAATTGTCATCATTGCCTTTTTAAGACCCCACCTCATGAACAAGGGCAGTGGAATTTTTCAAATCTGATCAAAAGATGATTTGGTGGTCGCTAACTGAAATAACTTTTCAGGCGGGATTTGAAAATGTGCACCTATCAGGTTCATGAGGCGAGGCCATAAGAAGACTATGCTGAAAATTTGGTGCAAAAATGTTACAATGACTAAGTTACAAATGAACACTGAAATATTTCAATGTTCACTCATAACTTCGCTAATTTTTAACATTTTTTCACCAATCATCCAACATGGCCATTTTGAGACCCCATCTCATGAGCAAGAGAGGTGGCATTTTTCAAATCTGTCCCAAAAAATGATTTTGCTGTCACTGCACTAAAACATGTTTCGGGCTGGATCTGATCATTTCACCTACTGTGTTCATGAGGTGGGGTCATAAGAAGGCTAGATTGAAAATTTGGTGTAAAACTTTAAAATCTTGTATAAAAATATGTTCAAATGACCAAGTGATAGGCTGGCCCAGTGGCGTGGAGGGCTGAGGCACTGGTGCCTTACCTCCTGCCACATCGGTGACCTGTGTTCAGTGGCGAGCATGGGTTGCTGGAGGTTGGTGCAGAGGGAAAGGTTCGAGTATCCAGAGGACTGCTTTCCTCTCACGCTGAGGGTGGACTGGTGTTTCCCCCAAATGACTGCTACCGGGTGGAGGCCCAAGGTAGTTCGGGTCTGAGGGCACCAAAGACAGTAAAGTGCTGCGGGACTCTGCAGCATGCACACGCCTCCATGTGGGCACATTGACATGTGTGCCCCAGCAACGGGGATGAGAGAAAATGGAAAAAGGGGTTGTAGGCAGGCTCCATGAAGCCCTGCCCATGCTCCTGACTCATGGTTCGGCCTAGGAATCCTGATTATTCACTGGGGGGAGGGGAGGCCCTCCCCTCCCTGGCCCCATAACGGGGGGACCCATGGGAGACTTGCCTGGGTCGGAGCCGAGTGAGTCGTGCTCATGGGCAGAACCAAGCCTCTCACCGAGAGACAGCTGAAGCCTTGCCTGCCAGCCGCCCCATGGGAGAAAAAGCAATATAGGGAAAAACATGACCAAGTCATCAATGAATGTTGAAATATTTCAACATCCATGTGACAGGGTAGAATAGGACCCTGTCCCATTTGTTAGGGAGAAAGTGTTTAAATGTAAGGATCTGTATTCTTTCCTTCTCTGTCTCTTCTGTCTGGTAGCGCAACCAAATTTTCCTGTGAGATTTCGGACTTGATCAACCCGACCCGTCTCACAATGCTTTGCCTCTCACTATCTCTCTATTTTCTCTTGCTGTCTTTCCTCCCTTGCATATCTATATCTGTTAATATAAAATTATGAGAATCAATACATGGAGTGATGCTGATATTGGGATTTCTTTTGTTTGAAAGATGTTTAGTGTTGCTGTTGAAATTATATATATTTATGATTTGAGATAACTGTAAAAAGCAAGAGGTTACTTCCGAGTACAAATGCCTGAGCCTTTTGCAGTAGCTGTGTGTTGCTCAGGAAGTTCTCAATGTTCAAGCAGCTCCTGAAATTGACAAAGAACAGGATGCTTACAAAGGATGGGGGTTGAATAAGTCTTATAAAAACAGCTAAACTGAGCTGCAAGGTAGATTTTTTTTTTTTACAAGAGACTTTATTTTGCTTCTGTACATAGTTATCCTGAACAGATTTACTTTTGTTACTGCAACTACAAATAAAAAGTTTTGTGGAATTTTACAACTGCTTCTGGGTTTTCTCTATGCTTCCTGACCTGTGCCTCGACAACAGTCCAGCTGTAACTTTGTGCTAATTTTTAACATTTTGACAGGAGCCATTTTTCAAATTCTTGAAGAGATGTGTTTTCCCACGTGGTGCAAAACAACGTTTCAGACAGTATTCTATAAATGCCTCATATCTTGTTTAAATATGGAGTAATAATCAACAACTATCTTGGAAACCTACAGTGGCGTGAAAAAGTATTTGCCCCCTTCCTGATTTTCTCTATTATTGCATATTTGTCACACTGGATGTTTTCAGGTCTTTAGACAAAATATAATATTAGATAAAGGGAACCTGAGTGGACAAATAACACTTTTTTTTTTACTTATTTCATTTATTTAATGAAAAAGTTAACCAACACCAACTGGCACTGTGTGAAAAGTAATTGCCCCTAGTTAAATCAACCCAATTAAAGGGATAATTAGAGTCAGCTGATTGAACACAGCCAGACTTGATTACAGCCAGCCCTGCTCAATATAAACCTCACTTATTTTGGCCCTACCATCAGAGTCACATTGCCAGCACAAAGATTCAACAAGCAGATTATGCCATGATCAAAGGAAGTTCCTGAAAGATCAGAAAAACATTTTGTTGCCCTCTATCAGTCTGGAAAGGGTTACAAAGCTATTTCTAAGGCTCTGGGACTCCATCGAACCACAGTGAGAGCCATAATTCCAAATGGAGAACACTTGGAACAGTAGTGAACCTTCCCAGGAGTGGGTGGCCTGCCAAAATTACTCCAAGGGTGCAGTGAAAATCATCCAAGAAGTCTCAAAGGATCCTAAAACAACATCCAAAGAACTGCAGGCTTTCTTGCCTCAGCTAAGGTCAGTGTTCATGACTCCACAATCAGAAAGAGACTGGGCAAAAATGGGCTTCATGTGAGAGTAGCAAGGCGGAAACCACTGCTAACAAGAAGAACATAAATGCTCGCTCTCATTTGCCAAGAAGCACCTGGATGATCCACAAGCCTTTGGGAAAATGTTCTATGGACAGATGAGTCCAAAGTGGAACTTTTTGGACAACATGGATCCCATAATGTCTCGCATAAAGCAAACACAGCATTCTACAGTAAGAACACCATACAAACAGTCAAACATGGTGGTGGTAGTGTGATGGTGTGGGGATGCTTTGCTGCCTAAGGACCTGGATGACTTGCCATAATTAAAGCAACCTTGAATTCTGCTCTGTACCAGAAAATTCTTAAGGAGAATGTCCAGTCATCCTTCTGTCAGCTGAAGCTGAAGCGTGAAGTGGTCATGCAGCAAGACAATGATCCAAAACACAAAAGCAAGTCCACATCAGAATGGTGAAAAGAAGTAAAATTAAAGTTTTGGAGTGGCCTAGTCAAAGTCCAGACTTAAACCCAATAGAGATGCTGTGGCAGGACCTGAAACGAGCAGTTCATGCTCGAAAACCTACCAAATGTTACTGAATTAAAGCAGTTCTGTGAGGAAGAGTGGGTTAAAATTCCTCCACAGCGATGTGAAAGACTGATATTGAATTATAGGAAGTGTTTGGTTGCAGTCATTGCAGCTAAATGTGGCATAACCAGTTATTAAGTGTAAGGGGGCAATTACTTTTTCACACAGTGCCAATTGGTGTTGGTTAACTTTTTTTCATTAAATAAGTGAAATAAAAAAAAAAAACAAGTGTTATTTGTTCACTCAGGTTCCCTTAATCTAATATTACATTTTGTCTAAAGACTGAAAACATCCAGTGTGACAAATATGCAATAATAGAGAAAATCAGGAAGGGGGCAAATACTTTTTCACACCACTGTAAGGTAAAAATAATAAAAAAAAATAATCAAGAAATGTTGTTTGTAGTACCAGTCTTCACACCAGTGGGCAGTGCGTTGTGATTCCATGCAAGTAAGCCGAGTTTGTGGATGACACAGCTGAATGAACTAAGGCTGGAGGGGAAGGTGCTGTCATGTAACTCCATCCTCCAGCCTGGGAAGGGTAAGTGCAGGGTTGCAAGCTACAACAAATTCTGTTGGCAACATGTGGTGAGACATACTTCTCTACCTTTGAAGAGTGTATCACTAAGCAGCACTGGCCTCCAATTTGCTGCTGGGGCGGTGGATGCATTCGGCATGCGGCCTCGTGCCCAACCACCCCAGGCGTGAGGTTATCCCGGCACAACCCACACCCTGTTGTGCATTATTGTTTAAGTCATTTGGAGATTAAGAGTCTTAATCTTCAAATAACTAAACATTATACAATGCACCGCACTTGGACCCAGCGTGTTTTTTTTTTTTTTTAAATAATCATGCCTCACAGCTCATCAACTGGTAGTTGTACCTAGTCTCACTTTTCATATACAGTACACAAGACAAGGAAAGAAAAATCATAATCTCGGTAGTTAAATCATATTACTCCCCTTTTTCACTGTAGCAAGATAGCCTGTTTATACTACTGCGAATAGAGCAAAGTAAAAAGCTGCAGCAATCAAATCACTTCCCCCTTTGTTTCATATCAAAGCAGAAACAAAAAATCGTTACCTAAAATGCAAAATTCTGCATGTTTTTGTAGCTTTTTACTCAAGCTAAAAACCTGCAAAATCAATTCAAATAAAACTTTCAGACTTGTGTCTGATCAAGTTCACCCACATCATCTGTCCTCGAGGCCATCCTCCACGAAAATGGGAAACTTGCAACCTTTTTAACATTACTAGCCTCTATGCTGTTTTTTCTGTTTCAAATGCCAGTGACTGAAAATAGTGTAAAGGACAGCAGTGATGACCGGTGGAACAGCGATCACCATACGGAGATCCCCAAAAAAGTCCTTCCTGCTTTAACGTGGTTGGTGCCTAATGAGAAGATAGCACAGTGCATACAACACCGGCCGAAGACTGTGAGCCTACATTTTGTGCCACGATATTTCCATCACAGTCTTTGGGCAGAATGCACTGTAAGTTGTGCAAAATTGGCTGGGGAAGATGTCCAAAAATGTCTAGAGGACTTGGCTCAACCACAAAATGTGGCGGTCATTCAAAACAGGGGGCCACAGAGCAGTATACAACACGAGTTACTGGCTGACAGTATTTGGTGTTCCATGCATGATTTTTGATATGTATGAAACACCAAATGGCGGTGAATTTCGAGCCCTGCATTACACGGTCTACACCACGTCGGCCTGTAGGTTTTTTTTATTAGTTTATCTGAGTTGGGGGGCCTGCCCCCACACCCCGTGTTTAAAAAAAAAAAGGGGGGGGCAGAGCCCCCACAATTCAGATAAATTGACAAAACCAAAATCAACAGCAAGCACAGGACAAAAGTAGCATACCGCAGCCACAGTATAGCATTAATTGCACTGTATTCGTAGCTTTGCGCTATGCTAACAATGGTGGTCCAATGTTCTCCACAATCACTGACTAATGTAGGAATTGGTATTAGGCTATTGGCATAGGCATTGGGTTATATGGGCATGTGGGGCACAGGCTCCAACAATATTCTGTAAAGCGGGCCCAGCCCCACCAATAATTTTAACCTAATTTTGGGCTTTTTTGGCACTGTTAGTGTTCCCCCCCCGACCTGCTGCAGCCTGCGCGCCCTCTGTGACCTGCTGTAGCATGCCCCCCCCCCAAGCTGTGAAGGTAGCGATTCCACCCATGCCTATTGATGGCGTTTTTTAAATTAGTGCCTTTTTGGAGAGAATTCAATTCACACATGCACAAAGAGAGCAGGGAATCTGATTGGGCAGCACAGAGGACTCAAGGTGGGTGACGAGGCAACGGCGACCGCAAGCGGTCAGTCAGACAGAGCAAGTGAGCAATGGGCAGCAGAGCAAAATTGTGTGTGACCAGCACCATTCTAGTGTAGCCGGCAGGCAGCTCAGTCAGTGTGTGGGTGACACAGACACAGGGACGGGATGGAATCCGAGAGATGCAGTCAGCCAGTGAGGAAGGCCAGATAGGCTGTGAGCAGGTGTGATGGTCATCAGTCGTGAGTCACACTGCCAACAAGTTCAGAGCCTGGTTGAAGACCAAGTACAGAATACGACTGTCTGAGCCTGCAGAAGCCATCGGGGGCTGGACCCACTGTAGATCCTTGAACAGGGGCCTCACATCGAACAGACACACTAGACCTCACAGCCTTCTTCTGCTGGCTAATTTGTGTGTTTGTAAGCACCATGAACTATGCACTGAGGAAACTCACTTGAGAATTGACGGCACACAGGCCCACAAGAATTTCATTCTCCCTGCCACTGTCTGTGTGTTTAAAATGTCACACCTTCCTGCTGGTTCCTGATTTTACCTACAGACAAGGAGGAAGGACGTTAAAGATATTTTACAGCTCCCCACTGGTGACCCAATCTTATCAACTAGCAGGTTTGAAGGTGGAGGGCATACAGGCTCTGTGTCAGCAGCTCCATGTATAAGGAAAGCATATGCACTCAAAGTACCAGCCTATCAGTCAAAGAAAGTCACATCTGTCCCCTGACGCAGCTACTGAGTGAAGCACCAGGGCACAACAGTGAACACCCATGTTACTTAGCAGTGAAAAACAAGCTAAGCTGAATTTTACAAATTTAAGTGCTAATATTGTTGTAAAATTTTTTTTTTTTTTTTTTTTTTTTTTTTTTACACAATGCACTGTGCACTACACTGTGGCTAGAATAAAAACACACAAATGCACTGAAAACCATTTACTGCTTTGTGACCCTTGGTTGATGGACTGGTGCCTCAAATGTAGCCTCTCAAGGATATTTACTTCTGGTGCCTTGCTCAGGTCATGTAAGATGCAGCTAAACGACTTAGTAAAATTCGGTCCCATGACATCTATAGCCAGAATCTGAGATGGGGGGGGGGCGTCTTTACACCAGCTCCATAGCATCACCTTTGAAAATGAACCAGCCCTAAAGTACTCTTGCATCCCAGGGAGGAGGCCATCCTGCGAGAGAAGTGCAATGATATTTGCCACTGCTTTTAAATCCTGAAATTTTTTTTTTTTTTTTTTAATGCCCAGCTGAATCAGTGTGCCACGAACTCCTAATTGTTGTTCCAGGAATCAGGTCATTATAAGACACCAGTCCTTGCTTGGTTCCTCTACCTCCTTCGGAAATTCACCATTCTAGATGTTAGCAGGTGCTGCTGGGGAAAGGAGCCTTCTAGCACAATGGCAATGGTGTCACAGGTGCATCACTATGAAGTGTTCAAAAACCATGAACCCTCCACATATCACAATATTACGTGGCACTTTAATAGTGGCACTGGGCCCCCAAACCCCATTTCTTGCAGCACTCTTCCCTGGTGTCGAACTGCACCCCCACCCAATCCCAAAGCAAGGAATATGCAGAAGCTTCAGGTTAGAGCAGCATACTGTTAAGGAAAAGGCAGCTTGCTGAATGAAAGGTCTGCATACTAGAAAGTAAAAATGGAAAAAAAAGATAATTTGTAATGGGTATGGGACAATGCCTACAATGTTTGCTTTCACATTTCTGAACTGTCATTCTTATGCCCAGTAAGCGATGGAGAGGAAATTAATTTCAGTGACAATTTATTGTGCTGTACCCACCCCGATGGAGACACAAAAGTCTAAGGACATGGGGAATTTACGTGAAGTTATTTTACCAAGTGAGTAATAAAGAGAATGCAAGAGTTCTGTCTACAGGTGCCCTGTGAGCCCTAAACAAAGCAGCATACCAAGTGGGTATTCGGTCAGGCCTGCAGTTTGCTTCCTGCAGGGTCCTACATGCTGTAGGTACAGCATCAGACCCATTCGGCATGGTGTCAGTCCTATTCTGCATTCTGCGGTCTACAAGTCTTAGTCAACATGCTGTACAAATGTACTGAAATGCAGCATCAGACCATCACCCTTTTCAACTGTATTTATAACATGCTGACAACATTTTTCAACAATCCAAGCAACCTGAAGGGTTGAAAAAGCAAAAAGGCATGCAACTATTTGCCCATAAATACACTTAAATTAAACAAGCATTTGCTGCAGCCAACTGTGTCTGCTTTTATATTTTCTTCTAAAGTATATAATGTGAGCAGGTATGATTTTCCCTGCAGAGGGAAGGATTAGGCACAAGGATTAGGCACGACCAACAACAGTAACGGAAATGAATCGGACTATGGGGTGGATCTGATAGATGCCAGGGACATGGAAAAACGCTTCACTGGATTCCAGGGCCACTGGACCACCAAGAAGAACCATCATGGGATAGTGTATACACATACTGATGTGGCATCAAGACATGGGGCAAGGAGACTTATGACAGTCAATGAGGTGACCTCTGTGGCTGTAGCAGTCCAGTATGTTAGTGGTCACATGGTATGCATGCAACAACTAACATCTGGACAGGTGATTTGAACAGATGCATGTTGCACCACTCCCTGCAAATAGTGCCACCCATTTGTCTATGGTAAATATGGAGGATGCAGTACAGTTTACACACTCAAAAAAAAAAAAAAAACAGAATCAACACTGCAAGTGTGAACAAGCACCCCTGCTATCTCAAAGAAGAGTAAGAAAAGAACCTGCCTTGTGATCTCATTTATTTGGGTCCTGGTGAGCCAAAACAGAAAATAAAGTTACACTGCAAGAAGTTCAGTGCAAAAGCACAGAAGCAAGATTTACCATGGATGGGCACTGTCAACAGAGCTAAATTTCAAAGAACTGCCAAACTACATATGCCTCGCTGATGCAAAGCAACATATGAATTACATGATCAGTAACTTGGCTATGCTTCCATTGGTGCTTTGCACTAGTGAGATGTGTAATTTGATATACAAGGTTCACCCTTATATGCAAGGGCCAAATATTCAAAAGCCTGCCCTGGTGCAAATCCCTGTTTGCATATGCAAACTGGGTTTCGTGTAGAAGCCCCATATTTAATAGCCCGGTTTGCACTGGCAAACAGGGTCTGTGCTCAGGGAAACAGTGGAGGGGCGCACAAGGCAAAATTATGCAAACAGAGGGCAGGGACCTGAATATCGGCACACTCTGATATTCAGAGTATTTGCTCAGCACAAGGGTAGTTTGCATTGTCCCCTTGTTTGGAGAAAATACCACCGATCTAACACTGATCTTAATCCATGAGACCATGCTCTTCGCCAGCCACCAACACAGGAAAAAAAAACACCAACCTACCATCACAAACAATAAGGTGGGGCCAACAGAACAAGTCCAGGTGTTCAAATATTTGGGAGTCTTAATCGATGATACCCGATCATACACTCAACACATTGATCATGTGGTTAAATCAGTCAGTACCAGGCTAAGGATCCTGTATAGACACAGAAACTACCTCATGCCAGCAGCACTACGACTCTCAGTAACCAACTCCATACTGTCAGTGTCAGACTATGGTCTGGTGGTGTACAGCGCAGCAACTGAACTGGCTCTTAAGACTGTCCACCGCCCTCTATAAGGCATGCAGACTGATCATAGGGGCTGATAAACTCACGCATACTTGCAAACTCTTTGAACAAGTTGAGTGGCTCAATCTGAATGCGAGGACCAAATTCCAGTACTGCTTACTGGGTAAAAAAAACACTTCTGGATCTCTCCCCGCCATGTATCCTCCATACCTTTTACCCAGCCCATTCTCAACACTTTACCAGAGGCACCGACCGTGGCTCACACTCTGCGCCCCATACAGGAAAACTTCGCTGGGACAAAGATCTTTTGCCTATATGGCTCTGTTGTGGATGAATGAGATCCTAGCTACTATAACTCACACTATGGCTTTGCCAGCCTTCAAGCATAAGCTTAGACAGCACCTAGCAGACGACAGTATATGCAAGTGCCTCCAAGGAACCTAACCACACCTCAGGTCCCACCCCCATATTCACTCACCAGTGTCTGCTATGGCCTACCCTATCTGACTGCTTTTCCCAGGAAATCTGCTTGCCCCAACTAAGCATTCTCCCCCTCTTAACTGATGGTCCACCTCTTATTCCTCAGTCCTTAACACTGGCAGGCTAGGCCACCTAATACTATTCTGGACCCACCTCCAACTCCTTCCCCTCATACCCCACTACACCTTCACCCTCCCCCTTTCACCCTTCTCCATCCCCTCCACTCATTCTCCCTCTCCTCCAACCTTCCCTCCCACCTCCTCTACTTCACAACCCTCCCTGCCTACTCCTACTGCTGCTACTTAAGTGACACAGTTGTGTCCCAGCTGCTCCTGACGCACTCTAGAGTCTCTACCAACTACTCTGCTCCTTGTGGGTTTGCCTATTAACCTTGACTTGTTTAACAGTTTAATGCCAACTTTTCCTGAATTGTTAACCTGTACTCTGATTTATTGTGTTATTATGTCCATGCACTGTGTTTGATGTGGAACCTTTGTAAATGAGCTTTCAGTTCAAAGGTACTTTCCGAATTTATCAAATAAATAAAATAACATCCAGCACAACCCTAGTGGTTGCCAGAGATGCTGCAACAGCACCCCCCCCCACCCCAACACAGCACTCCCTGGTGGCAAGTGGCACCCACCTCCCTCCGATCCCAGTGCTGTTAACTTCATATAGATCCCTGGCGTTCAGTGGTGCCCCCCACTTTCCGATCCCAGTTCCAGTAAAAAAAATATACATTTTCCTTGGCAGCCAGTCATCCACCCCCCCCATCCCAGTCCCAGTATTATTAACACATATCCCTGGTGTCCAGTGGTCCCTTCCCCCCACCCAATCCCCATCCCAGGAACTCCATGGTTTACCAATGTCCACCGCCCGTGACAGCCACACCGTACTTGGCATGGCATTAGCAAAGAAGTCAAGCTCCCCCCACAACAAAACCCCATCCCCTGCCACAGCATGTGAAGTGTCCCTCCCCGAGCCCATACCCCACTAGTGGATTGTGGCCCCCCTCCCACCTCCGGCACTGATACACCCCCCCCGGTACCCCTACCTGTCCGTCAGTGCCACAGGTAAACGACAGCAAGTGACACAGTCCACCACACACCACCTTGGCCACTCGATGTCTATCAATAGCAAGTAGCACATATTATTTATAGGGTATGGGTGACACGCATTGCCCTATACATAAGACACACTCCCTGCTAATGACAGACGCCATGTGGCTCGGCACTGTTTACCCATGGCACTGATGGACAAGTGGGGGGGGGCCGGGGAAGGTGGGTGTCAATGCTGTGGGTGGGGCAGCTATCCACCAATAGGGTAAGGGTTGGGGGTGTTGCACACACTCTGGCAAGGGATAAGGCTTGTGTGGGGCTGACATCTTACTATGCCATGCCAAGGCGGTGTGTGCTGTCATGGGGGGCACTGGCAAGCCGGAGAGTTCCGGATGGGGATCGGGTGAGGAGAGGGACCAATGGACACCAGGCATATGTGTTAATAATACCAAGATTGGGATTGGAAGGAGGCAGGCACCACTGGACGGCAGGATAATGTATATTTCTACTGGGATTAGAGAGAGGGGGAAGCCAATAGCACCAGAGACAGTTCACTGAGTTGGGGCAATTGGGGGGCCAAATCAGTCTTGTTTTCCATGCAAATGAGCCCATAATGGGCATGCAAATGGCCCTTCACTGCCTTGCATGCCCAACAGGCTCATTTGCATGGGGACTTTTGAATATTGCAGATTTTGCCCAGGCACAAGTCACTGCATGGCACTCATTTCAGGGGCGCTACAGGGCGGCGCTAAGTGGTTTAGTGCCTGGGCGCATTGTTCGTATATTCAAATGGGCAGCACCATGAATTATCCCTCTGAATATAACATTTTTGCGCACCCATGCTATTGCAAGGCACTCCGCTTTGTGCATTTATGAATATCGTGCCCCAGATCTTTAAAAAGTCAGATATATGACATTTCATTATATTACTGCTCAGTAATAGATTGAGCAGTATAATGCATAATAAAAAAATAAAGGGTATTTAGAATTCGGTTCATTAGTATTAATTATTTTACTAGAATTTTAAATTGTGATCAGTTAACAGCAACATGTGCGACACAGGCAGGCCAGCAAAACAACTTAACATTTATTAAAATGCTTTGAGCGTGTAAAACAAGGATCTTGTAAGTAATAAATAAGGTGCGCATTTCCTAATTTCAGTGCATTTCACGTATTTCATCGGGACTCTGCTCCCATAGACCACCCCCCCGGGACTTTTCCCAATGCCCCTAATCCCTACCAAAAATGTTACAAACCGGGCATCTATAGCTATTAGCATAGTAGCGTACAACCTCAAATTACAGAACAGCATATTTTAAGCGAACATGCAAGCTGCATGCGGGCAGATGCATTTCAGCTGCGGAGCAAACTGCTCTGACTGCAAAAAATTGCTTCACGCAGGGCTCGAAAATTAAATAATAACCGTTTTGTTTGTCTGACATGTCTGGCCTACCTGGTCTCCCTCCCGGCTCACCAGTTTTTAAATATTCATGAATCACCTCCTTTACAGATTACGGGCACAGTGAGATGACAATTCCAGTCGCCGACCCAACCAGGTCTGCAGTAATCTACCGTCGAGCTTCCACTACGCCGGAGATCAGCGATCTCTCCCACCGGCCATTTCCCACACAACTGCTGCAGGTAGCTCTGAAGGGGCGGGGCGTATGAATGACAGATGCTGCTGGACAAGCCCCGCCCACTCATAAGCATCTCTTTAAAAGCAACCGGCAGGCATTTTTCATTTTAACAGCATTCCTGATGTGGAAAAGGTGCAGAGGTTGGTGTTGCTGCAGCAGCCAGGATAGCGCACATGCCGGTAGGCCGCCAGTTCCAGTTGCCGACCCAACCGGACTACTGTAATCTACTATGGCTGAGCTTCTGCTCCTGAGATCAGCTGCAGGTGGCACTGAAGAGGCGGGCCGTATCAGTGACGGGTGCTGCGGGACAAGCCCCGCCCACTCATGAGCCGCTCTTTAAAAGCAGCCCGCACGCCTCTTCATTTTCGCAGTCTTCTAGCTGTGGGAGAAGTTCCTAGATTGGTGTTGCTGTTGCAGCAGCACCTAGGATGCGGAAGATGCCGGTATGTTACATGGTTGGCTGTTCTGCTAAGTCCACTATTGCCAAAAATCGTTGTTGGGTTGCTGCTTTTAGAGACCTCAGAGTTCTTCGGTTGCAAGACTGAAGCCGGTCCGTTTTACCCTTGTTCATTCTTTTTATCTAGTTGTTTAACGAGGTATGGTACACTAAGCTGAACGCTTTTTTCACAGGAGCAACCTGTGAGCACAAGGAGGTTAAGTGACTTGATCAGCGTCACACAGTATGCAAGTGGAAGCTGTGGGATTCAAACCCAGGTCTGATCTGCTGGATATTATCAGATTTGCAGTTCAGAGCCTTAGACCACTGTGCTATGTTGGCGTCTCCATTCCCACCCTCGGAGGCTCTTTTATACTAACAGGCTACTTTTGTGTCCCCACTCCTCCAAACAGATTTCTTCTTCCAGCTCAGGACTGTGCTGTCTTTAGCTACTGTCATTGTCACTGGGGTTATTTAGGAATTGTAACAATACACGACAAGAAGTCGGAGTGCCATTATAAACTATTTACCACATCTTGATTAATTGGCGATTTTGCACTGGACTATAGTCCCCTGTACAGTATCTCCTAATAGCATCCTCTCTGGATCATATCTCTCTCCCTCAACCTTTCTTCACATAAATGTGTGATAAATGAGCAAAGGTGTGACATCAAACATGGCACTACAAGCTCAGAACAGTATGGCTATCAGTGCAATCCGCTCCTTTTCCAACTCGGGGTCCTGCTTTCTTTAGTTACTGTAGTTGTTATACTGGGGGTATTTGGGAATTCTAAGATTGCATAACAAGAATTGCCATTATAAACAGTTTACCACGTCCTGATAAATTGGTGTTTTTGCACTGGAATGTAATATTCCCTTGTATGCCCTAATAGCAGCCTTTCTAGGTCGTACCTCTCATCCTTTCTTCTCCTAAATGTGTGACAAATGAGCAAACCTGTGACATCACACATGGGCCTCCAAGCGCAAGACACTATGGCCATCCGTGCACTAATGTTCATTATGTTTTCTGATAACTGAGCATATCGATTATATGTTTGCAGATGACACCAAGATCTGCAACAGAGTAGATGATCCAGATGGGGTGGGCAGAATAAGAAGAGATCTTGATAAACTAGCAAAATGGTCAGAAGAGTGGCAACTAGGATTTAATGCAAAGAAGTGCAAAATCATGCACATAGGGAAGAGAAACCCTGAAGCCACCTATAGGCTGGGAGGGGAGTTGCTAGCAGTCACAAAGGAAGAAAGAGACTTGGCGTCATCATCACTGATGACCTGAAATCATCCAAGCAGACCACTAAAGCAGTAGGTAAGGCTAGGGGTGTTAGGGTGTATTAGTAGGTATCACAAGTCGTAAGAGGGAGGTAATAATCCTCTTTACAAGACACTGGTTAGGCCCCATCTGGAGTACTGCGGCAGTATTGAGGCCATACCTTCACAAGGACATTAACCAAATTGAGGCAGTACAGAAGGGCAACCAAAATGGTGCAGGGACTGCATCAGAAGACATATGAGGACAGATTAACAGAGCTCAATATGTATACCCTAGAGCAAAGGAGGAGAGAGGTGATGTGATCGAGGCATTCAAATACCTTAAGGGGCATTAACAAAGTGAAAGAGTCTAACATGTTTAAATATAAGAAAATAGCAGGACAAGAGGACACAGCATGAGATTAGAGGGTCCGATTAAGGGAATGTGAGGAAATTCTTTTTCACAGAAAGGGTGGTGGATGCATGGAATGGCTTACCACAAGAAGTGGTGGCTATGAATACAGTGCAGGGCTTCAAACAGGCATGGGATAGACATAAGGGAGCAATACAAATGACTATGAATAGATAGGCCACTGACAGAGCAAAGGCCGATGGCACATTTATAAGGTAGAAAAAGAAATGGGCAGACTGGATGGGCCTTTCGGTCCTTATCTGCCGTCAACTTCTATGTTTCTATAATGAATTCCTGCTTTAAAGTCTCAGTGAGAAATATAGACTGTTACCTCCCAGATGAGAGGAAGGAGTTCAGAGAGGTAAAATGAATGATGCAACCTGTACTGTGTCGCTTTAGAGAGGCATGCTTTTGATGCTTTACCTGCTTTGTTTTGCTAAATATTTTTTGACTTTTTTTTTTTAATTTCTTAATTTACTGCTTTCCATCATGTGAGTGGTTCACGGGCATTCCTCTTAAAGAGTAACTGTTGCACTTTAGTATGTGCTTTCATAAATAAGATATAGTATACGGTGGATCGGCATTGTGTATGGAGATCCATACACCGTCAGAAGTTGTTCTGCTGCAGTAGTGATGCAGCTATGTAACGCAAGACAACATTTCGTTCTGCATTAGTAGCCACATCGCAATGCAACTGCCCTCACCAGTGCTGTTCATAGGACAGGGGGTGTTGACACGTGCAGCGCGAGCTAGCCTGTGGAGGATATGAAGTGAGGTCTCCAGCGGCAAACATCATACAAAAGCAAAAAAAAAGTAAGTTTTTTTTTTTTTTTTTTTTAGAGAGTTTTACAACACTTTGTCATTTAACATTGCATATAAAAGACATATGCTCCCATATTCAAAATTGAACCTGGAAAGGGCACAAGTGGTTGCGCCATGCAATTGAGAAGTGCCGTCGCAAATCACTGCTATATTCAGAAGATGTGTGGTAGAGATGCACCAGCGCATGTCAGTCTGAATATAGCAAAGATGCCCCATAGCCCAACCTGAAATGCGCTGGTGCACCTAGAAATGCGCTGGAGTAATTGGGTAGAACTGAAGATGGCAGCAGGAGCAACCTGATCTGGGACAGTGGAACAGGGAAGCATGTGCAATGGGAAATGAGTGGGGTACAACAGCCAAAACAGGGAGGGAAGCATCCCAAGGCAAAAGAAGTGGAGGAAGGCACTGACAGTGTGCAATGGACACAGTCCCAGCCCCCATGGGCATAGTATGAGCCACCACACATACACCACCAACTCAGGGGACAAAGAGGCATACAGGGCATGGCATAGAGGAGGGCAGTGACTGTGCACCACAGCACCAGAGGCACAATGAACAGTATGGCCCAGCCATGCACTGTGACAACAGTGCAGGGGAACCGAACAGGGAGTTCATGTTAGACACAGCACAGGCACAGTGGTCCAGAGGCAAACCAGTACACAGGCTGGTGGCTGTAGGTTACACTTTTGGCACATGCCCACAGGTACACAGAACTGCAAACAGTGCAGCACAGCAGCAGCAGGGGGACCCAGGAAAATGGCAGAGGCATGCACAGTACCAGAACAGGGGCTATGTGCAAGTCACTATGTGAGCAGCACCGATGGACACCCCAGAAGTGGCCAAGGGGACAACATGACAGAGGGAGTAAGGGCATATGGTTGTGCCAAGTCACAAACACAAATGGACAGTGGTACACAAGGGGCGTGGGCAACCATTAAACACAACAGGTGAATGGAACAACTGTTTAGTGAGGAACACACACACACACGGCGCACACACACACACACACACACACACCAGAAAAAATATTTAATAATAAGGAACAGCAGAAAAACTACAAAAACCAGGAAGAACAAAAACCACAACAAAATCATCAGAATATATGAAACTATTTACAATGTCTGTGGGGCAGGGTGGAAGGGGAAACTGGGACTGCAGCGATAGAACTGCATACAGTGGGGAGGAAGGGTGTGGGGATGAGTGCAGTGGGGCTGTGTACAAGTCCGGAAGGACAGAGACCAATTGCCCCTGGCCACCTGGCCCTGCAGCAGTTCCCTCAGCTGGCACATCTCCTGCAGCATCCTCCGCGCCAGGTGTAACTGGGCCCCCCGCCTTTGAAAAATCGCTGAGAGGATCCGCTCCCCAGTGACCATCCGGCCACCCACCATCATCCTCGGCTTCCTTCTTGGTGCAGTAGCTAGATGACCTATGTTGGGGAAACAGAGAACACGTACTCACTGCCACAGCCCACACAGGCACAGCCCCCCCAATGGGCTGGGTGTGCATGCCTGATGCAGGCCAGCACACACTGGCAACATGCCAGGACACAGCGGCACACAGTGACTGGGAAGTGGCACAGTAAACAGGCAGAGGATGTCACCAAGAGACTTGTGGTCATGTTCCCCATAGTGTGGGGACTTGCCTCCCGTATGCACCAATTTCGCAGGCCCTGAGGTGACCCCATATGAGCACCGGTGGGTGCCCACAGCCATGACTACACATGGAAATGGGAAAGCGTACAGATGCCATGGGCACAGTGGGACCATCACATGCTGCCAACACTATGATCCATGTGTGCATGACCACCACCACATGGACATGCACAGGAAGCAAGCAGTGGTCTGCTGTCGGCAATGCAACCCCCCCCCCCATACCCCATGTACACACAGAGGCAGCACATGCCATGCACCTACCTGCAGATCGGCGACTGCCACATGCCTGTGCGCCACCTCCGGTTGCTCCAGACCATCATTCAGCACCTTCCCAGGCTTGCCGTCACTCCTCCCAACCTGCAAGTGGAACACAATGGAACAGCACTGCAAGCATCTTGATGGAACATACCCCCCCCCCAAAACAGCAACCTGACACAGCACGGCACAGCATGACATGAGCCTGGCTGACGGGCAACTGACAGTGTGATATCGCAGTGCTATGGCAACAGCACAGTAGACCACCAGGCCACACAGGGCAACCCATGGGATGCATGGAACCAATGATCTGGCCCTGCAACCAGAGCATGGCGGCATGGATACACACACCAGCTGCACACCCGAAACCCCCAAGAACAGGCAAAGAATGCATTCACACAGCACATATGTACCTGGGTGTGGCACTGCCCCCATGCATGCCTGGTGCTGCAGCCTCCTTAGCCTCTCTGGATTCTGCCTCTGGAAGTCCCCGAACCTGTGGTGGCACTGGTCCTGGGGATGCCAGTCCAGCTTTGGAGCTGCACCCCTACATGTGCCCATACCTGTGCCCATGCCTCCCGGAGCTCCTCGCCACTGAATAATTGCCCCTCCAGGGGGGCCACAATTGCCACCAGATTGGCCAGTTCTGTTTCTGACCAACTGAGTGCCCTTTGGCCTGCCTTCAGACACATGTGCCATATCTTCTCCCTCCAGGTTCTTGACAGTGCAGTGTGACAGTCTGCACAATGTGTGGCCAGGCCGCGCCTGTTGCGCGATAGGCCTGCTATGCAGTGCACTGCGTGACTTGCACATGCGCGATAGGGATGCACCTTTGGCACCAATAGTGCAGTACTGTGCATGCACAGGATTGAAAGGCCAGATGGGAGAATGGGTCATGACCCAGTGACCCATGCACACACATCCGCACGCAGGTTCCTTCTTGTTTCATAGGTTGGTTCGGAGCATAGAAGACATTAGTTCATATAGCTCACCTCTTTTATTATTTTCTAGTTTTAATACCTAACTATAGTTTCTTGTTCACAATATTTGTCTGATTTCCTCTTAAAACCTTACATGCTGTTACATGTGACAGTTTCTTCTGGTAGGCTATTCCAAACCGATATCACCCTTACACTGAACCAATGTTTCCTTTTTGTTGTTTTAAACTGCTGTCCTATTAGCTGCATTGAATGCGCCCTTGTGCTATAGTGCTGCTCCTTAAGAGTTAGTCCCAGTTTGGCCCCTTAAAACTGGATCCCTTGTTGCCCTATAGACTAGGCACATGTCGCCTCTGTCTCCTATATTCCAGTGTATACATCTTCAACTCATCCAATCTCTCTGTGTAGTTTTTATTTCTTACATCAAGAATTAATCTTGTTGATCTCCTCTGAACCCCCTCCACTCTCCTGATGTCAGTCTTGAATCCAGGTGACCAAAACTGGGCACAAAACTCCAGCCTCGACCTCATCAATGAACTGTAAAGCGGCACAACCACCTCTCTCTTCCTGCTTTTAATGTACTTACTTATACTATGTAATAGGCCCCCTGCAACCTTTATCATCTGACCACAATGCTGGTTAAACTTTAGATCATTTGATACCTTAATTCCCAGATCTCTTTCATCAGTTACCTTTCTCAGCTGTATTCCATTTAACTCATAGTCTGCAGGATGTTATTCCTACCAAAGTCCATCACTGCACATTTATCTGCATTAAAGAAAAGCTTGGCCTCCCTTGCCTATGTTTCCATTTTATTTAATGCTGCTTGTAGCTTCTGTATAACCCCAGTGTTATCAATGGTAAAGCCAATCCCGCTATCGTCTGAAAATTTAGCCACCCATACTTCCCCTCCTCCCGCCAGTGAGTGTGTGTGTGTGTGTGTGTGTGTGTGTGTGTGTGTGTGTGTATGTGTATGTGTGTAGGGCCCCAAGACTGATCCCTGAGGGACCCCACTCTCCACACCTAACCACTCCAAAAACTCACCCTTTAAACAAACTCTCTGTTTCCTGTCTTTCAGCCATGTATCCACCGATTTAGTAATATGCCATGGGATATTATGGTCTATTAAGGCGTCAATTAGTTCTCCATGTGGGACTTTGTCGAATGCTTTGGAGAAGTCTAAGAATATAACAGTAGCTGCCCTACCGTCATCCAATGCCTTACTTATGTGCTCATAAAATTCTAATGAGTTTGTTTGGCATGAGAAGCCCTTCTTGAAACTATGCTGTGCATCATCCACATCTCCAGACATCTCCATGAACTCCCCAATATACTCCTTTATGATGGTCTCTATCATCTTCCCCAGGATGGTAGTCAGACTTACAGGTCTATAATTTCCAGCGTCCTGTCTGGATCCCTTATGTATAGGAATGATATTTGCCCTCCGCCATACGTCAACCACCTCCCCTTCATCCAAAGAGGTCTGGAAGATTTCTTTTACAGGATCAACCAGGACAGGTGCCAATTCCTTTAGGACTCTAGGGTGAACTTCATCAGGTCCTTGTGATTTACTGGGACCTAATTTTAATAATCTCTTTTTAATGTCCATACTATTTAATTTTATTTGCCTTATTTTCTAAATGAACCTTATTTCCTGTTGATTTGGTATTAAAGACTGATGAGAAGTAATTATTTAAATAACTTGCCATTTTTTTTTTTTTTTTTTTTTTTTGTCATTTAGTAATTCCCCATCCTGATCCTTGATGGGTCCAACAATAATTTTACCCCTTCTTTTATCATTTAATAATTATAAAAAAAATTATAATTATCCTTTACTTTGTTTACTAAATGTAGCTTGTGTTTATTTTTCACCCAGCCTATTGCCCTCTTGGTTTTTCTCAACAAATTTCTATAAACTTTCCAGTTGTTTACATTACCACTTTTTCTGGCTTTTGAGTAGGCCTTTCTTTTTTTGAGTTTTTTTTTTATTTTATTTTAGGGGACATCCATAAGGAGATTTTACCTGCATTATTATACTTCTTTCTAACAGGTACATGTTTATTTACTAAAAATGTAATTTTATTAATCAAGCAGTCCCATTTTTCCTTTAATGATTTACTTTCAAACTCTGTTTTCCAATCCCATTTCAGAGCTTCATTCCTTATTTCATCAAAATTTGCTTTATCATAGCTCTTTGCCTCAGTTGAACCTAGTGATTTTACTTTCTGTCCTACAATATTAAAGGTAATCATACAATGGTCACTAGAGCCAAGGGGTGTGTTTACCCGACATTGTTGAATTTTGTCCTCCATATTACTTAATAGAAGATCCAAAATATTTTCCCCCAGTGCCACTTTGTATATGCTGTTCCAATCCAGTTAACAGAAATGTATCCAAATGTCTGGGTTCCATATGATTACCTGCAGTTTGTTTTTTTCCAATCTATAGTGGGGAGATTGTAATCCCCCAGAAGAATGATCCTATCAGCTGGGTCTAGGGAATCTAGGAGGCTAAGGACACTTTCGTCTTCTTGAGGTGACATTGAGGGAGGTCTATATATTACCCACAATTTACTATCTGGGCTCCCTACTGGCATTGGCTTAACCCAAACATGTTCAATTCCAGGTAAAGGCTTTTTTATTAAAGACTTCTGACGAAATGATAGTAGATACATACAGGGCAACCCCTCCTTCCCTTTTATTTTTCCTATCCATATAGTATAAGCCATAGCCAGGTATATGTCGGTCCCAGGCATCTGTAGGTGACCACCATGTCTCGGTTATATCACAAACCTTTATCTTCTCAGTGTGTAATAGGTATACTAACTCATCGAATTTATGAATAAGGCTCCTTGCATTTAGGGACAGACATTTCAGTCTAAATTCGGGTTTGATTTTGTAAGATGCTTACTTAGTTTCCCTGATGTCTGGTTATCCTTAGACTCCTCCACTTCCCTCACTTCACCTAGTTTAAAAGATTTGCTGCATGGTGTTGTATTTCTTTAGCCAATATTCTACTTCCATATTTATTTAAATGCAACCCATCATTTCCAAACAGTTTAGGGTCCCCAAAAGTGTCCTAATGCTGAATGAAAGGAAAATCTTCTCTGTAGCACCATCTCCTCAACCATCCATTTTACAGTCTTATGTCACAAGCCCTTTCTGCCCCTGCCCTAGGGACAGGAAGAACCCATACCTCTCAACTGTCCCTGATTCTGCTTCAAAATTTTACTGTGTCCCTCCTAAAAATTGTGTTTCCCGTGACCAAACAGTGGGGGTTGTAAGCACAAAATAATGTCAAACATTAAAGTTACAAACTTGTTCTTCCTTAGAAAATGCATTTTACACTAAGCCCTTTATTCTACCAGCTTTCTGAGTGGATAACACCAATTTTTAAAATGTGTCCCTGATTTTTTTAAGCCTTGTCCCTGATTTACGAGACAGGAGGTTGAGAGGTGTGGAAGAACCTCAGATATCAGACAAGACATCCTTTTTCCATGAGGGTCTCACCAACAGCTTCAAACTACCTTTGTATGTCTAACATAGGTCGTTTAACCACATCATTTACTCTCATATGTACTATGGTGATTGGTTTGCAAGTATTATCTAATAGCCCTGGTAATATCTTTTTGACAACTCCCATACCTGCACCAGACAAAGTGCTGACAGTTGTGTGTTCATTGCTGCCCTTACAGAGAACCCTGTCAGTATTTCTAATGATGGAATCCCCAATAACCAGAAGTTCTTTTTCTCTCTGCTCCCCTGATGTTTCTTGTTCCTTACACACTTCATTTTGTGTATCTATCAGTATACTCTGAGCTTTATGCATATAGGTGTTATCTTCCTCCTCCTGCTCTTCTCTAAGTAGTGCATATTTATTTTGTGTATTTATCAGTGTTCTGCCACCAATATTTTGTCTTCCTTTTTTGCCTCCCTTTTGTACCATACACCAATTCTCCACTTTCTTTTTATTTTGTTGTTCTTTCTTTTCCATAGATGTACATTCCCCCACCTCATATGTACAATTTTCTTTCCATGTATCCTCAATAAGACTTTCACTTTCTGCCAAGGCTGTGTCAATAAAGTTCTCCAACTTATCTCTATCTGAAGCTGAATTCTATTTTGGAGTGAATCAATTTCAAATCTCAGAATCTCAATTAGCGTACACTTATCACAAATGAATTGATCCACCTGTGTTCCTATTTCATACATTTTACATTCTGTACACGGCTTCATGCTATTACACCCCATCCCCAAAGACTCAGTATGCAATTCCATATTACTAACTTGTTAGATGCCTTAACACTTAGTTATTACCCTTTTACCTGACTTTTTGTGCTGGGGTGTATATTTCCCCACCTCCCTTCCTCACCTGACACCGTCAGGCGTACGTAGCCTCTGCCCACATCGCCTCGCCTCCGCTGCCGACTCTGCTCGCTGAAGCAGAGCCCTTTGTAGCACCGACTCGTGATGTTGCACTAGTTGCTATGGCAACCGTCTTCCAGCGCGAACTAGGCAGGTCAGACTATGGGGCTAACCTGCCCTGAAAAGATCAGGTTAAACCCCACTTGGCAGCTTCAAAAATGCTTCTCCAAAACACCTTATGGTGTCAGTCTTTCAGTTACAGTCCCCTTGTTGAGGGCGCATAGTGCCACACTTGCAGCCAACCACATAGTGCATGTGTGTAAAATGTGCCATAGTGGGCAATGGCGCAGCATTGGGAGATGGGTGATACGTGGACAATGCCAAATAAGCAGCCAACTGCACGTCCTCAGATATGCACAATTGAGGGCAAAGGCGCAGCACAGGGAGACGCAAAATACTCAGCAGGTAACATCGGACATGCTCCACTGTGAATGTCAACTATGGTACTGCGCATCGCGCTTTCGCAGGAATTGTGCCATGTGGCGATGGCTCGGCGCATTTCAGATGCGTAGCCCAAACTGAGATGACCTGGAGCAAATTTGCAATATTCAGTCAGGATTTGCTAATGAATGACATCTTTATTTATGAAGTGCCTTGCTGGAACCAAATGAGCCGGGCATCTGTTGCAGATGTCCCGAGGGGGTCTAGACTTGGGGCAGTCCATCGTAGCACTGTGAGTATGCATGTGTCACTCCCTGTGGGGACGGTGTGTGCCTGCCACAGGTGTGCCTGGTATGCCACACAGGGGCCAGAACCATGTCCAGAGTGCACTGTGCAGGTCTGCTGGCAGTGCACAGCCATATTGTGGGCCCACATGCTGCCCTGTGTGCCATTGGGCGTGACCAGTGGCATGCAGCAGGACCCAGGGTGGGGTGGCCTGACAGCACAGGTCGCAGGTGGCTATACATGCCCACGGGAGCCTCCATGTCATGTGTGGTGGCACATAGCCATCCACAGTGGGCCCATGCAACATCCAGCTGCAGTGGTCCAGTGCTCCACAGTAGGGTGGCAGTGTCCATAGCAAGGCCAATGGGGCATTGGCCAGGCCGCAGCCTGTCCATTGTGGCACTGTGCCACATGCTGCCATGAGTGTGCACCCCTGCACACATGCATGTCTCACACCACCAGTGCGTTTGCACTGCACAGGCCACAATGGCAGTCCAGGCCTGTGTGGCAGCACAGGCACACCTGTGGTTCACCTGTGCACACACCCCAATGTCTAGCTGTCCACCTGCATTACAGTCATGTGTCACTCACCATGTGTTTCTTCCGCCTTTCAGCTCAGTCACACCTCCGGGGTGCATCGCTGGCTGGTGCATGTGCCATGGCACCAGTAGAAGACTATGCCATGACTTCATCCTCCAGAACCATGGCCAGTGCTGAGGACCATGGTGCAGCACGTATGCTGGTGCACCTACTGGGGTTGGCAGACGAAGACCCCTTGTCTGTTCTTCTTCTGGAGGAGGAGGACATCACCATGCTTGCACTGGCCATGGAGGAGGATGATGACATAGCTGATGATGCCACACAACTAGAGGGAGACACTGGCAGCACCCACCCACTGGCTCAGTACACACATGGGCAGCTACAGGCAGCATGGGTGGTCCTGTGCAAACACACGCGCCTCCCCAGTGCACTCCCCTCCTCTGCCAGCCAATGCATGGCTTGGGTGGACTGGGATGCAGTGCTGCTGTGGGGCCTGGGACTGCCGACACTGTCCAGCAGGGTGCTGTGATGCTGCAATGGCTGGAAGGGGGACACTGTCCAGCCCACCCCAGGGCCCACCGTGTATGCCTGTGCACAGTCTGTGCCTGAACAGCGGCCTCCTTTGTGGTGTTCCCAGATGAGGGACGTGGCACAGCAGGTTGGGACCCCCTGCCCGTCAGCCCCCAACACATCACCCACTGACAGGCTTGAAGAGCACACCTGCCTCCTGCGGGAAACAGTGGTGGGCCAGGAGGCACTCAGGGAGAAGCTCTGTGGACTACGGGTGCAGGTGGGGCACATGGATAAGCACGGTGCCATGAGACATGCGCAGATGCTTGGTGAGTTATGCCAATTGCGGGTAGCCATGAGTGCTGTGCTGGACGGGATTGCACAGGCCATTGTGGTGGGCTTTACATCCCTGCTGTCTTGTGGTTGCAGAGGTTCCCATCACATCACACACAGTACTACAAGCATCCCCAGGGCACGGCATCAGGTGACCCTATCGCTACTGACGCCGACCCAGCCGACATCATCCCTGACATCCCTGGAGCCAGTCTGGTGTTCGGGAGGGCTACACCCATGAGCACCCGGTCACAGTCTCTGATGTCAACCCCTACCCACCCTCTGAGACTGGTGACCTGCCTGTGACGTCCTCCCAGCCAAGGTGTGGCCACAGTGGCCATACTGGCTCACACTGAGTTCTGCTGGGTGCAAGTGGCATGTCCCAGTACCCTGCTGCCATTGCTGACCACACACAGCCTTGTGCTGTGGCACACGTGCACCCTGGTGTCACACCTGCCTGTGCTGTCTGTGTGTTATACTGGGCATATGTGGGGGCAGTGGTGTTGTGCTGTGTGGCATGGGGTGATGAGTGCAGCACTGTCTGCCATGCATGTGTGTTGGCAGATACCCTATGATCTATGCCAGTCTCCGCAGTGATACTGTGTCCCCCCCTTTCCTTGGTGGCACTGTAGTGGATGCCTGTGCATAGTTGTGTGTGCTCTGCAGTGCACTCTGCAGCTGCTGTGCAATGTCTGCGTGTGTGTGAGTGTGTGTGAGTGTGTGTGAGTGTGTGTGACTTGCTGCCCAGTTGGGTCCTCCTGGGTTTCTCACCTCTGGTTTCCAAAACACTCCTCCACAATGGTGTCCCTGTGCCACCGAGCCCTTTGGAAATGCTGCTCCACAATGGTGTTCCTGTGCCACCGAGCCCTTGCAGCCAATCGGGGGTCCCTCCTCTCTCAGGGTTGGCTGCCCACCCCCACCCTGAGGCTCATCCTCATCTGTATTGTTGCCCTCCTGTGCACGGACAGGTATTCCACGGTCAGTGTCCATGTTGTGTAGCATACAACAGGCCAGGAATATGCCACAGGCTTTTTCAGGGCTGTATTGTAGGGCACCACCGGACCTGTCAAGGCATCTGAAACTCATTTTAAGCATGTCTAACACACGATCAATGATATTGCATGTTGCAGTGTGTGCCTTATTATAGCATTCCTCGGCCTCTCTGCTGGGCTGTCGTATGAGGGTGAGCAGTCATAATCAGAGGGGGGGTACACACTGTCACCTGGGGGGGGCAGAGGCATGTTAGTTTTACTCAGGCGTGTGCATGGCCTATACCAGCTGCCACCCCCTCTTGCCTGTCAATGCTGTCACTGCCTGTCCACCTGGTTGCCATTCCCACCTCCCCACATGCGCAGTCCCTGTACCACCACTGCGGGACCCACAT
Source organism: Neoceratodus forsteri (assembly GCA_016271365.2). Taxonomy (NCBI): domain Eukaryota; kingdom Metazoa; phylum Chordata; order Ceratodontiformes; family Ceratodontidae; genus Neoceratodus; species Neoceratodus forsteri. The sequence goes on along the minus strand of CM057450.1, from coordinate 470,825,503 downwards.
TTCTGTCCAGCTTGTGGCCTGGCCAGGCACGGCCAGGCCAACCTCTCCCCTGGCCAGGCATGGCCAGACCAACCTGTCCCCAGGCCTGAGGGCCCCATCCCTGCCTTTGTGTGCACCATGCCACTGTCCTGTTCAGCCATTGTGCTCATCCTACTCCTGGACTGTGGTGGTGGTTGGGGGTATCTGTTGCTTCTCGCACTGCCACATGTGTTTGATGTGCTGCACCCCTGCCCTGCTCGTCCTGTGGCCTTTCATGCTACTGCCTCTGTATCTGTGTGTCCCAGTCCAGCAGGACCCCTGGTTACATGGTTTATCATGGCTGTTTGCCTTTGCACTGTCCCTGTCACTCTTCACCTACCCCCGTACTACCACCAGCTGTGCGCTGTACCACACAGTACATGGTGTGGGCATGGGTCATGTCCAACTCGCCCACTAGGTGGCCTCGGGATGTCCCCACCATTGAACCTGTGGCACAAGGCTGACTGATGCCTGATGAAGGCATCATGTGTACTCCCAGGGTGCATGGCGCAGACATTGGTTATGTGCCCTGTGGCATTGCACCCCACCTGGCAGTTGATGGAATGGTAGCCCTTCCGGTTGACATATGCCACACCATCTAGGCCAGGTGGTACCCTGATAGCCACATGAGTGCAGTCAATGGCCCCTATGACGCCTGGAATGCATGCCACCCTGTGGAACTGCTGCATGGCTTCTGTATGCTCTGTCTGTGTGCTGGGGAATTGGATGAACTCCAAAGCATGTGGCAGCAAAGCACTGAGGAACTGTGTGAGGAGACGGGATGTGGCAGACTGTGTAATACCGGTGGTGTCACCCACTGGTATCTGGACCATGCCCGTGGCAAACAGGCACATTGCTGCTGTCACCTTTGTCTCCACCGACATGGCATGGCTCCTTCTGTTGGGTGCCTGCAGGTCATCATGGCATGGCTCAGAGTTGTCTCAGAATATCCCTGTTGAGTCGGTACTGGCCCACAATCTGTCAGTCAGCTGTTCGTAGGTGACATGGCATGGTACCATATCTGTTTGGCATATCGCCTACAGGCCCTTCCATGGCCACGTTGCTGTTGCATCCATCTGCTCACACCCCTCATTACCTCCACCATGAGGAAAGCTGCCCCATCCATTCCTCTGCTATGGCTGCTCTGCTGGCTGCCTGAGGATGGCTTGCACTTAGGCCAACTCCTTTCAAGCCTATCTTTTGGGGGTGCATCTTGGGAGATGTGTAACAGATGCGCCACCCATTTGGGCTGAATATAGAGATGTGCGGCATATTCATGGGCACACCCCCTCGAGATGTGCCACATACATTAATGCTGCACTTGGGGGCAGCTGGAGTTGCGCTACACATCTCCACCGTTTGAATATCACGTTGTGGCACATTTCTTGAGTTGCACCGGTGCATCTCTATTGTTACCTATAGTTGCATAAACAATAAAGTAATTCATAATACTTTGTAAGGGCAATGCTGATAATTGCATAAGGTGTAAACACTATGGGAATGAGTGTTTTGGTATACCCAGTGCAGGTTAATGGGAACACTTTTTTTCCTGATTGCACAGTCTCCCTGTAAAACACAGTAATCTCTGTAGATCTGGAAGGCAAACCTTTTTTTTTTTTTTTTTGTTTAGTAGAAATGCTCTTCAGGTAAGTATATATTCAACTTTTGCAGCATGAGCAACACCCCTTTTTTATCATCATGCAAATAACTGTTTTGCACTCTCGGGCTTGGTTTACAGATGGGCTTATATACTGTACACATTATCATATGGTGTATGTGTACGTAGTGTTGTACGCTCTCTGTTGGAGGGTGACCATGCATAGTTAAGCTGTTCAAAGGGGTGATATAAACTCAGTCATTTTTTTTTTTAATTAAAGTGCACATCTTTCTAAATGGCAATAACTGTCTTGGTGGTTCAGTTTCCTGTAAAATGGTATCAAATGCCTTTTATTACAAATCTTCCATTGTCATTGCTTATTTAGCATATACTGGTTATGCCTGGAAATAAGCAATTCTTTTTCTAGTGCATTTAATAACAAGCATTTGTCAATGCCAAATGTTTCGCTTGCAGGTATTTGCATTGGTGTTTGGCATTTATGCAGGCCCCCTCAGTTGTATCCATGTCCCTTCAGCATCCAAATCCCAACAGAGTACCTCTCTGCAACTCCTCTTGCATTGGATCAACATTTCACCCTCATGCTTCTTAAATGTCTGTCTTGGGAACACTAACACCCTGGGTGTGCTCAAGGGTATGAGCCTGCGTGGTAACTGCGCAACCCGTGCTCGTAACATGGTCGTTCAGTGGAATTATTTCACCAGGTTTTTAACATGGGCATTTTGTCACCTCTGGTCATGAACAGTGTCACTATGATTTTCTTACTGTGTACCGAACACTGATTTCCCACAGCAATCCCGCTATTCTGCGCAGAAAGTGTGAAAACACATTTCAGCCAGGATGTGCAAAATGACAATTGTACTGTTCATAAGGAGGTGTTGGAAAATGCAAATGTTGAAAATCTGGAGTGAAAATATGAAGTTGTGAAGTTGCAAGTGCGCGTGAAAACGGCACAAGGCACGCTTGTAAAACAGTCATGTTTTGGAATTTTGCACTGAATTTTCAACATAGGCATTTTAGGATGTCTGCTCATGAACAGTGTCACTGTGGTTTCTTCTCTGTGCGAACATGATTCCCCACAGCGTGCACATGACAAGCGGAAGCAAAACACATTTCGGCCAGGATATGAAAAATGACAGCTGTACTGGTCATAAAGAGATGTGGGAAAATGGCAATGTTGAAAATCTGGAGTGGAAATATTAGAAATTCACAAAGTTATGAGTGTGCGTAGAAACTGAGCAATGTACGTTCGAAACACAGCCATTTTATGGACGTCTGCCACCAAATTTTTAACATAGGCATTTGAGGAGCTCTGCTCATGAACAGTATCACTGTGATTGTCTTACTCTGTAGCAAACACTGATTTCCAACAGCGATCATGCTATTTTGCGCCGGAAGCGCAAAAACACATTTCGGGCAGTATGTGAAAAATGACAGCTGCAATGTTCGTAAGAAGGTGTGGAAATATGCCTATGTTGAAAATCTGGAGTGAAAATATTACAAATTCGCGAACTTACAAGTTTGCGTGGAAACTGCGCAATGCACGCTCATGAAACAGTGATTTTTTTTTTTAATTTTTTGACCAAATTTGCAACATAGCCTTTTTGAGAGCCCACCTCATGAACTCCAACACTGTCATTTTGTTAATCAGTCCCAAAAGGTGATTCCGCGCAGTGACTGCGAAATCACCTTTCAGGACTAAATAACGCCATAACAGTGACTGAATTCATGAAGAGGGCTCTCAAAAAGGCTATGTTGCAAATTTGGTGAAAAAAAATCCAACAATAACCCCATGTTGACAATTTGGTGCCAAAATTCCCAAAAATGGCTGAGATGTGCACCAAAGTTGAGAAAACCCTATTTATGCCATTATACAGCTTACCGGCATTTCTTCAGTTCGCAGTCTGTTTTGAAGAGTGCAGACGTGTTCCTGGTTCACCAAAGATCATCGCGCCGGGCTCCGAGAGCAAGTAAGGGGCATGGGAGGGGTGCACAGAGGGGTGAGCACGGGTTGGTGGGAGGTGCCAAGGACTCACCAAGGACCATTTTCTTATTTTACAGGATTGGGGGAATGAGGCTTTTGATATGCTGGGGTGGGCTCCCAGCATGCCACCTAGGTGAGGGTGTGGGGGCGTGTGTGTGTGTGTGTGTGTGTGTGTGTGTGTGTGTGGGTGGGAGCACAGAGTGTGGGCGGGGCGAGGGACAAAAAGCGGACACTGCTGGCCTGCGGTGGACTCCTAGATGCTACCTACGTGTTTAGGGGGGGGCTAGAGCACAGTGCGGACTGGGCACCCCCCCGGCCTCACAGTGTGTGTGGGTGGGAGCATGAGCACACTGGGGTGGGCTCCCAGTGTGCAATTGGTTGGTTGGTTGTGTTTTTTTTTTTTTTTGTTTTGTTTTGTTTTTGGGGTGGGGGCTGCAGCTGATGGGGATTGGGCACCCCGTCAGCCATACAGTGTGCTGAGGGGTGCATGAGCCAAGAGGGATTGGGTACCCCCCTCTGCACACAAGGTGGGGGCCGGGGAGAACAGGGAGGGGGAGGACATTAGCAGAGGGAGGAAGCGGGAGGGCTTTGAAGCCGAGCTGTGCATAACAGCAGTTCAGCTGACATGTATGCCAATTGCATACACGCCACCACCGTTGATTGCAGTGGACCTTTTGTTAGAAATGAAGAACAACACAGCTGAACTGCTGTCATGCATAGCTCGGCATGTATTGGTCCCTTACACTGAGCACTGCATTGGGAAGGAGGGTCACACACCTCCTAAAGGCACACTGTTGCAAGACGTTCCTTGTGCATGCGCGCAAGCGAACGTAAAAACTAAATAAAATGCTTGCTTCCCAAATTCTGCATAATGGGACTGCAAAGGATGGGGTAATCATTGCAGCACCATTAAAAATAAATAAATGAACCTCAACACCAAATGTATTGTTTATTTCACAAGAAAAGCTACCCATCTATTACTTTAATTTGAGAGGTCTTTGTTAAAGACTTCTACAACATGAAGAATGTTGGCTTCATTTCTCAGATGATAAATGTTTAATTTTCCTTTGTTCTGTTCCTGCAATAACACACGTGCTAGCTGGATTTAGTTGACTAGAGGAAATGTACTTTATAATGCATGGTCAACAAGAATTAAAAGGGGACTGTGCAGTGGTAGCATTACACTGCGTCAGCAGGGGCAGGATTAAGTAAATGAAGGGATTGATTGTCCATTGTGTATAGCGACAAACTGAGTGAAGGCGATGTCGGAAAGTTTAAGATGGCACTTGATGCATTCTGATTGACTAAACTTGCTTAGTGACTGTTCTGCCATAATTTCTTACAACTGCATATCTATATTTAACAAAAAAAAAAAAACTATGCAATGGGCTGACTCAAAATATGCAATTTTATCCCCAAGTATGGGGGCAGGACCATAACACAAGTGGCAGAGCCACAAGTGAGGTATGAAAGGCATGCCCACTCACAAGTGGTGATAAATTTTCGATTTTGAGTGAGGCTGTTGTACATACACTTATATAAATACATGCCCGACTATATTGCTTTCTATTGTGTTGTATTGGCACCATCTACTGTTACATCATTATACTACATTTCCCTTCTTTTTCTTTTTTTTTTTTTTGTTTTGTTCAGTTCTTTTATCAAAATCAAAAGATATAGGAAAAGAAAAATGACCATTGGAGCCAGAGGTTACTAGCACGTAGCCCCGTTGGGACCTGATCTTTATCACCAGTCCATACTGCATCTTCTTGTTCTTGGCCTACATATAATCTTGGTATTTTCTCAGAATTTTGATTTCTCTGCCAGATCTTCTTGTTCTGGGTATCTTTTCTGGTGTCTGCACCGGCCGTGTATTTTCCTTGTAACTATCTGGTAGCTTGGAAGGTGCTGCCTCATTAGGTTGATCCACACTCTCCAAATGTTTCTCTGATATTGTAGGACTTGACTCTTCAAAGTAATTTGGGATCACAGCAGGGAAGTTTTCTCCTGTGTCTTCATTAGATGTTTCCTGTTTCTTCGGTATGTTTTTCCATCAGGTGTTTGAACTGTAATATGATCTAGGGGAATCGTGCTTGGCGATCACAACTGCAGGTTGCTACTTCTCTGCACGTCTGATTCTTATTTGATCTCCTTTTTGAATAACTGGCAACTCCTGTGCATAACGATCATGGTAGTACTTCTGGGTAACTTGTCTCGATTTCAGCTCATCTCTCACCTCAATCTTATGCTTGGGTTTTAAAAGCAATGTTGATGCTGGCAACTTGGATTTTAACCTGTGTCCCATAAGCAACTGTGCATGAGAAAATCCAATTTCTTCCATAGGTGTGTTCCTGTTTAATAGTACAAGATGGGGGTCTCCACCACTCTCCAGTGCCTTTTTCAGTAAGTTTTTTTTTTTACTGTTTTCACATTCCTTTCTGCTTGTCCGTTGGACTGTGGGAATCCTGGACTAGATGTGGAGTGTTTAAATTCCCAGCTATCCGCAAACATTCTGAACTCTGAACTAGAAAGCTGTGGACCATTATCTGACATTACCACGTCTGGTATGCCATGTCTGGCAAACAGTGACTTCATGGCTGTAATAACTGTCTTGCTTGTAGACTCAATTTGTTTTGTTGTTTCTGGGTATTTGGATTAATAGTCCACAAAGAGAAGCTATTTGGTTCCATTGAACTGAAAGATATCCGCTCCTATTTTAACCCAAGGTCTGTCTGGTCTGTCATGAGACAACAGAGGCTCTTTAGGATTATTGTTTCTATTTACATTGCAAACAGAACATTGTGAAACTGTTTCTTCAGTCTGTTTGGACATACCAGGCCAGTACAGTACATCTCATGCTTTCTGTTTACACTTTACAATGCCAAGGAGGGCTTCATGTATTTTCTGGAGCATCTGTTTCCTCATTTGTTGTGGAACTATCAGTTTTGCTCCTTTGAACAGTAGCTTGTCAAAGTATGGGATTTCCTCAAATAAAGTCCAATCGTTTCTGATTTCTAGTGGCACTTTGTCCCTTTCTGTGGGCCATCCATTTAGCACAACTGCTCTGAGCTGCTGTAGTGTGGTACACGAGGTCCCTGCACCCTTATTGGTACCCCTAGAGGCACACCGCAGATGGCTAGCATTTAGGTAATGTTATACTAACATATAGGGCTAAGGGCATCTACCATATAAGAGTAGATGTCAGGATATGTATGCATATTATTGCTATACACTTTACTTTCTAAATACACACATGTATTTTTTGCTTACAAGATGTTAGGACACCTGTGTCCTTGTAATGATTATGATACGAGTTGTTATTGCCATCTTCTGATTTGCATTATTACACAGCTATGTACAACTGTACTTCTTTGTCTTTACAAAGTGATGACTACTATAAAATTATATAATGTTATCTTGGACTAAGGAGCCACCTCTAATTTAGCCAATAGGGCTCATCTCTGTAACTAGAAATGTTTCTGTCTTACAGTAACAATGGTAATTATCATAGGTATATAATGTAAGACATTATGTCTTCTACCTCGGAGACCCCAAGAGACACGGAGAATCCTTGAGGTATAGGGAATGCTTAGCATTGGCTCCCAGTTCCTATTGGTAAGGATTGCTTAGGGCAACTGTGATTTTCCTTTTGGTAGTAATAAACCAGCTTTATTACTCTTATGCAACATGTCTGATTTCTTGCATGCCCATTGTTGCCAAGAACCTGAAAGTGAGGTTTAGACCTCCTGAAAATTGGCGACCACGTGCAGGCAATATAAGGAGTTTGCAAAGTTTCACTTGTTGCTTACAGCTTTTCTCTTCCCAACAGGGACTGTAGGTGTGCATTCCTGCATCACCTCTCCCGTTTTTATGACCACTTTGTAATAACTTGCAAAGTCTGGCTGCCTTCTGGGTGTGGTCGATGCTGACTCAACCCACCCCACGTCAGTTTTGAATTGCAGGCTTAAAAGTGCACGGTAGCCCGATTGTGGATAAGTGCACCTGCTGTGGATCGATAAATAGCAAGGCACCCTTTTCACAGTTAGATTTTTCGTTCCCTCCCACACAATGGCCACCATATCAAATATCTGCGCAGAACTGAGATCCTATGTCTCAAACTTCCTTGCCTCCCATGGAGGATGGGCTGACTTTGCACGGGATGCAAGTCAATCCATAAACCCTGTACTGGGGATTTTAACTCAGTACACAGAGATGAGACAAACAGCCAGAAAGTGAGTAGCTAAAGGGCTCTTGGTCACAGCTCTCTACGCTGCTCTGGAAGCCTCCGAAGCAAGGTTTTGAACCCTTGAACTGCACATCTCATCTCTTAAGCAGGAGATGAGGTTGCAGGAAACTGAATGTGTGAGACGAGAACAGGATTTGGAGTCAGAACTCCAGACTCTGAGAAATGAAAAGGATTCCCTTTTGCATCATTCTGCACAGGCAGGCGAGCAGGAACTTTGTATGTTGGAGCAGGAGTGTGAAAGTGTGAGACAGGACAGGGGGTAGGCTTTGCAAATGAATGACTTGTTAAGTAGAATGAATGAGCAATTGAATGAGGAGTTGGGAGAGATACAGGACGAGAGAAACCAGGTACGTAATTACTTAGAAATGGCTGCTAGGGACAATCGCAAATTGAGCGCCGCGTATAGAGTGTTACAAAAACAGATGCAGGATGAGGTGGATGTGAATGTTGCAAATGTGAATCCAAGATGGCAAAATTGCACCATCAGCGAGAGGTGTTGGCTGGACATGTCAAAGCTATGGTAGGCGTAGCCCCTGCATTGACAACCTCATCTGAGGGGAGGTATCAGATAACAATCTCTCACAGTACAATGCCCAGTCATACCCCTTCTATGGTCCAAATACCCCATGCCACCATCCACAACATGGCGGACACCCGTCACATGCCACTCATGTCATACGTCATCGATGTCATGACTCACATCATGGGCAACGCCAACATGGTGACTCCCATGATTGGGGGGGAGCAGGCCCAGGCCTAGGCCTAGTCCCGACGGCACCACCGGTAGCCGTTATTAATGTGGAAGACAGGCAGGAGATGGAGACGATGATCGAAACTGCAATAAGCACATGCCCATCTCTGAGAGAAAAAAACAGGTTCTTAAGACCCAAATTAGACAGCTTCTACACGAGGTTGGGGCACAGGATGACATGATTCAGTCAGTGGCAACAGCTGCAGCCCAGGCAGTCCTGGATGGCGCCCGAAGCAACCTACCTTCACCTGATTGGCCCAATAATCCCCTACAAATGGCCTATTCTGTTCAGCAAATATCTGACAGCATTGGTCGGATGAGCCCGTCTGATAAACTCAGTTGCCACTTGGAAAAGGTGCGTGCTAAATGTGAAATGCTTAGTCTTGCTGCAGACTACCAGGTCCAGATCTTACGCCAGACCATTGATCCTGGACTGTGGGCAAAACTCCCCGATACCATCCATCAGGACTGATACACCACCTTTGAAGAAATAGCAGCTGAGCTCATTTCGCATACCCTGTAAAACAGAATGCGAAAAAAGTCCAGTGATTTTCCATCAGAGGCTCTGGATGGCCTACCGAGCAGGGAAGCATCTTGCACAAGAAGCTGCAGATGTGGACCTTATTGGATATAAGACCCTGTTCCTTAGGAACATGATCCCTGCAGTAAGAGAAAAGGTAGAGCTAACCACCTATCTCACCACAGAGAGGTTTGCCGACATTCTTCGGAAAACCGAGAGTTTATGAACTCTACATCTGTGATCTGGGCTCTGGTTCCAAGAAAGTATCTGCCGTGGAGACTACTCTTGAGGCCACGGTGCACTACACAGTGGAAGGGCTGGCCCAAGAGAAACAGCCCCCCCCACCGCAGACAACCAACACCCCTAGCAGGAGCAACAGCAGCAACAACAACAACAACCACCACCCTGGGGTGGGAACCAGAACTACCACAAAAATAAGAAACACCATAAGAATAAGGGTAAATGAAAAAGATCAGGCCCTTCATATAGGGAAATAGCTGATGAGAACCGGAAGTTCCGGGAACTTCTTGGGCAAGTGCATTCCGTAACGGATGCCGTTCCCGTACAGGCCCTTGCAGCCATACAACTGGGAGAGCAGGCCTCCACAAGCTGTGGGGACACTGGAAGTATAGGCCCTCAAGTCCATGCAGGCCTACACCCAGAAGCAGTACCCTGTATAGCATCAGTGCAGCATGGTGAAGTGGTTCACAGGAACCAGGACCAGACTCTCTTACAAGAGTTCCCCCATGCTCCTACTGGTACAGATTGACAATTACAGGCCCCAGTCCATATTGTAAACAAGCTGGTCTTGGATACAAATGGAACGCCCTGCACCGAGGCCGAGGGCCGCCTACTAACAGTGCTATTGGATACAGGCGTGGCCATGTCTGTATTACATGATGACCACCCGGACACATCCCCTTGGTCCACCAGATGGAGGACCAATATGTCTGAAGTAGACGGAACTAGGTTGCCTGTATACCGTTCCATACCACTACCTGTGACACTGGGACACCTGAAGGCCTATCATACCGTTCAGCTGATAGTACTGTATGACCACCCTAGTATAATCATAATTGACTTCCTGGCACCACACGGCTGTGTGGTAGACCTAGTCAATATGTTATTGATACAGATTCAGGGACAATATCGCACCATCATGATCCCTGACTCGCATGTGGTTGCAACAATCTCTGCAAACAACAAAGAGTATGACGTCATAGATTTGTTCAAGAGCCGCAAGCTTTTTCCAAAGCTTCTCCCCATTCTGCAAAGGCATCTGGAGGCATTTGCCACCAACAAGCTTCACTGCGGCAGGATGCACACTGTCATTGAAGTGACAGGCCCAGCACACGAGAGGCAATGGCAATACCCCTTTCCACCTGAGACCTTGCCTTCTCTTAGGGGAAAAATAAAATCACTCCTCAAGCAAGGTGTAATTAGGACACGTGTTTCCACTGCAAATTCCCCAGTGTGGCCTGTGAAAAAACCCACAGGTGCCTGGAGACTTACTATTGACTACAGCAGACTAAACCAGGTCACCCCCAGTTGTGCCCCAACTGTGGCATCGGCACCAGACATGCTAAGACGACTTACCCCTGACCAACAATGGTTTAGTGCCCTGGACATCTCCAGTGGTTTCTGGTCATTGCCATTGGCCCCCCAAGAGTCAATCTAAGTTTGCCTTCACCTTTGAGGGCAGACAGTACACGTGGACCTGCTTACCACAGGGATTCCACAACAGCCCTTCTCTGTTTCATTTACAGATAAGGGATGCCCTTGAGGGTTTCTGTACTCCCCAATGTCTCTTGCAGTATGTGGATGGCCTGTTGCTGGCCACAGCCACATAGGAACAACACCTGGATCTCTTGGATGAACTATTGACCCTCATCCAGAGGGCAGGCCTCAAATGTAACCCTGCAAAAGCACAACTATGTCAGAAAGAAGTACTCTTTCTGGGTCTGAGGATAACAGACCAAGGCTGAAGTCCTACCTAGAAGAAGATACAAGGATTGCAAGATTTGCCACTGTCCACCAGCGTGGCCACTCTTAGAAGGTTTCTAGGTATGGTGAATTATTCCAGGGATTTTATTTGTGATTTTGCTAAGAAGGCTTCTCCTCTGTATGAGCTACTGAAAAAGGACATTTCCTGGAATTGGGGCCCCATTCACACCCAAGCTGTGACATCACTGAAGCAGACCTTCGCCTCAGCCCCAGCTCTGGTCAACCCCAGTCCAGCCCTGCCATTCCATCTGGAATGTGCTACTTCTGACATTGCTATGTCTGCAGTGTTGGCCCAGAAGGTCCATGGCACCCTGAGACCCATTGCATATGCATCACAGTTCTTGACCCCAGTGGAACAGAAGTACAGCCTTTGTGAAAGGAACCTTCTGGCTACCTACTGGGCTGTCAAGCACTTTCTGTATATCATTGGGTACTCTCCCCTGATCCTTAACACGAACCACACCCCAACTACCTTTTTGCTTTGAGATAGAATAAGGGATGGGTCGGTCTCCAACATCAGACTGACATATTGGTCTGTCCTTCTCCAAGACAGAGACATTAAAGTCCACCCAACCAAAATGCCATCCATGTTGGCACATGGTCTCCTTTTCCAAGGAGAACCCCATGACTGTACACTGCAGCCACCTGATCTCCCAGATCCAGGTCCTTTCCTCCCTGCTACACCACAACTACTTGAGAACACTCATTGTGTCATATCTTTACAGACGGCTCAGCTTCCTACTACCAGGGAGAACAGATTGCAGGGATGGGCATATTAGTCATTTACATATATGGTAACACTGTGAAAATTTCCAAGCGTTGCAGTGTGGCATCATCACAGTATGCTGAGATGGCAGCAGTGGCCTGTGCCCTCAAGTTCATCCAGCATGGAACCGAGGATACCATCATTTATACAGACTAATTGGGTTTTTTGTTCCCTTACAGAATTTCTTTCTTTCTGGCTGAAGAACTTGTTTACCTCCTCTGATGGCAGCACAGTGAAACACAAGGAACTGGTAATATACATTAATTCACTGGCACAAAAGTTTGCACACAAACTCTGTGTACACAAGGTTAAAGCTCATTCCACACACTGGCCCAGATATTCAAACTGCGCCATTCTGTGGTGCAAGCCTTTACGCCGCTCAAAAAAGTTGCGCTGGGGTGTGGCCAGGGCGATATTCAGCGGAGTTGTGCTATTGAGCAACTTCTTTGAATATAACCTAACCACCACTAATACTGTAGTGCAGTGGAACTGCGCCACACAGCAAGTGGTTAGAGTGGAGCATTCAGATGCGGTGGCGCAAGTTCCATTGTGCCATCGCAACACCTGTAATAGTCAAAGGTGACATGTAAATGGGGCCATAATTTATGCAAGGTGCACGGGGGGGGGTCATTTGCATCTAATTACAGCCCCATTTGCATGCCATTAGCATGCAGGTGCGCTGATCCCCAACGACTTGTGCCTGGCGCCCTGCCAGGCAGCAGCCATTGGGGACCGACACCCCCTGCAGCCCGATCGTGGGCATAATAGTACTTCCCCCGACCCCCCCCCTGCAGCCCTATCGCAGGCATACTAGTAGTGTTCCCCACCCCCAATAGCCCGATCGTGGGCATAATATAAAAGGCCCCCCCTCAGCAGCCCGATTGCGGGCATAATATAAAAGCCCCCAGCAGCCCGATCGGGAATAATATAAAGGTCCCCAGCAGCCTGATCGTGGGCATAATATAACAAGCCCCCACCCCGAGTAGCCCGATTGCAGGCATAAATTTATTCTCCCTCTTTGGCCCGATCCGGGCATTAAGTTATCCCCTTGCCCGATTGCAGGCATTATGTCATTTCCCCCAAGTCCAAGATCCCTGGTGGTCAGTGGACGGAGAAGCCAGATCGGGGCATCCTTACCCCAAGTATGTCATCCCTGGTGATCTGGTGGCCCCACCCCACCCACTCATGGAGCCCCACCACCCCGCTCCCCCTGGTCAGCCAGCGGCGGCAGCACCACCCACCCGCCTGCCACCCGCCACCGCCGCGACTGACCGCTCGATGGGGCTGCATGCCCATTGGTTCAGGCATGAGCCAATGGGCGTGCAGATCCATACAAATAAGGCAGTCCAGATATGTGAATGAGCGTTCATTCACATATCTGGACTGCCTGTATAGTATGGGCTGCATGCCCATTGGCTCATGCTCTGAACAATGGGCGTGCAGCCTACCGGCTGTCGGTCGGCGGGCGTGGCGGGTGGGGTGCTGCCGCCACCGGCTGACCGAGGAGGGGCAATTGAGCTCCAAGGAAGGAGTGGTGGGGCCTGCTACCAGGATATTATGAAGTGAAGATGCGCCCGATCTGGCTCTCACTGGTCGCAGGGATCTTGAACTTGAGAGAGGACAACAATGCCGTGATTGGGCTAAGGAAAATAATATGCCAGTGATCGAGCTGAAAATAACTTAATGCCCGCGATCGGGCTGAAGAGAACAATGCCGATCTGGCTAAGGGAAGGAATAATTATGCCCGCGATGGGCTACTCGAGAATGAGGACCTGTTATATTATGCCCGTGATCAAGCTGCTGGGAGTGGGGGAAGGCTTTGTTATGCCCTCGTCGGGCTACTGGGGACACTACAGCCTGCGATCGGGGCATGGGGCGCCGCCAGATCGGCGGGAACAAGTGGAGGGCCACCCACAGGTGGCAGCTGCTGTGTTGCGCCCTGCAATGCGGCAGCTCACCTGTGGGTGGCCTACGACTCAATCCTTTTTTTTGCGTAAAGTTGTGCAGGCGCGGGTAGGAGTTGCACCTGCGCCAACTCTGCATGGCCCAGGCTGAATGTCGGGCTGTGCAGTTTAGCCATGGTCATGCCCCCCCCTGTGCCTGCATACATTGCGATGCCCGGTGCATGAGTTGTGCAGGAGCACTTTTCCCTTTTAAATATTGCACCGGGGCGCATCAGTGGGTTGTGCATGGTGCAACACTGTTGTGCCATGCGCAACCCTTTTGAATATCTGGGCCACTGTCCCCACTATGTCTTCAATGACACTGCTGACACCCTTGCAAAGGAAGGAGCCCGAGGGGGAGACACCTGGATGATGGACCATCCAGAGGCTAGAGCGGCCGTACATATTGCAGCGGTCAGGAAGAAATCTGAACCCTTTTCCCCCTTGGACCTGTCAGCAGCCCAGCATGCTGACTCTAAGCTCAAAGATGTTTTCAGATTCCTTGACAAGGGTACTGAGAAATCTCCCTACCCATAACCCCTACCGAAGGCATGAGGGTAAGTTGCATCTTTCCCCTGATGACAAGCTCATCTGGTATCAACCAGATGACACCCCCACCAAGTTGTGGGTGGTTTCTAGTCATCTTAGGCCTGAATTTCTACCAAGTGCACAACACCCAACCCTGGCCCACCCAGCAAGATTACCCCCTAAAAGCCTGGAGGGCGGCTGGCTCGCTACCCTAAATATGCAGCCTTCCCAAAAACACACACCCTCCAAGGCTGGATCGCTCAGCATGCCCCTGACATACTTGCACTCTCCGAGACCTGGCTCACAGACAAAATACACAATGATGCGGTCTCCCTCCCTAATTATGCTCTTTTCCGGGCAGATAGGCCCAGCAAGAGAGGCGGGGGCTGTGCAATTTATGTCAAATCCTCTCTCAATGCCACTGAAGTCCATACACCAGCATCAATGTCGGTGCCCAGGTACTCACAATAAAACTCTGCCTGGGTTCCAAAACCTCCCACATCGTCTCAGGCTACATCCCCCAGAAATCAAAACTTCGCATTCGACTCCATTCTCAAATCATCTCCCATCTGCCCAACACTAGCGAAGTCATCGTTATGGGGACTTCAATATAAACTGGTTATCCCTGGCCTCTTCCAGCTACAAAGATGCCGCTTGGGCCTTTGATCTCCACCCAACTAGTCGCCTCCCCACCAGAAGGGACTTCCAGATCCGGGGCCTCCACCCTCCTGGACCTCATCTTCACCAACCGGCCGAAATCTCTCCGAAGTACAGTACTCCTGATGCTATCAGCGACCACTCGCCAGTTACCTGCTGGTGGTGTGCAAGTTGCCCCAGCTCCCCTAAAATCTCCTGGCAACGTAGACTCAAACAGGGCAGTTTAAAGAACCTTAAAGCCCACCTAACCACCAGCAACTGGCTCCCATTTATACTGCCCAGTCAGTTGACTCCGCTCTGGATCACTTTATAACCACCTTCAACAAAGCCTGTGATTTGATCGCCCCCTTTTCTAAGCTAGTTGTGAAATCCAGATCCACCCCCTGGATCACACCCCCCCTACTAAGCCTGCTCCAGCATAGAGATAACCTCTGGCACAAAGCCATAGACTCCCAAAGCATCCAGGATAGACAACTCTACAGGGAGGCCCACAACAAATGCACATGGGCTTTGCGGCAGGCGAAAGCCCACTACTACCAACACACCCTAACCTCTACCTGGGGTGATGGGAAAAAATTTTGGGATAACATAAAGGAACTTAGTGGCAAACCCCGCTCCCCCATCCCCACGCAACTCACTATTAATGGCGAGGTCACCCAAGATCATACCACTATCGCCGAAGCCCTTAACTCGGCCTTCTCGGATCTATCCCACATCCCCCCTCATATCTCCCCCCCAACATGAGCCCTACCAATACCCCCCCTTCCGGCTCCGAGTCATCACCCTCCACGAGGCTAAACGCTATATTTCCAGGGCCATCTCTCATACACGCTACAGCAATGACTCCTTGATCTTAAACTCCTGAGGCTCTCCCTTGATGCCACTCTACCACACCTCACTAAAATTCTTAACCTCTCGCTCTGCCTAGGCCAGTTCCCTCTACCTGGAAGAGAGCCATAATCACGCCCATCCTGAAGGGTGGAGACTCCACCAACACCAGCAACTACAGACCCATCTCAATACTTCCACCTCTCTCAAAGCCCTTGAAAGAATAGTCTCTGACCAGTTAACGAACACCTATCCAAGCATAAGCTCCTTAGCCAGGAGCAGCATGGTTTCCGCTCAGGTCATAGTACCATCACCGCTCTCACTGAGCTCACCTCATTCCTACATGAAGCCCTCGACCATGGCTCAATTGCCGGGCCATATATGTGGACCTAACCAAGGCCTTGACACGGTCAGTCACGAGCTCCTGCTTCAAGTCCTCCCTAAACTAAATGTGGTCCGGAGACCTTGTCCTGGTTCAGGATTACCTCACAGGCCGCTCACAACAAGTCAGGATATGCTCCACCCTCTCCACCCCTAAAACAGTTGTCTCAGGGTCCCTCAGGGGTCAATCCTAGGCCCTGCTGTTCACCCTCTTCCTAAACTCCCTCCCCAAGGCTTGCAGTGGTCAGCTGCTCCTCTATGCTGATGATGCGGTTCTGTTCTGGAAACACCCCCACCCTACCGCCCTCCAGCAGGCCCTTCAAAGGCACTTCCGGGAACTTGAGACCTGGTTCTCTGAACACTGCCTAATCATCAACTATAATAAAACTAAATCCATGATTTTTGCCCACCGCCAAAATCCTCATAGTCAGTCTGCTCTCCTCATCAAGAACGCTCAAGGTGCCCCTCTCGAACAAGTATCCAATTTCAAATACCTAAGTGTCACCCTAGACACCACCCCTCTCGTACCAGAGGCACCCAAATTCTCTCCACCTCTATCAGCTCAAGGGTAGGCATCCTGTATCGGCTAGCACTGCCTACCCCTGCAGGCAATGCGGCTAGCAGTCACCTCCTCCATCCTCTCCCTGGTGGACTACGGGATCACTATATACGGCTCTGCTGAACCCACCTCCTGAACAGGATAAACATTCTCCTGAACAAAGCCTGCCGCCTAGTCACTGGTTGTGATCGGCTAACCCACACCTGTGATCTCCTCGTTATCTGGTTGGTTAAACTTCCAACAACGATTACAGTTCCACCTGCATCCTTGCAAAAAAATACACCTTCACCTAGCCCCGTCGGACTTTTCCCCTAATCAGTTCTGCACCCCTCACGTGCAATACAAGACTTACCGACAAGCTCCCCTTCCTTGTACCTCAATGTAGAACTTCCCTTGGACAAAGATCCTTCAGATACGGGCCCCTCTCTGGCTCAATCGTTACCACGCTCCCTCTCACAGACCCACAGCATCTTTCAACTTAAAACAGGCCTCAAAGCTCACCTCCTGAGAGAGCCATATGTGGCTCATGCTAACTCTGCTCACCCGGTTAATCTGCCCCCCCTACCTCGACTCAGGCCACACAAGGCCCCACGTATCTCACCATAATCCCCGCCTGGGTATCCCAAGATTGCTGCCTAACTTCCTCAACAGTCACTAAGTTTGACTGGACTGCTCCTTTGATTTTTTTTTATGTATATTCTGCCTGTTACATGTATGTTCTCTACTGTATTTGTCTACCCTCCACCCTTGTAACCGACGTGGAGCCTTTGCAAAAGAGTCTGTGACTCAAAGGGTTGTAATTCTGATTGTTTCCAAATAAACAAATAAACAAATAAACACCCCCACCGGTGGACACCAGGGAGTGGAAAACACACTCCAAAGGCTCAAGACCACCGCCTGGTGGCCTGGTGTCACCAAGGATGTCAAACAGTACATGGACAATTGCCTTGTTTGTGGGCAAAACAATGCCATCCCTACCAAGCGAAATGCCAAACTGCTACCACAAAGGCATTCTGGCCCTTGGCATGCCATACAGATTGATTTTATTGGTCCCTTGACCAATATTAGCAGAAACAAATATGCCCTTGTGGTAACCGATCTCTTCTCTAAGTGGGTTGAAGCTTTCCCCACTAAGACATGTACTGCTAAAATCCTGGTGGAACAGATTTCTCCAGGTGGGGCCTACCTCTCAAGGTAGACTCAGACAAAGGAACCAGTTTTACAAGGGAGTTGATGAAAGAAGCACTTGAACTCCTTGGAGTTCATCAGAAGTTCCACATACCTTACCACCCACAATTTTCAGGTCAAGTAGAGAGCCAACAGGTGGATTAAGCAAATGCTTTCCAAATTGATTGAGGACAATCCCAAGACTTGGGATTCCCTATTGCCATTACTCCTTATGGCAATCAGGAGTACACCCTCAGCCACCACCCATTTGACACCCTTTGAGGTGATGACTGGTAGACAAATGAGATTACCTGAACACCTGCTGTTTGACCTACACACCCCCACAGCAGACCGTGTGTCTGTAGATCAATATGTGGAAAAACTCAGACAAGACCTCATACATACTCATTTGTATGCTGCTAACTGCATGGGCAAGGCCCAGCAACAGTCCAAAATCCAGTTTGAAAATGCATACAAGAAGTGGATTGGCAAGTTGGGGATCAGGTAATGGTTCTCAGATTTGCACATCCCACACATTCCTTCTCCAGTAGGTGGAAAGGACCCTATCCCATTGTCAACAAGCTCAGTCCAGCAGTCTATCAGGGTAGACTCATGCAAAACAACAAACTGACTGACAAGTGATTATATGCAAACCAGCTAAAACTGTATAAAGGAGTATAATTACTTTTCTTCACCTCATTGGGCAGAACAGTACTAACTTACTAATGTTTGGTTTTCTTTTTCAGATACACTGACAAGATAGCTATCTTGTTCCATTTTATCCTCATCTCAGGAGTTATCCCCTGCATCCAAGACATGGTAAAGCACCTCCTTCCTCACCTTGATCCATCTGCAACTACCCCAGAGGGAGTCTCTATCAGTATACCCGACAATTTGATTACTGTCCAGGAAGGTTCAGATGCCTACCTCACTGCTTCGGTTGTTGCTCCTGATAAATCTACCCTACAAATTGAGTGGCAAACCATGTCGCAAGGACAAATTCTCCCTGTGGCCAAGCTCTCCAAGGGAACTTTCCATGGCTGACCCAATGCAAAGTTATCCCAAAATGGTTCTCTGTCCTTGCTCCAAACTGCTCTTAGACATTCTGGTTTATACAATATTACTGCCTTAATTGATCCCTCATATTGTAATTCCTTGTCTAAAGACTCTGTCAGGAAATTTTGTGCTGTACAGAACATGGCCTCAGTGCCACATATCTATCTGTTACCCCCTACTGACAAACAGCTCTTGGAATGTCCAAAACACACCCCTCACAGCCAATTCTCTGCCTGGTACACTTATCAATAACTTACAATTTATGCATATACCTGTTTTGTTTAACTTGACTTACTGGAACATGAAATAATTTGGTATGTGTCGTACTGCTAACACTTCATTGTTTTATAGTACTTTATTACTTGATAGCTTAGCAGGTTTTCAAATTCATATTCAAGACCCTATTGCCGAGGTACATTCAACCAAGCATAGAGGCAGTTTCAGGAGAAAACCTAATCCTGATGATCAAAGTCATAAACATAATAAATGTGACATTGACAGTTCTGATATCACTGGTGCCACAGGCACTGTTTCAGGTCTTTTTGGTACAGCCATGTCTATTTGGAATAAAGCCAACATTGCTGCTATCAAATCACATTCACAAAATTTCCAAACTGGTTTGGTAAATGATATTATACCCCCATTATTGCATGGTATGGATGGCCTTAGGAAGAAAGTTGTACTGTATACAACATGCATGACATTTCTAAGGCATTTACATATTCTAAAGATAAGATTAACACTCTCATTGCACAGACTAATAAAGAAGCGGATAAGCAATACATTGCCTGTGAGATATTATGCTTAGGCCATGGCTCTTATGTTATTACTACCATCAATAATCTTTTCCTCGATCTTGAATCCGGAAGAATCTCTGATATCATACATGATAAACGTATACAAGAGTGCCTTAGAAAAGCACTAGCAAATGGGCAAGAAGGAGGGGTGGAGGAACAATGGGGAATGATTAAGACGGCCATCGCAGAGGCAACAAGCCTTTGTGTGAAGCAAATCAATAAATCAAAACGAAGGAAAAAACCACTATGGTTCTCAAAAGAGGTGTCAGGGACGGTTAAGGAGAAAAGGACAGCATTCAAGAAATATAAGGAAACACAGAAGGAGCAGGACAGAGAACTTTATCAGTTAAAGCAGAAAGAGGCAGGGAAGGCAGTCAGAATAGCAAAGGCACAAACTGAGGAAAAGATAGCCAACTCTGTTAAGAAGGGGGATAAAACCTTTTATAGGTACATTAGGGAGCGAAGAAAGACCAAGGGAGGGATACAGAGACTTAATAAAGGGGAGGGAATGTGGGCAGAGGGTGACAGTGAAAAAGCAGGGATACCGAAAGAATATTTCTGCTCAGTATTCACAACAGATGAGATGGGGGAGGTGCCTAAACCAAACAAAGGAGAAACTCTGAATGGGGGGGTCGATACCAGTCCATTCACAGAAGAAAGGGTTTTGAAAGAACTCTTGAAACTGAGGGTGGACAAAGCAATGGGGCCTGATGGGATTCACCCAAGAATACAAAAGAACTAAGGGTAGAACTAGTAACACCACTGACTACTCTCTTTAACAAATCATGGGAGGATGGAGTGGTACCTGAGGACTGGAGGAGGGCAAATGTGATTTCACTTCACAAAAGTGGGAGCAGGGCAGAGGCAGGAAACTACAGACCAGTTAGTTTGACTTCAGTGGTAGGGAAAATAATGGAATCAGTTTTGAAGGAAAGAATTGTTGAGTACTTAGAGGCCAGTAGGGCACAGGACCCAAGGCAGCATGGTTTTCACAGCAGGAAGGTCATGTCAGATGAACCCAATAGATTTCTTTGACTGGGTGACCAAAGTAGTAGACCAGGGAGGGACTGTGGATATGGCGTACCTAGATTTTAGCAAGGCATTCGACACAGTCTCACACAAAAGATTAATATAACAAGTTAGCCAGCCTTGGAGTGGGTCCCAAGGTGGTAGCCTGGATAAAAAACTGGCTGGACAACAGGACACAAAAGGTAATAGTAAACAGAGTCCACAGTGAAGAAAGGAAGGTAACTAGAGGGGGTACTGCAGGGTTCGGTACTGGGACCGGTCCTCTTTAATATCTTTATAAGTGACATTGGAGAGTACCTGGAAGGAAAGGTATGCCTCTTTGCAGATGACACAGAGATCTGCAACAGCGTTGATACACAAGGTGGGGTGGAAAGAATGAAAAGGGACTTGGCAAAGTTGGAGGAATGGTCAAATACGTGGCAGCTCAGATTCAATGCAAAGAAGTACAAGGTAATGCATCTGGGAAACAAAAACCCAGGGGAAGAGTACACAATGGGGGATGAGTTAATAACAACAAAAATCGAAAGAGACCTAGGAGTTATTATGTCAGATGACCTAAAGGTGGGCAAGCAATGTGAGAAGGCAGTAAGGAGGGCTGGGGAGATACTGGGATGCATAGGGAGAGGCATCAACAGTAGAAAACAGGAAGTTGTTATCCCTCTCTACAGACAGTTAGTGAGACCCCATCTGGAGTACTGTGCGCAATTCTGGAGACCCCATCTCCACAAAGACATAGAGTGGAGGCTGTTCAGAGGAGGGCAACCAAAATGGTGCAAGGTCTGCACCAGAAGACATACGAGGAGGACTAAAGCAGCTTAATATGTATACCCTTGAGGAAAGGAGGGAGAGGGGGACATGATAGAAACTTTCAAGTATCTCAAGGGAATTAACAAGGTACAAGAGGGTAGTATCCTTCAGAAGAAGAGATGTGCAAGAACAAGGGGGCATAATTTGAAGATAGAGGGGGGACGGCTCAGAGGTAATGTTAGAAAGTATATTTTCACAGAGAATTGTGGATGCATGGAACAGCCTTCCTGAGGAGGTTGTGGAGTCAGGAACAGTGGGAGAATTCAAGAATGCATGGGATAGGCATAAGGCAATTCTAGTGGGGGGCAGGAGGAAGTAAGCTGTTGATTAACTAGAGTCTGCAGCTAATCCATCAGGTAGGGAAATGGGCAGACTGGGTGGGCCAAGCGGTCCTTATCTGCCGTCAAATTCTATGTTATGTATTTCTAAATGGTATTGTCCTTGGTGCGAATCCTCTAGCTGTGTTTCTGTGTGTTTATTGCAGACTTTAACTATTCCACTTTCTACAGCTAGGAATTTGGGTTTTATGACCAGGCACCCTAATACTGGTCCTTGTTTTACTACTAAGAAATGTTCCATTAAGGATACTATGCATGTTTATTTTACTGTCTCTTTACCACGTTTTGATCCTACTACAGTTTTATTCGATAAGCTTGCATCTGTACACTCCATTTGGCAAGACATCTACAGAGAAGGCCTCAATTTACCTACTCTATTGGCTTTCCATCCTCTTCTGGATGCCCGAGTCGCCTCACACATGGACTGCTGTGCGAAGAGAGGGTATGTTTATTTGTGTCGCTGTGATGTATTTGATGTTATTAAACCTGTATGTGGCTATTCCCCAGACAGTATCGACTTGTCCTTTTCCATGGACGATGACATCACCACTAATGGCACAGAATACTAGGACTCAACATTGGCATCAGACAATTCCAAGCTCTATCAGTCTTATTGAGAGGAGGTTCACCGCCTGTCAACATGGATTTCCAAGACTACCTACATCTGCCCAGTACAGTTGCAAAAATGGAGGCTGCCTACTGTTAAAATGCAATATAATTCAGATGGCGCGTACTGCGTCATCACAAACTTTAGAACTTATACTTATGGGGTGGGATATTCAGACTGCATCAGGTAAGGGCACAAGCCTGGGTGCAGCGCAACTGGGATGAGCCAGGGCATGTACCAGGCGATATTCAGTGGTGCTGTGCCATGGCTCAGCACCGTTGAATATGGCACTGAGGGCACACACACTGCGCATGGTGCAGTGGCACTGTGCCAGCACAAGTGGCAGGAGGGGAGCAGGGGAATGCGCCAGCGCAAGTGCAGTTGCGCTAGGTGCATCAACCCTGATATTCGGCACGGGATGCAAATGAGGCCATAAATGCATGCATGGTGCAAATAGGGCCATTTACATGTCATTATGGACCCATTTGGATGTGGTGCCCCGATCCCCGGTGACTTGCGCCTAGCGCCCTGCCAGGCTATAGCCGTCAGGGACCAACACCCCCTCCTGCCCCTCGTCGGGCCCTGTTCCCATTCGCCTGAGCACGGGCATGTGTAATGTTAAGCTCTGGTGGTCCAGTGGACCAATCCCCATCGGCCAAACGTGGGCTTGTGTTAAAACTCCCTGGTGGTGCAGTGAAAACTCCTCCCCCCAGCTCCCAATCATGGGCAGAATGACCATAGGACACCCTGGTGGTCCAGTGGTACCCCCCTCCCCACCGCCCACTGAGCCCCCCACCACCCTACACCCCCCCAGTCAGTGGTGGGCAGCAGCTCCCCACCCGCAAGCCGCCCACCGACTGATGGCATACAGTAGGGCAGTACACCTATTGGTCCACAGCATGGGCCAATGGGTGTGCCGACCATACTGTACTACACAGTCCCGAACTGTGAATGAGCCGGGACACATCAGTGGGTTGCGCATGGCGCAACCCTTTTGAATATCCCACCCATGGAATGCAAACGTGTTCTGTTGATAGTCCAGACTTCTGCTTCGTGCCCCATCAAAAGTCAGTTATTGGGCACAGTTATTACACCCGTCCCTGTCATGGACGCTGACATTATTGATGGTAACCCTGATTATCTGCTTACACTTTCTGAGTATTTACCTTACTATAATGTACACATTGATCTCCTCACTGTGACATTAAAATCACTTTTAGAAAGGAAAGACACCCATCTCATCCACATCAGCAATAATATTTCTAAAGCTAATGAAGCTGTCCTTGCACTTATTAATGATGGTGATATGAATAGTGCACTTACTAGCACTTGGTTAGAGATTACATTTAAAGGTTTTGTTATTATACAAACATTTTTTAATATTTTTTCTGATTATGCTTTGTTGCCTATGGCGCACATTACGCCAACACCGTGAGCAGCTGGAGTTCCTTTACAAGGCTTGCGTGTTGGGTCTGTAAATGACCCCTGCTCCCTATCCACTTCCTTACTCTTGCTATGTTGCCCCTTTTGAGGCAACAAGGGGGGGATTGTTACATGAGGTCCCTGCACCCTTATTGGTACCCCTAGAGGTACACCATAGACAGCTAGCATTTAGGCATATGTTGTACTAACATATAGGGCTAAGGGCATCTACCATATAAGAGTAGACATCGGGGATATGTATGCATATTATTGTTATACACTTTACTTTCTAAGACACACATGTATTTCTTGCTTACAAGATGTTAGGACACTTGTGTCCTTGTAATGATTATGATATACGAGTTGGCATTGCCATCTTCTGATGATTTGTATTATTACACGGCTATGTACAACTGCACTTCTTTGTCTTTACAAAGTGATGACTACTATAAAATTGTATAATGTTTTCTTGGACTGAGGAGCCACCTCTAATTTAGCCAGTAGGGCTCATCCTTGTAACTAGAAATGTTTCTGTCTTACAGTAACCATGGTAATTATCATAGGTATATGATGTAAGACATTGTGTCTTCTACCTTGGAGACCCCAAGAGACACTGAGAATCCTCAAAGTATAAGGAACGCTTAGCATTGGCTCCCAGGTCATATTGGTAAGAACTGCTTAGGGCAATTGTGATTATCCTTTGGGTAGTAATAATCGAGCTTTATTACTCTTATGCAACATGTCTGTGATTCCTTGCATGCCCATTATTGCCAAGAACCTGAGAGCGAGGTTTAGACCTCCTGACAAGTGTCATGCCTTTATCTGTGGCTGACTAAAATTCTGCTGAAATAGATAGCCAAGTAGTAAGCAGGTTTACTTCCAGTTCATCTAGCAAATCTTCAGTCTCCTCTCTAAGATGCGCTGTACTCTCGGCATGTGCAATGTGTGTGCCTTTCCCAGGCTTGTAATGAACTTGTAGATTGTACCTTTGCAATCGCATAAGCATCCTTTGCAGTCTTGGTGGTGCTTGAATTAAAGATTTCCTGAATATTGCCTCTAATGGATGATGATCTGACTCCACCAGGACTTGCTTCTCATACAAATATTGGTGGAATTTCTCATACCCATCGCTAGGAATTCTTTTTCAGTTTCAACATATCTTTTCTGACAGTCAGTGAGAGCACTGGAACCATAGGCAGCTGGCTTTCTCTCTTGCATTATCACTGCTCCCAAGCCTTCCCAGCTGACATCCACAGGCAGTGTAACTGGTTTGTTTACATCATAGAACTTAAGAACAGGTGCATTAGTTACCAAATTCTTGAGCTCTTGAAAGCTGTTTTTGTGCTGTTGCTCCCATTTCCACTGGACCTTGTTCTCCAGCAGTTTCCTTAGGGGTGCACTTACTTCAGACAGATTGGGAATTAATTTTGCTAAATGCGGAAGCATACCCATGAACCTCATCAGAGCTGGCTTATCCTCTGGCTTTGGCATTTGCTGAATAGCTCTCACTTTTTCCGGCTCCGATTTTAAGCCATCACTGCTCAGAACATGACCTATGTAGCTTATTTCAGTCATTCTGATTTTGCACTTTTTTTGTTCAGCTTCAGATTTATACTTCTGGCTCTGTCCAGTAGTTGAATCAATCTCTGATCATGTTACTTCATATTTTCTCCCCAGATGAGTATAACATTAATAATGTTCACTACTCCATCTAGGCCTTCCAGCATCTGTGCTTCGATTTTCTGGAACACTCAGGCACAGATGAGATGCCAAACAGGAGTCTCTTAAATTTGTACCTTCCAAATGGTGTATTATATGTACACAATCTGGAGTACTCTTCATCAAGTTGTATTTGCCAAAATCCTTGGTTTGCATCCAGTACTGAGAATACTTTAGCACTTGGCATCCCAGCTACTACTTCTTCCACTGTTCACAGTGGTAGTGCACTATTTTTCTTTTTATTGCACAGCTTAAGTCTTTTGGATCAATACAGATTCTGAGCTTATCAGGATTTACTACTGTTACCATGCTGTTAACCTAGTTTGTAGGCTCAGTTTGTTTAGCAATGACATCTAATTTTTCCATTCTTTCACGTTCTGCTGTGATCCTATCCTTCAGTGCTACTGGTACTTTCCTTGGTGGGTGCACAACAGGTTTAATAGTGGGGTCTATCTGGATATGGTGCTGTCCTGTTACACACCCTAGACCTGCAAGTCTTCATAGTTATCAAGTATGTCTCTTTCTCTGGGATCTATATTAAAAAATCCTTTTCAACATGTCTAACTGCAAGCATGTTGCACGACCTAGTATTGCTTGTGCATCTTGATCAATTACTTGGAACTGGATGTCATTTCTGGCCTTTATACTCACAGGTAAGCTCTTTTTGCCCTTTAGGTATCATCTGATGCCCTAAGTAACTTGTTTGCACCTGGACTTGCTCAGCTTATATTTCAAATTCAACATCTTAAGCATTCATGTTGATACAACATTACATTCTGCTCCAGTGTCAAGCCTAAATTGAACTGCCTTGGTATTTATTTTTAAGTGTTTCTGTCCAGTCTTTTTTGTCCTCAGTAATTTCTTTAACATTCATAGCCCCAACCTGCACTTTGCTCTCATCTATATTTTCTTCTGTCTGAATCATTCTAACAAACATTTCTGCTTCAGCATCTTCCTCGTCCTAACACATATGTTTTTCTAAGCTGAGTATGAGGCTGCATTCTACACATTTTTGCAAGGTGGTTTCTCTTGTGACATGCTTTTTACACATTTTACCAAAGGTAGGACATTTCCGTTTTTCATGTTTGTAACCACAGCTGCCACATTTGATTTTATCACATCTGTTTTCCTTTGTTTTTCTTGAGCTGCTCTTTTTAATTTACCGTAGCCTGGTGTCGACTTTCTTTAATTCATGGACTTGCATTTCTGCTTCGTCATTAGTCACTTTCATTTGGTTGTGACTAACCTCACTTGCACTGCATGTTCAATTATTTTTTGTAATGTAAGGTCTGCTTCTCTAAGAAGTCTGCCTCTGACCTGATCATCTCTAATGCCACACACAATTCTGTCCCTTATAAGTGACTCAGTTAACTGCCCAAACTCACAACTCATGGTCTTATTTTGTAAAATCAGTCACATAAGCATCTATCGTTTCTGATGGGCCTTGCACTCTGGTAAACATGTGTCTAATATATGGCATATTCTTTCTGGACTCATAGTACTGTTGAAACTTTGCTTTTAACACTGCTATCTTCTCTCTGTCCTCTGCATTAGTAAATTCAAAAGTATTAAATACATTTATTGCTTCTTCTCCAGCTACATGCAAAAACATGGCGCACTGTACCTTCTCGGACGTCTCTGGTATTCCACTTGCCGTCAGGAACAGCTCAAATTTTTGTATCCAGTTTTCTGCCAAATTACCTTTTAGACACAAACTGTTTGGAGGTTTCAATTGCTCCATTTCTTCCTTTTTCTTTCTGTAGTTTTTTTCTGTACTTCTGACACCATGTAAAGTATGAGAAACCACAGGAGGCTGTTTACAGTTCAGCTTCTTTATTGAACTGCTCGAGCACTTGCTGCTCAAGCTGTAAGCATGTGCTACTACACTCACATGTACAAACGTGCCTGACTATATTGCTTTCTATTATATTGGCATCATCTGCTGTTACATAAATCTACTACAAGTGCTGCACTAGGCATTGTGATGTGATCAACATTGTGAAAGCTGCTCTCTGGTTCAGTATTACACTTTGATAACAGTAACCTTAAATATCTACTGTGACAACAGTAACAATAGTTTTTGATATGTTGCTGAAGTCACTAGCTAAGATAATCATTTTTATTTTTATTTTTATTGCTCACTGTACTCATCCCTATCCATCCTCCTGCTACCCTCTTGTTGCCAGGCTCACTGTACCTTCTTCATATCTGAATACTGGTTTGGTTCCCTTCTCTCTTACCTTTCCTCCCTGCTTCCTGTTCTCTCTGTTCCTGGGAACATTGCACTTTGCCACTTCACACCCCCAATCTTCTGCTGGGTAGTCCGCCTTCCCTTAATGACTTCCCTCACTCTGGAGCCAACTTCTCTCTTCCCTCCACCTCTCTCCGTCCCCTGACTCCCTCAGGTGCCAATTGAAACTTCAACCCCTCCCCACCTGTTCCTGTTACCATTTTTCCTGATACATCCACAGCCAGTTCATAACCGAGTAAGAAGCCAGCTGGGTGGGTCACTGGTCCTGCCTTGAATAACTTCCACACCACTATAGTTCACTCCCACCATTACGAGGCTGGGGCTTTAATTGGTCCCTCAGATCAGTCGTCCATTGTTCAGTATTCTTCTGCTCAGCAAGTACTGTATTGTTGCTGCTTCTGAATGTGCACTTGGTAGGCGTTGTTTCACTGCTGCGCTGCACTTTACTCACTGCACATACAACTGTTTAATAGTTATTCTGATTTTGTACCAATTTTGCACTGTTCTGTCTGAAGATTTTGATTATATGTATTGTGCTGCTGTCATTATGTTCTCCTCCGGGTCACACATGGAGATGAGCCATGGTTCACTGTGCCTCTTCCGGTCATTAATTTTGAAATCCCACTAGTGTGGGTGGTGGTGTGTTTATGTATTTAAAAAAAAAAAAAAAATCAAGCAAATAATGTATGGGCAACCATACCCAAGGCTGTGTTTTTCATCAAGGGGTTGCGATAACATCATAAGGACCTGGAGAAAGAAGCTTGAGAGGTCCCGAAGTCACCCCCTCAATTTAAAAAAAACAGTCATTGTTGGTGTATGGTTGACTATATACTATGTTATACAGTACATGGTTTTAAAAAGTAGGCATTTGTCGTCAGTGACCGTTGCTTGTCCAGTTGCCAGGTCATCGCCTACCCGCTCACTTACTATCCTGACTTATTATCACTCATAAGGATATGGATAACCAAGATCTCTCGTGAAGTTAAACATATCATCACTCCACCTATGTGATATCCCCTGTGTTACTCAGCTCCTGAACATGACAGATTTCATTCTTCAAAGCCCCTCTAAAACATGTTTTCACATTTGCACTGTGAAGATTTTAAACAAGCATTAAAAACTCACCTGTGGAGCCAAGTTTATGGTGACTAACTGAAGGATGAGATCTGTGTGATTATATTATTTATTGTTGAGATTCTTTGCTGATAGTGTGATTTTAATTATTGTAAAGGCACCTTCGTTTTTGATAGGTGCCATACAAATAAAGTTTATTAATAAAATTCCACCTTTCTTGATCATAATGTCAGATCATAAAAAGACTGTTGGAAATTTGGGGTAAAACTTTGGTAGCCCACTGAAAAGTAGATACAGTCCCAGATTCACAAAATGTTGCCTGGGTGTAAACCCAATTTGCCTGGGGCAAACTGGGTTTTGCCCGGAGTTGGTATTCACAAAGCCCAGTTTGCTCCTGGGCAAAGTTGGGAAGAGAACAGCATATCCCCACAATGTAATTCACAAAGTTTTTGCTCCATGCAAGAGCCATTCGCAAAGGCCCTTGTGTTTAGAAATTACCGTCAGCAAAAACCGGGTGGTAATCCACACAACCCTTGTGGTTGGTGGAGGTACTGCGCACCCCCTTCTCAAATCACCGACCCCATAGGAAACTTTTCAGTTTCCATAGTGTATCGGCCCCTTCCCAATTGCTGACCCAGATGTAAAATGTTTCCATAGTGTAGTGGTCCCTCGCCAGTCACCAATCACCATCCCCAAATGCTGAAAACCCCAGCCCTGGTAGTCTAGGTTCCCTACCCCCCCTCCACCTGGCCAGTGTGACCCACCACCCTGCTTCCCCTCCAATCCCAACCCCCAACTGGTGACCAGCACAGCCCTGCTCACACCACCATGGCTGGCCACCAACTGAGCTCTCTTGGAGCGCATACTGTACACAGTACAGCTCATTGACTAATGGTGGAGGGACCACTACACTATGGAAAAATACATTTTACATCTGGATCGGCAATCGGGGAGGGACCACTTCAGTATGGAAATTTTCATATCAAATATAGAGACAACAATCAGTGACTGGAGAGGGCATCTCTGGTCTATCGTTGATTCTGCATTTACGGGACTGTGATCAGGACATGGGGGGACACACTGCACTGGCCACAGCCCATGCAAATGGACTCTTCATGAGCATGCTAATGGCTTGTTAGCACCATGCATGCGCAATGGGCTTATTTGCATGGCTGCCTTAGTGAATACCATGTTAGCGCACTAGCACTATACTTGTGGGGGTATTCACTCAGCTGGGGGTCCTGACTGTACTAGTGGGGCTCGAGGTAGTGGTATTGGTGTTATCGCCACCTCTCACTAGACCAAATTCTCAGTCAAATAGCGCCATACTCTATCCCACTTTGAATAGCATTTATTTACACCTTGACAATCACAAGGCGCAACACAGATGTTTCCATTACACTTTGTAATTTTTTTTTTTTGTGAATCCTGGCCACTGCCTCTCAGCTCGCCTATCCTAGGTAAATACAATCTAAAAATGTGTTTTGTTTTTTTTTAAAAAAAAAAGGCAAACATCACTAAAAGTGAGATATTGCATCTCATCTGGGTCTAGATTCACAAAACTTTGTCCTGGCTCAGACTCAGTTTTGCACTTTCATACTGGGTTTGCACCAGGCAAAGTGTGGAGGGTGTCACAATTCAAAAGATGAGGAGGGGATTGGCATATCAGCGCTGTCCCATTCACAAATCATTTGCTCCACACAATGGCCTTCTGTGGGGTCTCCTTCCATGGAGCAAATACTGCAGACCAAGATGTTTCTGGTTGTAGTCCTCTCCCCAATTGCTGGCCTGAAAATAAAATAAAAATAGAAGTGTCCCTGGTGACAGTGGTCCCCTTCCCCACCGTCACTGAACCCCAGCCGGATAGAAAGTGTAATACATCCCTGGTGGTAGTGGTTCCTGCCTCCCATGATCGTCAATCGCTGGACTGAGTAACAAAAATGAATTTACCCTGGTGCTTGTGGTCCCCTCTGTGGTTGCTGGCCCTAGTAAGGAAAAATAGAAGTGTCTGTGGTGTCAGTAGTTCCCCCCCCCCAACGATCGCTGTCACTGGTGTCAGTGATTCTCCCCCCCCCACACGATCACCAGCTAAAGTAATAGAACAATAAGTGTTCCTGGTGCCAGTGGTCCCTCTCCCCCACCATCACCCATTGCTGGCCCGAATAACAATAAAGAAGTTGCACTGGTGGCCAGTGGTCCCTCCCACCACCTGATGCCTGACTGGTCGCACATGTAGGTTTTCCCTGATGTCTAGTGCCCCCCCACACACACACCTGATCCCAGTCCCT
Organism: Neoceratodus forsteri; assembly: GCA_016271365.2. Classification (NCBI taxonomy): domain Eukaryota; kingdom Metazoa; phylum Chordata; order Ceratodontiformes; family Ceratodontidae; genus Neoceratodus; species Neoceratodus forsteri. Next base: position 470,794,148 of record CM057450.1, on the reverse strand, counting down.
GGTGTAACATGGCAGTTCGACCCGGAGTGGTAGCGGAACTGTGACAGGGTTGGTTGGGCCCTGTTCCATTTGTGATGTGTAGAGCGAGAGTTTGAAGCAAGGTTTCTGCCTACTCTCTCTGTCTTTTCTATCGGACTGCGCAGTCAGCTGTTGCCTTTACTTGCTGTTCTTTCTTTTTCCCTTTTTGCTGTCTCTACCTTGCTTATATATAGTTATAAAAATGCAAGAAACTGGGGTCCCTGATTTTAAAAACTAGATGCAGTTACTACTGTTGAAATGATTACAGAAACCGCACTTTGAGTTTATTAGCAAAGTGTGTCAGAGTGTGACCTTTTGACCTCAGGCTAGTGGAATCCATCTGCAAAAGAGGCCAGCTAGTAGCAGAGTCACTATGCTCTGGAAGCTAGAATCTGACAAGGTTCTGAAGTTCTGGGTCACAATGCTCTGGCGGAAGCTGGAAGCTGATAAGGTTATGACGTTTTGTGTGAAAAGAGAAGAGCAAGTGTCTTCAGGGGGATTTAGGACTCTGGCCCAGATATTCAAAAGGGTTGCGCATGGCGCCAACAGTGTTGCGCCATCGCAGCCGCACTGATGTGCCCTGACACGATATTCAAAGGGAAAAGTCGGCGCCACAAATCCCAATGTGCGGAGGCGCATCAGTAATGTATGCAGGAGCAGGTGGGGGGTGTGCCCATGCATACTCTGCACAGCCCGATATTCAGCTCGGGATGTGCAGAGCCATCATGCACATCCCTACCTGCGCCAGCACAAAGCGATCAAAAAAAAGGACAACTGATGGCCACCCACAGGTGACCTGCCGCATTGAGGGCGCAACCACGGCAACTGGCGCCTGTGGGTGGCGCCTGGTCAGGCTGCATCTGGCAGCACCCCCCATGCCCGATCGCGGGCATTTGTATAAATAAAAGAAGAATCCGTCCTATATCCCTGGTGGTCCATTGGACCACTATCTGCGCAATCGCAGGCATCTGTATAAGTAAAAGAAAAATCCGTCCTATATCCCTGGTGGTCCAGTGGACCGCTATCTGCTCGATCGCGGGAATTTGTAAATAAAGAAGGAGCCATTTCCAATATCCCTGGTGGTCCAGTGGACCGCCATGTGCCCGATCACGGGCATTTGTTAACAAAAAAAAAATCATTCACATATCTGGAATGTGTAGTACGGTGTGGGCTGCATGCCCATTGGCTCATGCTGTGGACCAATTGGCGTACAGCCCTACCGAGGTGTCAGTCGGCGGGCTGTGGGGCGGCAGGCTGGTGGGGTGCTGTCACCTGCTGGCTGGCTGGGGGGGGGAGTAGGGCGGTGGGGCTCAGTGGGCGGGATACCACTAGACCACCAGGGATATTGGAAATTTTTTTTTTTTACAAATGCCCGTGGTCGGGCAGATAGCGGTCCACTGGACCACCAGGGATATTGGAAATGACTCCTTCTTTATTTACAAGTGCCCGTGATCGGGCAGATAGCGGTCCACTGGACCACCAGGGATATTGGACAGAATAGTTTTTGTTTTTACTACAAATGCCCGCGATCAGGCTGCAGGGGGTGTCTGTCCCTGACGGCTGCTGCCTGGCAGGGCGCCAGGCGCAAGTCGTCAGATCGGCGCACCTGCATGCAATTGGGGCCATAATGACATGCAAATGGCCCCATGTGCACTTTGCATACATTATGGCCCCATTTGCATGTCAAGTTTTGAATATCGCAGTTGCTGTGCATGGCACAATGGAACTTGCGCTAGCGCATCTCCATGCTCCACTCTGGCCACTTGCTCTGGCGCAGTGCCACTGTACCATGCACACTGGGGGTGGCCAGGGTGCGATATTCAATGCTGCTGAGCCATGGTGAAGCTCCGTTGAATATCGCTCAGTCCACACCCCTGCGCAACCAAGTTGAGCTATGCCCAAGCTTGCGCCACAGCCTGGTGCAGTTTGAATATCTGGGCCTCTGAGACCAAATGTTAAAGACAGCTGGTTAACTGTAGGCTTCAGTTCAGAACTCTGAAACTGGACTTCGTTTTTTGGATTGCCTATGCTGAAAACCAGTCTGTACACTCCTTTTTTATGTTGGCTTGCGCGCATGCGCAAGCAACATCTTGTGGTAGTAGCATATTTCAGAGGTCTGTCAGTGTTGTGGCGAATGCAGGGGATGCTTTAGTGGGTGCGTCCCTCAGCCACCAATCAGTGAGCATGCTGCCAATGACAGCAGTGTCAGAGAGTCAGAGTTGAAACAAATCTGCTGCTGCAATCAGACAGGCTCGTCACTGCAGTGGCAGATGACACACCTCCATTATGTGCCTTTCCTGGTGAAATATTTCAATAAATACGGCATCTCCTGCCGTCCGCCACACAATACCCTGAAAGCCGACATCAGGGTGCCCAATCTCCATGTCAGCATATTCCTCCCCCTCTCCCCACATTATGTGGCACACTGTAACATGGCGGCTACTGCCGCCTGAGACACACTCCTGAAAAGCCGATATCAGTGTGCCCAATCCCTGTGTCAGCATCCCTCCTCTTAGTGTGTCTTTCCTAGTTAAACAGTTTCCCCTTTCCCTTCTGATACCGGGATGCCCACTCCCAGTGTCGGATGCATGCCCCCCCAACCTGTCTATACGCCTTGCTGACATTGAAGTGCCCAATCCCAGTGTCTGCATCCCTCCCCGAATTGTGGCACACTGTATCTACGCCCTTCCAAAAATACACAAAAAACAACAGGAACCCCCAGGGAGACCCATTGTCTCAGGTTGTGGTTCGGTTACTCAGAATGGAGGTAAATTTATAGACTTTTTACAAGATCTAAAATCCTACATAAAGGACAGTACAGAGTTTCTGAGAGTTCTGAAAGATCTAAAATGGGAGGACAACACTTGGATAGGGATAGACGTGGAGTCATTCATATACATCTATAGAACATCATTTAGGTTTAGAGTCCATAAAATTCTGGTTTGATCAGCTATCAGAGAACAGTGCCATGCCAACAGAATTGATTTTAGACTTAATAGAATTCACCCTTACACATAATTACTTTGAATTTAAGGGAGTGTTTTATAAACAAAAATGTGGTACAGCAATGGGGGCAGCCATGGCCCCTAGTTATGCCAACTTGTTTTTGGGCCACTGGGAAGGAGGGATCATATTTGACAAAAGAACCCTTTCCATATGCACATTACTGGCTGGCACCACTTTATTGATGACATTTTGTGCATATGGAAAGGAACAGGGATTTAATTCCAAATTTTATTCTTTGGCTCAATAAAAATAATTTAAACCTTAGATTTACATATACAACATATAAAGAGTCACTGGATTTTCTGGATGTAACAGTTAGTGGTAATGTTCCCCAGAAAAAGGTGGAAACAAAAGGATACAGAAAACCCACTGCCACAAACTCTCTGCTCTCAGCCACGAGTGCCCCCCCCCCCCAGGTTGAAGAACTCAATATCCTATCGGCAGTTTCTATGTATATGTAGAAACTGTAGTAATGATACTGATTTTGCCAGTCAGGCAGATGAATTCACAGACAGGTTTAAGGCTAGAGGTGATGCAGAAAAGCGCGTAGAAGAACCCAGAGAAAAAGTAAACAGGGTTTCCAGAGAGACCCTTTTGGTTGAAAAGAGAAACGGACACATCAGAGCCCATTCCTTGTACTTTTGTGACTGAGTATAATCACCTAGCTGGACGCATTGGCAACATAATATATCAGAATTGACAAATTCTACAAGGGGACCCAGAGATTAACTCAGTGGTGGGAGTAAAACCTAGGGTTACTTTCACCAGAGCAAGGAACCTTAAGGATAGACTGGTCCACAGTAGGATGGAAAAAACTCAGCCAAAAGAGAAAGGAACCTGGTTGCCGATACACCCAGCAGGCTTTTACAGATGCATGAGGTGTATCATTTGTAAACATGCTACCAATAGCAAGTGTTTTAAACACCCATTAATTGAGAATATGACAGTGAACATACGTGAGCTCATAACATGTGACACAATGTATGTAGTCTATGTGCTCTGGTGTGACTGTGATTTTGTTTATGTAGGTAAGACTGTTAAATCACTTAAGCAAAGAATACAGGAACATGTTCATTCCATTTTACATGCAAAAAGAGACACTCCAGTAGGGACACACTTTGCTGAGGTGCATAACTCTGACCCAAGATGTTTACAATTTGTGGGATTGGAAATAATACCCCCACTTAAAAATGGTGGCAACAGACCAACCTTGCTGCTCCAGTGAGAGAGCTACTGGATTTATAGGCTGGACAGCATTAAACCCTCAGGACTGAATGGAAAAATGGCTTAAAATCCTTTCTGATTAAAAAAGTGATTTTGCGAATGAGTAGATATGTAATGCTGAATTTGGTGTAAAGTATGTTATTTAATTTGTTCATTTTTTTTCCTTTTCTCTTTCTTCTTTTTTCAGGTTTCATAACTTTTTTGGTGCCCAAACCCCCTGATTTTTTTTTCCTGACTGTTCTGGTCTCAATTGCAAAAGGGTCCCAGAACTTGGAAAATCCCTTGAAATAAGAGTGTTGTCTTGTAAATGTGCAAGAGTTGCCTTAGCAGACTATGTGGTTTGGTCACCTTTGTCTTTCTTTGCTCTATCTTTCATCGGACTGCATTAAATAAATCACATTATTTTGTTATAGAATGATAAAGCACTTGCTAGTTGAAGGTTTATATTAATAAGACTACTACATTTTTTGAATATACCTTGCAGGTAGTATCCTGAACAATGCTTAGTTTATTTTTTTATGAATTAATAGTTATTTATAAGTTGAAACACTTTAAATGTGTAGTTTAAAAAAATGCTTTTTTCTTATGTTTAAATACTACTTTGGTGCCATCTAGTGGTGCAAGATAGAATTGCTGTTGTATTTTAGTTTTAATTGATCACTTAATTGTTTTATTTATTAATTTTACTTATTTATTTATTGTAGTCTAGGATTACAAATACCTTTGAGCCAAGGCTCTTTTACAAAGGTTCCACGTCAAGAGAGTACAAACATATTAGACTATGCTACATAGGCATCAACATAGGCAAAAAAAAAAAACATTATTAAAGAGTTTAGAAACAACATCCATTAGCTCAAGTGATACAACGCAGTAATAAAGTAGTGAATCACATAGGTTGGGATAGGTTCGGAGATCTATAAGGAGTCGGGGGGGGGAAGGGTTGGAGGAAGGAGGAGGGGGAGGGCAGCAGCCGAAAAGAAACTAGAATAGGTTCACAGCATTGTCATAGAGCAAAGGAGAGGGGTGGTGGGCCAGAAGGGGAAGAAGGAAGTGGGGGAGAGGCAGTCACAGGAACTGGAGGCAGTGAGGTGAAGATGTAGTCTTGACTTGAAAATGCCCAGTGAAGAGGTGGAGGTCATATGAGTGCTCTAAACTCTAGGATTACAAATACCTTTGAGCAAGAACTGCTCATTTACAAAGGTTCCACGTCAGAGGATGGAGGGTAACATATATACAAAGGTAGACAATGACTCACAATCAATCGGCACGTTTATTACAGTTAGTCATACATGTAGGGAGAATGCAGAGGGTAGCTTAAAAGGGAGTAAAAGTAAACTATTCAGGTGGGACAGTTGGCTGGGCCGGGTGCGTGGGGAAGGGAAGAGGTGGGCAGGCTGAGGGGCCTCTGTCAGGCGATGGGTGAGTAGAAGTAGCATAGGCGGAGTAGAGATTAAGAGGCAGGTGTAAGGGAGGTGCAATAGTGGAGGAAGGGGGTGAGAAAGATGGGGAAGGGCAGGAGTGGTGGAGTGGGGGGCTTGAGAGGTGGGGGGAGGGCCTGGGTGGGGCAGGAACAGCAGTTGCCATGGTGCATGAGGTTAGCAGTTAATGGTTATAGGTTGCAGGTCTGAGGGGCCAGGTGGATGGAGAGCCAGCCCCTTTCGGAGAAGCAGTCGCATTGCGTCGTAGAGGTGAGGTAGAGTCGGAGATTACTTTTGAAGGGTCCAAGCAAAGCAGAGGAAAGTGCTTCTTTGTTGAGGGTGTTGTACCACTGAGGAGCCCTGTGCGTAAATGTCCACTGGCCCATTGTTGCCCTGCACCTGGGAACCTGGAAGGTTTGATGTTGGGTACTACGTGTATGCTGGGTACAGTTATGGGTAGTAAGGAGCTTTTCAACACCTGGCGGGCATGAGCCCGAGGAGTACTTTTTTAGTTAACAGGCAGGTCTGGTATTGTATTCGACTGTGTAGAGCAAGCCAGCCAGCCTGGGCGTACAGGTCACAGGTGTGTGTTAGGTGGGCAGTACTTGTTAGAAGCCTACAGGCTTTGTTTAGCAACACTGATATCCTGCGTAGGGCAGTTGTAGAAGCAGACCCATAGATGGCAAGACCGTAGTCAATGATGGAAGTGACAGAGCTGTAGATAGCCAGTCTATGGGCATCTGTAGTCATACAGTGCTTGTGTTTGTGGAGAATACCAATACGCATATTGGCAACCTTTGCTACATTGTCTATGTGCTGAGCATAGGAGAGGGTACTGTCCAGAGAGATACTAAGGTACTTGAACTCGAGACATATTCGAGTGAAGTCCTCGAATGGTTCTTGATGGAAAGGGGCAGAGTTTTGAACGTGCTCCATGCATGACAGAATGTCATGACTTCAGATTTGCTATGGTTCAGGACAAGTTTGTGTGCTCAACCAATCTTCAGCATGCTTAAAGTCTAGCTGCAGCTGGTGTTCCAGGAGTTTGGCATCATGGTGGCTTGAGAACAGGACTGCATCGTCCGCGCAGAGCAGAATTTTTTGGTGGCATATGCTAGGGAGGCTGTTCACAAAAAGGGAAAAGAGTAGGGGTCCCAGTATTGACCCCTGCGGGACTGCAGAGAGGACTGGCTTTTCATCTGAGGTGACACCGGCAATCCTTAAGCGTTGGACCCTGCCTCCGAGGTAGCTGGTGAACCATTGCAGAACGTCATTGGTGAGCCCTATATTAGACAGTTGCCTGAGTAGGAGTGGATGATTTACAGTCTCAAATGCCTTTGTTAGGTCAATAAATACTGCCCCCACACAGTTCCCTTGGTTAAGCGTGGCGTGGATGAAACTTGTGAGTTCCAACAGCGCTGTGGTGGTACTGTGCTCTTTTCTGAAGCTATGCTGCTCAGGGCATAGAACTTCATACTTATCTAGGAATTCTACTAATTGGTCTGAGACAATTCGTTCCAGGGCTTTAGATAAGGGTGGGAGGAGTGAGATGGGCCTGTAGTTGGTGTGCAGGGCCCTATCTCCACTTTTATGAACTGGTGTGCTAGTGGCCTGCTTCCAGAGTGAGGGGAATTGCCCCAGTCTTAGGGAGAGGTTAAAGATCTTAGTCAGGGGTTCAAGGATTTCACCTAGGACAAACGAGATCAGCTTCAGGTCCAGGGAGTCACCACTGTCCCAGTATTTCGGATGGCTTTGCAGATATAGGTATATAATTGTAATTGATTACACTTATTTGATGTGTAATATATAAACTGTGTCCTCATTATGAGCTCCACACCCTGAGGAAGATTCTTTTTGAATCGAAGCGCTGGGGAGGTAAGGTTTATTTATCTTTACCATGGCCGTTTGCCAGGGTTGTGGAATAAACGTCCACTTAATCAAACTCCTTGGTTGGTACTATTTATTTATTTGGCCCGAGTGCAGTTTTTTACTTAGCGTATGCTTTCATGTGAAGGGCAGGCCGCACTTTTTGAACTGCACCAGTCAGCAAAGTGGGGATATTCAGTCGAAGCACTGTTCCTTTTTTTGCCCAGTGTGCCTATATATTTTTTTTTTTTGTATCTTGTAACTAAAGACAACCTTCCCTCGCAGTCCTTTTTATTTATTCCCCACCCCCTGCAAACAAGAAAATGGTCCATCGTTGTCTTCCTTGCCCCCATAACTCTGTGCACCTACCTCCCCACACCCCCCTCACCCATTCTTACCCTCCAGAGGTCGGGAGCCGCGATCTTCTCTGAACCGGGACACGTCTGCACTCTTCAAAGCTGAACTGCGAACTGAAGAAATAACAGTAAGCTTTATAATGGGAGGTAATGGGGGGGGGGGGTTCAACTTAGGTTGATATCTCAGTCATTTTTTGGAATTTTGGCCCAGAATTTTCATCATGGGGTTCTTGGGACCCAATCTCATGAACATGGCACTGCCATTTAGTTTCTCAGTCTCGGGTGATTTCGCGGTCACTGCGTGTAATCACCTTTTCGGGATCGATTTAATGAAATGACAGCACCACTGTTCATGAGGGGAGTTCCCAAAAACCTCATGTTGCACATTTGGTGAAAAAATTCAAAAAAATGACTGCGTTACGAGCGTATGTTGCACGTTTTTTTATGCACACTCATAACTTCGCCAGTTTTTAATATTTCCTCTCCAGATTTTCCACATTGCCATTTTTGTTACACCTCTTTATGAACAGTGTAGCTGTCATTTTCCACATCTTTCCTGAAATGTGTTTTCACACCTGTGGTGCAGAATGGCGGGGTCACTGTGGGAAATCAACTTTCAGGACAGATTAACAAAATCACAGTGCCACTGTTCATGAGGAGAGGTCACAAAAAGTCAATTTTTTTAATTTGGAGTGAAAATACCAACAAACGGCTGGGGCGTTAGGGTTTACAACCATAGCATCCTATTCTGTAGAGACTGACAGGCGTTGGGGGTGCGACTTGAGAATCATTGGTCGTAATGCTCACGCCATTTCACCCCCACCCTGCAGCCAGTGACAGGCATCAAGGTGTGCCTTGGGGTCTTCGGCCCCATCATTCACCCTATTCTCCTATACCGCACCCATCTCAACATATTTCCTTATGGAATGGGGTGAGTATAAGGCCTGAAGTCCCCGAGGCACACTGCAACACCTGTCGGTGTCTGCAGGGTAGGGTGAGGTGAAATGGCATGAGCGTTATAGCTGATGACCCAAAGACACCCCCAACACCTGTCAGTCTCTGCAGGGTGGGGGTGGGGTTGCCATCTGTTCAATACTTCACTGCCATTCCTATTATGCCTCTCTCTAACTCCTGCACTACCAATGCCAGTGCCAGCAAGCTAACATTCGGCATTGACAAATGCTTGTTTATTGCCTTGTTACTATTAATAATAAAAGATTACTTGTGGATTTTTTTCAAATTTATCCAGGTCTGCTTATGCTTCCTGACCCCAGCCTCGGTGACATTAAGGGGTAGGGGAACCTAGCAGTTGAAGGACTGAGACAGAATGGTGCTCATCACAGCCTTACTCATTGGCAGAGGAACCTGTGGCTCCCCCCCCCTTGGAGGGGGTAGGGGAAACCTGTGCCCCCACCGGGCGTAGAGGACATCAGTTACTCCCCCCACCCAGAGGGATGAGGGAGCCTATCACCCGGGGCGGAGGAGCCTGTCTTCCTCACCAAAGGGGAGGTCACCCTGGGGGGTTAGGGGAATCTGTCACTCTGGAGGGGGTAGGGGAAACCTAGCAGTCGAAGGACTGGGACAGAATGGTGCACGTTGCAGCCTTCCTTATTGGTAGGGGTACCTGTCACCCCCAGAGGGGGCAGGGGCATCCTGTTGCCCCCAGAGGACTGGGGCAGAATGGTGCATGTCATAGCCTTCTTCAGTGGTAGGGGAACCTGCTGCCCCAGAGTTGGGGATCTATCGCCCTGGAGGACTGGGGCAGAATGGTGCTCATTACAGCCTTCACTGGTAGGGGAATCTGCCTTCCCAGGGGGGCGGGGGGAGCTGTTACCCTGGAAAGCTGTCTTCACCCCGGAGAGGGCAGGTTGGGAGCCTGTCGTCCCCGGGAGGAGGTTGGGGAGCCTGTTTCCATAGGGAGAGAGTTTGGGGAACCTGTCGTCCTGGAGGGGTTTGGGGAATCTATTGCCCCAGAGGGGGTAGGGGAACCTAGCAGTTGAAGGAATGAAACAGAATGGTGCTCATTGCAGCCTTCTTTATTGGTAGGAGTACCTGTCGCTCGGAGGGGGCAGGGAGGATACCATCACCCCGGAGAGGGCAGGGGGAAGCAGATGCCCTGGAGGGGGCAGAGGAACTTAGCAGTCTAAGGACTGGGAGAGAATGTTGCTTGTTGCAGCCTTCTTTATTGGTAGGGGAACGTTGCCCTGTAGGGGTGGGGGGAGGGAGCTGTCAACCTCTGAGGACTGGTGTTGAATGGTGCTCGTCACAGTCTTCTTCACTGGTATTACTTGGTATTAAAAGACAAAGTAGGCTGAAAGCCTATTGAATTGTCTCCCATTCCTAGTGAGTATATTAAATAAAAAATAGGTTGGATGCTCATCTGGTTCAAAATAAAGTTAAAGGACTCAGAAGTTGGTGCTTGAACTATATGACCTGGTAAGGTAGTCCAAACCTTTGCAGTTTTTACTATGTAGAAATTTTGTCTTAACAGTTTATGTTTTAGGAATAAACGCTTATCTCAGATGACATCTAAGATTGTTTGGCTTTATACTGTATCTAAGGCCACATTGGTTCATTAGTATGTTATTTTCCAGAATCTTGTACACTGGTAACAAATCACCTCTTTTTCGTCTAATAGTCAGAGGGAGAAGTTGTAGGGAAGTACTACGATCTATATAACTTTGGGTGTTTAACCCTCAAATGGACTTTATTTCTCTTTGATTTTTTTTTTTTTCAATCAAATTTACATCCCACCTTAGATAAGGACTTCAAATCAGGGAACGGTAATCCAAGTGTGGTATTATGTAAATGTGATATTTCATTATGCAACCACTATTCTTTATAATAAACACCTTTTTTATGCTGTGGATTAATCTGGTGGTAGTCTGTGATACGTATCTACAATGGTCAATGGATGAAAATTCATTGTTTATCCAAATTCCTAAATCTTTTTCTTTATTAGAAGGTTGCTCCATTAAGTTCATATTTAAACCCTGGGTTTTTGAATCCAAAATGCACAACTGAGCACTTGACTGTATTAAATTTAATTTTATTTCTCAGTCCCCAGTTTTCTTAATTTTTTTTTTATGTATCCTGACACAAGTAACAGTAATTTTCCTGTGAACTTACTTCCCCAGCTACCTTTGTGTCATCTGCAAATTTAGACACCAGACTGTTTAAACCGGACCCCATATCACTAATATACAGACCAAATAACACTGGCCCAAGCACGGACCCCTGAGGCACCCCGATAGTAACTGTTCCCTCACTTGACATACTATTTATTCTAACTGACTGTATTCGATTTGTTAGCCAGGTGTTGATCCATCTTATCAAATAGTTGTTAAAGCCCAAAGTTATAAGTTTCTTGACTAAAAGGTCATGTGGTACTGTGTCAAATGCTTTGCCAATATCCATTAAAATCTGGAATACCTTCAAAATTGGTTCTCTTGCTGACAAACTTGTAAAAAGAGACAAAATTTGTTATACACAATAACCCCTTCTGAAATCCACGTTGAGTTTGTGCCTCCAGGCCTAGTCTAAGGGTCTCTTTATCCATTTTTTTTTTTTTTTTAAATCATCCACTCCATTAATTCACAACAAATAGACGTTAGGCTTATTGGCCTAAAATCAGTCATATTTGCCCTGCTGCCCTTTATGTATGGGTATGACTGACGCCTTTCTTCAGTCAGCAGGCACTTGTCCTGTTCACATGGATTTATTAAATAGCAGGGTGAGGGGATGGGCTAGAACATTTGTAAGTTCTTTTAACATAATGTGGGTGATATCATCAGGTCCAGGGGAGTAACTGGTTCTTACATTTTTTTAACTTGGTTAATGTCTCATTTTCAAGAAAGAATTGTTGGGTGTGACTCTACGGGAGACATGGATTTTGTATGGGATTTGTCGCTAAATACAGATATAAAGTATTCATTAATTTTTCGGCCATCTCCCTGTTGTCTATAATAACTTCACCACCTTTAATCATAGTTGTGATTTTATTGGTACAATGCTTGTTCTTGTTAATGTAAGCATAGAAACTTTTGTTGTCTTTTTTTTTTTTTTTTTTTTTTTGGAGACAATAGAATTTCCAATTTGATTTTCTCTCTCCATTTTTTTTTTTTAGTTTGGATTGTTCTTGTTTATATAGGAAAAAGTTGTTACTGCTAAGGTTTTTTTTTATATTTTTAGAATACTTCATTTTTCCTATGAATCTGACATTTAATTAACTTATTGAACTATAAAATGACTGCCCCCTTGTTATATTTCAAGTGCATAGGAACATTTTGGTGTATTGCATCCAATAGGTAGCATTTCATTTTGTTTCACATTTGATCGGCCTGTAAACCGTTAAAAATGATATCTCAAGAGACGTTACCCAATTTTTTTGTAATAACTGTCCAATCAGCATTCTTATAGTCAGGGTATCCTAGTAGAGTCACTTACTTTGGTTTTACAGTCTAGTATAGTAATTTTAGTTATATTGTGGTCACAAGACCCCAAATGTGCCAAAACTCTTGAATCAGTAACTTTTCAGAATTATTTTATATAATTGGATCTAATACATTAGCTTCTCTGGTTGACTCAATAATAATCCATCAGTAACCTGTGCAGACCATGTGGCCTAGTGGTTAGAATACTGCACTATAATATATATTATCCTTCAGTCGTGGGTTTGAATCCTGTCTCCACCATATCACATTTACCTTTAAACAATCACTGCACACATTTTGAGCATGGAGTTCTTATTAAACGTACTTATTCTTCCACACGAAGAGAGAATAATTGAAAGAATGGTGAAAGTAAGCTTATTTTAAGAAAACAGTTTTTTTAACAGCTTCCACTTTTTTTTCCTTAGTACGTCTGATACTGTGTATAGTTGGTCCTGAACTACACATTCTAAAAGACTAGGACAGCCATAAGAAAAAGGGCTTCAGGTGGCACACTGAATGTGTCTTGGCTCTGAAAGGTTTAATTCACAGTGAGAAGATATATTTAATATCTAATGAACAAAATTCAAGACTAATGCAATAACCGTTCTGGAACTTTCCCATACTCCTCCCCTTCATACATCCTATGGCATACAACTTTAAGATTACCAGAAACTACTAGTTATCTATGCAGGCAGTATAGCCTAGTATAGCCTAGTGGGTTAGAGCAATAACCTATGAACTAAACACCACACCATTGTGGTCATGGGTTTGAACCCCCCATCCACCACTTGCACACAGACATTGAACCAATCACTGTACACATGTAAGGTCACACAGAAGCTCCTCCAATCCCACACCATGAATCTCTGCCTCCAAAGCCATGGTGTAGCTTGACTATGGCCACCAGAGTTGCAAGCTCAATGCCTGTCCAAGGAGCAGCTCTTCTCTGCGCCATTGCTATAGTAGCCAATATGGTGCTCTGCAGTGTGGTACCCCCAGCACAGGTGCTGCCATGCACTGTTACTGAACAGTGCGATAGAGTTATGCCTATGCCTGACATGTTGGGCACAGGGTCAAGGGGTCTCTGGTGCAAGACCATGCACAGTGCCATTGGATGACAATGCATGTAGTGCAATTGGCTGCCTGTGTGTCAGCACCTCAGCAGACTATTGGGCAGTTGTGCCTGTGAAGGCCCAGTGCCATGTGCCATGTAGTGACCTTTGCTGTAGTGCCACTGGCACAATGGAGGCTGTGCCCTGCATTGCCTACCACACACAGCATGGCAGATGCCTGCATCAGCAACCTGAGCATGCACAGTGAGGTGTACTATGCATGCCACAGAACTGCGCCATTGGCCCAGTACGTTCAACACAATTGCGCAACAGTGTGATATTCAGCCATCATATGCAACTCATCCGATCAGCCATTCAATGGCACAGCACTGCAATTTGCATCTAATTAAAGTTGCTCCTCACCTCATTTGCATGGATTGCGCTATAAAGGTGCGACAATGTGATGCAGTGGCCATAGTCGGTTACTGCAGTTTATTGGTGAGTTGCATGCTGTGTGTGAGTGAGGACTGTGGATTCAGGGACATGCATGGGACTGCACAGTCACAGGTAACAACTGCCATTCTTACAGGCTACATAATGACTGAGCACATTGTTGGAGAGGAGGACAACAGTGGTGGGAGGAGGAGGCCGAATTTTACTAAGGCCGAAACCAAGGCCCTTTTCGAGGCCTACCTGGAGCAGGAGCCACTGCTCAGTGGACAGTGGGGCACCACTCAGGCCCATGTTGCTGCATGGGAGGAGGTGACACATGCCATGAACCTGCATGGCAGCCATGAGCGCTCCGTGCAGGAGTGTAAGAAGAAGATGGGCACAGACAGGAGGAGGGTAAGGGAGAAGGTGGCTGCCATCAGGGCAGCACGTGCTGCAACAGGTGGGGGACAGCTGGAGGTGGTACAGCTCACCCCAGCGGAGGACAGGCTTGCTGCAAGCATGCACCGAAGTGCCATAGAGGGAGTTCCAGGTGGTGGCTTCCAGACAGGTGGTGGCCCATCTCTGCATGGTAAGTCATGGTCTGTCTGGGGGGGGCAGGGTAGGACACATGCAATAACATGACTTTGCTTTCCCTTACAGATCCTGAGCATCTGAGCATCTGCATGGGTCAGCGGTGGTGGGCCTGTCCACTGCGGACAGTTGGGTGGAGTCGGAGGTGGGACCATCCACCTCCACAGGTATGTATGGATCTGTACGACAGTGGGGCTGCCTGGCTGTCCACACTGATGTCATTGAGACAGGTGTGGAGGAAGCCCTGCCTGTGTCCCAGCTTGCTGGTGTCCACGGATGCCAGCATGCTGTGGCTATGGCCAGGGCAGAGTCTGGCACCAGTGATGATGACACAACCGTCATGGGCAGTGACATGTGTGTGCCACAGGATAGACACACAGCAGGGCAGTTCGTGCCCATTGCTGTGGGTGGTGCCGCCCTGGGGGCCTGTGTGTCAGCACAGTCCCAGGCTGTGCCTGTCAGCACCAGTGGGGCAGCACTGGTGTCTGTTCAGGACAGTGGGACTGTTGTGGCCACTGCGGTGGCACCACTGAGCCCTGGGGTGCGGCAGCATCAGCAGTTGCCTACTGGGCCTGGGGGTACGGGGTTTCAGCAGTGGCGTCTGTGCACCGCCTGTGGACATGCCCAGACCTGGTCCTGGTGCGCAGCACCCACCCTCAAGGGGTGCTGAACATCAGGCCCTTGCACACCCTGAGGGACAGGATGCCGAGGAGGCTAATGACCTCTTGGATGAGCACACCCGCCTACTGCAAGCATTGGTCCAGCAGCAGATGCAGCTTGCAACATCTGTGGAAGCACTGTGTGTGGCTCTGGAGTGGGCAGAGGAGCATCGCAGCAGGGACACCTAACATATCCTGGTACGGATGGACCATTTGTGGGAGGATGTGACTGCTGCCATTGGCAGGCATGCACAGGTGTTCATTGCTGTCATGGCCACAATGGGCACACAGTCGGGTGCCCATGCATCACGGACACCACGCAGTGCACTATCCACCCCCCATTCCCGGCGTCATGCGAGTCTCATCCTGTCGACGCCAGGTTCAGCTGTGGGCATCCCGAGCACTCCTGGTGTGGGCATGTTTGGTGTGCTGCAGACCCCTGCGTAGGCATGGTTGTGTTCATGCAGTGGAACCCCTGGGGGACCATAGGTGCCACCCCATGAGGCCAGTGGTCAGCCTGCCAGTGCTGGCGGATCTCGGCGGGACCACCTATTCATCCGTGGTGGCCATGGCACTGTGTCGTAGGACTGACCTGTCTCCCAGAGCAGCTACTGTCTGGTGCTGCCCTGTGTGCATTGTGTGTTTCAGTAGGCAGTGCATGGGTGGGTACCTGGCCCTGCACGCGGACACACATTCCACCTGCACACCCTCCCAGCTGCTGTCCACAGTTACGTGTGCATGATGATGCCTGCATTGTACACCAAAGTGCAATGGTGCTCAGTATCCGACACACGCATGTGGACAGTCAGTGGGTGTGGTGGCCTGTGGACATGTGTGTTGCTAGGGTTTGCGTTCTGGGTCGGTATGCCTTCTGCCCTCTGTGCACGTTTGTTGCATTGTGTGTGTGCATGTGTGTGTGTGTGTGTGTGTGTGTGTGTGTGTGTGTGTGTCCCTCGGCGTGGCATGTTAATCCTCACCCATCCCTGGCTGTGTGTGTGCCTCTGTGCCCTGCCACTTCCCTCGACGGCATGCACCCCCAGTGTGGGTTCCTGTGTGTTTGTGGGTTGTGCCTTGGCCACTGGTGGTTGCGCATGGCCCCATGACTTACCTGGGATGGCTGAAGTGCTCCTCCTTGATGGTGTCCCAGTGCAGCTGTGCCAGCCAGAGCGGTTGGAGGTCCCGTTGGCCAAGAGGGGGCTGCCCATCACCATCATCATCACCGGCGTCCCCATCGCTGTTCCCCTCTTTGACCTGTATGGCTATCCCACATTCATTGGCCATGTTGTGCAGGATGCAACAGGCCAGGAATATCCCACAGGCCTTTGAGGGGCTGTACTGTAGGACACCGCGAGAGGTGTCCAGGTAACGGGAACGTGCCTTCAGCATCCCGAACACCTGCTCAATGACACTGCGTGTGGTGGCATGTGCCTCATTGTAGTGTTGCTGTGATGGGGTCATGGGCCGCCGTTAGGATGTGAGCAGCCAGGGACAGAGTGGGTATCCACTGTCACCTGTGTGTAGAGGGTGGAGGTTAGTTTGGTGATCGGCATCGCCCTGCCCCAAGCCATGTAGGCCACTACCCATGGCACCTCTGGCCATGCCACCCCTAGCCCTATATTTGTCCATTTGGTTTGCATACTCACCCTCTAGGTGTCCAGTGGGGATGTCCCCACTCTCAAATCTGTGGCACAGTGCTGAATGGTGCCAGATGAAAGAATCGTGTGCTCCCAAAGGGTTTGTGGCACAGACATTGATGATGTGCCCCCTGGCATCGTACACCACCTGGCAGTTGATGCTGGCATAGCCCTTGCGATTTATGTATGCGGCCCCCTCGTGGCCAGGTGGTGTGCGTATGGCCACATGGGGCAGTCTGTTGCCCCTAGCATGCCAGGCACACATGCTACCCTGTGGAACTTCTGTATATTTGCTGTGTGCTCCGCCGCTGTGCTGGGGAAATGGATGTACTCCTCAGCATGTGGCAGCAGTGCGCTGAGGAATTGGGTGAGGTGGCGTGATGTGGCCAACTGGGTTATGCCTGTGGTGTCCCTGATTGGTCTCTGGAAGGTACCCATGGCGAGCAAGCACATGCAGGCTGTTACCTTGGTCTCCACTGACAGAGCATGGGTCCATCGTGTGGGTGTCTGCATCACATCACTGCACAGCTCACAGAGCCACCTCAGAATTGCCCTGTTCAGGCGGTACCATCCCATAAGAAAAAATTACTCACCTTAGTAATGTTGTTTCTTCTAATGGAGTCTTGCTATATTCTGACATATGCAGTGAGTCCCAACCTTCAAACTGCCCCGGAGATGAAAGAGTTAACTTTCCATGCCAGGCATGGAATGCTGAGCTAGAGCTCGGTTGAGATTCTGTCTGTTGTTCTTCAAACTCAAACCGTCAGATCTTTACGAGCTAAACTCACTAATGTCCTGTGTGGAAGCTGTAAACCTACACTAGCCAACTGGCTACTAAACATAAAACACATATTTTGGTCCCAACACAAAGACTCAAGTCAGGAGACACAAAAATGAAAACTCAACACCCACTCACCCCAAAAAAAGAAAGGGTGAAACAAAAGGGTGGGCACCTACTAAGTGCTAACACTGCACTGCCCACCCACATCCCAAAACAGAGGTTCTGAGAGGGGCAGGCAGGAGGGTCATAATAGCAAGACTCCATTAGAAGAAACAACATTACTAAGGTGAGTAATTTTCTTCAAACAATATGAGTCTTGCTATATTCTGACATATGCAAACTACAAAGCAGTACCTCCATGGAGGAGGGACAGAACCTACGGAGAAATAGGCTCTGAAGCACAGCTGTACGAAACCGAGCATCACTCCTAGCCTGGATGTCAGGAGTAATGCTTGGTAAAAGTGTGAACTGTTTCCAGGTAGCTGCTTGATATATCTCTAGAATAGGGATGTCCCTGGCAGCAGCTGTACCTCTGTAGAGTGAGCCCTCAGGCCTGAGGGAGGAACCCACCCAGTTTTCATAACAAATTGGATACCAGGACAATCCACCTGGCAATGGATCTTTAGTGGAAGGTTTCCTTTACCAATCTCACCATAAGTGAGGAACAGTTGGAGGAGTCAAACCTGTTACCCTTGGTATGCTCTATGTGGTAACTAGGGCTCTTTTCACATCCAAACTGTGCAGTCTCATCTCGCCAGAGGAGGAATGGTCAGTGAAGTACACTGGAAGAGATACAGATTGATTAAGGTGGAAATCTGAAACCACCTTAGGCAAGAACTTCCTGTTAGTCCTGAGGACCACCTTATCTCTATGAAAGGAGATAAAATCAGGCTCCACTGACAAAGCTTGTAACTCACTTATGCATCTGGCAGAAGTGATGGCTACCAGAAACACAGTCTTCCAAGTCAAGAACTTAAACTCTGCTGAAGATAAAGGCTCAAAAGGGGGTTACATAAGCTGAGCAATACAAACATTGAGGTCCCAGGCAGGGGCAGGGTCCCTGAATGGAGGGTTGGTGTGAAGCAATCCCTTGAAAAACTTGGAGAAAACAGGGTTAGCTGAGAGAGAAGAGGGCTAACCTGCTGAAATAAAAGCAGACACAGCTGCCAGATGCACTTTCAGTGTGGCTGGTCTCAGCCCCAAGCTATTTAAGTGAACCATATAATCAAGGACTGTGGGCAGATCAGCAGATTCTGGGAAATATGCTTCCCAGAGCACCATATGGAAAATCTTTTCCATTTAAAATTATAAGTAGCCCTGGTGGAAGGTTTTCTAGAAGCCTTCAGGATATCCAATACACCTTGGGAGAGGTGTAAATCAGCAAACTCTAACTCTTCAAGAGCCAGGCCTTGAGATTGAGAGATTTGAGGTTCGGGGACCAAACACTCCCCTGAGCACAGGTTAAAATTCCTGGGAAGACACAAGGGAAGATAGACTGTTAAGGACAGTAAGAGTGGATACCAGGGCTGTCTGGCCCAGTCTGGAGCAATCAGGATCATCTTGCAGGGTTGAGATCTGATTTTGACTAGCACTTTGAACAGGAGAGGGAAGGGAGGAAAAGCATAGAGAAACTTCCCTTCCCAATTGAGAACTAAGGCATCCAGGGGGACTGAGCCCAACACTGGAGGTCTGCAGCAAAAAAGGGGAAGTTGGTGATTGTCTGGGGCTGCAAAAAGATCTATCTGCGGAGTGCCCCATCTGGCAAATATCACCTCCAAGACCAGGGGATCCAGTGACCATTCATGATGGCCCTGGGAAAGCCTGCTGAGAGCATCTGCCAGGACATTGTCCTTTCCTGGGAGGTGAACTGCCATGAGGGAGGTGTTCAGGGAGTAAGTTAGAGACCACAACTTCATTGCTTCGGTGCACAAGGCCGTAGACCGAGTGCCTGCTTGCTTGTTGATGTACCACATTGTGGTGGTGGTGTCTGTTCTGAACAGATTTGGAAAAAGCTTGAAGTGCTAGAAATACTGCTTTGAGTTCCAACAGATTGATATGGAGCAGAGATTCCTGAAGGGATCACAACCCCTGGGTGGTGAGGTCGCCCATGTGAGCCCCCACCCCAAGAGGGAGCATCTGTAAGGATTAAAGAATGAGACTGAGTGACAAAGGGAACCCCTGTCCAGATTGTTCTGATCCTGCCACCATGTGAGGCCTGGATCAGGGTTCGAGTTACTGGGATCAGTTTAGTCAGAGGTCCTTCCTTTGAGACCAAAAGGCTCTCAAATGGAACTGAATGTCCCTCATCTGAAATCTTGCTCCCTGCACTACTGCTGTAGAAGCAGCCATGTGCCCCAGGAGCTGTAGAAAATGCCTTGCTGGTCGAGACACCTGCAGGGGTGAAATGAGGAGGCCAGAGAGACAGGAGTCCTTGCCCCTGTCAAGAAGGAAGAAGGCTCTGGCCTTCTCTTTGTCTAGCTCTGCACCTATGAAGATGAGGAGCTGGACAGGCTCTAGAACTGACATTGGAAGATTTAGAAGGAAACAAAGAAAGTGAGCAGTTGCTGAGTTATCTGTAAGTGTAACTTGACTTGGTCTCAGGGACGGCCTGCTATGAGCCAGTCATCCAGGTAAGGGAAGATGGCAATTTTCTGCTTTCTTAGATAGCAACTACTACTGCCAGGCATTTTGTGAATACCCTTGAGCAGAGGCGAGGCCAAAGGGCATTGCTCTGAACTGGTAATGGCCTGAGGGCAGCTCGAACCTGAGGTACTTTCGATGGGAGCTCTGATGAGGAATATGGGTAGGCATCCTTGAGGTCCAGGACACTAGCCAGTCCCTGGCCTTAGAGAGGGTAGAATAATTCCCAGAGTCACCATTTTGAATTTTGGTTTTAAAAGGTGCTTGTTTAGGTATCTGAGGTCCAGGATGGGCTGCCATTCTTCTGTCTTTTTTGGGGTAAGGAAGTACCTAGAATACAATCCTTTGCCCTGGTGTAGGGGTGGAACCCTTTCCACAGCTCTGAGAGCTAGGAGGGAAGAGACCTCTGTCTCTGATGGATTTGCAGGTGGAGAGGATCTGGTTCTCATCTTTGGAAGCTTTTTGAAGCTGAGAACCAGTCCCTGGCTTACTACTTCCAGGACCCATTTGTCTGATGTCAGAGACTCCCAGTCCTGGATAAAGTAAGCCAGTCTGCCCCCTACAGGTAGGTGAGAATTGGCCCTGGCAACCCCATCAGGGTGCCTGCTTGGCAGGGGCTTTAGGCTGAGGGGTGGAAGCAGGCCTGCTTGTACCCCGTCTGCCTCTCCCTCTAAAGAACCCCTCTGGGCATAAGCAGAAGAGGAGGCCTGGGCTTGGTAAAAAGGCCTATGAAAAGGTCTGCCCCTGCCCCTGGGAATCTGCCTTTGAGGAGTGGCCTGCCTTTCCTTGGCCTGTGCACTCCTATAGGTGGTCCTCTACTCATCCATTTTCTTCATGTAATTCTCTGTCTGCTCCCCAAACAGAGAATTACCCACAACAGGAAAATCCATGGCCTTAGTCTGGGTATCCTGTGACAGGCTAGTACATCTGAGCCAAGCCATTCTTCGAAGTGCCACAAATGTAGCCATGACTCTTGATGATGCATCATTTGAGTCCACTGCAACATGGAATTGCACCTTGGATGCCTCAATACCATCAGCAGCCACCTGCTCCAGCTCCTTGGCAAGCTGGCCAGGGACCTGTTTTGCTAAAGCCATGACAGTGTCCCATCTGAATTTCTGATATCTAGCCACATAAGCCATATAATTGGCCTGTCTGAGTACCAAGGATGCTGCCATGTACTGTTTCTTTGCCATGGCATCAATCCTCCTGGGAGTCCTTGTCTGGGGTGTGAAGCCAAGGGAATATTTGCCTTGTCTGGGCTGCAGCCTGCACTACCTAACATGGCTGCATTGTTGTATAAGAACTCCATATAGAGCCTGACAATGTGTACCTCTTGTCCATTCTCTTATCCACAGGAGGTATAGTGTGAGGAGTTTTAGAATTTTAAATGTCTGTTTCCAAAAAATTATGCAAGGGAATAGACAGTCTCCCTAGACTCTGGGATATCCATCATTTCCACATAGTCAGGCTCTCTTGATCATCCACAGCTTCCTCCATAGGGAGCTGGAGGGTTTCAACCACTTTTTATAAAACATAAAATGAGAGGGGACTCAGAAAGCCTAGGAGGAGACACTCCTGAAGGTCTGTCTGGGGAGATGTCCAGGTCAATGGGCACATCCAGACTTTCAAATCCATATTCACTCTCCTCATACTCATCTTCCCCCTCCTCCGGTTCATAATATTCCTCTAAATCATACTCTTGAACCAGTGGAACCGGCTGAACCGAGCGCCTACCTGATGGTGCCGGTTCGGTCAGAAGCGGGGAAAGCGACTGGACAATTTTGATCGCTCTGGCTATTTCTTCAGCGGTTGGAGAGGAAAGTTTTGGCTCCACACCAGCTGATTTTCTAGTCCTTTTTTTCTGGAACTGACTCCTCAGTCGGATCTCCTTTTGCCCGAAGAAGTCACGCCCTGGTCAGAGGGCACTCCTTCTGGTTCGGTTTGAACCGAACCGGGCTGGCCATCCGGTTCAGCTGACTTTTTGGCTTCCCTTTCCCCAAGCCTATCAACTCTCTTCTCCAGGGTAGCTGCAGGAAAATTTTTACAAATCTGGCAGTCTGCACTGAGGTGGTCAAACCCCAGACAGTAAACACAGGTGGTGCGGGGATCAGCCTTGGCAAAGACTTCCCCACACACACTACAGTGTTGAAACCCAGTGGGCCCAGTTTTTCTTTTGGGTTTCTCAGACATAGTGCCAGTCCTATCCAAACTTACCCGTTTAAGGCAATCCGCCAGGTAAGACCTTCTTATTGGTTCCCAACCGTGTCACGGGTCGTGGAAAAAACCGTAATAAAATCCGTTTCTTTTTTTTGAACCGATAAGAACCGGTAACCACACTCTAAACCACAGATAAAGATTTTTTAAACAACTTGATCGGTTCAAACCGAACCGATAAACCGTTTACAAGTTCCACACAGAATAGAATTAATGTAAAACCTATCTAGTACTCACAGATACCACAGACAGAGACTGAACCGACAGGTTGCAGTTTAAATTTGGTCGAAAACCAAGAAAAAACGGTACTTTAACCGACAAAATGAACCAAGCAGAAGGAGAAATCTCCGGAGCGACTGTTCAGTGAGGCGGGGTAAAGAATCTGACGGTTTGAGTTTGAAGAACAACAGACAGAGTCTCAACCGAGCTCGAGCTCAGCGTTCCATGCCTGGCATGGAAAGTTAACTCTTTTGTCTCCAGGGCAGTTCGAAGGTTGGGACTCACTGCATATGTCAGAATATAGCAAGACTTCATGTTGTTTGAATCTCAGTATCAGCGTACAGCTCAAAGCTGGTGTGGGCTCGGTAATGCCTGTTGGGGGTCTACCGCCGACGGGCTCTTCCACGGCCACGCCCCCCTGCTGCCCGCCTTCTCACCTCCTCATTACGGCCTCCATGTGGAAGGTGGCACTGGCAATGTCCCTGGCTTGTGTTCACCCCCCCCGGCAGCTGTTAGTATATTCCCCCCGCTGTCCTGGCTGCTACCTCCCCTGCACCGGGTACATCTGCCTGTGCTGGCCTCTATGCTGTGTGGCTCCCCACACCTTCCCTGTGCCTGGCTGTTAACTGTGGCCTTTTCTTGTCCTGCCCTGTTCGTTCCACTTGCCCTGTCTGTGTGCCTCTGCCTCATGTGGCTTCCCTGTAGCGTTCTTGCACCTCTTCCTTGCTCCTTTTTATTTTGGCTCATTTCCGCTATGGTGCAACTTCCGCTTTCTCCACTGTTGCACATTGCGCAAGTCTTTGAATATCACACTACGCCATTCATGCATGGTTCCTCCCCCTTCGGTTGTGCATGCCTTCATTATCATTGCGCTGTTGCTCAGCATGATTTCGAGGGCACAACTGCCTCTTGCTGAATATCGCAAAATGGCGCAAATTCGGACTTGCGTAGGCGCAACCCTATTGCGCATGGCTCAACTCTTTTGAATATCTGGCCCCTGATGTTTAGATAGGCAGTTTTTAACCCATTTGGAAGATTTGATGAGAGAGCAGGGACTGGGCCTGGATTACCTTTAAGATCACCAGATATGAATAGCAGTCAGGCTATCAGGATTTACTGTAGCAGGAGCAGAGAATTTTGTGATAGGCTACTAGGATGTGGAGTTGCTGATGGTCTAAGGGGCTGGTGTAAGGCTGAAAGTTGGCAGATTTATATAGAAACTAGGGTGAAGGATTGTTGGACCCAGAGTCCAGGTATTATTGGTCACGATAGTAGATAGAGTAGAGGAGGAGAATGGGGTAGGGATAATGGAGACACATAGACAGGGGTCATAAGAGATGTAAGAAAACAAAGGGTGAGTTGGGGAGTAATGGCATATAGGGAGACAGGGAAGTTGAGTGTTTTATAAAACAGAGTGCAAAGTGTACCGAAATGGCGTGAACCGGGTAAATGGTGAGATTCTTGTAGAGAGAAAGGAGCTGTAGAACCAGTGCCCTCCAGTGGTAGAGATGTATAAACTGCAAATGGGAAAATGGGGAGATAAAATAAACAAAAAAAAAACAAAACTGATGCACACACAATTCTCCTTCCAACACACTGTCTACAAATAAAGCCATCAAAAGGCCTCAGCTCATTTAGTTAATGAAGTTTTAAGAAGCCTAATTAATTTACAGCTGAATGTGTATTGGCTTTAAAGGGTTTTATTCCCAATGAAACGATATACTTACAGTCTTAGCAACACAATTCAAGAATTATGCATAAGTCACAGTCGTACTTTTCCCCATACCCATCCCCTTACGAGTTGCTATGGGCTGCAACTATTAGTCCCCCAAAAAAAACTGCTAGGCACCTGTGCCGACCGTGTGGCCTAGTGGTTAAAGCACCAAGCTACGAGACTGAAAGACAGTAGTAGCACCGAATTAGTCAAAGCATTTTTTTAAAATCCCTATTGAGAATTGTGAAACCTTTACTTAGGGATTTTGTTTTGTTTGTGTGTTCACTGCTACCCAGAGCGGGTTGTCTAATCTGATAGTGTAGTTGAAAATTTACCAGATGGCAGTTAATTACTGTAATAGGAACTGGCCTCTTTCTGTAGGTATAACAAAAAGAATTTTAGAGGATTTTTTAACCCCTAAATTTTGTGAGGGATAAACAGGGAATCTGACAAAATTGCTTGACAAATTAGGTGCTACTACTGTATGAACACTATTCAAGAATCATGCATTAGCCACACTCATACTTTTGCCATACTCCTCTGCTTATCACTGGCTATTGGCTGCAACTCTTAGTGCCCAGAAAATCCATCAGTAATCTGTGCAGACCATGTGGCCAAGTGGTTAGAATACTGCAGTATAATATAAATTATTCTTTGGTCGTGGGTTTGAATCCTGTTTCCACCATATCAAATTTACCTTTAAACAATCACTTCACACATTTTGAGCATGGAGTTCTTATTAAACATACTTATTCTTCCACATGAAGAGAGAATAATTGAAATAGTAGTGAAAGTAAGCTTATTTTAAGAAAACAGGTTTTTTAACAGCTTCCACTTCGTTCTCCTTAGTACGTCTGATACTGTGTATAGTTGGTCCTGAACTACACATTCTAAAAGACTAGAACAGCCATAAGAAAAAGGGCTTCAGGTGGCACACTGAATGTGTCTTGGCTCTGAAAGGTTTCATTCGCAGTAAGAAGATATATTTAACATCTAATGAACAAAATTCAAGACTAATGCAACAACCATTCCGGAACTTTTCCCATACTCCTCCCCTTCATACATCCTATGGCATACAACTTTAAGATTACCAAAAAACTACTAGTTATCTATGCAGGCAGTATAGCCTAGTGGTTAGAACAATAACCT
Organism: Neoceratodus forsteri; assembly: GCA_016271365.2. NCBI lineage: Eukaryota > Metazoa > Chordata > Ceratodontiformes > Ceratodontidae > Neoceratodus > Neoceratodus forsteri. Next base: position 470,768,739 of record CM057450.1, on the reverse strand, counting down.
ATGAACTGAACACCATTGTGGTCATGGATTTGAATCCCCCATCCACCACTTGCACACAGACATTGAACCAATCACTGTACACATGTAAGATCACACAGAAGCTCCTCCCCCAATCCCAATCCCACACCAAGAATCTCTGCCTCCAAAACCTGACTCAGAAGCTCTGCCTCCACTACCCCACTTAGAAGCCTGCATGCAGTCCCTGACATGGAATTCCCACACATACAAGTTCTGCCTCCAGCCCCCACTGAGAGGCTCTCCATGCAGTCCTTAAATGAAAGCCCCACTCCCCCATGGAATTTCTGCATCCACTCCCACATGATTGCTGCTCTGTTTCCTCCAGATATAAATCCATCTCCAGTGCCGTATACAGAAGCCATGCTGCCATTCCCCCTACATAGAATTCCCACTTGTGCTGCTGTCAAGAGAAAGGGGTTGAAGGAGAGTGAGCTTGGGGAGAAGACTCCTTATGTTTAGATGGGCAGTTTTTTAACCCATTTGGAAGATTTGATGAGAAGGGACTGGGCCTGGATTGTCTTTAAGATCACCAGATATGAATAGCAGTCATGCTATCAGGATTTACTGTAGCAAGAGCAGATAATTTTGTGATAGGCTGCTAGGATGTGGAGTTTATGATGGTCTAAGGGGGTGGTGTAAGGCTGAAAGTTGGCAGATTTATATGGAAACTAGGGTGAAGGATTGTTGGACCGAGAGTGCAGGTATTATTGGTCACGATAGTAGATAGAGTAGAGGAGGAAGAGGATGGGGTAGGGATAATGGAGACACATAGACAGGGGTTATAAGAGGTGTAGGAAAGCACGGGGTGAGTTGGGGAGTAATGGCAGATAGGGAGACAAGGAAGTTGAGGATTTTATAAAACAGAGTGCAAAGTGCACCAAAATGGCATGAACCAGGTAAAAGGTGAGATTCTAGTAGAGAGAAAAGAGCTGTAGAACCAGTGTCCTCCAGTGGTAGAGATGTATAAACTGCAAATGGGAAAATGGGGAGATAAAATAAACAAAAAAAAAAAAAAAGACGGATGCACACGGCATTCCCCTTCCAACACACTGGCCCAGATATTCAAACTGTGCCCAAAAAGTGTGCAATAGCAGGAGCAAGTGCAAGACAATTGCGCCCATGCACAAGAGACGTGATATTCAAAAAACAAGCAGGCCAAATTACGCCTACAGCCAACGACTGAATATCACACCACCTGCGCCATAGCGCAGCTAGGGAGGGGAAGCTGAGCAGATCTGATGCGCCATAGCGCAACAAGGGATGTTCAGCTGAGCAGTCCAGAGGCACCATAGCACAACCAGGGACGACCCCCAGCTGCAGATCAATGTAACTGCACAATCAAGGAAGTAGGGGCCCACCACCCATGCCACAGATGGGCACAGGAACACACAACAGAACAGACATTGTCCTCCCTTACCCCAAGCACATCACAACCAGGGGAGGGCTGGAATAACCACTGGTCCATGGATACAAGCAACCAACCCACAGCCTGGCCATTGTGCCCCATCACACCTACCGGCAAGCTATGACTAGCACACAAGGAGAGCAGACCACCCTGTGCCACACCATCCCCTCCCAGTGCACAGCACACCCTGCACTGTGACCCCCAGACAACCCCCCATGAGCAGTGATCACCACAGCAGGAAACCCCATGCATGCCACCACCCCCACAGTGTCAATGCAACCCTGTGCACCACAGAACCATGCAAGCCAGCCCCACCATGAGCACCCATCAGCAGGTAGCAGCACACGGCAGTGCAACAATGGCAGACACAGTGCCACCATGCACAGTCCCCCAAGGTACTGCTGAGAGACCGACCATGCATTGGCATAAGAGTACTCCCATATGGGACGGTGTCGTGTCCTTGACACCACCACCAGTGGTACAGCGCCTACACAGTATTCCAGTGACACACCCCGGCCCACTACTGGCCACAACAGCCAGCACAGACACCCACAGTGGTGTGTGGAAGCATGCACCACACCAGATGCCACACAGGGTCTGGACAGACACCCACTCATACCCAAGGGCACAACAACACAGGGACGCAGTGGTGGGGCAACCAGGCCCCCATTGTGGGCCCATGTAAGCCATGTACACACAAGCCGCAGTCCACCATGGCACTGGAGTGCCAACCACCCTGCACAGGCACCATGGACCAATACACCACCAGTAGTCACCCGGAGCACAAGCCAGACAATGGGGTACATCCCCTGCAACACACACAAGCCACAGCATGGAGGTGGGACAATGACCGTGTTGCCCACAGTGCCACCTGAGCCAGGCATGCACCATACCAGTGACATGGGCAACCCAGCAAAGCAATGGGTACAGTGTCCACCCTGCAGGGAATACCACCACTGACATGCCAGTGGACCATACAAGTCACAGACAGGCAGGTGTGTCGGCTGCACAGGCCATGGATGGGCTGATGGGTGCACCATGGACACAGAGCACACACCATGGACCACTGCACACAGTCATCCAGTGCACGGGGAACAACACACACAACACAGACACTGACTGATATCTACCCCCACACCATAGACACCTCCACATGGACACACACACATACCCATGACTGCACCACCCCTGATGCCATGCACACCACTGCAGCAGAGCACCTATAGCCCACTGCAAATCAGAGTCCACCACGGTATTCATATAAAAGTCAAATGTATTATAAAAATAGAAAACTCAACTATGTACATGAATGAGAACTATTTACAGGTTTGTGGTGGGGGACACAAAAAAGGTGGGGGTGGGCAGGGGAAAGGGGTGGACAAATGGGATGGGATAGGAGGGGTGTGAGGGTGTTTCAAGGGTGGTAGGGGAAGTCAAGGACCAATGGGCTACTGAAGGCTCCGCCCGTCCTGGCTCTGGCTCCCTCTGGCTCTGTGTCTCCGCAGAACCCCCGACTCATCTATCCTCCGCAGAATTGCCACCGTCTCGCGGGACAGAATCAGGAGCTCCCGCATGGTGTCTCTTATCTCCCTCAGATGTCTCGCACCTAGGACAAGGGAGCACAGTTAACAGGTGTGAATGCACAACCCCATACAGCCTGCCCACTGTGCATGGCATACGGCCATGGGACATACCACTGTGATGGTGTGTGACCAGCTGCATTGATCCGTCCACAGGACCTGCCCACCCGGGTGCATACAGCCATGCGGGACGCTGCACACCCCCACTGGCCAAGTCACGCACAGCACCACCGTGGTCGTCTAGTGACATGGCTATGTGGTGCAAAGGCAGTGGCACAGCCATGCACCTGGTACACACATGGACCACCAGTGATACACACCCAGACATGCATTGCCACTGGACAGTGTTGACTGTACCAAGTGGCGTGCATGGCAGTGCTGTCAATGAATGGTGGCCATGCCCTGCTGCCCACCTTGTCACACAGCATGCAATACTAATCATGGATGTCTGGCACTCACCCACATCGGGCCGGTAAGGTGGCCGTTGCTGGTCCTCGGCCTGCCTGGCTGCAGTTTCAACCCCCCTCCACTCTGCACGCACTTGGCGCAGTTCTTCTGGGCCTGTGGGGACAAAAGGAGAGAAAAACATCAGTACATTCCCAAAGCAAAGTCCCCCTGCCCCAAGAAGTGTGCCTCCCACCAGCCAGACCCACCCACCCCACACTCTGTGAACACCACCACGGCCAACCCCATAGGTCCCTCCCCTATGTGCTGGACACATACAACACTGTGACTCATATCGACGATGAAAGTGTGTTGACGGAACCCCTACCTGAACGTGGGACCATGCCCCTCCTGGTACGTGACCTCAGTCGGGCCAGTAGCTCCAGCTCCCTCCTCTGCAGGTCATTAAATCAGTACCTGCACTGCTCTGCACTACGGCCCCTGCCTGTTGCCTCCTCAAGGGCTGTGGCCACTTCCTGCCACACCTGGGTCCTTGCCCTATCAAGGGGGGCCTCCCCAAAGAGAGGCCCATGGTGTGGCTTGACTATGGCCACCAGATTTGCAAGCTCAATGGCCGTCCAAGGAGCAGCTCTTCTCCGTGGCATTGCAATAGCTATAGTAGGCAATATGGTGCTCTCATGTGCAGATGCTGCGTGGTACAGCGCTGTCATTCCCTATTGCGCCGTTACCGAACAGCGCGATAGAGGTGCACCTATGCCTGAAGCATGGCGCCAAGGGGCCAAAGGTCAGGCACAGAGTCAATGGTCTCTGGCGCAAGGCCATGCACAGCGCCATCGGATGACAATGCGTGTAGCACGATTGACTGCCTGTGTGCCAGCGCCGCAGCGGACTATCGGGCAGTTGGGCCATTGTGTCTGTGAAGGCCCATTGCCACAGCGCCATGTAGTGACCTTCACTATAGCGCCACTGGCACAATGGTGGCCATGCCCTGCATTACCTATCATGCACAGCACATCGTCAGCACAGCAGACGCCTGTGTCAGCAACCTGGGCATGCACAGTGAGGTGTAGTACCCATGCCATAGAACTGCGCCATTGGCTCAGCACTTTCAACACAATTGCACAAAGCGCAACACCACGATATTCAGCCGTCATATGCAAATTATCTGATCAGCCATTCAATGGCGCAGCACTGCAATTTGCATCTAATTAAAGTTGCTCCTCGCCTCATTTGCATGGATTGCGCTATAAAGGTGTGACAATGTGCTGCAGTGGCCATAGTCGGTTACTGCAGTTTATTGGTGAGTTGCATGCTGTTTGGGAGTGTGGACTGTGGATTCAGGGACATGCATGGGACTGCACAGTCACAGGTAACAACTGCCATTCTTACAGGCTACATAATGACTGAGCACATTGTTGGAGAGGAGGACAACAGTGGTGGGAGGAGGAGGAGGTTGAATTTTACTAAGGCTGAAACCAAGGCCCTTTTCGAGGCCTACCTGGAGCAGGAGCCACTGCTCAGTGGACAGTGGGGCACCCCTCAGGCCCATGCTGCTGTATGGGAGGAGGTGGCATGTGCCGTGAACCTGCATGGAAGCCATCAGCGCTCTGTGCAGAAGTGTAAAAAGAAGATGGGCACAGACAGGAGGATGGCAAAGGAGAAGGTGGCTGCCATCAGAGCAGCATGTGCTGCAATAGGTGGGGAACAGCCGGAGGTGGTACAGCTCACCCCAGCAGAGGACAGGCTTGCTGCAAGCATGCACTGAAGTGCCATTGAGGGTGTTCTGGGTGGTGGCTTCCAGACAGGTGGTGGCCCATCACTGCATGGTAAGTCATGGTCTGTCTGGAGGGGGGCAGGGTAGGTTACACACAGTAACGTGACTTTGCTTTCCCTTACAGATCCTGAGCATCTGCATGGGTCAGCAGTGGTGGGCCTGTTCACTGCAGACAGTTGGATGGAGTTGGAGGTGGGACCATCCACCTCCACAGGTATCTGTGGATTGGCAAGGCAGTGGGGACGCCTAGCTGTCCACACTGATGTCGTTGAGACAGGTGTGGAGGAAGCCCAGCCTGTGTCCCAGTGTGCTGGCGTCCACGAATGACAGCACACTGTGGCTGTGGCCAGGGCAGAGTCCAGCACCACTGATGATGACACGACCGTCTTGGGCAGTGACACATGTGTGCCACAGGATGGACACACAGCAGGGCAATTAGCAACCATGGCTGTTGGTGGTTCCGCCGTGGAGGCCTGCGTGTCAGCACAGTCCCAGGCTGTACCTGTCAGCACCAGTGAGGCAGCACTGGTGTCTGTTCAGGACAGTAGGACTGTTGTAGCCACTGCGGTGGCACCACTGAGCCCTGGGGTGTGGCAGCCGGAGGGGCAGCAACAGCAGTCATCCACTGGGCTTGGGGGTGAAAGGTCCAGCGGTGGCATCTGTGCACCGCCTGTGGACATGTCCAGACCTGGTCCTGGTGCACAGCACCAACCCTCAATGGGTGCTGAACATCAGGCCCTTGCACACCCTGAGGGACAGGATGCCGAGGAGGCTGATGACCTCTTGGACGAGCACATCCACCTACTGTGAGCATCAGTCTAGCAGCAGATGCAGCTTACGATGTCCGTGGATGCACTGCGTGTGTCTCTGGAGCATGCAGAGGAGCATCGCAGCAGGGATGCCGAAATGCTAATGGCACGGATGGACCATTTGCGGGAGGATGTGACCGCTGCCATTAACAGGCATGCACAGGCGTTCATTGCTGTCATGGCCATAGTGGGCACACAGTCAGGTGCCCATGCATCGCGGACACCATGCAGTGCACTATCCACCCCCCATTCCCGGCGTCATGCGACTCCCACCCTGTCGACGCCGGGTTCAGCTGTGGACATCCCGAGCACTCCTGGTGCAGGCCTGTTTGGTGTGCTGCAGACCCCTGTGTGGGCATGGTCATGTTCATGTAGTGGAACCTCTGGGCGACCATTGGTGCCACCCCATGAGGCCAGTGGTCAGCCTGCCAGTGCTGGCGGGTCTTGGCGGGGCCGCCCATGCATCCATGGCAGCCGTGGCACTGTGTCGCGGAACTGACCTGTCTCTCGCCGTGGCTACTGTCTGGTGCTGCCCTGTGTGGATTGTGTGTTTCAGCGGGCAGTGCATGGGTGGGTACCCGGCCCTGTATGCGGACACACAGTCCACCTGCACACCCTCCTGGCTGCTGTCCACAGTTACATGTGCATGATGATGCCTGCATTGCACTGTACACCAGTGTGCAATGGTGCTCAGCATCTGACACGCACATGGACAGGTAGTGGGTGTGGTGGCCTGTGGACATGTGTGTTGCTAGGGTGTGCGTTCTGGGTTGGTGTGCCTTCTGCCCTCTGTGCATGTTTGTTACATTGTGTGTGCTTCGGCGTGGCATGTTAATCCTCACCCATCCCTGGCTATGTGTGTGCCTCTGTGCCCTGCCACTTCCCTCGACGGCATGCACCCCCAGTGTGGGTTCCTGCGTGTTTGTGGGTTGTGCCTTGGCCACTGGTGGTTCTTGGCGTGGCCCCATGACTTACCTGGGTTGGCTGAGTGCTCCTCCAAGATGGTGTCCCAGTGCAGCTGTGCCAGCGAGGCAGTCCAGGGTCGTTCCGCCAGGGGGGCTGCCCATCACCATCATCACCGGCATCCCCATCGCTGTCCCCTCTTTGACCTGTAAGGCTATCCCACATTCATTGGCCATGTTGTGCAGGATGCAACAGGCCAGGAATATCCATAGGCCTTGAGGGGCTGTACTGTAGGGCATCGCCAGAGGTGTCCAGGCAACAGAAATGTGCCTTCAGCATCCCGAACACCCACTCGATGACATTACGTGTGGTGGCGTGTGCCTCAATGTAGCGTTGCTGCGATGGGGTCTTGGGCTGCCGGTAGGGTGTGAGCAGCCAGGACAGAGTGGGTATCCACTATCACCTGTGTGTAGAGGGTGGAGGTTAGTTTGGTGATCAGCATCGCCCTGCCCCAAGCCATGTAGGCCACTACCCATGGCACCTCTGGCCATGCTACCCCAGGCCCTATATTTGTCCATGTGGTTTGCATACTCACCCACTAGGTGGCCAGTGGGGATGTCCCCACTCTCGAATCTGTGGCACAGTGCCGAATGGTGCCAGATGAAAGAATCGTGTGCTTCTCCAGGGTGCATGGCACAGACATTGATGATGCGCCCCCTGGCATCGCACACCACCTGGCAGTTGATACTGGCATAGCCTTTGCGATTTATGTGTGCAGCCCACTCGTGGCCAGGCGGTGTGCGTATGGCCACATGGGTGCAGTCTATTGCCCCTAGCACGCCAGGCATACATGCTACCCTGTGGAACTCCTGTATATTTGCCGTGCGCTCCGCCACTGTGCTGGGGAAATGGATGTACTCATAGAAACATAGAAACATAGAATTTTACGGCAGATAAGGACCGCTTGGCCCACCCAGTCTGCCCATTTCCCTACCTACTGGATAAGCTGCAGATCCTAGTTAACCAGCAGCCTACTTCTTTCTACCCCACCCCCAGAATCGCCTTATGACTATCCCACTGCGTGGCAAGATTCCACCACTGATTTTGACTCCACAGCCTCCTCCGGAAGGCCATTCCATGCATCCACAACCCTCTCTGTGAAAAATACTTCCTTAATTACCTCTGGGCCGCCCCTCTATCTTCAAATTGTGCCTCTTGTTCTTGCACACCTCTTTTTGAAGATGCTACCCTCTTGGACTTTGTGATTCCCTTGAGGTACTTGAAGTTTCTATCATGTCCCCCTCTCCCTCCTTTCCTTGAGGCTATACATATTAAGCTCCTTAAGTCTCTCTTCATATGTCCTCGGTGCAGACCCTGCACCATTTTAGTGCCCTCCTCTGGACAGCTTCCATCCTGTCTATGTCTTTCGGAGATTGGGTCTCAGAACTGCACACAGTACTCCAGATGGGGTCTCACCAGCTGTCTGTACAGAGGGATAATAACTTCCTGTTTTCTACTGGTGATGCCTCTCCTATGCATCCCAGTATCCCTCCAACCCTCCTTGCTGTCCTCTCACATTGCTTGCCCACCTTTAGGTCATCTGATATGACTACCCCCAGGTCCCTTTCCATTTTGTTGTTGTTAGTATCTCACCCCATTGTGTACTCTTCCCTGGGTTTTGTTTCCCAGGTGCATTACCTTGCACTTCTTAGCATTGAATCTAAGCTGCCATACATTTGACCATTCCTCTAACCTTGCCAAGTCCCTTCTCATCCTTTCCACCTCCACCCTGTGCATCAACTCTGTTGCAGATCTTATTGTCATCTGCAAAGAGACATACTTTCCTTCCAGTCCTTCTGCAATGTAAACATAAAGACATTGAAGAGACTAATCTAACTCTGAACCCTCACGGTACCCTAGTAACCCTCCTTTCTTCTGAGTGGACTCCATTTACTATTACTCTCTGTGTCCTATTCTCCAGCCAATTCTTTACCCAGGCTGTCATCTTGGACCCACTCCCAGGCTGGCTAACTTATATATTAATTTTGTGTGGGACTGTGTCAAATGCCTTGCTAAAGTCTAGGTAGGCCATGTCCACAGCCCCTCCTGATCTACTACTTTGGTCACCCAGTCAAAGAAATCTATCAGATTCGTCTGGCATGACCTTCCCGCTGTGAATCCATGCTGCCTAGGGTCTTGTGCCCTCTGGCCTCTAGATACTCGACAATTCTTTCCTTTAGAGTGATTCCATCATTTTCCTATCACTGAGGTTAAACTAACAGGTCTATAGTTTCCTGCTTCTGCCTTGCTCCCACTTTTGTGAAGGAATCACATCTGCCCTCCTCCAGTCCTCGGGTACCACCCCATCCTCCCATGATTTGTTAAAGAGGGTAGTCAGTGGTGTCACTAGTTCTACCTTAGTTTTTTAGAATTCTGGGATGAATCCCATCAGGCCCCATTGCTTTGTCCACCTTCAGTTTTAAGAGTTCTTTCAGAACCCTTCTTCTGTAAATGGGCTGGTATCAACTTCTGTATCCAGAGTGTTACTACTGTTTGTTTTATGTACCTCCCCTCTTCCTTTGTAAATACTGAGCAAAAATATTTGTTTAGTATCTCTGCCTTTTCACATTCTCCTCTACCCACCCTCCCTCCCTTTATTAAGCCTCACTATCCCTCCCTTGGTCTTCCTTTGCTCCTGATGTACCTATAAAGGTTTTATTCCCTTCTTAACTGAGTTGGCTATCTTTTCCTCAGTTTGGGCCTTTGCTGTTCTGACTGCCTTCCCAGCCTCCTTTTGCTTTAACTGATACAGTTCTCTGTCCTGCTCCTGCTGCGATTCCTTGTACTTCCTGAATGCTTTCTTTTTCTCTTGAACCTTCACTGCCACTTCCTTTGAGAACCATAGTGGTTTCTTACATCGTCTTGTTTTATTTGCTTCACACAAAGGCTCGTTACCTCTGTGATGGCAGTTTTTATTATTCCCCATTGTTCTTCCACCCCTCCTTCCCGCCCATTTGCTAGTGCATTCCTTAGGCACTCACCATTTTAGCAAAGTCAGCCCTCCTAAAGTCCAGTACTTTTGTCTTTGTATGGCTTGACTCTATTGCTGTGTTTATTGTGAACCATACTGTTCGATGGTCGCTAGTTCCCAGATGGCTACCCACTTCTACATCTGTGATCCTCTCTCCATCTCCATTTGAGAGTATCAAGTCTAATATTGCTCCCTCTCGAGTGGGCTCCAGTACTAGTTGTCTAAGGCATGCCCCCTGTAGGGCATCTAGAATAACTCAGCATGTGGCAGCAGTGCGCTGAGGAGTTGGGTGAGGTGGCATGACATGGCCGACTAGGTTATGCCTGTGGAGTCCCTGGTTGGTCCCTGGAAGGTACCCGTGGTGAGCAAGCTCATGCAGGCTGTTACCTTGGTCTCCACTGACAGGGCATGGCTCCGTTGTGTGGGTGCCTGCATCACATCACTGTATATCTCACAGAGCCGCCTCAGAATTGCCCTGTTCAGGCGGTACCGGCCCACAATCTCAGTATCATTGTACAGCTCAAAGCTGGTGTGGGCTCGGTGCTGCCTATTGGGGGCATACCACCGACGGGCCCTTCCATGGCCACGCCCCCCTGCCGCCCACCTTCTCACCCCCTCATTACGGCCTCCATGCGGAAGGTGGCACTGGCCATGTCCCTGGCTTGTGTTCACCCCCCCGGCAGCTGTTACTATATTCCCCCCGCTGTCCTGGCTGCTACCTCCTCTGCACCGGGGACACCTGCCTGTGCTGGCCTCTATGTTGTGTGGCTCCCCATACCTTCCCTGTGCCTGGCTGTTAACTGTGGCCTTTTCCTGGCCTGCCCGGTTCGTGCCACTTGCCCTGTCTATGTGCCTCTGCCTCTGCCTCATGTGGCTTCCCTGTAGTATTCTTGCGCCTCTTCCTTGCTCCTTTTTATTTTGGCTCATTTCTGCTATGGCGCAACTTCCGCTTGCTCCACTGTTGCGCATTGCACAAGTCTTTGAATATCACCTCGCCATTTATGCATGGTTTCTCTCCTTCGGTTGCGCGTACTTTCATTATCATTGCGCTGTTGCTCGCTCAGCATGATTTCAAGCAACTGCCTCCCAGTTGAATATCGTAGAATGGTGCAAATTTGGACTTATGCAGGCACAACCCTATTGCACATGGCTCAACTCTTTTGAATATCTGGGCCACTGTCTACAAATAAAGCCATCAAAAGGCCTCAAATCATTTAGTTAATTATTTTTTTAAGCAGCCTAATTAATTTACAGCTGAATGTGTCTCGGCTTTAAAGGGTTTAATTCCCAATGAAACTATATACTTACAGTCTTAGCAACACAATTCAAGAATTATGCATTAGCCACAGTCGTACTTTTTCCATACCCATCCCTTCACGAGTTGCTATGGCTGCAAACTATTAGTCCCATAAAACTGCTAGGCACCGTGTCCGCACTGGTGGCCTAGTGGTTAAAGCACCAAGCTACGAGACTGAAAGACAGTAGTAGCACCGAATTAGTCAAAGCATTTTTTAAAATCCCTATTGAGAATTGTGAAACCTTTACTTAGGGATTTTGTTTTGTTTGTTTGTGTGTTCACTGCTACCCAGAGCGGGTTGTCTCATCTGATAGTGTAGTTGAAAATTTACCAAATGGCAGTTAATTACTGTAATAGGAACTGGCCTCTTTCTGTAGGTATAACAAAAAGAATTTTAGAGGATTTTTTACCCCTAAATTTTGTGAGGGATAAATAGGGAATCTGACAAAATTACTTGACAAATTCGGTGCTACTACTGTATGAACACTATTCAAGAATCATGCATTAGCCACACTCATACTTTTGCCATACTCCTCTGCTTATCACTGGCTATGGGCTGCAACTATTAGTCCACAGAAAATCCATCAGTAACCTGTGCAGACCGTGTGGCCTAGTGGTTAGTGACTAAAACAAATTCATTGCCTTTTGAACTTTTTATTAATGGGCCAACAATGTCCATGGCAATCCCTTCAAAAGGCTGAGAAACCAGAGGCAAGGGTTTCAGGGGCACCTGAACTTTGTGGGTAGTCTGACTAACTTGCTGACATTCTGGACAGCCTTGGCAGTATTCTGCAACAGCGGTATGGATGCCTGGCCAAAAAAACCTTTACAGAAGCCTAGCCAAAGTCCTTTCCCTTCCAGCATGACCAGCACTGGGTATGCCATGTGCAAGAAATAATAAATCCTGCCTATATTTAGCAGGCACTAGCAATTGTTCAACCTGCTCACGAGTAGTGGGATGAGTACATATTCTATATAGGATTTTATTCCTTTTTCTCAATCACAGGGAAACCTGAAGGACCTTTTTTCCCACCTGTAAAAAAAAAAAAAAAGGTTTAAGAGATGTATCCATTTGCTGTTTCTGAGCAATATCATACATTTGTAGGAAAGGTATTCTATTAGTAGATACATCAACACCTTGTCCATCTAGCATGAGCTCTCCTTTTTTCTGTCCTAGTCTTTTTAGGTTTTCCAATCTCTCCGAAGACATCATCCTGAAAAGGAAATGGTAACAAACATTCACTATTTGTATCTTTCTTTTTAACTGTTTGGGCCCTGGTAGTGACTGCAACCAACCGACTCTTTACATTTTGCTCATGACAGGATAAAATCAGTCTTGTTAAAATTAACATAATCCTGTCCTAAAATAAGTGGGACAGGTAGAGTTGGTACCACCCCACAGGAATGACATCTACATGTCCATTAATGGTTAAAGTCATAGAAGTTGTAGGGTACTGATGTATATCTCCATGGATACAAATAATTCCTGTCATTGCTGAAGCTGATTTTTCTTGGTTCACTAGGTCAGCTCGTATCAAGCTCTGTCTACTGCCACAGTCTACCAGCCCTTCAGTAGTCTGCCTGTTGATCTGTATAGGGATCACAAAATTACCCAAGTTCATTGACGCAAAGTATGCAGGCTCTTTTTTCTTCTTAGGACAGAACCTAGCGATATGTCCCAGGCCATGACACTCTATGGTTGGATCTGTGTGTCTAGGGGTACCCGTTATACTATCCTTTTTATTCCCAGTAGCAGAAGAAGTTGGAACAGAAGTCCATACTGGAGATGTTGTACTGGTAGTGGCATTATTTGAAGCTCCATCAGTCCTTCGATATCCTTTTCTTAAGGGTTGATATGCTGAAAGAAAGTCCTCAGCCAAGGTGATAGCACAATCGGGGGTATCTGAATTATGCTCTCGAATCCAGAGCTGAACTTCAGGTGGTATAATTTGAATGAATTGCTCAAGAACAAATAAATCCATGGCAACTTTTACCGCTTTTCCCCTCTGGTTGAATCCATTTTGTGCACAAGTCCTGCAGTCTAGTGTATGTTTCCCTTGGTGGTACATTAGGCATATGCTTTAGGGTTCTGAACCTCTGTCTATATGTCTCTGTGTTTATGTCAAACTATTTCAGGATTTCTCTTTTAACTGCTACATAGTCATTAGCAAGAGCACTGTCCATATTAGTGTAGGCTAACTGAGCCTTTCCAGTGATATGGGGGCAAGGCGGACCACCCATTGGGCCTGGGGACAGTTATAGTCCTGGGCCACACGCTCAAAAGTTGTAGATATGATTCTACATCATCAGTTACTGTCATTTTTGTTAATTTGATGTCTCTGGGATTGGTCTGAGCCCCCTGACCTGCCCCTAAGGTCTGAAACATCTGCAAAGTGTTCACCCACCATTGATCTTGTCTTCTCTGCTCTTGTTCCCTTTCTCGATATTCCCTTTCTCTCTGTTTATCTTGTTCTACTTGTCTCAGTGCCAACCATCTCAGTAAGTCCCTTAAATCCTCAGGTGGCACATCCTCGGGTCATTCCTCCGGCTCATCCATATTCATAGCTCCTAGGTGACTTGTGATATCCTCAATATCACTAGTAGCTGGACCAGTCTTAATCTTTGGTCGAGTCACAGGAGGGAGTCCTGACAGCAAGTATTCCCCTGTCAGAATCGTTTGACTCCTGGTGACTACTCCTGAGGGCAATGCAGGCTCTTCCAGCTTATGAGCCATGTACCTACCGGTCCTTGTGATAGTCTACTTGTGATACCAAAACTGCAGTATCCATTCTGGAGTCCCCCAAGTGACTTGAACCTCCAGTTTGCCCCACTCATGGTACCAATTTGTCGTGGGTGGGATAAATAGACTACACAGGAGATGGTATAACTGGTACAACACACCCAGAAGGCGAATTTTAATTAAAAAAAGAAAAAAAATTCAAAAGGAAATGAAATCAAATAAATAACTTTCATAGAACATAACAGAAAGGAAAAGGCAAAAAGCACAGTTTAGCATGAAACCGTCAGAGCTATCAGCTAACATTTGTCTGTGCCTGACCTCTATCGGAGATCTCACTGGGAGAACCTCTCGGGTCCTCTCCCAATGACTATCTGCCATAGTGTTTCAGCTTGAGTCTATTATAGGTCTCAGACCCTTCCCACAAGCTGAAACCCCTCCCAATAAATATATACGAGATAATTATTTTACCTTAAGATTCAGGGATTTCTAAATACTTCATGCCACTCTTTATTCAGTTATACAAATAATCAAAGTAAGGTATAACATTCCTTTCGTATCTTGACGCATAAAAACAGTATCCCTTAATTTCAGGAATATGGGCTGCATTAGGCTAAACTCCACCCATCTTGTAGGAGGAGGAGGTTTGCTAACAGCATAATGCTAGCTCACATCATGCTATTCACTCCCTAAGGTCCCGTCCACACTACACCACTTGAAATCTGTAATGGTTCCAAACCATTACAGACCGAAAACGGTACAGTGTGTCCACACTGCCAGTGAACAGTTTGATAAAGGATTGAAAACTGTACAGCCTGTCCACATTGTGTGTAATAGTATGTGTGGTCCCAACACCGTTGAAGCAGAGCATATCCCATGGTGCACCTGGTGAGGACAGCTTTGATGAGAGGCACCCACCCGCAATACATATGGGGTAGTATGCATCTGTACAAGCCATAATGTGCAACATACAGTATGGCAATGATCTGTTACACACCTATGGTGAGGAGGCGACAGGGAGAAGGTGCGGGGGGGCTGCATGGTGGATACAGGGAGGTACTGCTGTGAGAGGGAGGGAAAGTGTGTGACATGGCAACATGTCCAACAGGGGTAGGGCACCAGGGCATGACAGCCGGTCAGGTACTGCTGCCAAATGGCTGATGGCAGCCCCTCCACTACTGCCATCGGTGTACCCCACCACTCCCCTGTACACAGTGCCACAAATCTATTGGCCACCACAGCGGTGTTGCACAATGCACTCAGGAGCTCAACCACTGTATGTGTCCACTACTGGCACCGTTCCACAGGTAGTATTGATGCCACAGCTCTGATGGGCAGGTGGGGTACTCCCAGCGCCCATCACAGTGAGAGGCGTCATCACGGACAGTGTATGGAGACTTCAGGAGGCGGCTGTCAGGGAGGCATGTGAGGATGGGGGGTAGGTCAAGTGGGGACACATGGGTAACTCCAGGGGTAGGCATACTGCTGTAGGTTGGGTTACCCTGCTATGGAGACTGCCCAGTGTTGCAGCCTACGCTCGTGCCTCACACTGCTGTTGGTACACCCTGTTAGCCTCCTCCCTCTGCATGCATTACACCAGTGCTGCAATGCATGCAGGTATGGTGGGGGACTGGAGGCAACACAGTGGAGCGTTTAGATGCACACCGGTAACGTTACAGAACTGCAACCAGTACAGGGACCGTTGTTGAAACCACCTCACAACAGGTTTCTATAACGGTTCTGAAAACACCTTCTGTAACGTTACCAGTGTAAATGCAAACCATTACGGTAACGGTTTAAGCCCTCTGTAATGTTACCAAACTGTTTTACTGGTGTAGTATGGACAGGGCCTAAAGGTACCACACCTACTAAGGTTGATGTGTCTGTGTACAGCCTGCAAACATGCAAAGCTTGCTGTTTGGGAGCATGTTCCAGAGAGACAAGGTAATTGCTTCTAACTCTTTTCAGATAATGTGCACATTAAGGCCCTGGACACACTACAGAACTGTTTTTGAAAACCGTTTTTAAAACCAGTTTAGCTAAACCATTTAGTGTAGTCACACTACTCAGTAACCATTTTTGATAACTGTTTAGTGTAGCCACACTGCTAGTGTTAAACCTGTTCATGTAACCATTTTGTGTTAAGTCCAACACACAGAACTGTGCTTGCCTGGACACACTGCAGCTAGAACTGTTTTCGTTAAACCATTACAGTTTAAAACACTTTTAGGCCCTGGACACACTACAGAACTGTTTTTGAAAAACATTTTTAAAACCAGTTTAGCTAAACAATTTCAATGCAGCCACACTACTCAGTAACCATTTTTGAAAACGGTTTAGTGTGGCCACACTGCTAGTGTTAAACCTGTTTTCCTTGTAACTATTTTGTGTGAAGTCCAACACACAGAACTGTGCTGGCCTGGACACACTGCAGCTAGAACTGTTTTAGTTAAACCATTATAGCTTAAAACACTATTACTCCTGGACAGACCTGCAAGTAAAACCATGCTAACTCTAAAACGTTTTTAAAAGTGGTTTTAAGACTAGGTATCTAGCTGGGTTTAAAAACACTTTTGTTAAAACGTTTTAAGGGGCTTGTAGTCTGTCTGCAAACAGTGCTAGGGGGATTTAAACTGTTTTAAGGCACTTAAACCATTTTAAGTTCCCCAGTGTGTCCAGGGCCTAAGCGTCAAGAGAACTGTTGCACAGAAGCATTGCAGTGCATTCTAAATGCACTGAGTCACTGTTCAAAGCTAGGTTTCAGTAAGTGACTCAGTGCTTGAGAATGACAAGAATGAAAAAAGCTCTAAACCTATACATACAGGGATTCTGTCCCATATTTCGTTTACATGCTTATCTTGAACAAGAAGCGGATACATAATCAGCTTCTTAAGACCATTTAAGACCAAATTCTAACATTAAAGTGGGGAATGTAAACCGTTGTCTGTTTTACTTGGAAAAAAACAATGAAAGTGAGGCATCAGGGTTGTAATAACCCAGACAGACATGTGTCTTACAGATGGGGGGGGGGTATTCAGATGAATCCCTCTGCCAGTATTACTCATATTTTAGGCATACCAGTTTTTAGCCTTAAGCATACCAAGTTTCTAGAGGTAGCAGAAGCAGGAAAACAGGGACAGCTAAGAGTTCCCGTTATAATGAGTGACCAACAAGTCACAATGTGAACTAGGCAGAGAAATAATGCTATTGCACAACAGTCTTCGAAGAAATTAGAGGAAAAGAGAGTAATAGAGAAGAGAGAGAAGGTTTGCACCTCAGATTCTTGGTGTTACTTAAATGGTATACGTGGGGGGGTCCACCACCACAAGGGAACCTTAATGGTTAGGGAAGGGCCGGCTATGCTAGAGATCAGGTAGGGTCTGTAGTATTACAGTAGGTAGGGAAAATAAAATAAGGAAACCGTAGTGGTTAGGGAAGGGCAGGCTATGCCAGAGATCAGGTAGGGTCTGCGGTATTACAGTAGGTAGGGAAAATAAAATAAGGGAACCTTAGTGGTTAGGGAAGGGCATGCTATGCCAGAGATCAGGTAGGGTCTGCAGTATTACAGTAGGTAGGGAAAATAAAATAAGGAAACCGTAGTGGTTAGGGATAGGAAGGCTATGCCAGAGATCGGGTAGGGTCTGCGATATTACAGTAGGTAGGGAAAATAAAATAAGTGAATCTTAGTGGTTAGGGAATGGCCAGCTATGCCAGAGATCAAGTAGGGTCTGTGATATTACAGTAGGTAGGGAAAATGGGCAGACTAGGCGGGCCAAGCGGTTCTTATCTGCTGTCAATTTCTGTGTTTTTATGTTTATTCTTTTTTCCTGACTGTGCTAGCTCTTGGAACTGGTATCACTTCTGAAAAAGCCAGAGTACTTAATACCTCCTGCAAGTCCTTGCTATCTCCCTGAACCTACCCTGTGCTACCTTCTCCCCAGCTAAGGCATTGGTTCTCATGTGTATTATTAAGTTAGGCTTCCCTCCAACCTCCCCTATAGTTTCCCTGATTTTTGGGTACACTCTCCCCGCTGTCATCCCTTGCATGCAAATCACCCTTCTCCTTGCATTCGAGTCCCTCTTCCTTCCCCAGTGAATACATTAGATTTTTTCTGAAAAATACTTCCCTCCTGTACTATTTAAACTGAAGGCTGGGGAGGTGGTGACGACACTTACCAAGGCGAAGGGTAAGAAGGTCATTACCCCCTGACTGCAGCAAACGATGGGGTAAGTACTCCAAAGCACAATAATAACATACAAATTGAGGAAAACTCTCTTGTCAATACCTGTGACAAAACTCTTCAACAAACTTTTTCATCTGAAACCACAGTTACAGATCCAATGAGTTCTGGCAGGGGTACAAACGAGGGGTGAAAACCTTTCCAACACAACCTTTTGTCTAAAACCACAGGTGCAGACCAAAAGAGCCCCATAAATCTTCCAACCTAAATCACGGGTGCAGACCACAAGAGATCCATTAAGAGTACCAAAGAGGCATAGCAACACAAAAGGAAACCCACCTGTGCTAAGAGTGGGGGTAGAACATGGAGGGCAATGGCAATAAATGCCAGAAGCCTGGCGAACAAAATCCCTGATCTCATGGCCATTATGGCAGAGACCGAACTTGACTTGGTGGCCGTGATGGAAACCTGGTTCACAGAGAACCATTGTTGAGACATGGCTATCCTGGGCTACCACCTGTACAGAATGGATAGGAAGGGTAGGAAAGGTGGTGGGGTAGCATAAGTCCTGGAGGAAATCAAGGCTACAGAGATTCAGGGGATCCTGGATGAGTCAGAAGCACCATGGGTAACAGTTGAGACAGGAGGATAGGGCAGCCATTAGGACAGGAGTAATCTACAGGCCCCCCTATCGCAAAGGGATATTGGGGACAAGGAAATGATGGAGACATTCCACAGAATGACAGCCAAGGGTGAGACAATAATAGTAGGGGATTTTAACTAGCCAGACATAAATTGGAAATCTTGTACAGCATCTCCATCAAGAGGAAGGGACTTTGTAATTGCCCTGCAGGGTGCAGGGCTGAGGCAGCTTGTGAAAACTACTACCAGAGTTGAAGCTGTTCTGAACTTGGTTTTAACTAATAGCAGCAGGGTAAAGGAGGTAGAGATGAGATGCCACTTAGCAAATAGTGACCACCGCATGGTGGGATTTAAAGTAAGCACTAATGAAGACATTAGTCATTCCATGATCAAGGTTTTAGATTTCAGAAAAGTAGACTTTTGGAAGATGAGAGATAGCCTGGCAGAGAGTCTTAGATACAGGGAAGAGAAAGGAGTAGACTTAATGTGGGAGTTTCTCAAAGCAGCTGTCACAGAGGTAACTGAACAGTGCATCAGAAGGGTGAGCAAGGCAGATAAGAAAAAGAAACCCTTCTGGTTCTTCAGGGAGGTGGCTGTAATAGTAAGGGAGAAAAAGAAGGCGTACACAAAGTTTAGGGTGTCAATGAAAGCTGCGGATAAGGAAACCTATAAGGTAGCACAAAAGGAAGCTGGTAAGGCAATAAGGAAGGCTGAAGCCCTGACTCAACTGAGGATTGCGCAAGGGGGTAAAGGAGGGAGATAAAGCCTTCTTTAGGTACATAAGGGAAAAGAGGAAAACCAGGGGACGGGGGAATAGTTAGACTAGCAGATACTGGAGGGAAACTGGTAGAAAAAGATTGCGAGAAAGCAAAAGTCTTAAACCAGTACATCTGTTCTGTGTTCACCAAAGAGAACGAAGGGGATGGGCCAAGCCTGCTTAGCAGCAACACCCAAGTACTGGGGATTGATGCAAGCCCCTTCTCAGGGGCTCAAGTCCTGGAAGCTTTAAATAAACTAAAGGTAGGCAAGATCATGAGACCGGATGGGATTCACTCTAGAGTTTTCAGGGAGCTGGGGAGTGTACTAGCAGCACCTCTATCAGAACTTGGTGAATTGCTAGAGAGTTAGACTGTACCGGAGGACTGGAAAAGGGCAACAGTGGTCCCGCTTCACAAAGCGGGGAGCAGGGAGGAGGCTAGCAATTACCATCCAGTAAGTCGCATGTTGGTGGTAGGGAAGTGGATGGAGACACTACCCAACCAGAGAATCATAATGCATCTGGAATCCAGTGGGCAGCAAGACCCAAAACAGCATGGGTTCATGGCAGATGAGTCTTGCCAAACTAACCTGGTCGACTTCTTCGACTGGTTTACAAGGATAGTAGGTCAGGGAGTGGTGGTAGATGTCTTCTGTCTGGACTTTAGCAAAGCCTTTGACTCTGTTCCACACAGAAGGGTGGTAAGGAAGCTGGACCACATGGGGGTGGGCAGGGAGGTGGTTGAGTGGGTGTGTAGCTGGCTGAGAAGAAGAACACAAAGGGTTCTGGTAAACGGGGCATTTTCAGTTGAGAGGGAGGTGACCATCTGGGTATCACAGGTTCAGTACTGGGGTCCCCTACTCTTCACTGTGTTCATAGCAGACATTGCAAATGGGCTGGAAGGTACTTTATTTGCTGACGACACCAAGATTTGCAACAGTATACTCCCCTGAGGGTGTGAGGACTATGACTTCAGACTTAAAGAAACTGGAGGAGTGGTCGGAAATATGGCAGCTGAAATTCAATGCCAAAAAGTGCAAAGTCATGCACTTAGGCAGAAACAATCCCAAAAAGGATTACCTTGGAGGAAAGACGCTAGCCTCCACCAGCCAGGAGAGGGACCTACTGTAGAGATCATTATATCAGAAGACTTGAAAGTGGGTAAACAGCGTGAAAAGGCAGAACTAAAGGCAAGTGGCATGCTGGGCTGCATCAGGAGGGAACTCATGAGTCACAGGAGGGAAGTGGTGTTACCACTTTACAGGGTGCTGCTGTGCCCCCTCTTGGAGTACTGCATAGCATACTGGAGACCGTACCTCAAAAGGGACACAGATCGAATCGAGATGGTGCAGAGGAGGGCCATGAAAATTATTCAGGGACTGCACCATATGGCATATCAGGACAGGCTGAGGGAACTCAACATGTACTCCCTGGAACAGAGGAGGGAGAGGTGGATGTCACAAATGCACTCCATGGGTCAGGCCCTCTGCTTCCACAGTGCCAAACCTCAAAGTGCAATATGTGAACAGGAGACAAACAGCATAACCCTCCTGTCTGTTTTTGGGTTTGGAACTCTTCCTAGTATCGAGTCCTGAGGTCAAATGTGAACTCTTTTTCGCTAGCACACCCAGTTAACAGGATCAAATATTGCACCCTCTTCGGGGAAATGTAGTGCAGTACTTAACCCAGCGAGCACCTAGCCTGGTTCACAATTCTCCCCTTTTTGGACTCAATTGAGACCCAGCTATGTTCTTACCTTTTGTGCAAAATGGTGACACCATAAGCCCTTTAACAGTTATGTCAGTAATATCAACACTGTTCTAGCATTCACCTGCAGAAATGAGAAAAAAAACTCAAGCAGGATTAAGGAAACCAAAACGTTTACTGAAATTAAAAATAGTAAATACATAAAAAACACCGAACTCATATGCATTAATACTTACAGTCAAAATAAACCCCTCTAATGCACCTCTGGCATGAAATAAAATACTGTTTGGGCTTGCAGCCCACTCACCACCTGGTCCGGGTCCTCTGGTGGCCGACAAGATCGTTGGTGGTGCTGACGCGGTAGCTGGGGGGCTGTGCTTCCACCCGGCATGGTTACTGCTTGTGCATGGCTGAAAACGGAACCTGAGAAACTGGGGTGGTTGTTCCCATTCAGATGCACTTTTTGTGACACCACTTTGGTTTGCCCTCAACGTGCTTCCCCTACACCTCGGGGCCCAAGGAAGAAGGAGAGATCACGTCGGGGAGCCGAACTCTGACACTACTGACCATGCTGCTGCTGCTGCAACCTTTCCTTGGAGGGGAGCAACGGCAGAAGAGCCACAGGACCACCACAGGTAGGTCTTCTCTCTGTGCTATCTGGGTCCTCCACCCTCCTCACTTGGCCACCAACTACCCCTCTGAAGCCACTCCCCAGCCCGTTTCTAGGGCAGGGGAGGTCCTGGCATTGGGCCAGGAGATTGATCATTGCAAGCCCTGCAGGGAGGATCAATTGCTCACAACCCCCTTGTCAGCTCAAAACAGAACAAAGGACCTGGGGGAGGTCTGAGGCTGCAGGCAAGGGAGGGATGGAACAGAAGGGGGGAGGGGAATGGAATAGAAAGGAATCTGAAGAGGAAAGGGAAAAAAAAATGCTGACATCAGGGTGGGGGCCCCCATTTTTTCATTGTGCCTACACCAGCTTTGGGGTATTACACCCCCTCAATCCTGATTGCCCTTCTGCCCCAACCACTCCCTATCTCCCCAAGCTACATCACTCTTGTCCTTTATACCCTTCCCTCCCCTCCCTGGCTAGCCACACTTGCTACTGCTTTTACCTCCCTCCTTGCTCCTCCCTTCTTTCCCCCTCCCCATCCCCTGCATCACTCTGTCTGATTCCTCTACCCTGCCCTCTCTGACTGATCCCTTCTCCTCTCCCCTGTCTTTCTTCCATCAACTCTAATTTGTCTAGAACCCCTAGCCCACCAACTGCTGCCCCGGCCCCATACCAGACAGTGGTGCATATCTATTCATTAATGGCACCCCTTCAACAGTATCCACTTCTGTCATTTTTTTTACTCTCCCACCTCGTCCTTCAACCACCTCCCATTCCTCCACCCTAGGCCCCCTGAATTGCTGAGGAAGAGAAACCGCTAGATCCTTGTTGAGCCTTCCTGCTTCCTTTCCCTACCTGCCACCCATATTCCCTAGACAAACCCCCTCCCCCACCCTTTCCTGTACTGCTGTGCTTCTCTGGTTCTCCACACCTTCCTCCCCAGCTCCCATCTGAGCAGTCTTACTTCTGCGCTGTCAGCATAGCTCAGTTGTTAGCACATTTGCCTCTGGACCAGAAGGTCATGGGTTCTCATCCCACACCAGGATTGGGCTTGCACCTAAAAAATCACTGGCATCCGAGTGCAGTATTAGGGGGGTGCTGTACTGCTGGAGTGTACTGTCCTTTGGATGAGATATTAAATCGGGGTCCCTTCTACCCATCCAGGTGTTGCCCTGGTGGGTGTCCAGGTGGAAGTAATAGAACCCAGGGCACTCTTTGCAAAAGAGTAGGAGACATTCCCAGTGTCCTGGCCAACATTCCCCTTCCCATAAACCGGTTCATGCAATTATCCAGGCTGTGTGTGGGGATGATGTGCAACATGGCCGCCACTACACATTCACTACCAGTCTAGCATTGCTTGTAAAGTGCTTTGGGATACACTGTGTATGAAAGCACTATATAAATGCTGATTCTTCTTCTTCTTCTGCCCTCAGTTGCTCCAGGCTCCTCCACATTAGGCAGCTCCCTGCACTCCACATTGTCCACAGGAAGACTGCTGCCCCACAGCCACTGCAGTTTACCACTCTTTCCCCACCATCCCAACCCCAGTACAAGCTCCTGTTCCCACACATCCTTCCTTCCTGGTCTGTCTTAGCCTCCAGTTGTGTAACCCATATGCAGTCTGGCCAGTGCTATTCACAGGTCTCCCCCAACTTTCCTCTCTACCCATACCCCCTCTTGCATCCCTAAGCTTAACCCAGTGCAAGTTGACCCTGGACTGGATCACCTGCACCCCACTTTCCACCCTGCTCACTGTACTCCCAATCCCTCCTTTCTTGTTGCCCAGTTCAATGTGGGTTGAACCTAGATAGAATGTAGCCAAATTCTCCTTTATAGCGCCCTGCAGTTCATGTCCTGCCTTTTCTTCAGTTTCTTACCTCTCCTGCCATGACCAGCATGGCCTGTCATCCTCCCTGTCGATGCCCGGCTGACTCTCTCAGTTGACACTGAGTCAAATGCCACAATCCTGAATTGTGGCACTCATGCTCCAGGGTCACTAGGGATTGTAGAGATGGGTAGTGTGGTGATTGTGGGGGACTTCAACATGCCAGGAGTGGACTGGAGCACAACAACAACCAGGAACAGAAGGGAGCAGGTACTGCTGGATGCCTTCCAGGACAGCTTCCTGCTGCAAATGGTTGGTGAACCAACCAGGTTAGGGAATAGCCTTGACCTTGTGCTGGCAAATGGGGACTTTGTGAGAGAATTTACAGTGGAGGAACCGCTGTCAGGGAGTGATCACCACTCAGTATGGCTCACATTGGATATGGGAAAGGAAGCAGTGGAATCTGGCACAAGAGTGCTGGACTTCAGGAGGGCCGACTTTGGGAGGAAGGGGGAAGTGGTAAAAGGGTACCTGGCCGGAATTCAATCTAGTATGGACACTAACCAGAGGTGGGAGCTCATAAAACTGGGGATAGTGGAGGCAACCAAAACCTGCTGCAAAGCCCAGAGCAAGAAGGCTAGGGCTAAGAAACCGATCTGGTTGAGCAAGGAGGTCATGGAAAAGGTAAGGTGGAAAAGAGCTGCCTTAGGAAGTACAAGAAAACAGGGAGGGGAGGACAGGGAGGAGTACTTGACAGAATCGAAGGAGGTGACAAGGGCAGTAAGGGAGCCAAAGCATCTACGAACTCAGGCTGGCACAAGGCATTAATAAGGGGAGAAGGACTTCTTTAAGTACATCAGGGAGAAAAAGGAGCTGTAAGGACCACATAGTAAGGATTAGGAAGGAGGGTTGGGTGGAAGCAGGGGTGCGATAAGGCGGAAGCACTGACTAGAGTACTTCTGCTCAGTATTTACTAAAGAAGGGGTAACACCCAAGGTGGGAGAAATGGCAGAAGCAGGGTGGGAAGTGGTGACAGATGGGAAATCATGGAGAGCAGAGTTCGAGAGGGTTTGAAGGCACTGAGGGTGGACAAGGTGCCAGACCCAGATGGCATCCACCCAGGAGTACTGAAGGAGCTGGCAGAGGTCCTTGCAGGACCTTAGCAGACAATTTAATGCCTCACCACATTGGGGTGTGTATCTCAGGACTTGAGATGGTCATGTGGTGCCCCTCCACAAGAGTGGCCCCAAGGATGAACCGGGAAACTACAGACCAGTGAGCCTCACATCCATCGTGGGTACGCTAATGGAGACTATCCTGAAGGAGAGGCTGGTGGCCCTCCTAGAGGCCAAAGGACTACAGGACAGCAGACAGCATGGTTTCATACGTGGCAGATCCTGCCAAACCAACCTGGTCGAGTTCTATGACTGGGTAACTAGGCAACTGGACAGGGGCCATGCAGTGGATGTCCTGTATCTGGACTTCAGTAAGGCATTCGACTCAGTGCCACATGGAAGGATGGGAAGGAAGTTAGTAGGCACAGGGCGGTGCAAAGCTGGTGAGATGGGTAGGAAACTGGCTGCAGGGAAGGCAACAGAGTGGTGGTGGGTGGGGAGCTCTCACCCAAGGGCAGTGATGAGCAGTGTTCCACAGGGCTCAGTGTTGGGACCAGTGTTGTTTGGGATATTCATTGCAGACATATCATGGGACATCAAGAGCAAGATCAGTCTGTTTGCTGATGATACAAAGGTAGGCGCGGTAGTGGATGACCTAGGGGGATGGCAGGGGTTGCAGGATGATCTGGCAAAGCTTGAAACCTGGTCAGACACCTGGCAACTGGGCTTTAATGCCAAAAAGTGCAAGGTGCTGCATTTTGGGATGAAGAACCCAAGGAGGAGTTACCAGCTAGGGGGAGTGCAGCTAGCCCAGACAGAGGAGGAGAAGGATCTGTGTGTGCTCATTACAGGGTCAATGAACAACTCGGCACAATGTAGGAAGGCAGCTGCAAAGGCCAACAAAATGCTGGGTTGTATTGCAAGGGGTATATCCTCGAGGAGGGAGGAGGTGATTCTGCCACTGTATAGGTCATTAGTTAGACCACACCTGGGTACTGCGTGCAGTACTGGCATCCATATCTGAAGAGGACATTAAGTTACTGGAGGGGTGCAGCGAGTGACAAAGATGATCAAGGGGCTGGGGACTTATCATACGAGAGGAGGTTGAAGGAGTTGAACATGTACTCACTGGAGGAGAGGGAGACAGGGGTGACATGATTGAAACCTTTAAATACATGAAAGGAATAAACAAGACGGGTACAGAGGGCTGTTCAAAGTAAGGAAGGAAGACACCAGGGGCCATGATATGAGACTGGAGCGAGGAAGGTTCAGGAGAAAGATGAGGAGACACTTTTTACAGAGAGGGTGGTGGCTGGGTGGAATGCGTTACCTGCTGAAGTGGTATGCAATAGAACAGTGGACTGCTTCAAACGAGGATGGGACAGGACAAGGGGGAGGGTAAATGAAGGGGAAGGGTGGAAGGAAGGGGCAGCTGCAGAATAAGGGGTGCTAGCTGCACATTAGAGCAGACTTGATAGACCTCTAGGCCTTTATCTGCTGGCAAATTTCGTATGTTCGTATTGTGGGTGTGTATGTATAGATACTATAGCCATCCTGTTGTCTGGCCTGTAGCATGTGGCTACTAGTGTCTTTCCTCTCTCTCCCTCACTCTGGTGGCATCCTCCCTCCTCCTGTTCCATATACAGTCTCCACCAGCAGTAGTTTACACAATCATTGCCCCCCCCCCCACAGTGGGGGTGGGGGAGCACATTCAAGTACAGAAGCGGCACTTCCCTTACTCTTCCCGGTAGGCTCTTTGTTCTGCTCCTTTGTGGCATCCTACTGTGTGATAGCTTCCAGAGCCGTGCAGATTTAAACCCTTAAACTATAGCAGTCCTATTGGCTGACCTGAAGGATGTGACTAGTGGCGTCTCCCCTCCCACTTCCTCCCTCTGGTGGTGTCCTTCCTCCTCCTCCTCCTCTCTGTCTCACACACAATTCCGAACAGCAGCAGTTCATACAATCATTGTTCCCCCCCCACAGTGAAAAAAACATGTATTCAAGTAGAAAAGCAACGCTTCCATTACTGTTCCTGGTAGGCTATTTGTTCTACTCCTTTGCAGTATCTGACTAATATCCAGCAATATTCAAGTTGATTACCCCAGGTCTCTTTGCTGCTTGGTCATTTTCAGTAACACTCCACCCATTTTGTACTCTAGCCTTGGGTTTCTGTGCCCCAACCTGATGTACTGTATAATTGCCAGAGGACAGAAGGGAATGAAGGGATATAATAGAGACTTACAAGTAGCTCAAGGGTATAAACAAGATAAATCCTAGTGAACTTTTCAGGTCCAGTGAAAACAAAAAAACACAAGGGAAAACGGCTACAAACTGGCTGGGGCAGGTTCAGGAAGGAGGCCAGATGGCACTTCTACATGGAGAGAGAGTAATGCAGGGATGTAACAGGCTGCCAGAAGGGGTGGTAAGCAGAAAAACTGTGGATGGCTTCCAGAGGGGGTGGAATGACGTTAAGTGGAGGGTAAGAGTGTCTTGGGTGAGTGGGTGGAGCAGCATATAACACAGGATACACGGGCTCCGCATCAGGCATGATAGATAGATACAGTACATATATAGATAGACAGCTAGATAGATACAGTACATGGCTAGACAGATAGACAGATGTTTATTTATATAGCATGTTTAGAGGGCCCTAAGTGCTTTACAATATAAAATACATACACTGAATATTTTTTTCTTCAAATTGAATAAACTTTATTAAAAACCAGAACCAGATAAACAGGCCAAGTCCTAACAAATCCTGGAAATAGAAAGTAGAAAGAAAAATATTATAACCAGGCCCAGGATGTATACAATTAACTGTGAAGAACACTACCCAACAAATACATACCACCCAAGCCTCCACCTCCACACACCAGCAGAGATTAACAAAAAATTACACATTAAAAGACCACTGATCAGAACACCCAGTCTGACAAACCCAGCCTGTTTAAAAAGGTATTACTGGTAACACTGCAGCATACATTCGTACCATTAATGAAACATATAGTGGTTCTCAGATATGTTGATATCTGCGTAATTTACCATACTACCTATAAGGCACTCAGCTTGCAAAGCAAACAATATCTCCCTATACCATTTAAGAAATGAAGGCAAGCACTGGTCAACCCAGTGCCGAAGAATGACCTTTTTCACGCATGTCTAAATTAAGGCCATATGAAACCTCTGGTTGCCAGTCAGAGCATCATTATATTCGCCGAGAATACAAATCTTGGGGGGCAGGCGTGTTTCAATTGAATTCTAAAAAGGGGCCACTTTCTTGCAGGACCACAAGACATGAAGCTAGGTACCAGGCTCCTTACCACATCTGGAACAGAGATCAGTGTGCAATCTACCCATTATGTGCAATTTGACTGAGGTATAATAAAGGTTATGGATAATTTGAAATTGCATGATTTGGTACCTATCCTACTTTATATATTTGTATAGGTGCTTCCAGATGTCAAGCCAATTTCTTGTGAGAGTAGTGACTGGAAGAGCCTGATCCTAATAGTAGAACCTGAGACCCTCATTGGCAACCAGATGCTCCTGCAAAGACTGATAATAATGTGAGATACGGTGAGAGGTAGGGGCATTATGAAGGAGAGTAAAAACAATCGCCTAGAAGGCTAGTCCATGGTCCTTTAACAAAAAATTGTAGAAGCATATGGGACAATTGAAAATAGTGAAAACAGGAAAATGGGGACCAGTGATTTAGGGTATGGGCCTCTTGAAAGGATAATAACTTCTGGTTATATGAGTACGGTCTCCAACTGTGTCCACCCCATACCAAACCAAAACCTTCAAGAGAGTATCTGTGCTGCTATATGGAAATTAGGATTCCAAAACAAGGGTTGAGATATAACTTTGCATGTCAGGATTTTTAATAGAGTACATAGTTGGGAATGGACACAGAGGGAAGCTTCCAAGGGGGTGCCCCATAGTGATCGAGGGAGTTTCTTCCTAGAGAGGTAAGGGAGTGGCCTAATATCTAGGCTGTTATGATAACACAAGGAATGTTCTATGTCCAACCAATATGGAACATATGGTTGCAAAAGATCTCCCCCAGCGGACCTCAACCAGTGAGAAAATCTAGTAAAGTGCACAGCCAGATAATATAAAAAGAAATTGGGAGCTTGTACACCTCAGTTATTGTTAGCATGCATTAATTTGGAGTAGGCCCGGTGCGCCATCTTGCCTTGCCAGAAGAATGAGGTAAGAATTCTATGCACTTGAGTAAACCACGACTTGAATTGTTATATTGAATATGGTGTATATTTTGTACTTTTTGTGAGTCGCACCTGCAAATGGAACTTTTGTTCCAGTGTGTTTACTCATTAAGCCAATAAACAACAAACAACAACAATGACTGGGGTAGGGCAAAATTGTACATCTGTAAAGGTTACAATAACCGAGGTAAAACATTAATTTTTTATAATATTTAGGCAGCCCCACAAGGAGATGGGTAGCAAGGACCAACAATCTAGATCTGCTGTGATACGGTTGACCACTGAGTCAAGATTAAATTGTTTCATCTTATGCTAAGGAAAATCCCCAGATCTTTCAACTTGTCTCTCTTCCATACCAGGCCAAGTTGCTTGACATCCACCCTTAAGGTGTTACAGTTAAGCGGCATAACTTCAGTTTTTTACTAGATTTAATTTATAATTAGAATAGTGCCAAATTGAGAATACACTGAATAATTTAAAAGAACACATAATTACAATAATAGTTATTACATAGCTGAATGCAGTGGAGTATGGGAGAAGAAAACCCTGTTCACCACGGCCAGGCTGCAGTTAAGTAGGGAGGAATAGGACCATTACTTCCAACAGCTTCATATGAAGTCTGTACTATCCATTGCTAACCTGACACAAAATGACCACCAGGAGATATTGAGTTTTTAAGAGATAAATAAGGGAAATACATAATGGAAAATTTAAAGTGGGGCAAGGCACCCTAAGCTTTCAGAAGGTGGGGGCTGTAATGCCTCCCGCTGCTGCTGATATGGAGATAGGGAGGTCTTTAAGACATAAGAGCAAGTACAGAGGGGTGAGGCCGGACCGAAAATGATAAATGGTAGGAGGAAGGAGGGGAATAAGGCAACAGTGGTGGGAAGGCTCAAGTAGGCCTGGCATGGAGTACATCTGGTCAGCAGCCAAATGGGAGGAAACCCACAGGGGAGGGAAGGGAGGGGACGAGGCATAATGGAGGGCAGTTTTAAGTTATGGCAGGAGCCTGGGGAAAAAGAGAGGACCTGAAGGCTTTGGTGACACAGGGCTACATACAGTAGATCTGGTGGTAATCAGAGACCTGGGTGTCCCCAAACCAAAACTGCGATCACATCATCCCGGAGTTCACGCTCCACAGGAAAGATAGATCGGGGGAGGGATAACAGCCACACGGGAGGAAATGGGTGGTGTGAGCACAGAGACACTATGGACTCAGATTCAAACAGAGTCAGGGAGGAAGTTAAAATTGGTGGTGGCCTATAGATCATCCAATGAAAGCAAAGGTATGGACAGGGAGAGGTGGTAAGAGTGGATGACTTCAACCTGCCTAATTGTAGATTGGAGCATTCCTAAGATCAGCAGTATTAGAACCCGTTCACTCCTGGTTACAGTCTATAAAGTATTTTTTGTATAGCTTTTTGGCCACCCAGTCCCCAGCTTCCTCCTGCTTCAGGTGAGTGTTCAATGCCCCCAACCTTAACTGCCACTCTCCTGTTATCTCGCCAGTGGGGATCCACATTAAGAGGGATCCACAGGCTCCAGTTCACCATCATTTTTAATCAAAGTTGTTTATACCTTACTGCTGTTTTGGCCCCCTTACTCACTATCCCACCCATCCCCATCTCCCATCATCTCATGGGCTTACCAGCTCCAGCAAAGTCCTCAACAGAGCATCCCCCCCCCCATGTTGGGGCCAGGGGAAGGGCCATCCTCCACCATGGAGTCATGTTCAGATTTGTGGAGCCTGCGCTGTTGGTGGTGCAGGGCCTGTGCTGGATGAGGAGTCATTTTGCTGTCAGGGTGTTTTTTCTTTCATTACTGTCCCCTAGGGGCACTAATGTACAGTGATGCGACTTGTATATGAGAGCCTCTGTAGGCACCTGAGGCAGTGTCAGAAGTGGCCCTTCTCTGTCTAAAATTCTCAGCTGCACTTGCCACCTCGTTTCTACCAGGTGTCAGTCACTGAGCAGGATAACTTGTACTTCTCCCTGAGGGAGGAGTGCAGTTCTACAGTTGTTCAATATTTCCTCCCCTGATTGTCCCTCCAGTATCCCTGGCTGATTCCCGAACCTGGAATGTCAGCACCAAAAGCAGTATTTCCACTGCTGCACCAGTGAGTCAGCTCCATGGTCCATCATTTTTTCTCCAGAAAGTTTTTTTCTCCCCTGTGATGTGACTATTTTTTGGCATTGGAACAGGTCACTGTGCTGTGACAGTTCATTTACAGGAGTGACTGGTGTGACTGGGTATGGTGGGGCGGCGAGGGAGGTGCGCAGAGGATTTATGGACCTGTGGTACCTTTGAAGGCTGTTGGAGCTGACACCAGGAGAACACCTCCAGACTTCAATACCTGCTGTATGTTTGTTTGCTTGTGACAGTTGCCTTCTATGATTAGACAGGACTTCATCATGCAGACCCCCCGACCCATGTAATGCACCACATCTTTTATTATGGGTATTGTCTATTCTTAGGCTTCCCATGCAACTGTGCTAGTGCTCTGTGCAGTTTACAACAGAAAGACTAGTGCAGCCATGTCCCTGCATTTCACTGTACGGAGAGTTAAACATGCGTTTAAAAAGCCTGTTGCTGTGGATCAGTTTTGCGATTTTCAGAAGACATGCATACTTCATCATGGTGACTGCTCCCACCAATCAGTCTATGTGTCGGTGTGCTATAATACAGCCAAACTGCAATAATCCATGAGCAGTATGCTGCATTTCTTTTATTACTTACACATACATGTAAACATGCAGGATAATATGATATGGAAAGAAAATCCTTCCTTTTTTAAATATTTGTAAATGAACATGCAGTAGTTGGTAACACACACTTCACAAATCCTCTCTCCCCATCCTGAGAGATAAGAAAACAGAAGCAAACTCAGGAATGATCAAACACATTTCTTAATTTGCAACAAACATGTTACAAGTGTGTAACCTGGGTGCCGTGTACCAATGGGCTACTACCCCTGCCTGATGACTACAACACAGGTTATGGGGCCCTGGCTCTATTCTGATGACAGTTGGGGGTTCTTTCCCAAAGATATAAACAAATAGCATGGTGTCTCCACCCAGAGTAAAATTGTAGTGGGCCAGATGTTTGTGTAGTACAACCCCCTGGGATGTTGTACCTACCCACCTCCCCTTCCAGTCACTGCCCGCACAGAATACCACTATAAATTGTAACACTGTAAAACACTTGCAATTAATGACTGTACAGTATAAGTCACATTAAACTGCTCCATCAATGAGTTGGTTTAACATTGATTGTTTCCGTTGGCAATGCACTGCCAACTCATATTGCATTGCTTTTCAATGCTTCACCAGCTGAACAGCTGTCAGCAATGTTTCTAATATGTTTTTGCAACTCAGTTGGAATGCATCTGTTGTCTGATCACAGTGCAATTCAAAGCTGCATTTCAACTCTTAAACAGTTTGTGCAAGGACTTGTGCTGCATCCAGCAACACTTATGCAACTCAGTCAGAAATGCTAAAGCAACTCATTGGAGGAACAGTTTAGTGTGACTTGTACTGTAGCTAATAATATGCTCATAGACACTTTTAACAGTAACAATGGTAACACTATTATTTTAGGGAAAGGGGAATGGGAAAGCAAAGAAAACAGCAATTATAATGCTGGATAAACTGGCAAACCCATGAACAAGTGACCATAACTAGACTCGCCCCCAACAGCAGCATCACATTTATTTTGCCAACCTCCCCACTGGTACCAGTGCCCTCTAACAGTCCTAACTGGGTACCCAGATTAAGGTGCAGGCCTGACTGTTGCTGCGGATTGGCTGACATTGGAGCCCTTGGCAGAAACTAATAAACGGTAGCTCATTGGAAACTTTAAACTTGCAACCAACTTTAAACTAACTCCCCAGGTCAGGGCAGGCCCTGTACTCATGGTTCTGTAGTCACAGTTCACAGGGTCTGAAGCAGAGTCTAAAGACAGATCAGAGAGCTGGGGCCTTGAGCAGCAAAATGGATTAGCAGCAGGCTCAATGGATGAGGTAGGATGGTCTGGCAGCTTGTCACCTTCTGGTTGGCTTGCAGGATCAATAAACTTCTGCCTTGGCTGGAGAACAGGAGCACTACCCAAGGCTTCATGGTTCAGAGAGCCCAGACCCAGGAGTGACCTCACGGTCTGACTCCCCCAACTGGGTCAAGAGTACCCTAGCATCCAGGCATGCACCCATGACTCCCTGTGTCCTGATCCACCCCACTTGATAAGCACTAGCAGTTCCCTTACCTGGCTCCAAGATGAGCCTGTGCAGGTTGCAGTCTCCATCTCCACCTGGAATAGGTTCAGCAGCACTGGCCCTCTGATTCACATCGCTGCCGGGGCAATCTGGACTGGCCAGCAAACAGTCTCTTGGGTAGCAGCCCAGCCTTTAAGCAGCAGGATTTCAGAAATTCAGTCAGGCTCCCAGGCACCAGAGCTTCACAGGCTTCTTTCCATGTCTTGCTTCAGCTTTAGGCCCACTTGGCAAACTGCAATCTCAGGTAGACAGTTCGAACCCTTTTTCCAAGCGGAGGGATTTCTCAGGATGCTGCAGAATTCAGCTGTGAACACTGTCTCTCCAGGCAGTAGAAAACCTTTGGAAAGCTTTCTGGTGTTTGGCTGTGGAAGCCTGAGGCTGGCTTCCAAACGTTTCCTCCAACACAATCTGAGCCCTCCTGACTCACTGAGAGCCCAAGCTATAACTGTCCCTGGGGTTTCACTAGGAAAATGGCAGTTTCTGATTGGCTGAAACATGCTGTTCGTCAATTAAAATTAGTAAACATTAAGTCCCTTCGATTACTGTTTGGATATTGATTTGGGTGCCAAAAATGTAGCTCACACCTCCTCCTAGCAGTCAGTTCTTTTAATTTTGGGCACCTAGACTCCTGGTTGGCTGCTTAGAGGTCAGAGGTAAACAATATGGCTGCTTAATGCACAGTTCAACACAGACTTTACATTAATTTCCAACTTTAAAGTACACTTGCAGCCAACCTGTATACTTTTATTTAACAATTGTCCTCCAGTCCTGTAGCAGCACCTCTCATCTATCAGCCAGCTGCAAGATTATAGAATAAAACACTTTTGTTAGCCTGCTGCTGCTGCTGAAATATGCTGCCCCCCCAGTCAGCAGAAGGCTCTCATTAATATTTATAGACGATCCATTAATATTCATGAGGCTCCCCCAAAACACTCATGGGCGCTTCTTAACTAAAACAATTAATGACTCCTCAGGTACCTCCTCCATGTCTCTGACCCTTGACTAGCTGATTCTGGAGTCAGGAGCAATGAAGAGGCTTTTGTTTAGCTGTTACAGTGGGAAGAAAATGGCCGTGTGCTACTGCACGTGCGTGGACTGCTGCTCATACATTCGTGCAGAGCCTAGTGTGATGATTCCATGGCTTTGCTCCTCCTGCCCCATTTAAAAGAGAAAACAGGTTGTGGGGCCAGATGAAGACTCAGAGGGCATCCAGGACCTGGGACTGGCAGCAGTGCACAGCAGGGGAGGAATGGGCAGTAGCACTTGAGGCGCATTTTGAGGTAGACCTCTCCTAAGGGTGGGTTACAAGTGTATAATAATTTATCAGAATATACAGTAGATGTTATCACAAATACAAATAAATGAGTGTATCAAACTCAGTTTTTACCATGATTCAAGTTCGGCCTGTAACCACATGGCATACATGAACGGAGACATAATAATTTCTCACCCTACTGGTTCCCAAGAGTCCCACGGGATGGGGCACCTTCCCTATCCTCCCACCATGCCCCTGCTATGTTTTTTGTTGCTGCCTGCATTTTGACTCCTTGCACGTCTGCCTAGTATCCTGAATTAGAGACTTGAAAGACTACTTTGCCCAAAAATACTTATCCCTGGCTGCACGTTTGGCTGTCCCTAATTATTCTGGTTAGTATTTGAGCTCCCTTTTCAGATAGCACTGCAATCTGGGTCACCTGAAGATGGGTTGCCATGCTCCCAGCCAGTCCTGGTGCCTTCATCCTCTGTGCAAGGATGGTGGTAATCTAAGAAGCACTCACAACCCAAAGTGGAGCTAGGCAGTTTCCTTGCTGCCTCTTAACCAGCATATCACCACAAAGCCAGTGCTTAGTAGCTTGACCAGTCTCTTCGACAGGGCTTGAAGCCTTGGATCATCTTTAAACATTAGCACTCCAAAAGCTATTCATAGGTTAATGGGTACCAGAATAATCAGGGTGCAACTGAATTACTGGAATGTTGGCTCAGATTAGCAGCCCCTTGAGGAACAGACATAAGGGTGTTGGCTTATAAGTCACGCTCTGCATTTTACACCTTAGTGGGGGATGAAAGGAGAAATGCCACCCTGAGTACCATTCGTCTCAGAGTTGTCTCATGCATAAGGAAACTGCATGTGTGATTGGTAATTCCTGCTGCACATCAGAGACTGCAAGAAATTACTATAAACATACATAATCGTTAGCATCTCGAAAGGCGAAAGATAAGGGGAATGAGAAGGAGTCCCTCATTTCAAATTGTATTATAAATTCTATAGTCCTATAGTGATACCTTTAGGTCACTGCATTGATTGCCATATAATATTATAAAATTAATCAAATGATTGACTGACCCAACATTAAAAAAATTCTTGTATTAACCATGTAGTTTTTTATTAATGCCCAGATAGTAAACTGCTCCCTTCTGCCTTGGTCGACCTCTTGCCCCTGCACTTTAACCCTTCCTCATGGAATAATTAACACCTCCATCTAACTGAAGGCATTATATGTCTTGTGTGCTTCAGTGAATAGTGATAAAGTTCAGATACATTTGAAGTAAGCTGGGAGGACAGAACAGAAAACCCCAGTGAAGTAAAAGGAGTAAGGTAGACAAAGCAAAGACACTTCATGCCAAGAAGGGCATTTTTTCTATAATATAAAAACACAGGCAAGGCCCCACTAGGCACAGGTGCCTGCTATTTTTTAAGGTGGACCCATGAGCACTGGGGAAGTTGAGTGACCTGGGAGAGTCACACAGCATGCAGGTGGAAGTTGTGGGAATCAAACCCCAGTCTGCTGGCTGCACCAGGCTAATTGTTTGCTGTATGTCATCATAAAGAGAGTCTCAGGATCTTGGTAGAAGACAACTGGAGCCTTGCCTAAAATAATTTACTATATGGTGTGGCAATGTGCATGACTGGCACTGCATGCAGGACCATATGTGGAGGACCCCAGCTATGTAATTCAATTTCTTTATGCCTTGTTGTAATAGCGTGGGATCAAATGACAGACCAACAGACAGAAATATAGTGCATAAAAAACGCAAGGTCTACATTTATCATTTTATTCCAAAAGTCCAAAAATAAAGAAAAATGCAATATATACAGAAAGGAAAAATGGGTGTTAGTCCTTCACACCAATGAAAAACAGTCAGGATATCATTCTTCTCCACAAAGTCATGAAAGAATTCCTGAACCTTACTTTCTCCAAACCAGTATGAAACCCTGCACACTTAGCTCCTTCTTACTGCGTGGTCAGAAGGCTACTGACCACCTATCTGTCTTCAGATCCCTAGTGGAGAACTTTTATAGAGCTATATGGTGACATCAGTGAACATGTGACACTTTAATTAGGCTAACAAAAGCTTCTTTTAGGTCCTCTGATATCTTAAAATACTGTAGTTCTGCTCTATCTCATACAATTCTGTCTTTGTATAGTAAACCCCTAGTCTGGATCAAAGAATATAAACTGAATTGTAAAGTGAATAAATCCTTTAATTAGGAGGGTATTACATCACAATAGGATTTAGCCCCTCCCTCTAGTGTGACATCATCCATTAGATTCCCTTATAAACAGTCATTTCATGAAGTGCCAGCCCTATAGGAAGACCTCCTAGAACTTCAGGCAGTTACTGGTAATTATCTTTTACTTATTCACCATTTTAAAACTGTGCCTTAACTATCCTGAGGGAATCTCCAGCCTTGGAAGAGAGAAGTAGATGAGGGGTGTGCTCCCTAACTATTTCTCCTTGCAAGCCTAGGAAACCTCATTATATTAAGAAGCAACCATTCTTATACATATACAATACAAAAACAATATAAATCTTCTCTGGGACATAAAAGTCCTGCAGTACCTTAATAACACTTTCCTGCAGGATGACAGGACTCTTCCAGTCTGCCAAAGTCCCCTTTTTCCTTTTAAGCCTGCTAGCTGTGAATTTCAGCCATCTGTAAAACCTTTCATTATGGCCCTTGTTTTACAAGACAGTCCAGCTGCACACCTCTGGACTGCACCGGACTTAAAATACCCCCATATATGGGCAACACTGGGCTTTGCCCATTTCATTGTACAACAGGGGCTTCTATTTTATTTTCTTTTAACCCCATTGTGTTCTGCAGTGTAAAAACAAGCTTCTGAGGACTGGACAGGAGCGTCGAATCACTCGAGCTTAATTCTGCTCGTTTAAACCTTTACGACTCATCTTCCAGCCAAAGAGCCATTCTGCATGATTAGGAACTGCAGCAGGTGGTTCTGAAATACTATCTCTAACTTATTTCCTGCATGAATGTGCACACATATGCCTGCACGATTGTGCACATAGGCATCTGTACGAACGTGCACACACATCGCATCGGGCAAAATGCTAACTAGCTTTTACAGGACACTTCCTAACTGGTTTCTAACAGTTTTAACACCATATTGGGGCACCAGCTATAATGAGCAGACCAAGTAGGTTTATATGTTACTTTCTCTAACAAAGGGGGCAGGCATTGTTTTTTTTTTTTTTTTTTTCAAGAGACAGGGATAGAACACAATGTAGAATAAGAATGTCAGGTTGGCCACCCTGACATGAAGAAGAAAAAAATAGAAAAGGAAGATGATAGAAAAGGGTGAGGGAATAAAAAATAGTATGACTTTCTCCAAAGGCGTTTTTATTCTATCACATTCCTCCCCACACAAGAAGGCAACCATACGTGTGTTTCTGCAAAAACCCTTCACCCTTGGAAGGGTTGGAACTTCCACCCACCGTCTTCAGAAGTTCCCCTCAGGGACCCCTATTAAAGATGAACGGTATTTTAACAAGCCTATAAAGACACACCTGAAACTACTCTGTAACCCAAGTCTTTCTCTGTATGAAAATATTTATTGTTATCCTCGGTCACCCCTGAAAAGGGGATCTTTGGGGCTCAGTGGGCCTACCCGGTCACCAAATTTTAAATAAAAAATAAATAAACATCATAATACTGTTTCTATACATTCACTTTCCCTGAGGTGTGTGCCAGATTGGCACCATATCCATCATCCATAACACTTTTTCCTGTTTCCTCTTCAGCAGCGGGAAAAACCTTGTCAGGACCAAAACGTGAAAGAAAATCTGCATTCTGATGTTTTGTCCCAGCCCTATGTCTGACAGTAAATTTATAAGGCTGGAGTGACAAATACCACCTCATATGTGCATATTCTTATCTTTCATTAAATTTAACCAACATAGAGGTTGTGGTCTGTGACAACCATGAACTCATTACACCATGGATAGTACTTAAGGGCCTCTATTGCCCACTTCATTACCAAGCATTCTTTTTCTACCGTAGAATATTTCCTCTCTTTCATGTAACTTTCTACTAAGAAAGAGGATGGGATGTTCTCCTTTTTGGACATACTGAGTTAAAACTGTCCCATGCCTGTATCAGAGGTGTCTGTGTATATTTTTGAAGGGCTTGGTGAAATCGGGGCTACGCAAAACTGGAGCTGAATACAGCATTGCTTTTATTTTCCTAAAAGCATCCTCACATATAGGATTCCGTTTAACTCTGTTTGGGTATTTGTTTTTCGTTAGTTCAGTGAGGGGTGTGGCAACTGTAGCAAAATCAGGTATGAAGCACCTATAATAACTAGCCAGGCCAAGAAATGATCTAACTTGACACTTTGTGGTTGGTACCGGACTATTAGCAGCAGCTTCCACCTTATTTATTTAAGGTTTCACCATCCAATGACCAATAATAAAAAGATAGCGGTCTCAGTTTTTGCTATTGCACATTTTGACATGTTAATGGTGAAGCCTGCATCCTTAATGCTCTGTATAACAGCACTAAGGTGCACCAAATATGTATCCCAGTCTGGACTGTAAATAACAACGTCATCCAGATAGGCTGTGCTGTATTGTCTATGAGGTCTTAAAACATAATCCATATACAGTTGGAAGGTAGTTGGAGCTCCGTGTAAGCCAAACGGCATGGTCATAAAATGATACAGACTGACAGGGGTACAAAAGGCAGTTAGTTCTTGGGCCTGGGGTGCTAATGGTATCTGCCAATACCCCTTAGTCAAATCAAGAGTCTTGATCTATTTGGCAGAACCTATGTGATCCAGTAGGTCATCAATGCGGGGCATTGGGCAGCCATCAAATTCAGATACCGCATTGATTTTTCTGAAAATCCAAATGCAGCCTAATACCCCCTTCCTTCTTATTCACCACTACTAA
Organism: Neoceratodus forsteri; assembly: GCA_016271365.2. Lineage (NCBI taxonomy): Eukaryota > Metazoa > Chordata > Ceratodontiformes > Ceratodontidae > Neoceratodus > Neoceratodus forsteri. Next base: position 470,729,255 of record CM057450.1, on the reverse strand, counting down.
TGGTGAAGACCATGGGCTCCGAGAAGGAACAATTACCCCAGCGTGTTCCATCTTTTTTATCTCAACTACCTCTTGTCTGATTTTTTTTTTTTCTGTTAGTCGGTAAGGTTTCTGGTGGATGGGTTGTACTGTGTTATCCTGATTTCATACACCACCCCTTTAGCTCTACCTGGGGCTTTTGTAAAGGTATGAGCATAATATGCTAAGACATGATCAATCTCCTCTCTCTGTGTAGGATCCAAGTTGGGGTTAACTTGTATAATACCATTATCCTTGGGATCCTCTAACCTTTAGTAAGCCACTTCTATTTCTGTCCTCTCCTGGTCTGGGTGAATAAATAGAACTGGAGCTTGGGGCTTCTCTACCTATTTACTGAACAGATTAGCATGGTAGATTCTGTTCACAGGTCTATGTCCAGGCATTTCTATTTCATAATTTACAACGTCTGTCTGGCTAAGACCACATAAGGCCCTTGCCACCACATTAGCAATTTATTTTCAGTGGAAGGCAACAACAGTGGAACTTTATCACTAGGTTCAAATTGCTTAACCTTTAACCCCACATCATACAGTTCCTTTTGCTTAAGCTGTTTTTGAGCCACATTCTGATGTGCTATGGATACTTACTTTACTAGTCGCTCCCTTAAAGATGTCATATATTCCACAATGTCTTACAACCAACATTTGTTCCCACTTCCCAGTGTTCCTTTACTACATCTAGTGGACCCCGGGGTTTACGACCATAGAGTAAGGTAAATGGGGAAAACTCAGTGTCGGCATGGGGTACCTCCCTGTAAGCAAATAATAGGTATGGGAGAAATCTATCCCAATCCCTACCCTCATCATGCACTTACTTTTGTAACATTTTTTTAAGGGTTTTGTTGAAACGCTCAACTAATCCATCCATCTGAGGATGGTAAGGGGAGGTTCTCATAGCTGACACACCCAACAGTCTATACCGCTCTTGCAGCATTATAGATGTGAAATTGCTACTGCGGTCTCTTAGAATGACTTTTGGTATACCCATTCTACTAAAAACCTTTGCAAATTCCTCAGCCACATGAGGGTCGGTGACAGTCCTCATAGGAATTGCTTTGGGGAACCGGATGGCATAATCACATATTACCAGGATGAATTGGTTACCTTTTGAACTCTTTGAGTGGGCCCACCACATCCATTGCCACTCTGGCAAAAGGGGTTGATGCATAAGGGATGGGTTGGAGGGGTACCTGATACTTTTTACCCCCTTGTGCCACCAGCTGGCATATTGGGCAAGACCTACAATAGGCAGCTACATCTTGATGGACCCCTGGCCAACAAAACCTGGATAAAATACGCTCCACAGTCCTACCTCTCCCTTCATGCCCAGCCATTGGTATGTCATGAGCTAAATGCATCATCTACTCTCTATACTATTCTTGTACTACCAGCTGTTCCATCTCACAGGCAGTAACAGGGTCAACAATTAATCTGTACAATATTTTTTTTGTAAGTATAAAACAAGAATGTCCAGGTGATTGCTCCTTGTCTACCTGTAAAAACAAAGGTTGCAAAGTGTTATCAAGTGTTTGCTCTTGGTATATGTCATTCTGTGGCACCCCTGGCACTTTTACTAGAGCACTTCCTTGATGCAGTTCCTTCCAGGCCCTTTTCTCTTGGTCTTTTTTGATTTCCTTGTTTTACTTACAGTCTCAAAATAATATTCTTCAAAAGGAAATACATTTTCAAACTGTTGCATTCTTGCCTGAGATCTGGTGACCACATTCACAGGTTCCAGAAAAGCCTGATGGTTTTTCATACGGTCATCGAATTGGGGAAAATTCTGTCCAATAATCACCGGCACTAGTAAATGGGGGTACTAAACCAATGAGCATTTTATGGCATTCCTTGTTAACAGTTATTTCCAGGCATGTGGTATGATATTGGTGTATATCACCATAGACACATCTGACAGTTGTATCATTTTGTGTTCCAGGTATGTCTGTTGCCAGATCTGCTCTCAACAAAGTCTGTTGACTGCCAGAATCCAAAAGGTCCAAGGTCTGTTGATCACCAATGCCCACTGAGGCCACATATCCAAAATTAGCTAAGGCTAGATGAGTGGGTTCAGTTCGTTTGTTGGGACAATTCCTCACAATGTGTCCTTTGCCTAGGCAACCATGACAAATAATGTCAGTGTAAGGGATCCTACCTCCTCTATCTTGTCTACTGAATTGTCCCTGATTATTTGGAGTAGAAAAATAAGGTCTTACTGGAGTAGTGAATGGTCCAGGATTACTCTGAGGTCCTCTAGCTTTGGTGGTCTGTGGTGCCAAATAATCCTCAGCCAACTTGATAGTGTCTTTGACTGTTTCCGACTTATGCTCCTTGATCCAGATTTGCACATCAAGGGGCAATACCTGTATGAACTGTTCGATCACAATAAGTTCCATGATTTGGTCGACTGTATTAGTTGTCGGTTGTAACCACTTTCTGCAGTAATCTTTAAGTCGGACATAGGTTTCCTTGGGGGTATCTAAACTAGCCATTTCCTGGGAATGAAAACATTGCCTATAGGTTTCTGTGCTTATATTATATCTTCTGAGGACCTCCTCTTTCACTTTATTATAGTCATTAGCATCTGTCCCACTCAGTTGACCATAAACTAGCTGGGCCCTCCCAGATAAATAAGGCACTAGTCGAATCACCCACTGATCCCGTGGCCAATTGCATGTTTGGGCTGTCCTCTTGAAGATCGTGAGGTATGCCTTGATAACATCATTCTCTGTTAGTTTAATAAGTTTTATGTCTCTGGGAGTAGTTCTATCTGGCAGACCTTGTGTCATATCCTGGATGGCTTTCAAAGTTGTGGCTCATTTGTCGTCCTGGTGCCGTCTTTCCTCTGCCTGCAGCCGTCTATCCTCATCCCTCTGCCATCTGTCCTCCTGTCATTGCTGCTCCATCTCCAGTTGACGCATACACAGCCACTTCAGAAGTTCGTGCGGGTCGTCCAGAGCTGGGGTCATCTGTCTGTCCTCTAGCTTCTGGGCTGCTGCCTCCTTGAAATGATCATCATCATCCTCAGTTTTCTTCATTTTAGGCTGTGCTCCTGGATCCAGTCCTGATGACAGTTGTATCCCAGTCTTCTTGCTCACTGATCGAGTCAGACGCAGTGCATTCGGGTCTGTCTGTTCCCCTGTTTGCATCTGTCAGGGTGCTTATGTAGCAACACCCGCCTAGCAGCGCTGCCTGGGCAGCCTCGAAGTACCAGGGTCAAATCCCACTTCTAACTCCAATGTAATAGCGTGGGATCAAATGACAGACCAGCAGACAGAAATATAGTGCATAAAAACCGCAAGGTCTGCATTTATCATTTTATTCCAAACAAAAAGTCCCAAAATAAAGAAAAATGCAACATATACAGAAAGGAAAAATGGGTGTTAGTCCTTCACACGAATGAAAAATAGTCAGGATATCATTCTTCTCCAAAAAGCCATTAACGAATTCCTGAACCTTCCTTTCTCCAAAACAGTGTGAAATCATGCACACTTAGCTCCTTCTTACTGCATGGTCAGAAGGCTACTGACCACCTATCTGTCTTCAGACCCCTAGTGGAGAACTTTTATAGAACTATATAGTGACATCAGTGAACATATGACACTTTAATTAGGCTAACATAAGCTTCTTTTAGGTCCTCTGATATCTTAAAAGGGTTCTGATCTATCTCATACAGTTCTATCTTTGTACATTAAACCCCTAGTCTGAATCAAAGAATATAAACTGAATTGTAAAGTGAATAAATCCTTTAATTAGGAGGGTATTATGTCACAATAGGATTTGGCTCCTCCCTGTAGTGTGACATCATCCATTGGATTGCCTTATAAGCAGTCATTCCATGGGGTGCCAGCCCTATAGGAAGACCTCCTAGAACTTCAGGCAGTTACTGGTAATTATCTTTTACTTATTCACCATTTTAAAACTGTGCCTTAACTATCTTGACGGACTCTCCAGCCTTGGAAGAGAGAAGTAGATGAGGGGTGTGCTCCCTATTTATTTTTCCTTGCAAGCCTAGGAAACCTCATTATAGTAAGAAGCAACCATTCTTATAGATATACAATACAAAAACAAAATAAATCTTTTCCTGGACATAGAAGTCCTGCAGTACCTTAACACCTTCCTGTAGGATAACAGGGCTCTTTCAGTCTTCCAAAGGCCCCTTTTTCCTTTTAAGCCGGACGGCTGAGAATTTCAGCCGCTGGCAAAACCTTTCATTACGGCCCTTTTTGTACAAGACAGCCCAGTTGCACATCTCTGGGCTGCACCGGACTTAATATACCCCATATATGGGCAACACTGGCTTTGCCCATTTCGTCATACAACACTGGCTTCTATTTTCTTTTCTTTTACCCCTGTTGTGTTCTGCGGCGTAAAAACAAGTTTCTGAGGGCCAGACAGGAGCGCCGAATCACTTGAGCTTAATTCTGCTCGTTTAAACCTTTATGGCTCATCTTCCAGCCAAAGATCTGTTCTGCATGATTAGAAACTGCAGTAGGCGGTTCTAAAATACTATTTCTAAATTGTTTCCTGCACGAATGCCTGCACGATCATGCGCATAGGCGTCTGCGTGAACATGCGCATAAGTGCTTGCGCAAATGTGCGCACTCATCGAATTGGGACAAAACGCTAACCAGCTTTTACAGGGCGCTTCCTAACTGGTTTCTAACAGTTTTAACACCATATTGGGGCGCCAGCTATAATAAGCAGACCAAGTAGGTTTATATGTTACTTTCTCTAACAAAAGGGGGGGACAAGCATTGTTTTTTTTCAAGAGACGGGGATAGAATAGAATGTAGAAGAGGTATGTCAGGTTGGCCACCCTGACATGAAGAAGAAAAGGATAGTCAGAAAAGGAAGATGATAGAAAAGGGTGCGGGAATAAAAAATAAAATAAAAACGCCTGTGGAGAAAGTCATACTATCACACTTGTCATCAGTCTGTATACCCATTGCTTTTTCATCAAAACCTTGCTGTAATATGCCCAATGTTTATTCCTGTTTGTACATTTCTGTACCACTGTTATATTATGTAACTCATGCCTGAATATAGGCAACATTCTTGTCTAGTGCACCTACCCCGGGTAACAAAAACTAAATAAATAAATTTGCTGGTGGCCACTCACGTTTGTCACCTAAGAAACTCACTCTCATAGAACAGATTGCTGCCTGCTATTTAAATACACTATCTGTTCTTGAATCCTTGTTTACAGTTTTAACTTTGTTGCCCCCCCCCCCAGCTCATGGATTATGTCTCTGCACTGATGGTGCTTTGACCTTGTGTCCTGCCTTTTCCCATAGAATGTTACTTATCCTAACAGCACTAGCTGACAAAAATATGTAGAGAAGTGAAAAGAAATTGAACAAATGACACAGGTTTTGATTGAAAATGTTTATTTATATAGTACAGAGTAGAAATCACACAAAAATAGTACATAACCAAATTCCTGTCCCCTTAATCCACAATTCATACATTAATTCTGCAGTTCAGTGACTCTCTGAACTGCAGAATGAATGTATGAATTGCGGATAATTGTATTAAACTGTGGAAAATTATTCCGCAGAACTGACCACTGAAAGTGATCAGTTCTGTGTAACTTTTTTCCATAGTTTAATACAATTATCTGCAATTCATACATTTATTCCACCGTTCTAAGTAGGAATTTCCACAAAAGTTGCCAAAGTGCATTCTGAAATTTTGCAAAAGTGAAATTCTTACTTTCACCAAAATTCTGCTGGCAGAAGTTTAATTTCACACAGCCCTAGATTAGGTGATCCTGGACCTAGTTGAACTGTGTTTACTTCAGGGACATCAGTCTAGTTGAATTTTGATCATTTTTCGGTGTGGTTTCAGAAGGATGTGGGGAAGGGGAGCTTTAAAACACCTAAATCCTAAACACCTTAATGTGTCTTCTTGGTTTCAAGAAGGTAGACTTAGAATTAAATAAACATCTAGATGAACTCAAAGAAGCCAGGGGGAGTGGAGGAAACATAGAAACATAGAATCTGTCAGCAGATAAGGACCTGATGGCCCATGTAGTCTGCCCTATTTTTCCTACCTATAGTGTCACCGCAGATCCTATTCGGTTTCCGGTCTCCCTTCCCCCCCCCCACCGGTCTCCCCCCACCGCTAAGATCCCTCTGTATCTATTACCTGTGTTCTTGAAGCCTGTCACCGTTTCCACCCCTACCACCTCTGCTGGTAAACTGTTCCATGTGCTCACTGCTCTCTCTCCTTGAAGAAGTACTTCCTCACATTTCCTCTGAGCCTCCCCCCTTCTAACTTCGTAGCATGACCCCTTGTTCTTGAGCATCTTTTTCTGTGGAAAGTGCTTCCCTACTGTACTTTGTTTTTGTCTGTGAGGTATCTGAATGTCTTTATCATATCCCCCCCTTTTCCTCCTTTCCTCCAGGGAGTACATGTTAAGTTTCTTGAGTCTTACCTCATAGGGCTTTTGATGTAGGCCATGCACCATTTTGGTTGCCCTACTTTGTACTGCCTCCACCCTCTCTATGTGTTTATGGAGGTGGGGCCTCCAGAACTGTACACAGTACTCAAGGTGTGGCCTAACCAGTGATGTGTATAGGGGTATTATTACCTCTCTCCTTCTGCTGGCGAGTCCCCTTTCTATGCAACCCAGCATCCTTCCAGCCTTCCCCACTGCTTTGTCACACTGCTTCGCTACCATCAGAAATGATCACCCCCAGGTTCCTTTCCTGCTTTGTAACTGTTAATGCTTCTCCTCCTAGTTGGAATGTTGCCCCAGGTTCTTGTGCTCCAAGTGCATTATTTTGCACTTCCTTGCATTAAAACCCAACTGCCAAACCCTTTACCATTCTTCCAACTATTCAAGATCACTTTTCATTTTCTCCACTCCTCCTGGTGTGTCTACTCTATTGCAGAGTTTTGTGTCATCTGTGAACAGGCATACTTTCTCTTCCAGCCCTTCTGCAATGTCACTAATGAAGACATTGAAGAGGACTGGCCCTAGTACTGAACTCTATGGTACTCCACTGGTCACTTTGCCTACTCCAGAGTGACTGCTGTTTACCAACACCTTCTGACCCATAATGCCCAGCCAATGTTCCACCCATTTTACTACATTGAGACATACTCCTAGGCTTCCCAGCTTGTTTAACAGCCTTCTGTGTGGAATGGTGTTGAAGACCTTGCTGAAATCCAGGTAGGCCATGTCCACCGCTCCCCCTTGATCCACTTTCCTGGTCACCCAATCAAAGAACTCAATCAGGTTTACCTGGTAGAACCTCCCTTCTGTGAACCCATGCTCCCTCTGATCCTTCAGGTTATTAGTAAATAGGTATTCCCCAATTCTTTCCTTTAACTGTGTTTCCATTACCTTGCCTACCACAGACGTCAGGCTGACTGGCCCTGTAATTTCCTGCCTCCTCCCTATTTCCTCTTTTGTGCAGTAGGACTACATCTGCCCTCCTTCAGTCCCCCAGTATCTCCCCTGTTTTAATGACATGTTGAAAAGGGCTGTCAGAGGTGCAACTAGAAATTAATGGGATTCTAGGCAGTCCCAAGCAACTGTCTCAAACAGAAATGAAAGAGAAAAAAAGCACAGTAAGTAAGAAATAAGTCATAACAGGGTGTGCATTATAGGATTTTAATGTATGCCCTTGGAGTGTAGCAAGGCACAAGGCTGAAGACTGGGTGCTCTTGGGTCCCTGGGAAGTGCATTAAAATCCTATGATGCACACTCTAGGGGGGATTATTACACGTATCAAATAGCTCTAAGTAGGTTTTTTGGGGTGAGAAAAATTACATTTGGCACCTGATCGTGCATTTATAGAGATTTAATGCACAGTCGGGTGACCTCTCTCGGCCAATGAAGTTTCTAGATTTTTTCTAGCCATTTTATAAACCTCATTCATGCATGAGGGAGGTAGTGAAAACAATGAGAGAGAAAAAGGTTGCTTTCAGGTAGTACAGGGGGACTAAGGCCCCGTTCACACTACAGCACGGTAAGGAGAAATGTTTTTTAAAGCAAATTAAGCCTTACTATGCTTCAGCGCTCGCACTGTCCAATCAGTTTTTTGAACTCTTTCGAATGAATCGTGCTGTTAAGTTCAGACTTCTGCATTATACTGGGTCAGTGTGGCATGGTGCGCTAGTGTGTTTCAGCCAAACTGCTTATCAGCATGCAATGCACCTGGCACAGGGCAGGGACAACACAGATCCGCCGAACATGGAATCACGTTCGCACTGTGAGTAAAAATGATTTCCTCACTCAATCGTTTTAATGAACTGTGCTATAGCCTAGGTCTGATCAGGGTTTTAGCATGGTTCATTAAAACGTGTCCCAAAGTGAGTTAGATGTGGGTGCAAAAGGTGCTGGCATGGATCTGAAATGATTCAATGCCCCAGAACTGTTTCAGACTGCCCAGTGTGAACAGGGCCTTAGAAGGAGGAGGACAGAGTGGACCACCTAGTAAAACTAAAATCAGCTAACAGGGCAGTAAGGACGGTCAAAGCAGGAGCTAAACTGAGAATGGCAGAAGGGGTCAAGAAAGGAGATTTGACCTTCTTTCTATACACCAGGGGAAAAGGTACTGTAAACCAAAGAAGGGATGGCCAAACTGCAAAAAGGGACAAGGTAGGTGGAAGATAGGAAAGGAAGAAAAATTGAACAAATATCTCTGCTTTGCATTCACTAAGGAGAAAGAAGAACCAATACCATAAAGGAGGACAGACAAGGGGAAGGAGGGGATGTTAAGGATGTGTGAGGAGCTGATTCCAACTGACAGGGTCCTGAAGTGGCAGCTAGTACCGAAGCTGAATAAATCTCCCAGGCCAGATGGAACGAACATCAGGGTACTGAGGCAGCTAGCATTCATGCGCAGCTCCATCAGCTGACATGTAACAGAGCCTTTGAATGAGGCAAGGTGCCACATGAGTGTAGTACCATGGATGTAGTGCCCTTACATAAAAGAAGTGCTAGAAGCAAGCTGACTGATCTGTAATTTCCCAGCTTGACAATGATCATCATCAAGCTGATAGAAAAAAACAGAACTGACAGAGACCACACAAGGAACTAGGTGCCTCCAATTAAATGTAATCTTGATTCAAACAAGGAAAGTTAGCCACTCACAACCCACTCTGTGGAAGAAAGATGCTGCTCCTCTGGATGAAGGGAGATAATGGGGTGGCCTTTGCACCAAGTATTACCAACTTATATGTAGGCCAAAGGGAAGACGCCTTTGTGAGAGACAGTGATAAAACCCTTTTTACAGTAAGATTTGCTTATGGTGTCGTTATATAGATGACATAATTCTAATTTGGAGTGGTAAATTAGCAGAATTACAAGAATTTGTGACATACCTACACTCGACAAATGAAAATTTGTGATTCACATTTACAGCTAGTAGAAATTCAGCACAATTTTTGGATACTGAGATATGAAAAGAGGTAGATGATACACTATCTACAAATATTGTTTGCAAAGATACTGATAGAAATACACTATGAATAGCATCTAACTGTCACCCTAAACACACTGTATCCAGTATTCCTAAAATTAAGTTCCTCCGTCTTTGAAGAAATTGCTGTTCAGATCGAGACTTTGAGATAGATCTTAGAGAGAGAGATTTTTGGAAAGAGGCTATTTCAGTCACATCATTTCCCAAGCACAAGATCATGCAGAAGCAATGAGTAGAAATAATTTAACATTTAGAAATCAACAAGATACTAGCAACAGTACAGATACAAAACGCTTCAATATTATGACTACTTTTTCAGCCCATGCAAAACACTTTGAACACATTATTCATTCTAATCAGCACATATTGGAGGGGAACACATTCTTAAAGTGGGCTGTAGACGAAACCCTAAGAATAATTTATAGGAGTGCCAATGTTGTAAAAGACATGCTAGTACATAGTAGACACACACGTGAAGTCAGACAGACTTGGTTGAATCAAAATACGAATGGTTGTTACCCATGTAAGACATAAACAGCTAGTAAAGTAATTTTGCAAGGGAATTTTTTTTGAAAATCCACATACAAGCAAGAAATTCAGGATTAGACAGATTGTGACATGTGTCACTAGTGGTATCCTCTACTTAGCCACTTGAAAATGTGAAGCCTTTTATGTGGGGAAAAATAAAGAGGCAATTCAAAGTCAGAGCCAGTGAACATGTAAGGACAGTAACAAATGGAGATTAGTTATGCGGCACCACAGCATTACACAATAAAGAAGCTACATACCTGGAAGAACACAAATTCACATTTTTGGCTATAGACAAAATCAGCAAAACTAAAAGGAAGGGGATTTTGATAACTTGGTTTTCCGACGTGAAAATTTTGGATTTTCAGTTTGTGAGCAAGAACAGAACCTGATTCAAATAGAATTCTTGAATTAACTCCGTTCCTCAAAAAGAAGTTACCTAAAATTCAGTTCAGTCTTTTTCTATGCTTCCTCCCTTTTCTCTCTCTCTCTCTCTCTCTCTCCCATTCCATTTCTTTCTCCCCCCAATTGTTCTACTGTTGCATAGTCATGTTCGGTGCAGTAAGTAAGGGATTACCCTTAAACTCTGTCATTGCAAGCTATTTGCTGTTAGGCCAGACCACTGGTGTAGCGGTAGTGCTACCACTTGCAACACCAACAACCTGGGTTCAGCAGCAAGCCTGGGTGTTGGAGGGCCAGCTGGGGGGATCGAGTGTCCTACAGACTGATCATCCCCTCTGTGGATGAGCGGGGAAGCTGCCAGTACCAGTACAAATATTAATGAGCTTCTCATTAGTATTAATGAGCTGCTGATGAATATTGATTACAGTAACCCTATTCATGAGCAGCTCATTCTTATGTATATATTCAATCCCAGAGAGGTCATTGGTGCTCTTTAAACAAATACTTTGGTGGCTTCTGCATGGCAGCCCTAGTGTATCCAGACCCCAACTAAGTGACCTTGGGGTCTGGGAGCAATGGAGGAGCTCCTAATGCACCTCTATTGAGACAAGAAAAAGGATATGCACCAACATGCAAGCTCAGACCATCAGCTCACACATTCATCATGCAGCTTCAAGCGGGTTTGCACTGTTTACTCATTGCTGCTTTGGCCAGAATCCCTCAAGGTGATTCAGTGATTGTCTGGCCCCACATAACATTTCTTTTTGTAAAGAGGGGCCAGAGGAGCACAGATGCAGGACCACTTGCAGAAGCTCTGTGAATGTGCGAGCTGGTGATCTGAGCATGCGCATTGATGCGCATCTATCTTCATACTGAGATAGTGGTGCCTCAGGAGCTGCCGAGGTGCTCCCAGGCCCCATGATCACTTAGTTGACACATGAGTGTCGTGGTGCAGAAGCAGCAAAACTATTCATTTAAAGAGCAGCAAGGGCTGCTCTGGGACTGAATATATACATCAAAATAAGCTGCACAAGAATATTAACGAGCTACTCATGAAAATTAGTAAGATTCTCATTAATAGTAATGAGCTGATCTTGAATATTGATTTACCCAATCCATGAGCAGCTCATTCTTATGTATATATTCAGTCCCAGAGAAGTAATTGGCGTTCTTTAAACAAATACTATTGTGGCTTCTGCATGGTGGCCCTCATACCTCCGGACCACAGCTAAGTGAAATCGGAGTCTGGGAGCAATTGGGGAGTGCCTGGTGTGCTTCTATTGTGGCAAAAGAAGGATGCGCACCAACACACATGCATGGATTGCCTGCTCGCACATTCTCCACGTGGCTGCGAGTGGGTTTGCACTGTCTACTCCTTGCCACTTCCACCAGAATCCCTCTAGGTGATTCAGTCTCTGTCCGGCCCCACATGTTTCTCTTTGTAAAGAGGGGCCCGAGGAACAGAGATGCAGAACCGCTTGCAGGCACACCAAGAATGTGTGAGCTGGTGATCCGAGCATGTGTGTTAACATGCATCCATTTTCATGCCTAGATAGCGGTTCCTCAAGAGCAGCCAAAGTGCTTTCAAACCCTCAGATTACTTAGTTGAGCCATGAATGCCGTGGTGCAGAAGCTGAAAGACTATTCATTTAAAGAGCACCAAGGACCGCTCGGGGTTTGACTATGCACATTAAAAAAAAAAAAAAAAGCTGCTCATGAATATCAATGAGCTTCTCATTAATATTAATGAGCTGATCATCAATACTGATTAACCCTATTCATGAGCAGCTCATTTTTTTGTATATCTTCAGACCCAGAAAGGTAATTGGCTCTCTTTAAACAAATACTTTTGCAGCTTCTGCATGGCAGCCCTCATGTCTCTGGACCCCAACAAAGTAATCTCAGGAGCAATGGGGGAGCTCCTAATGTGCCTCTATTGCAGCAAAAAAAGTATGCGCGCCAACACAAATGCATGGACTGCTAGCTTGTACACTCTCGATGCAGCTGAAAGTGGGTTTACACTGTTTACTCATTGCCGCTTTGGCCAGAATCCCTCAACATGATTCAGTTTCTGTTCAGCCCCACATAACATTTCTCTTTGTAAAGAGGGGCTGGAGAAGCAAAGATGCAGGACCACTTGCAGTCAGTCCGAGAATGTGTGAGTTGGCAGTCTGAGCATTTGCATTGGAGCGCATCCGTTTTCACACTGAGACAGCGGTGCCTCAGGAGCTGCCGAGGGCTCCTGGATCCCATGATCACCATATTGAGACATGAGTGCCGTGGTGCAGAAGCTGCAAAACTGTTTGTTTAAAGAGCACCGTGGGCCATTCTGGGACTGAATATGTTCATCAAGAGGAGCTGCTCATGAATATTAATTAGCTGATCATGAATACTGAGTAACTATATTCATAAGTAGCTAATACTTTGGCAGGTTCTGTCTCATTTTCTGCATTTTGTCTCAGCTTTTAGAAACAGCAGCTAGCAGCTAAAGGGAGCTATTATTTATTTCTGCTTCAGGTTTTAGAAACAACAGCTAGCAACTGAAAAGGAGCTAGCATTTGCTTTTAAGAGTACCTAATTTTAGAGAGGAAGAGGGGAATCCGCTAAATCTCCCTCTTCCCCATCACTTAACTGCTAACAGCTACTGCTAAGTGGAAGGGGCCTGTGATCTGTGAATAGCTCAGTCAATTGTGCCTCAGCTCCATTTTGTCTCAGCTTTTAGAAACAGCAGCTAGCAGCTGAAAAAGAGCTAGCACTAACTTTTAAAAGCACCTCATTTTGGTGAGGGAAGCTTACAACTAAAAGGGAGCTAGCATTTGTTTTTAAGAGTACCTAATTTTAGAGAGGAAGAGGGGAATGAGCTAAATCTCCCCCATCACTTAACTGCTAAGGGGTGTAATAGTAATAGTACTACCCCTTCCCAACCACCCAGGGTCTTTCTACATTTATAGAAGCCCAAGGGAACTTCCTGCAGGGCTTCCAAGGGAAGACACCAGTGAGAAAAGGAAGAGAAGACAGAGAAGACACAGTGAAGTGAGAAAGAAACAGCGACACCTACAGGTTAGGAGGAAAACAGACATGGACATCCAGATCTGCCAGAGCTGCAGAGGGCTGGTAGCAAGGCAGACACTCTGGAGACTGGGGTGTCCCTTCTGCAGGACAGTTGAGGAACTACAGAAGAAGCTATGGCAGGCAAGAGAAGAGATCACAAGTCTGCAGAGGAGACTGAATTTGGGATGCCCACCACCCTCCGTTACCCACTCACTCCCCCAAAGGCCCATGGGTCTTGGGGGATGGAGGGTGGTGGGAGGGGGCAGTGGGGTCCCTACAGCTAAGAATGGGCACCACCAGCCACATGCTACCAACACGTAGAATCGTTTTGCCCCCCTAGCCAGGGGACAGAAACCAGGTGGGGAAGAAGGAAAAATCAAGCAGGACAAACCTTATTCAAGAAAGCACGAAGGAGGTACGAGAAAGGAGAAGAAGAATACACAGAGCAACAGGAGGATTCTGGTCATGGCAAACTCTATGTTGCGAGGAATGGAAGCACAGTCCATAAGTGCAAAGAGAGCTGAAACCATGGTGAAATGCACACCAGGAGCAACTGCAAGGAGAGATAAGGACAGAGTAGGATGGCTGGTGAGAAGAGATCAGGATTTTGCAGGGATCATTGTCCACCTTGGGACAAATGAAATAGCAAATAGGACTGTGGAAAAAGCCAAGACAGACATGAAGACCCTAGGGGAAAGCCTAAAGGAGTACACAACACACCTGGCCTTCTCAGAGGTGTTGCCAGTTTGGAGGAAAGGTGGAAGTGAGGACAAGATTAGGAATGAAGAGATTAGGGAATTGAACCGGTGGATCCAGAGTTGGTGCGCAGACAATGGGATGCACTACACTGGAGATTGGGGGACCTTTTGGGACAGGAAGCTCTTCAAGCATGATGGTCTGCATCACACTGGAGAAGGAGTGAGAGCGCTAAGGCAGAAGTTGGAGGTCTTCGTGGAGGGTTTAAACTGGGAGGTCTCCAGCACAGAGAAGAAGACCTAAATAAGGATGTAGCAGAAAGATACGAAGGGAAAGGAATCAGTGAATGGAAGGGAACCCCCAACATTGGACTAAAGAAAACAGGTAAAAAAGGAGGGCCCTCATGTAAAGTACAGGAGGGGCAGACACAGAATAAGGGGGTAGTACTGGAGTTGTAGCAAAGGGGAGAGGCAGTGATTGGAAGGCTATGTGCACCAATGCCTGCAGTCTGGGTAACAAAATACAGGAACTTGTGGCATTAATGGCCTCCAAGGACCTGGATATCATGGCAGTCACAGAGACATGGTGCAACAGCAAACATGCCTGGGAGCTAGCCATTCCAGGGTACACGCTGCACAGATGGGACCGGGAAGGAAAGAAGGGGAAGGGGTGGCATTGTACATTAGGGAAGGAATAAAAGCAACAGTCCCACAAGACAAGGGGAGGAAGCAGAGGCACTGTGGGTAACCCTGGAAGTGGGGAAGGGAACAGTGCTTAGAACAAAAGTGATATACAGGCCTCCAGGGCAGGCAGAGGATGTAGACAGAGAACTGCTGGAAACTATAGAAAATATGGCAACAAAGGGGGAATTGCTGCTGATGGGTGACTTCAACTTGCCAGATATGAACTGGAGCATCCCGGTGGCAGCCTCAGACAGGAGTAAGGAATTCCTGCAATCCCTGCAAGGGGCAGGTCTCACATAGCTAGTGAGGGAGCCTGTGATGGACAATGCAATTCTGGATCTTGTCCTAAGCAATGGGGACAGGATAAAGGAAGTTACAGTGGGGGAGACCCTAGGGATCTCGAGCTGTGGGAATCACCATAAGGATGTCATAGGAGGCTAGCCACACAAGGACTAGAAACCTGGATTTCAGGAGGACAGATTTCGGTAAGATGAAGGATGAATTCAGGAAGGCTGTGCAGGGATATGGTGACATAAAGGGAGTAGTAGAACAGTGGGATAAGATAAGGAAAGCCCTGCACCTGGTAGCAGACCATTGTGCCAGGCCCTGCAACAAGAGCAAAAGAAAGAGGAAACCACCGTGGTTCTCAAGGGGAGTAGCAGAGCTAGTAAGAGGAAAAAAGATGGCATTGCTGAGGTACAAGGCAACACAAAGCAAGGAAGACAGGCAAGAATACTTGGAAAAATGAAAGGAAGTGAACAAGGCAGTTAGGGCAGCAAAGGCCGAAAACCGAGAAAAAGCTAGCTAAATTGATGAAAGAAGGAGGGAAGGCATTCTTTAGGTATATTAGCGGGAGAAGGAAGACAGGGGGAGGGATTGTAAGACTTAGGGAAGAGGGAGGCAGGGTAGTGGAGAAAAACATTGACAAGGCGACCATCCTCAACAAATACTTCTGCTCCATATTCACGGAAGAAGACAATGGGGATAGTTTCCCATTAATGGAGACGGGCAAACGGGGAGAAGGGGTGGACATTAGACCTTTTTCAGAGGACAGAGTAAAAAGAGCACTAGAACAGCTTAGGTGGATAAAGCTATGGGGCCTGATGGGATACACCTGCTGTTCCTAAATGAGCTCCGGGAGAAACTGGCTAAACCCCTGGCTAAACTGTTCAGGGGATCACTAGAAACAGGCATGGTTCTGGAGGAGTGGAGGAGGGTACAAGTGGTACCCCTGCACAAAAGTGGTAGCAAGGAGAAGACAGGAAACTACCGCCTGGTCAGTTTGACCTCGATAGTAGGTAAAATGATGGAAACCCTACTTAAGGAAAGGCTGATGGACTACCTAGAGACAACGGGGCTGCTGAACCCAAGGCAACATGGAATCACTGCAGGGAGGTAATGCCAGACCAACTTGATTGATTTCTTCGAGTGGGTGACAAAGGAAATAGACCAGGGCAGGGCAGTAGATGTAGCCTATATGGACTTCAGGAAGGCCTTCAACACAGTCCCACACAGGAGACTAATCCACAAGCTGGCAAATCTGGGGGTGTGGACAGAGGTGGTCACATGGGTTAGAAACTGGTTGAGTAATAGAACACAAAGAGTGGTGGTAAATGGGGTTAGCTCACAGGAGAGATGGGTAACAAGTGGTGTACCTCAGGGATCAGTGCTGGGACCAGTGCTCTTCAATGTCTTCATAAGCGATATTGCAGAGGGTCTAGAAGGGAGGGTTAGCCTGTTCATGGATGATACAAAGCTATGTAACAGGGTAGATACACAGGAAGGTATAGAAAAAATGAGAAGGGATCTAAAGAGGCTAGAAAACTGGTCCAAGGAATGGCAGTTGGGTTTCAATGCAAAAAAGTGCAAGATTATGTACCTAGGGAGAGGGAATTCTAGGGCTGAGTATGAACTAGAGTGGGTAACACTGGAGGCCACCACAGAGGAAAGGGGTCTAGGGGTATTCATAGAAGACTACCTCAAAGTGGCTAAACAGTGTGATAAAGCAGTTGGAAAGGCTAACACAATGCTAGGGTGCATAGGGAGGGGTATAACAAGAAGAAGGAGGGAAGTGGTGGTACCATTGTACAACTCCCTAGTAAGGCCTCATCTGGAGTACTGTGTTCAGTTCTGGAGGCCCCATCTCCAAAAAGACATAGACAGGATGGAGACGGTACAGAGGAGGGTGACAAAAATGGTGTCGGGGATGCAGCATAAGTAATATGAGGAGAGACTCAGAGCTCTAAATATGTACTCCCTGGAAGAAAGGGGGGGGCATGACAGAGACCTTCAAATATCTAAAGGTGATCAACAGGGTACCAGAGGGGAGCATCTTTCATGTGAAGGGAAATAGCAGAACAAGGGGACACAGCATGAGACTAAAAGGTGGAAAACTTAGAGGGAACTTTTCACTGAAAGGGTGGTGGAGAGATGGAACAGTCTCCCCCAGGAAGTGGTGGGGGTGGCCACAGTTTAAGGATTCAAGAATGCGTGGGATTCACATGGGAACTCCCAAGCTAGGGTGAAGGGGGGGGCTTGTAGCATCTAGGGTACCTTAAGCATTAGAAAGAGGGATAGGGCAGACTGGATGGGCCACAAGGCCCTTTTCTGCTGACAACATCTGTGTATCTATGTTCTGCATGGCAGCTCTTGTCTCTCCAGACCCGAACTAAGTGATCTTGGGGTCTGGGAGCAATGGGGGAGCTCCTGATGTGCCTCTGTTTAGGCAAAAAAAAGGATGAGCACCAACACGCATGCATGGACCACCAGCTCACACATTTTTGGTGCGGCCTCAAGTTGGTTTGCACTGTTTACTCACTGTTGCTTTGGCCAGAAGCCCTCAAGATGATTCAGTCTCTGTACAGCCCCACATAACATTTCTCTTTGTAAAGAGGGTCTGGAGGAGCACAGATGCAGAACTGCTTGCAGACACTCTGAGAATGTGTGAGCTGGTAGTCTGAGCATGCATGTTGGCATGTATCCATTTATGCACTGAGACAGCAGTGCCTCAGGAGCTGCCAAGGTGCTCATGGACCTCATGATCACTTAGTTGAGGCATGAGTACTGCGGTGCAGAAAGTGCAAAACTCTTCTTTCAAAGAGCACCACATAGTTCTGGGACTTAATATACACATTAGCATGAGCAACTCATGAATATTAATGAGCTGTTCATGAATACTGATTAACCCTATTCATGAGTAGCTCATTCTTATGTATATACTCAGTTACAGAAAGGACATTGGCACTCTTTAAACAAATACTTATGTGGCTTCTGCACAGCATCTCTGGTGTCTCTGGACCCCAACTAAGTGATCTCAGGGTCCAAAAGCAATGGGAGTGCTCCTGAGGTGTCTCTATTGCAGCAACAAATGGATGTGCACCAACATGCATGTGCGGACCACCAGCTTGCACATTCTCTGTGCAGATGCAAGTGGGTTTATGCAGTTTACTCATTGCTGCTTTGGCCAGAATCCCTCAAGGTGATTCAGTCTCTTTGTAAAGAGGGGTCAGAGGAGCAGAGCTGCAGAATCGCTTTCAGACACACACAGAATGTGCGAGCTGGCGGTCTGAGCATGCACATTGGTAAGCATCCATTTTCGCACCGAGATAGCGGTGCCTCACGGGCTGCTGAGGTGCTCCCGGAACACAAGATCACTTAGCTGAGACATGAGTGCTGCATTGCAGAAGCCACAAAACTTTTGTTTAAAAAGCACCAAGAACCACTCTGTGACTGAATAAATATATCAAAATGAGCTGCTCATGGATATTAATGAGCTAATCATGAATATCAATGAGTTGCTCATTAATATTAATGAGATGCTCATGACTATTGATTGACCCTATTTATGCGCTCTGTGTGTGTGTGTGTGTGTATTTTTATATATATATATATATATATATATATATATATGACTTGCAAAAGTATTCAACCCCCTTGAAAGTTATCAGATTTGTCTGGATTACAAATGAGACTTACATATGTTATTCCAGTCAGTATTTTTATTGCAAACTCATATGCTCTAACAGTATATTCTCAAAGCCAAAATTAATTATCCGTCAGCAGATCTTTTAAAGAAAATTAAAACTGGAAAATGCTGCTTGCAGAGGTATTCAACCCTACACATTAGTATTTGGTAGAGCCACCTTTGCTGCAATAACAGCTTTAAGTCTTTTGGGGTAAGTATCTACCAGCCTTGCACACTGTTCAGGAGTGATTCTTGCCCATTCTTCTTGGCAGATTTGTTCCAGGTTGTTCAGGTTGGCTGGGTGACGCTTGTGGACCAATTTTCAAACAGTGCCACAGATTCTCGATGGGATTGAGATCTGGACTTTGACTTGGCCACTGTAGGACATTCACCTTTTGTTGTTTAACCACTCCTGTGTTGCTTTGGCCTTGTGCTTGGGATCATTGTCCTGCTGAAAGGTGAAGTTTCTCCCAAGTTTCAGTTTTTCAGCAGACTGAAGCAGGTTCTCTTGCAGTATCTCCCTGTATTTTGCTCCATCCATTCTTCCTTCAATTTTAACAAGATGCCCAGTCCCTGCTGATGAAAAGCATCCCCACAGCATGATGCTGCCACCACCATACTTCACTGTAGGGATGGTGTTTCTTGAGGCATGGGCAGTGTTAGGTTTGCGCCACACATAGTGCTTTGAATTTTGGCCAAAAATCTCTATCTTGGTCTCATCAGACCACAAAACCTTGAGCCACATCTTAGCTGGGTCACTCTTATGCTTTCTGGCAAACTCCAGATGTGCTTTGATATGGTTCTTTTTGAGTAATGGCTTCTTTCTAGCCACCCTCCCATACAGGCCAGTATTATGCAGAGCTCTTGATATGGTTGACTGGTGCACCTTCACTCCACTCTCAGCCACTGAACTCTGTAGCTCCTTCAAAGTGATTGTTGGCCTCTCTGTGGCATCCCTCACTGGTCTCCTTCTTGTTCGGATGCTGGGTTTCAAGGGACGGCCTTGTCTAGGTAGTGCCTGGGTGGTGTGATGCAGCTTCCACTTCCTCACTATTGATCCAACAGTGCACAGTGGGATATCCAAACACTTGGATATTATTTTGTACCCTTTTCCTAATTTATGCATGTCTATTACTTTATCTCTAACTTCCTTAGAATGCTCTTTAGTCTTCATTTTCACACCCTTACTTCAGATTCACAGTCTGACCAATGGTCATTAAACTGAGGGGGGGGGGGTTATCCAGAAAATGTGAGCTACTTTAATGTTTCAGAGGTGAGGCCAATTGTGTCCTCGTTAGGGCAATATTTTTCATCTGTGTAAACTTGGAGCTTCCAGAGCACAGGGGTTGAATACTTATGCAAACAGCATATTTCAGTTATTTATTTTACTTAAAAATATTTTCTAACATAAAACCAATGTCACTTTAAAATAATTATTTTGAGGGTCAGTCTTTTTAAATAAAATATTACACAGAACAAAATCTCAATGTATCATTTGTCATTCAGACAAATCTGACAACTTTCAAGGGGGGCTGAATACTTTTGCAAGTCACTATATATATATATATATATATATATATATATATGTATATACACACACACACACGCACATACGATAGGGGTGAGTGGTAAATGAGTTAGATAAAACAGTGTATCATCCACTGCAGTGTGATATTTTTGCCCTCTGCTCTACTGTGATGATACCAACCATTTACACACACAGGTCACAAAAGGTCATCACTCTAGGCAGCTTTCCCCTCAGCATGCAAGAAACACCTATGCTGTTGCCATAGACACAAATGCAGAACTACTTCAGAGGTCTCACTGCTGCCTACAGCTAACTCAGTGAGCATTACAAAACACATCTATCCCCCCAACTTCCAGCTCATTACTGTGATACTGTCAGCTTGACTGCAGCCAGAATTCTAAACAGCAAAGCTTCACAGAACAGTCTAAACTACTGCCTGCAGCTAACTCAACTACCACTGAAACATACTCTCACTTGTTCCTCAAACTCTGATTCTCACCCATTCATAAATCTGGACTGTGTAGTACGGTATGGGCTGCACGCCTGTTGGCTCACACTGTGGACCAATGGGCGTACAACCCTACCATACACTGTCAGTCAGCAGGCGGCTGGGTGGCAGGCGGGTGGGGTGCTGCCGCCAGCCACTGACTGGGGGGTAGCGGGGTGGTGGGGCTTAGTGGGCAGGTGGGGAGGGGGGTACCGTGGAGCTCTCCTTATTATTACATATGCCCGCGATTGGGCTGCAAGTGGTCCACTGGACCACAAGGGATATTGGACGTATTATTTCATACTGAAGCCCACGATTGGGCTGCAAGCGGTCCACTGGACCACCAGGGATATTGGATATATTATTTCATACTGAAGCCTGCGATCGGGCTGCGAGCGGTCCACTGTACCACCAGGGATATTGGACGTATCATTTTACACGGATGCCCGCGATCGGGCTGCAAGCAGTCCACTGGACCACCAGGGATATTGGACTTATATTTTTACACAGATGCCCGTGATCGGGCATGGGGGGCGCCGCCATGAAGGTGCAGCCGGAGTTCAGGTGGCCACCCACAGGTGGCAGCTGCTGTGTTGCACCTTGCAAGCAAATGCACCTGTGGGTGGCCAGCTGTTAATTTTTTGGGCTCATTCGTGTGCAGCGCAGAGGGTGGCCCAGCACATCCCGGCTGAATATCGGATGCGGAGTATGCATGGGCATGCCCCCCATCTGCGCCAGATACATTACTGATGCGCCCGCACATCGGGATTTGTGCCAGGCACTATCCCCATTTGAATATCGCGCCGGTGCGCAACCCTTCTGAATATCTGGGCCTCAAACAATAAACAAAAACAAAAAGTAACTGCTTTTCTTTCCTACTTCCCCAACAGAAACAATCAACAAGCACACCATGAAAAGATGCCTACAAGTAATATCAAGTGACTCAGACTCAGACTAGCGCTGTATACAAATATCATACTTTATTTTCAGGTAACTTAACAAAATCTATATCTTATAGACAAATTCTCACAAATAAACACAAAATAATTTTTATAAATCATATTGTCCAGCAATGTACTTTATCTACAAAACATACAAGCATGCAAAATACAAAATATAAAAAATTGACATTGTCTACAAAACAAAAAATTCAATCATACAACTATAAATTTAACAAAAATCATACAAAGAGTTTTCAAAATAACAACCATAGATAAAGAACAATGTTGCACACCAAACAAACACTCCATAAAATACAATATTATCAATATAAGATGACTAACAATTAATTTTCTTTGTTTCTTTCTCAGGAATGAACAGCCACACTCCACAAGATTTCAAACACCAGAACACCAGAAGAAGTATAAAGAAATGGCACCAAACAAATAAGAAACAAGTACAGCAAAAGGCACAAATGGACTAAAATCAGAACTTGAAGATGACAATACAAACTCTCTGACCCAGATATTCAAAAGGGTTGCGCCATGCGCAATAGGGTTGCGCCAGTGCAAGTCCGAAAATGCGCCATTCTGCGATATTCAGCGGGAGGCAGATGCACCCCCCAAATCATGCTGAGCAATAGCGCAATGATAATGAATGTATGCGCAACTGAAGGGGGAGGAACCATTTATAAATGGCACAGTGCAATATTCAACAACATGCGCCATGCGCAATAGGGGAGCAAGTGGAAGTTGTGTGATAGCGGAAATGAGCCAAAATAAAAAGGAACAAGGGAGAGGCGCAAGAACGCCACAGGGAAGGCACATGAGGCTGAACTCTAGCTGCACAAACAGGGCAGGGGAGACACATAGGGCAGGCCAGGGAAAGGGCACCCTGAACAGAGAGGCACAGGGAAGGTGCGGGGAGCCACAGCCAGTGCAGAAGGGGGAAGTGCCACACAGCACAGAGGCCACCACAGGAAGGTGTTCCTGGTGCAGGGGAAGTAGCAGCCCGGACAGTGGGGGGAACACAGAAACAGCTGCCGGGAGGGTGAACACAAGCCAGGGACATGGCCAGTGCCACCATCCAGATGGAGGCAGTAATGAGGGGGGTGAGAAGGCGGGCAGCAGTGGGGTGCGGCTGTGGAAGGGCCCATCAGCGGTATGCCCCCTACAGGCAGTACCGAGCCCGCACCAGCTTCGAGCTGTACACCGATACTGAGATCGTGGACTAGTACCACCTGAATCGGGCAATTCTGAGGTGGCTCTGTGAGCTGTGCAGTGATGTGATGCAGGCACCCACACGACGGAGCCATGCTCTGTCAGTGGAGAATAAAGTGAGAGCTTGCATGTGCTTTCTCGCCACGGGTACCTTCCGGAGACCAACAGGGGACACCACAGGCATAACCCAGTCGGCCATGTCATGCCACCTCACCCAATTCCTCAGCGCACTGCTGCCACATGCTGCGGAGTACATCCATTTCCTCAGCACACCGGCGGAGCGCACAGCAAACATACAGGAGTTCCACAGGGTAGCACGTATGCCTGGCATGCTAGGAGCAATAGACTGCACCCATGTGGCCATCCACACACCACCTGGCCCTGAGAGGGCCGCATATATTGATCGGAAGGGCTATGCTAGCATCAACTGCCAGGTGGTGTGCGATGCCAGGGGGTGCATAATCAATGTCTGTGCCATGCATCCTGGGGGAGCACACGATGTCTTCATCTGGCACCAGTCGGCACTGTGCCACAGATTCAAGAGTGGGGACATCCCCACTGGCCACTTAGTGGGTGAGTATGCAAACCACATGGACAAACATAGGGCTTGGGAGGGGCATGGTCAGAGGTGACATGGGTAGTGGCCTACATGGCCCGGGGCAGGGTGATGCTGATCACCAAACTAACCTCCACCCTCTACACACAGGTGACAGTGGATACCCACTCCGTCCCTGGCTGCTCACACCATACCGGCTGCCCGCGACCCCATCGCAGCAATGCTACAATGAGGCACATGCCACCACACGTAATGTCATCGAGCGGGTGTTCGGTATGCTGAAGGCACATTTCCATTGCCTGGACACCTCCAGCGGTGCCCTACAGTACAGCCCCTCAAAGGCCTGTGGGCTATTCCTGGCCTGTTGCATCCTGCACAACATGGCCAATGAATGTGGGATAGCCATACAGGTCGAAGAGGGGGACAGCGATGGGGACGATGAGGACGCCAGTGACAATGGTGATGGGCAGCCCCTTTGGCGACGGGACCCCCGACTGCTCCGGCTGGCACAGCTGCACCGGGACACCATCACTGAGGAGCACTTCAGCCAACCCAGGTAAGCCATGGGGCCATGTGCAACCACCAGTGGCAAAGGCACAACCCACAAACACTCATGGACACACACCAGGGGTGCATGCCGTCAAGGGAAGTGGCCAGGCATGGAACTGCACACACCACCAGGGATGGGCGAGGTCTAACATGGCACGCAGTCAGACACACACACACACACACACACACACACAACTCACCAGACATGCACAAAGGGTAGGAGGCACGCTGACCCAGACCGCCACCCCTAGCCACACACATGTCCACAGACCACCACGCCCACTGCCTTTCATTGTGCGTGTGTCAGATGCTGGGCACCATTGCACAGTGGTGTACAGCGCAATGCAGGCATCATCATGCACACGCAACTGCGGACAGCAGCCGGGAGGGTGTGCAGATGGACTGTGTGTGCGCGTGCAGGGCCGGGTACCCACCCGTGCATTGCCCGCTGAATGACACAATGCACACAGGGCAGCATCAGACAGTAGCCACTCTGGGAGACAGGTCAGTCACGTGCCACAGTGCCACAGCCACCATGGATGCGTGGGCAGCCCCGCCGAGACCCGCCAGCAGTGACAGGCTGACCATTGGCCTCATGGGGTGGCACCGATGGTCCCCCAAGGGTTCCACTGCGTGAACGCGACCATGCTCGTGCAGGGGTCTGCAGTACACCAAATCTGCCTGCGCCAGGCGTGCTCGGGATGCCCACAGCTGAACCTGGTGTTGACAAGGATGGTGTCGCACGACGCCGGGAACGGGGGGTGGACATTGCATTGCATGGTGTCTGCGACGCATGGGTAAATAACTGTGTGCCCATTGTGGCCATGACAGCAGTGAATGCCTGTGTCTGCCTGTCAATGGCAGTAGTCACATCCTCCCGCAACCGGTCCATCCCTGCCAGGAGCAGAGCGGTGCCTCTGCTGCGACACTCCTCTGCCTGGCGCAGAGCCGCACTCAGTGCATCCACCACCGTCACAAGCCGCATCTGCTGATTGACTGATGCTTGCAGTATGTGGGTGTGCTCATCCAAGAGGTCATCTGCCTGATCAGCATGCTGTCCCTCAGGTTGTTCACGGGCCTGATGCTCATCACCCCTTGAGGATGGGCACTGCACACCAGGGCCAGGCCTGGGCATGTCCACAGGCGGTGCACTGACGCCGCCCCCTGACACTGTACCCCCATGGCCATTGGCCGACTGCTGATGCTGCCCTTCTGGCTGCCACTCCCCAGGGCTCAATGGTGCCACCACAGTGGCTGCAACAGTCCCACTGTCCTGTACACACACCAGTGCTGCCCCATCGGTGCTGACAGGCACATGCTGGAACTGTGATGACATGCAGACCTCCATGGCGGCACCACCCACAGCCATGGCCGCGATGTAACCTGCTGTGTGGCCATCCTGTGGAACACATGTGTCACTGCCCATGACGTTAGCTCCATCATCATCGGTGATGGATCCGGCACCAGCCTGAGTCTCAGCATACTGGCGTCCATGGACGCTGGGACATGGGCAGGGCCTCCTCCGCACCTGCTCCACCAACATCAGTCCAGGACGTCCAGGCGGGCCCACTGTCGCCCTGACCCGCGTATTCCTGTGGAGGTGGATGGGCCCTCCTCCATCTCCATGTGACTGCCCTCAGTGGAGAAGCCCACCACCACGGACCCATGCAGACGCTCAGGAGCTGTAAAGGAAAAACAGTAGCATTACTGCATGTGACCTACCCTGTCCCCCCCCCAATAGACAGACCATGACCTACCATGCAGTGACGGGCTACCACCCATCTGGAATCCACCACCTGGAACACCCTCAATGGCGCAATGCTGCATGCTGCCAGAAACCCGCTCCTCCTGTGGGGTCAGGCGTAGCACCTCCGGCTGTCCCCCACCTGTCGCAGACCGTGCTGCCCTGATGGCAGCCATCTTCTTTTTAATCCTCCACCTGTCTGTGCCAATCTACTTTTTGCAGTCCTGCATGGAGCGCTGGTGGCTGCCATGCAGGTTTACAGCTCACGCCACCTCCTCCCATGCAGCAGCACGGGCCTGTGGTGTTCCCTGGCATCCGCTGAGCAGCAGCTCCTGGTCTAGGTAGGCCTCGAACAGAGCATCTGTCTCGGCCTTAGTGAAATTCGGCCGCCTCTTCCTCCCACGACTCTGTTCTTCTTCCTCCACCACACACTCGGTCATGATTCATCCTGTGAGAATGACAGGTGTTACCTGTGACTGTGCAGTCCCATGCATGTCCCAAACACCACAGTCCACACTCCCAAACAGCATGCAACTCACCGCATTAGACTGCAGTAACTGACTATGGCCAGTGCAGCCCAATGTCGCACTCTTATAGCGCAACCCACGCAAATGAGGTGAGGCGCATCTCTAAGTGGATGCAAATGCAGTGACTGCGTCATTGAATGGCTGATTAGCTGATTTGCATATGCCGGCTGAATATCGCGCTGTTGCGCTTTGCACAATTGCATTGAACGTGCTAAGCCAAGGGCACAGTTCTGTGACATGCGCAGTACACACCTAACTGCGCATGCCCGGGTTGATGACGCAGGCACCTGCCATGCTGCTGACATGCTGTGCATGGGAGGCAATGCAGAGCATGGCCACCATTATGTCAGTGGCGCTACAGTGCTGGGGCATCATAGGCACACTGGGGCAACAGCGCGGTAGGCCACTACAGGAGGTGGCACACAGGCACCCAATTGCGCTACACACATTGGGTTCCAATCTCGCTGTGGCTGTCCGTGTGCCAGAGACCCTTGACCCTGTGCCCGACCTTTTGCTCCCCAGGGCACCATGCGTCAGGCATGGTGCATTGATCACCACTATCGCGCTGTTCAGTGACAGCGCGATAGGGAATGGCAGTGCTGTACCGTGCAGCATCTGCACGTGGCAGGACCATTCTGCAGAGTGCCATTTTGATTGAACTGAGCAGCAGAGATGGCATGGAGGCGTGCTGTGCAGTGGAGCCAGATTGAGCTGGCAAACCTTGTGGCCATTGTCGAGCCACATGTTGGGGCTTTGTTTGGGGAGGCACCCATGGACAGGGCCAGGAGTGACGTATGGCAGGTGGTGGTTGACACCCTGGAGGAGGCCACCGGTATGGGGCAGATGGTAGAGCAGTGCCGCCACCGACATGGGGACCTGAGGCACAGGGACCCGGACCTGCTTGCCCACCTGCGGGCACGTGCCAGGAGGGGCGTGGTGCCATGCCCAGGTAGGTGCAATATCCATACACTTTTATTGTCCATACAGGTATCACGGTTGCATGTGTCCGGCACATGGGGGGCCGTCCGGTGTTGGCCGTGGTGGTGGTATCGGGGTGTGGGTGGGTGGGTCTGGCTGTGGGATTGCACATACATGGGGTGGGGGACATTGCTACCGGATTGTACTGATGTTCCTCTCTACATGTTTGCACCTTAGGGCCTGAAGAATGCCAGCAGGCCAGAGACCGGAGGCACCACCTGGAGGAGCAGCAGGCCAGGAGGGATAATGGTGGTCAGTGGCGCGTGGACCAGCCTGATGATGGTGAGTGTCTTACATCCATGATTACTATTGCATGCTGTATAACTGGGCGGGCAGCGGGGCATGGCCACCATCCACTGACACCACTGCCATGCATGCAACTTGTTACAGTCAGCACTGTCCAGTGGCACTGCATGTCTGGGAGTGCATCAATGGTGGTCCATGCATGCACCGGGCACATGGCTGTGGCACTGCCTTCACACCACATAGCCAAGTCACTGTATGGCCATGGTGGTGCTGTGCAGGACATGGGCGGTGGGTGTGTGCAGTGGTCCACATGGCTGTGGCTGCCTGGGTAGGCAGGTCTTGTGGACACGGTCACTGTGGGTGGTCGCACACCATCACAGGGTCGTGGCACATGGCTGTATGCCATGCACAATGGGTGGGCTGCAGGGGGCTGGACAGTCACACTTATTGACCCTGCTCCCTCGTCCTAGGTGGACAGCGACTCCAGGTGCTGGAAAGGAGTGTGAGGGAGCTGCTCCAGGTGGTGAGGGTGACACTGGAGCTGTTACAGTGTATCCACCACCATGGGGTGAGGAGGAGGAGGAGCGGCAGATGTAGGTGCCATGTGGAGGAGGACTGGGGCACACATTGAGGACTCCATGCCCCTACTACCACCTTCCCCCCTTTGACCCACCCTCACACCCCTTCTTCCCTCTCCCATATGTTCACCCCTGCCCCTTACCCGCCCCCACCTGTTATGTGGCCCCCCCCTCTTGTAAATAGTTGTAAATAGGTTTTGTTACTTCTTTTAAATATAAGCATTTTGTTATGACAACTGTGGTGGTCTCTGATTTGCAGTGGGCTACAGGTGCTCAGCTGCAGTGGTGTGCATGGCGTAAGGGGTGGTGCATGCATGGGTGTGTGTGTGTGTGTGTGTGCAGAGGTGAACCGCCTATGGTGTGGGCAGGGGGATCAGTCACTGTCTGTGGTTTGTGTGTTGTACTCTGTGCACTGGATGCCTGTGTGCAGTGGTCCACGGGGCCTGCACTGTGTACATGGCACCCCTGTCAGACTGTCCATGGCCTGTGCAGCTGACACCCTTGCATGTCTGTGATATGCACGGTCTGCTGACGTGTCAGTGGTGGCTGTCCATGCTACACAACTACTGTACCCGGCACAATGCCAGGTTGCCTTCCATCACCAGTATGGTGCACTTCTGCCTCCAGTGGCACTGTGGCCTCTGCTGTTGTTGTCCCCCCTCCATGCTGTCGCTTGTGTCTGTTGCAGGGGATGTGCTCCAGTGTCTGTCACCTGTGCTCCGGTGGCATGCTGGTGGCATACAGCTTCATGGTGCCTGCGTAGGGTGGCTGGCACACCTGTGCAATGTAGGGGTGCTGGCCGTGTGTACACATCAGCCTTGGCCATATGCCAGTGGCTTGGTTGACCCGCTACTGTGTCCCTGTGTTGGTGTGCCCTTGGGTATGGGTGGGTGCTTGTCCATGCACTGTGTTGCATCCTGTGTGGTGCATGCCTCCATGCTACACTGTGCATGTCTGTGCTGGCTGTTGTGGCCAGTGCTGGGATGGGATGTGTCCTTGGGAGGGTGTTCAGGGTGCTTTACCACTGGAGGTGGGGGTCCGGGGCATGCCCTGTTGCATGTGGGGTACTTCGTGTGCTGACGCATGGTCGGTCTCTCAGCTGTACCTTGGGGGGGACATGCAGGGTGGCACTGTGTATGCATCTGTTGCATCACTGTCTGCTGCCACCCACTGCTGGGTGCCCATAGTGGAGCTGCCTTGCATGGCTCCATGGTGCACAGGGTTGCATTGTCACAGTGGGGGTAGTGGCATGCATGGGGTGTCCTGCACTGTTGGGTGCTACTCCTGGGCAGGGTGTATGGGGATCATGGTGCAGGGTGTGCTCTGCATTTTTGGGATGGTGTGGTACAGGGTGGTCGGCCATCCTTGTGTGCCAGTCACAGCTTGCCAGGGGCTGTGATGGGGCACCATGGCCCGGCTGTGGGTTGGTTGCTGGTATCCATGGGCCGGTGGTTATTCCAGCTCTCCCCCAGTTGTGCAGTGCATGGGGTGTGGGGGGACGATTCTTTTCTGCTGTGTGTTCCTTTGCCCATCTGTGGCATGGGTGGTGGGCCCCTGCATCCCTGGTTGTGCTGTTGCATTGCTGCCCTGCTTCTGGGGGTGTCCCTGGTTGTGCTATGGCACAGCTGGTTGCTCAGCTCAACATCCCTTGTTGCGCTATGGCGCATCAGATATGCTCAGCTTCACCTCCCTAGTTGTGCTATGGCGCAGGTGGTGCAATATTCAGTCGTCGGCTGTAGGCGCATCTTGGCCTGTGCAGTTTTTGAATATCGCGCTTCATGCTCATGGGCACAGTGGACTTGCGCTTGCTCCTGCTGTTGCACACTTTTTGGGCGCAGTTTGAATATCTGGGTCTCTATGATTTAAATATTCTTCATACGCTAAACAGACTTACACCCTTTTTATTATCAGCAACGGAAGACTACTCTACTCCAAAAATACTTAAAAGACGATACTACAAATCTTATCTATGGTATATTATCCAGGGCTTAACAAAGAACAATGCTACCATCTTCATGGACTCAATATTTCACTGAATTTACACTTTAAAAAACTTTAATGACTATCAGTTGAATACTGTTGTTATCCATGGACCACCACCCCTAATTGGGGCCCTGTGTCACAGACAGCAATATTTAGGGCACTGGCACTTATCATATAAGCATGAGTGTCAGGATCTGGGTCCTACTGTTCTATCAGCATCGCTGCTGTTGATTACAATGCTGCTGTATTCTTGCTATATAATCACAATACTATATATATATATATATATATATATATATATATATATGTATTACAATGCCTTATATACAATTATTATGCTTGTATTACCAATAGTTCAATGATTATTGTGTTTTACTGAAAATCATTATGTACTAATGCACTGAGAAAATACTGCTGTTTGGATACTTGTATAATTACAAACATTAGTTGTGCTATGCTGCCATTTTTAGGTGTAATGCAGAACAGCTTTTGTTTACCAAGCTTAGTATGTGAAACACTAAGACATTATATAATAACCTTGTACATTAGAACAAAGACTGTCTATTCCTTATCAGTGTTTTAGCTACTTCGGTGCATATTCCCAGGCTAGTACAAATCATACCATATTTCCATAGCCAATTATATATGTTCATTCTATCTCTTTTACTGGTTTCTATAGCAATAATCAGAAGTATAAAAATGACTGTTTCAGCTTAGAATCCTTAGAGAAGAAGCTGATTCTACCCAGGGTAAGAAATAAGAAAGGAAGACTAATTATTTTCTCTCTCAGTGATAATTATCCTTATTTTTGTCACTGATTTGGTTGTAAGTCTGTTTTATATACCAGAAATAAATCATTATCAGACTCTGGAAACCACGTGTTTGTTGTGTCTCTGCTCTGGCAACTCAGACTAGAACCTGCAAGAGGGTAAGATTTATTACTCTAATTACACTGGCGACCGCTTGTGCAGGACTGAGTGTCAGAGTGAGATTCATAGCTCAGTTCTTTTGATCTCAGATATTCAGCAGTGTGGTGCAATTCAGTTGCCACTTGGACCTGTCTGAACATACCTTGGTTTTTTCTTTGCAAACCTTTTAGTCTGGAGAGGGGCACCCCCCCCAGACCTCTGGTAAACTCCTTTGTGAGTTACAGCGTACCGCCTTGGCTTAATCACTTCTAGCAGGAGTCTGGAAACATGTCTGAAGTCAGAGCCCAGGATTTTAAAACAGTCTTCCACTTTTTAGTCTCTCCTCTCTTTACTTTTTTTGTGTTTTGTCTGTTAACCCTTGTGTGTCCAATGTCTCAACTGTGCACACAATTGAGACTAGATGTTTCAAACTACCTCACCTCCCATGGAGGCTGGACTGATTTTGCACTGGATGCAACATCAGTTAATGACCCCTTGCTTGCTATCTCAAACCAATATCTTGAGTCCAAGCAAAAAGCAACCAAATATCACTCTAAGGGTTTGTTACTGGCTGCTCTCCAAACAGCTGTTAACTCTCTGCTTACCCGTTGTGCTGCTCTTGAGCTGCAAAATGCCTCTTTAAAAAAAGATGGGGGGTTGCAAACGCAAGAGTTCCTGAAAAGGAAACAGAGGTTAATGGAGGAGACACAGTCACTTCATGAACACAATAACAGGCTGTTGCATTGTACTGCTCAAGAAACAGAATGTGAAAATTGCATGTTAAAAGAGGATAATGAGAGGTTGAAATGTGACAAAAAACAGTTGTCTTATTTAAATGATATTTTGAGTGACACAAATGCATGTTTGCATGATGATAATGTCCAATTGAAAGAGGAGAATGAAAGGCTGATGAATGAGCTAGATAAAGAGCTTAGGGAAAATGTTGAATTGGGCGCCACGTATCAAGTTATGCAGCGTGAGGTTGAGAAAGGCATTGAGCAGGGCACTGCAAAAGCTTGTCATAGAAAATGTAAGGCAAAGATGGCGAAACTGTGCCATCAGTGAGACCTTCTCACTGGCCATGTTAAAGCCATAAATGGTTTTCAGTACATACCCATTGATATTACGTCATCAGGCGATGACGATTCGGATTACGAGGACATTAGCCGCCTCGTCACATCCAAACCCCACCCCACAGGGCAGTAGCATTCACTAGCCAACCACAAGATGGCGCCATGTTGGCACGTAACCCATGTTGCCATGTGACAACCAAAATGACACCCCATGATGACCAAAATGGCCACCCCATGACAACCAAAATGGCTGCCCCATGACAACAACAAACATTTCACCCCATGACAACCAAAATGGCGCCCAATGACAACAAATATGGCAGCCCCATGATATGGGAGGCCAGCCACCACCACCAGGCCATGCGCTCCCACTGGCTCCCTCACCAGGAGAGACAGTGGGAGGTGCGCCGCATTGTGCAGGATGTAATTACTAAATAAGCTACAAACCCTAGTGCTGTGTCAAACCCTGATGCCCCGACCCTGTACGGTCAAATTGAATGCATGGTTGAGCATGCTGTCTGCCAGGATACTGCGTTCCATGCAGTCGCTACTGCGGCGGCAGATGCCGCCATTCGCGGTGCTTTAAATTTCGGCCCTCCATGAGGCCCAACATCCAACCCACTACAGGTGGCTCATTCTGTTCAACAAATTGCCCAAGGCATTGGACAAATGGGTCCCAATGACAACCTTAGCTGTCATTTAGAGGAGGTGCACTCCCTTTGTGAGAAACTTTCTCTCCAATCCGAGTATCAGGTTCAAGTTTTGAAACAAACTATTGAGCCAACCCTCTGGGCCAACCTCTTAGAGAACATTCACAACTGCGACACACTTGATTTCAATTATATCTCACAGGCCCTTCTGTTGGCCAACTCCCCAGGTATTGTTGGAGCCCGCTTGGCCTACAAGGTTAAGCAAAAAGTAAAAGAAAGCCCAGCGGCTTATCATCAACGGTTGTGGCTCGCCTACCAGGCCTGGCAAAGGCCTAGTGGGAGAGACCACCACTAGAGACCAAATTGAGTACAAGGACTTGTACATCCGAAACATGACTCCGAGTCTCCAGGAAAAGTTGAACTCAACGTTTACCCACAGGACCGACTCTTTTTAACAGATCCTTACCAAGGCCAGACATGCCTTTCAGGTTTACCTTAGTAATCTCACTTCTGGCAAAAATAAGACTGCCGCCACCATCACCTCGACGGCCCAAATGGACCCGGCACAAGTTGCCATGGTCAGCTCAGCCCCCGCTCACTACACTGTGGAAGGTGGCAACACCAAGCAGGATGCCCCTTCTGACGACCGTCAGGCTCAGGCCCCCAAGGGGGGGCATACTAACATACTAATTGCCAGAAGATTAGGCCTTACGGTCTATTGAGTCTGCTCGAACCTCAGATCCCTAGTTGGGTGCCAAGGCCCCCCCCTTGTGTTCCAGAAATCCCTATCATCCATCCCCATCCCCCTGGGCCAGGCCATCATCTGGTACATCCGCTTTCTGTGTTTGTCCCACCCTCTGTTGAAGCCCTCCACTGTGGATCTCTGAACCAGCTTGCCAGGCAGCGCATTCCAGGGGTCCACCACCCTCTCAGTGAAAAACCTCCTCCTCTTCCCCCCCACCCTTCCACCTTCCAACTTCAAACCATGCCCTCTGGTGATACCTCCCTGCTTTAGTCTAAAGATCCGCTCCATGTTTACCCTATTTATTCTCTTGAGGTACTTGAAGACCTCAATCATGTCTCCCCTGTCTCCTCCTCCTCCAATGAAAAACAGGCAGAGCTCCTCAAGTCTGTCCTCATAACGTCAAATCCCTAGTCCTCGTATCATCTTAGTTGCCTCCTCTGTACCCTCTCTAGAGCTGTGTCCCTCTTCAAGTGTGGTCTCCAGTACTGTACACAGTACTAAGCTGTGGTCTAACCAGTCCATTATACAGCGGCAGAATCACTCCCTGATCCCAGAGGTGATCCCTCATGATGCATCCCAACATCCTGTTTGCCTTGCTAGCCACTCTCCTGCACTGCTCAGGTTATTCATAAATGCATCCACCATGACCCCTAGGTCTTTTCCCCTGTTGAGGCCTCCAGCGCCTCCCCTCCCAGGGTGTACCTATGTTTAGGGTTTCCCCACCCAAGATGTAACACCTTGCACTTGGTGATATTGAAATTTAATTTCCATGTGTGAGCCCAGCTTTCCAGGGTGTCCAGGTCCCCTTGCAGGGCCAACCTCCCCTCTTCCCCCTCAACTACTGCTCCCATCTTGGAGTCATCAGAAAGAGACTCATTTCACACCCTATACCCTCCCTGATATGTATGCATTAAACAGGATCAGACCCAGGACCGAGCCCTGCGGTACCCCACTACCGACCTCTCTAGGGTTCGAGAGCTCCCCACCAACCACTACTCTCTGGGTGCATCCAGCTAGCCAGTTTTCAATCCATCTGACCATCAAAGGGCCTACTCCCAACCCCGTCAGTTTCTCCACCAGACCATTGTGGGGGACAGAGTCAAATGCTTTGCTGAAGTCTAAGAATAATACATCCACAGGCTTTCCCCTGTCCAGTTCTGATGTTACCCATTCTTAGAACACCACAAGATTGGTTTGACATGATCTACCTGGCACAAACCCATGTTGCCGACTATCCAGACCTCCCACCTCCTCCAAGTACACCCCCAATTGTTCCTTTAGTATACCCTCCATTAATTTTCCCACCACGAGGTCAAACTGATGGGTCTATAGTTACCTGGTACTTCCTCATTCCCTTTATGGATTGGCACCATGTGCCTCCGCCAATCCCTAGGTACCCTCCCCTGTCTCAAGCAACCTGTTGAAGAGCTCCAGCAAGTGCAGCCAGTATGTCCGCCATTTCCTTAGTACTCTCGGATGAATGCCATCTGGTCCAGGAGATTTATCTTTCTTTAGTGCCTTGAGGGCTAACCACCCTCTTCGGTGGAGATAGCATCACCCATCCTCCACCTTACTGGCCTTTTATCCCTCTGATCTGACACCCTGGGGTGCCTCTCTCCCTCTTGCTCCATTTCTGTTGCTCCCTGATCCCAGTCACTACCACTTCTATCCCCCATCATGCCTTACTTTGTAGATATCCCATCCCCTTCCCTAGTGAACACAGAGGCGAAGTACTCATTTAATACCTCTGCCTGGTCCCTCGCCTCTTCCACCCACCCTCCTTCTGATCTCAATCTGCCGAGATGGCCCCTTAGTTTTCTCCGCTCCCCAATGTGCGGAAGAGCCCTTTTCCCTCCATGTATCAGCTGTGCCAGCGCTGCTCTTTGCCTGGACTTTGCCCCCCTCACCATCGGGTGACTTTTCTAGATGCAAGATGGTACATTTCCTTTTCCCTATTCCTCTTGTTGTTTTTATATTTTTGTAGGCCCTTCTTTTTCTCTGCCGCTACCTGAACCTCACTGGACCACCAGCATGGTTTATATGACCTTGCTCCCTACGTTTCACCTAGCGCCAGGTCTGACTGCCTCATGAAGTCCCTGTTTTATGACCTCTCATCTCTTTTCCACATTTGTCATTGATGTAATCCCCTTCAAGTGATCCTTGAGAATATTTCCCATACCCACAAAGTCTGACCCCCTGAAGTCCACTGCCAGTGTCCTAGATCTCTCCCCCCCCCCATGCTTATTTGAAACCAGACAGTATTGTGGTCACTCCCAGTCAAGGGATCCTCTACAACCAGGTCCCTTACCAGATCTCCATCTGTCAGAACCACGTCCAGGACATGCCCCTCCCTTGTGGGCTCCATCACATGCTGTGTTAAGAAGCATCCTGGAAGCCGCCCAGCAGCCTCTGCTCCTTGGCCACCTTAGAGGACATGGTTCCCCAGTTTGTACCTGGCATATTAAGGTCCCCCATCAACACCACTCCTTCCCCTTTTGGTCCACACTGGGCAATGATGTCCAGCAAACCATCCTCCAGAACATCACCCATCTCGGGGGGGCCTATATACTACACCCAGCTTGACCTTACCTCCTGCTGGGGTTCGTAAGGTGACCCATAAGGTCTTCATGTTTCCCTCTGCCTCTTCTACCCTAGCAATTTCTATGTCATCTCTAATGAACATAGCCACTCCACCCCCTCTGCCCTCCTTTGTATCCTTCCTAAGCATAGTGTACCCCCACACGTTTAGGTCCCATTCATGGTTTTTGTTGGCCCACATTTCCATGACCACTGCCACATCAACCCCCCCCGAACAGCATGGCCTGGAACTCTGGCAACTTGTTTCCCAAGCTCACAGCATTATAACACCACCCCACCCTTATCCCTGATCCCTTTAGTTGAACCCACCCAGGTTCCTTATACTTCCATCCTTCCTCTGCTCCTCCTGAAATCTCCTCCCCCAGTCTGTTTCCCCCCCCCCGTTGGGTTCAAGGCTACTCCCTCATCTGGAGAGGGGCTTCTGGTCAGCCCTCCTTATCCCTCCTTCCCACAAGTTTAAACCCCACCTTTCTTGAATGTAGTTAGCCACCCCCTGTTTAAGGACTTCCTTCCTAACAGGGCAGATAAAAACCTGTCCTTGGTATACAGTCCTTATCTTTTAAACTCCTTTCCAGTTCCTAACACCCTCAACCCCACTCTCTTCACCCCACTTCCTGAGCCAGTCATTAACCTCTGTGATCTTCATTTTTTTCTGCACTGAGGCCTTTGGTACTGGCAATATCTCCAAAAATGTTGCATCCATTATCCCAACAGACTCTGACAGCTCTTGGAATCTTGTGGATTTCAAAAAGCGCTTCCCTCTAGATTGTTAGTTCCCCAATGCCAGGAAATCTGGTAACCCCACAATCCCTAACCAGTTCTTACACCATGAACTTTGCTCTGTCTACTGTCAGCCGAGATACTCACTACCTTCACCTGGCTATGGCATCACTCCCCTGTCCCTCCCACTGGATACCCCTAATCATCGAGTCTCCCAATAACAGAACCTTAACACCGCCATCATCCTTATGGTTACCTCCACTATGCGCTCTTCAACCCCCATCCCCCCCTTTATTCATGATCTCAATTCCATGGGAGTCTTCCTGCCTTATTAGAGACCCCCTTGTCACCCTCCCCTTTCTGCCTCCCTTGTTATTTTGCCCACTTAACTCAGACCCCTGAATAGGTGTCCCCTTTAACCCTCTCTTATCTGAATCATTTATCCTGGCTCTGATGGTTCCCCTTCCCCACCATCATCCTCCCCCTGTATATGTGACCCCACCTCCAGAGGCCCTCTGTGGGTCCCCTTACCTAGGGCCCCCATCCTTGGTACAGACCCCCTGCTAAGGGGCCCATCCCACCTCCTTGTCTCCCAGTTTCTCTCCAGTCATGTCTGTCCTCCCTCATGTCTGCAATATGTTGCATCTCCCCAACTGCATAACATTTATGTTTCTTCCCTCTGGGACTATTTCTATCCTTTCCATTGCTGGTCTGTGATGCCCTATGGGTATCCGACTCCCTCCCCGGCCCATCCAGTTTCCTCATTTCCACCAACCCTTCCTCCCCTCTAGGTTGCTTAGTAGCTCAAATTTATTGTAACCTCTGCCAGCCTCCATCAGTAACCTGAGTTTCCCCGACTGCCCCTCTAACCCCTCTTCTCCCCTCTTGCCCCTGTTCTCCTTAGGAGCTCCCTTCCCACAGTCTGCTCTTTTAGGCTTCCCCACAACAGCCCCTCCCTTCTCACTGTCTGCTCTTCTAGGCTTCCCCACAGCAGCTCCTCCTGACTCTTCCCCCTCCACTCTCTTTATATTCGGAATGTTTACCCCGTACATTTCCCCTTAGCATCAACATCCCTATCTAAGGGTCCTCTGTCCCTAATATCCCTCCTCCTGCTTGCTGTAACATAATGTCCTGTAATTTCTGAGCATTCTAGCCTCCCCTCAGCCCCACCTTCTGCCACCATATCCACACCCCTTATCCTTGGACACCCCAACTCCCCCAGCTTGCTCCTTAACCAATATACTTCACTTCTGATACAAGATAGCTGTCTACAGAGTGGGCAGCCTCCCTCACTCCAGGTCCAATTGAGAATTATTGCCATCCCACAGCCTGTGCAGCCTACAACCCTTCCGAAGATGCCTGCCATGGTGGAATGTGGCCACCCTGTTTGTCCCTCTCTGTTCATAATGGCACTCACACCCTTTTCTCAGTTCCTTCCCCCTGGAATACAGTCTCTCTCTATAGTGACTGTAGTTATTTATGAACCCAATTTCAACCCACACCAATAAAGTTCCCAAGTCTCACAAACACATACAGTCCAGTGTGTGTCCAGTCCCACTAACAGTGTGTGTATGCAGACATCAGGTACTGTATGATGTCACAGGTCCACCAGTTCCTGTTGCTTCAAATTTCAGTCACAAACAGAAATGCACAGCCCTTCAATCCCAACCCCCAGTGGCTTTTCAGTATTTAAGAAAGCCTACAAAACAGGGTGCAAAACAGGGTGGGAGGGCTCTACCACCACCAGGCAAACATCACATTTAAATTTCACTCTAATTATCACTGCCAAACAAATGTTCCCACACCCAGCACACAAGCCGCAATAGTTACAATATCACAGCCCAAGTAACAGTTCTAACTCAAAGTAGTAATTTTTAACACACAGAACTAATTTCAAGTACAAAACTATTCAAATATTTCAGTTAAAACAGAAGATAAAACCAAACCTCTTTCCTGAACAACCTCCTACTTCTGTTTCCAAGTGGACACAGGGCCATCCATTTGTGTCAACAAGCAAGTCACTCACAATTCAGACTGGGGCCTGTAATTGTCAATCTGAACAGTTCTCTGATTCTTGTTCATCTTCCTGTCCCTGGGCTGACCGAAATTACAAAAACAATCACAATAACAACAACTGAAATGGGCAAAACACAAATTCCAATAATAAGTACCATAGTGGGCCTACTTATAGGGAATTAAAGGATCAATATGAGACCCTCCGTAAACAATTGGAGGAGGTCCTTGCCTCAACAGATGGCACTGCAGGCCGTTCTGTTGTAGTCCTGTCACCATTCAGCAATACAAACCCTTTCAGGTCTTCAGCCTCGGCAGGGTCAAGTGGCCAAGGAACAAACCCCCTTCGCAGCACCGAGTACTGGCCATACTGGTGCAGTGATTGAGGAACTGCCCATTGAGCAAGTGAAAATTGCACCTCTAATGTCACAGGTACAGTATTCCTGTTCTGTGATGCCCCAAGGGGGAGGGGCCCAACAGGCCCCTACAGGCCGTAAGGCCCAGGGACAGGAAGATGAAGAAGAATCAGAGAACTGTTCAGATTGACAATTACAGGCCCCAGTCTGAATTGTGAGTGACTTGCTTGTTGACACAAATGGACAGTCCTGTGTAAGGGCCATGGTCGGGGGCCGCCAACTCGACATGCTCCTAGACACAGGAGCAGCCATGTCGGTTCTCCATAATGAGAACCTAGCCACTTGTGCCTGGTCCACCGGCTGGCAGACTAGTGCACAAGGTGTAGAGGGTACAAAACTATAAACTTTTCAATCTGTAGCACTACCTGTGCAGGTAGGCCACCTAAAAACTAAATTTGTTTTTGACCTCATGGTATTACGTCACCACCCCAGCATATTGGGAATTGATTTCCTTGCACAGCATGGCTGTGTAGTGGACCTAGTTAACACGCTATTGCTACAGATTCAGGGCCAATGCCATGCTGTCACCATTCCAGACTCACATGCGGTGGCAGCCATCAAACATAACAACAAGGAATATGATGTCATGGCTTTGTTCAACAGTCATAACCTGTTCTGAACTAGCACCTTTGTTGCAAAAAACACATTGGTGTGTTTGCTACCACAAGCATGATTGTGGTAGATTGCACACCACCTTTGAGATCACAGGACCTAACCCTGTGAGGCAGAAGCAGTACCCATTTCCTGCTGAAGCCTTGCTGTCATTAAGAGAGACCATCCAGTCACTGCTGCAACAAGGAGTGATTAGGCCTTGTGTCTCCACCATCAATTCGCCCATTTGGCCCTTTAAAAAGCCAACTGGAGCTTGGAGGCTTACAATTGATTGCAGAAAGCTTAATCAAATCATCCCCAGCTGTGCCCCAACTGTGGCATCAGCCCCTGATGTGCTCAAGCTGCTGATGCCTGACAAAAAGTGGTTTTCAGCTCTTGACATTTCTAATGGGGTTTGGTCACTCCCATTAGCCCAGGAAAGCCAATACAAGTTTGCTTTTACCTTTGAATGCTGCCAGTACACCTGGACATGCTTACCCCAGGGATTCCATAACAGCCCCTCTCTCTTCCATCTGCACATGATGGATGCCCTGCAGGAGTTCTCTACACCTGACAGTCTCCTGCAGTATGTGGATAATTTGCTTTTAGCAACTTCCACCAAAGAAGAACACCTATCCCTTTTGGATGAACTACTGACTCTCCTCAGGAGAGCAGGCCTCAAGTGCAACCCCTCTAAGGCACAACTGTGTCAGAAGGAAGTCATGTTCCTTGGCCTATG
Organism: Neoceratodus forsteri; assembly: GCA_016271365.2. Lineage (NCBI taxonomy): Eukaryota > Metazoa > Chordata > Ceratodontiformes > Ceratodontidae > Neoceratodus > Neoceratodus forsteri. The sequence goes on along the minus strand of CM057450.1, from coordinate 470,688,671 downwards.
CATTACAGACCAAGGCAGAAGCCCAGCAACTAAAAAGATCCAGGGCTTGCAAGATCTATCACTTCCTGCAAGCGTGGCAACACTCAGGCACTTTTTAGGTATGGTAAACTACTCCAGGGATTTCATCCCTGACTTTGTCTTAAAGGCTGCTCCCCTGTATGACTTGCTTAAAATGAACGTCCCATGGACATGGGGCCCCACACACACTGAAGCTGTGGCCCAGCCCAAATAGGCCCTAGCCTCAGCCCCAGCACTGGTCAACCCAAATCCAAAATTGCCTTTCCATTTGGAAACTGCCACCTCTGATGTGGCCATGTCTGCAGTGCTGGCACAAATGTACAATGGGTACTTCAGCCCCATTGCCTATGCATCACAGATGCTATCTCCTGTAGAAAGAAAATACAGTCTTTGTGAAAGGACACTGTTGGCAACCTTTTGGGCTGTCCAACATTTTCTGTATATCATTGGGTATGCTCCCATCATTTTGCATACCTGCCACAGCCCAACCAATTTTTTGCTTTCAGATAAAGTAAAAGATGGATCAGTTTCCAACACCAGACTCACTCATTGGTCTTTGCTTTTGCAGGATAGAGACATCAAAGTACTGCCTGCCAAAATGCCATCCATCTTGGCCCATGGCCTACTATATGCAGGTAAACCTCATGATTGTGCCCTCCAACCACCTAACCTACCTGATCCAGGGCCTTTCCTGCCAGCAACAGCTGAGGTCCTGGAGGACAAAACAATGTTCCGCATCTTTACAGATGGCTCTGCATCCTATCTGGATGGAGAATAGGTAGCAGGCCTTGGAGTGCTCATACTGGATCATGAGAGTGATTACAGATGCATTTCTAGGAAATGCACTGTTCTCTCCTCACAGTATGCAGAACTCACAGCTGTGGCCTGTGCCTTAGAGATTATACCCCATGGTGATATGGATGCAATCATCTTTGCAGACTCCAATTGGGTATGCTCATCCCTAACTGAATTCTCTCCATTGTGGCAAAAGAATAATTTTACATCATCTGATAGTACCCCTGTCAAATATAGGGAACTATTTGTGTACATACACACCCTCACCCAAATGTTCACACACAAGCTATACATACAAAAGGTTAAGGCTCACTGTAAATCTGATCCTTACCATGAGTACAACAAGCAAGCAGACCTGCTTGCCAAAGCAGGTACTCAAGGGGGGGGACATGGGAAATGACTCACCCACAGGGTATAGCAGCTATTGTAACATCTATAATTGCTGCTGCCAAGAAACCAATACCTGAACTCCCACTGGATCTTTCTGCTGCTCAGAAAGCAGATGCAGAGATCAGAGATGTGTTCAAATTCCTGGACAAAGGAACTGAACAGCACTGCCTGTAGGCAGTCCATACAAGAGACACTCAGACAATTTACACTTGTCTGGTGATCAAAGGCTCATCTGGTATCGCAAAGAAGATACAGGTGACAAACTGTGGCTGGCACCACACTCATTGTGAACCAAATTTATTCATATGGTTCATGACACTCCCACTGGTGGACACCAGGGGATCGACAACACTCTCCAGAGACTTAAAACAGTTGTCTGGTGGCCTGGTATGGCCAAGGACATGGAACACTATGTTGACAACTGCATAGTGTGCACCCAGAACAATCCCATTCCCACAAAGAAGAAGGATGCAAAATTGCTACCCCAAAGGCAATCTGGACCATGGAATGCAATTCAGATTGATTTCATTGGCCCTCTTACTAATTCAAGTAAGAACAACAAGTATGCCTTTGTTGTCACAGACTTGTTCTCTAGGTGGGTAGAAACATTTCCCACTAAGAACAACACTGCAAAGACCACTGCCCAAATCCTGGTGGATCAGCTATTCTCCAGGTGGGGTTTACCCCTCAAAGTAGACTCAGATCAGGGTTCCAGTTTTATAGCTGAACTGATGCAATAAACACTCCAACTTCTTGGAATTGATCAAAAATTCCACATCCCCTACCATCCTCAATCCTCAGGTCAGGTAGAAAGAGCAAACAGACGCAATCCAAATTCATTGATGATGATCCCAAAGATTGGGATTCCCTTTTGCCAATACTCCTCATGGCAATTAGGGCCATACCTGCAGCTACTAGTCAGTGTACCCCTTATGAGGTTATGACTGGTAGAGCTATAAGACTACCTGAACATCTGTTGGTTGATCTGCAACCCCCCCCCACTGCTGATAGAGTATCTGTAGACAAGTACATAGAAAAGCTTCATGATGACATCATGGAAACACATTTGTTTGCTGCAAAGCAAATTGGCAAAGCCCAACAGCAAGCAAAAGTCCACTTTGACAAACATGTTAAAGAAGTCGACTGGCAAGTTGGAGATCAAGTCATGCTTCTCCAATACCGACAACCCCCTCACTCATTTGCCAGTAAATGGGAAGGTCCTTATCCCATTGTAAACAAGCTCAGCCCTGCTGTGTATCAAGTCAGAGTACAACAGCAAAAGCAAAAACAGACTGCTGACAAGTGGTTCCATGTTAACCAACTCAAACTGTATAAAGGTGACTAAACTTACTTTTCCTAACCCCATAAGGCAGAATAGTACTTTCAGCTAATTAACCCTTTCTATTTCTTTCAGATATCGGCAAGATGGCTATCTTGCACATCCTTCTCCTGCTGGGTGAATTTCTACCTCTAACAGTTTTTGCTCCCCCACTTCCAAAACAACCGGATCTTCTGGCACAATTGCTTGGAAAATCTGACATGGGTGTTAAAATTACAGTTCCTAACAAAAATGTTGAAGTTACTCAAGGAAAATATGCTTAATTAGATGCTGTTGTTGTTGCTCCTGATAAATCCTCCCTTACTATCCAATGGGATACTGATGCAATGGACTACAAAATTCCTGTAGCACGCCTAGCCAAGGGGACATACCTTGGCTGGCCTAACACTGACATATCACAAAATAGTACTCTGTCTGCTAGACAGGCTTCCCCAAGACACACTGGTCAATATAACCTTACTGCACTTATTGACCCTGCCTTCTGTGAACAACTCCCTTCATCAGCAGCACGAGATTTTTGTTCTCAAAACTATGCTGCTTCTTCATCTTTCTATCTGTCTGTCGTTCCACCCAGCCAGGAAGAACTTTTCACCTGCCCTTGTCTCGATGAGGGACCTCCTAGTGGTCTGACTGCCATGTCACTCCCAGGTGCCCTTATTAACAATGTACAATTTATGCATGTCCCAGTTATTTTCAATTTATCACATTGGAATATGGCTGAATTTGGTTTATGTCAAGATACTAATGTTTCTGAATTTCACAGTATGATGCTTACTGATATTGTAGCTGCGTACCAACGCGCACTAACGATCCCATTGGTGGGCCCCACACCATGGATCATGTAGGTGTTTTCAGACCTGCCTGTAAATACCACAAACCTAGAAAAACATGCACCCAGTGAGATTCAGCCTCAGTTGGTGCTGCTGGTACTGTCTCTGGTATTACTGGAGTTGCCGGTACTGTTACTGGCCTTTTTGGTTCAGGAATGTCTATTTGGAATAGAGCTGATAATTGCTTCCATTAAAGCAGAAACACTAAAATTTCAACAAGCACTTGGCAATAATGTTATGCCCCCTATCTTGCAAGGTGTCAATATTCTAAGTGAGGAAGAAAGATATACTATATACAATATGCAAGAGACTGCTCAAGGGTTCAATGAAACAAGAAACAAACTTAATGATCTTATTTTTCAGAACAACTGTGAGGCAGACAGGCACTTTATAAGGCGTGAAATTTTATGTTCTGCTTATGGCTCTTATGTTATTTCTACTGTTAGTCTCTTCAGAGACTTGGAATCAGGCAAATTCCAGATCTTATTCATGATCTCAGACTGGGTAAATGGTATTGTCCCCACTGTACAGGTACAGGTTGTATTTCTATGTGTTTAAAAAATACTCTTAATATTTCAATATCAACTGTCCGTAACCTTGGTTATGTTTCCAGGTTTCTCAACCAAGCCCCTTGCTACAAAATCCAGACATGTTCTATCAGGGAGAACATGTTCATTGCCTTTACGGTGTCGCTTCCACGTTTTGATCCAGCTACATCTGTCTTTGATAAACTTTCAAACATACATTCTCTTGGACATCTTGAAAATGACATTTTTCATGAAAGAACTGAACTTCCAGTTATGTTGGTGTTTCATCCTGTGCTCCAAGCTTGGACTTCTTCTCACACAAACTGTTGTGCCAAGAAAGGATATTACTTCTTGTACCGCTGTGATGTCTTTGACATTGTGAAACCCGTATGTGGCTACTCTCCGGAACATCTTGACTGGGTCTTGACCTTGGGTAATGATCTGTTGAGTAACCTTACTGATGATGATCCAGATGACGACATACCTCCTGCTGCATCTTCAGCATTCGATGTCGAAACAGCACCATCTCGAAGCTATCTTGAAGAGATACATCGCTTCACTACCTGGCTCACCAATTCTACATTTTCTTGTTCAGTCCACCTGCAACGTTGGAGAGTTCCAAACCTCAGAGTCACTTATACTGCCGAAGGGCATTACTGTATTGTTACAAATTACAAAATGTTCTCTTATGGTCTACGCACTTGTAATATTGATAAAACTAACTTCTGTTTCACTCCACAGCAAAAGACGGTTATTGGCCACACTGTTGTTATGCCTGTTCCTCTCCCTGAACTTGACGTTATAGATACTGATCCCCAATATTGGCTTGCCTTGTCTCAATATTTGCCTATTTTTAATGTGCACATTGATCCCTTGACAAACATTTTGAGGTCTCTTTTAGCTAGAAAAGATGATCATTTAATTTACATTAGTAACAATGTATCTAAAGCAAATAATATTCTCAATGATCTTATTCATGATGGTGATTTAAGCTTAGCTGTAGGTAATTACTGGGTTGAATTATCTTTTAAGGTTTTTGTTGTTATTCAAGCCTTTTTGATTGTTTTTCTGATTTTACATCTTTGCTGCCTGTGACATACCCTCAAACAACATCGTGAACAACTCAAGTTCCTTTACAAGGCTCATGCATTGGGCTTGTAGACGACTTTTTAGCTCCATCCCTACATACCTACTTGCGATTGATGCCCCTTATGAGGCATCAAGGGGGGGAATGTTATCCATGGACCACCACCCCTAATTGGGGCCCTGTGTCACAGACAGTAATATTTAGGGCACTGGCACTTATCATATAAGCATGAGTGTCAGGATCTGGGTTCTACTGTTCTATCAACATCGCTGCTGTTGATTACAATGCTGCTGTATTCTTGCTATATAATCACAATACTATATATATATATATATATATATATATATATATATGTATTACAATGCCTTATATACGATTATTATGCTTGTATTACCAATATTTCAATGATTATTGTGTTTTACTGAAAATCATTATGTACTAATGCACTGAGAAAATACTGCTGTTTGGATACTTGTATAATTACAATCGTTAGTTGTGCTATGCTGCCATCTTTAGGTGTAGTGCAGAACAGCTTTTGTTTACCAAGCTTAGTATGTGAAACACTTAAGACATTATATAATAGCCTTGTACGCTAGAACAAAGACTGTCTATTCCTTATCAGTGTTTTAGCTTCTTTGGTGCATATTCCCAGGCTAGAACAAATCTCACCATAGTTCCATAGCCAATTATATATGTTCATTCTATCTCTTTTACTGGTTTCTATAGCAATAATCAGAAGTATAAAAATGACTGTTTTAGCTTAGAATCCTTAGAGAAAAAGCTGATTCTACCCAGGGTAAGAAAGGAAGACTAATTATTTTCTCTCTCAGTGATAATTATCCTTATTTTTGTCACTGATTTGGTTGTAAATCTGTTTTATATACCAGAAATAAATCATTATCAGACTCTGGAAACCATGTGTTTGTTGTGTCTCTGCTCTGGCAACTCAGACAAGAACCTGCAAGAGGGCAAGATTTATTACTCTAATTACACTGTGGAAATCTAAAAAATGACAGACACAGGGTGGGATATTCAGACTGCGCCAGGCAGGGACGCAAGCCTGGACGCAGCGCAACTGGGTTGAGCCAGGGCATAGTCCAGGCGATATTTAACGGTGCTGCACCATGGCTCAGCACCGTTGAATAAGGCACTGAGGGTGCATGCACTGCATATGGTGCAGTGGCACTGCGCCAGCACAAGTGGCAGCAGGGGAGCAGGGGGCTGCGCCAGCACAAGTGCGGTTGCGCTAGGCGCAGCAAGAGCGATATTCAGCCGTGAGTATGCAAATGAGGCCATTATGCATGCAAGGCACAAATGGGGCCATTTGCATGTCATTATGGCCCCATTTGCATGTGGTGCACTGATCCCCGGTGGCATGCACTTGGCACCCTGCCAGGCTGCAGCCATCGGGACTGAAGCCCCACTGCCCCTTGGTGGGCACCGCACCGATTTGTCTGATTGCAGGCATGTGTAGCAAAGCCCTGGTGGTCCAGTGGACTGCTATCCTCTGCCTGATCGTGGGCTTGTATAATAAACATCCCTGGTGGTCCAGTGGACCGCTATCTCCTGCCCAATTGTGGGCATGTATTTAAATTAACCCTGGTGGTCCAGTGGACCCTATCCCCTGCTTGATTGCGGGTATAATACAAATAGAACCCTGGTGGTCCAGTGGACCCAATCCCCTGCCTGATCATAGGCACAATCTCCATTGCCCACTCGCAGTAGTCAATCACTCTGTGTGCCAACAATACCCCCTCCCCACCGCCCACTGTGATCCCACCACTTGCACCCCCTGGTCAGCAGTGGGTGGCATCTCCCACCTGCAAGCATTTGTATTATGCCCATGATCAGGTTGGGGATTGGGTCCACTGGACCACCAGGGATTACGTTGCATCATGCCCGAGATCGGGTGGGGGCATGGCGCCCCTGGGCAGGGGGCTCACGGACTGTATCCTGGGAGGTCAGGTGACCATCCACAGCAGACGGCTGCCGTATTGTGCCCAGCAATACAGCACCTCGCCTGTGGGTGTCCCCTGACATGTTCCTGGTTTTGATGGGCACATCTTTGCGCCCCCCCCCGTGTGGCGCAAGGCGGGTTTGTGCCTGCATATGCACCGCACATCCGGGGCTGAATATCGGGATGTGCCGCTTTGCAAAATAAAAGCTTTGTTGTTAAAATACAATTCTTATTCACTTTAAAAGCTATTGGTCATGGAATGGTTAAAATACTACAATTACTAACTTACTCTTTTTATCTACTGTTCAAACACTTACCACAACTGAAATACTTCTATATGTATCAGCTTTATCCAATAAATAAATTTTTTTTTGCAAAGGAAACATGGTCTTCTACTTTTCTTTACATTATACTCACTGCTATAACTGTTATCCTTTAACTACTAAACTAAAAATAATCCCACAACATACATAGTATAAACAGAACATGACATGGTCCCACTGAAGATATATTTATCTTCACTCGAGGCCAATGACATCAAGATATCTCACTTGTGGCTTTGTGACTCATGAGATATCATGATGTCACTGGCCTCTCGCGAAGATAAATATGATATCTTCAGTGGGGCCATGTCATATCCTCTATATACAGTGTGTAGATATATATATATATATATAGATTGTGTGGGCATGTGTGATTTTGTATTTCCTTGAAACTTGGCTTCCCAGCCAAATGCCCTTTGGGGTAACCATTGCCTCAGTGTTTGTGCACAGAGGTTCTTTGTCTTTTATATATATATATAATACATAATAATTTTTATTTATAGGGCGCCTTTCAAATGTCAAGGCGCCGTACATAGTAACAATTGAAACAGTTAACATCATTAAAAATACAACCAGCCCAAACAATTAAAACAATCAGTATTCTGGAAATGCAGTTTCCCACAGAAAGGTCTTCAGACCCCTCTTAAAACCCTCCACAGAAGTGCACTCCCACACCCGACAGGGTAGAGAGTTCCAAAGGGTGGGGGCAACATACAAGATAGCCCAAGCACCAGAAGATTTCAAATTCACCCTTGGAACCTCTAGCACCCCCTCGTCAGCCGAGTGGAGAGATCAATCAGGGCGATAGGGAATCAGAAGTTCTTTCAGATAGACTGGGCCCAGATCATGTAGGGCTTTAAAAGTCAGCAAGCCGACTTTAAAGGTGATCTGCCACTGAATTGGCAGCCAGTGCAGTTCACGCAGCACCGGAGTAATATGACAGGATCTTCTAGAACCCATCAAAAGCCGGGCTGCAGCATTCTGCACTAGCTGCAGGTGACGGATTTCAACCCCAGAAATCCCTAGATAAAGGTAGTTGCAATAATTCAGGCACGAGGACACGAAGGCATGGACTAAAGTAGGCAGGTTGGCAGACGGAACAAGATGCCAAACCCTGGCGATGTTCCTAAGATTATAAAAGGAAGTCTTGATGACTGCTGACACCTGTGAATGCAGTGCCAACCTATCGTCAAGAACTACCCCCAGGTTCCACACCCGTTCAGAGGTCAGGAGAGAAATGCCACCAAGAAAAATTCCGGAAGGCGCAACACAGCCCGACCCCCCCATCTGTCGGCCCAGGTCCACAACCAGTACCTCAGTCTTATCTGAGTTCAACCTCAGCCCACTGGAATTCATCCACTCCTGGATTTCTCTTAGACAGCTATTAAAGATATGCATATTGCAGAGTGAGCTCTGGATATCTCATGAGTGCCAAAGACACAAGTGAGATTATCCAGAGCTCATGATGCAGGAGTAAGAAGATTTTCCACAGCACACAAACTGCACATCATGTGTGCTATTTATACAATGTGGGTGAGAGCTTCAGAAGCATAGTTATGTTTTTCTGTTTGCTCTTTTATTTTAGTGTTTGGTAACTGGGTACATTTTTAGGGGTGATTTGGGAGCACTGGGCAGTTAAGTGACTTGTTCAGAGTCACACAGTGTGGAAGTGGAAGTTGTGAGAATCAAACCCAGGTCTAGTGTGCTGGATGTACCGAGGTTGTTCAAAGCTCATTACTCTAACCTCTAGGCTATCCTGAGAGAAATGTTTGTGTGTTCTGAGTGTGTGTGCATGTTTCTGAATGGGCTGGGAGTGTTGGAAACACTATGGGAAACAGATGAATGTGTTTGGCAATGCTAATTGAGTAAGTTTCAGCTTGCAGTGAGAAACAGAAATTGTGTGACGCAACACTGTCATTTAGAATGCAGTCTTTCTTGAATTTGAGAGTAACATAGTAATGTGCTGTGAGCTGCTGAAACATTATGGGAAACAGGTGAGTGTCCTTTGCAATGTTAAGTTACTTGCAAGTAGCAGTGAGAAACAGAGTTGTGAAGCAGTTCAATTTAGAATGCAGGCTGTAGTTAGTGAGTGAATGGTGACATCAGCACAGTATGAATAAAATACATTATCACCCTGGTGATGTCATCCCCATTTATCACACTGCAGTAGAAATAACCAGGTTTATCACACTGATATTGCTCTCACCCCATTGTATAAATATACTATGCAAAAAACTGCATTAATGCATCATTTAGGGTTGAAGCACAAAATGTCAGGAAATGAGACCTTTAGGGTTGGCCCCACCCCCCATATCACATACCCCCCATCCTCCACAGACTGACATACACTGGGGTGCATCATTGGGGTTGTGAAGGCCAAATCTCACCCCATTTCATGTGTAAGCATTTTAACATGCCACAGTAAAGAAGAATGGGGTGTGATTTAGGCTTCACAACCCCAATGACACACCCCAGAGTCTGTTAGTCTGTGGAGGATGGGGCGTATGTGGTATGGGGGGAAGGGGCCAACCCTAAAGGTCTCATTTCCTGACTTTTTGTGCTTCAACCCTAAATGATGCATTAATGCAGTTTTTTGCATAGAATTTCCTTACTTTTTGAAAACGTATAATATAAGTACTAAGGAACACATATTGTTGGAAGCCCCGCACTCCCAGCAAGCCACCCATTAGTGCATTACAGCAAAATCAGAATGCTTCCAGAAATGTATGTCCCAGTGACACTAAAAGTATCACAGTCAAAGATCTAAGAAGAATCTTTCTACATCTCAAAATTCAGGGGAATCACACAAATGTTTGAAAAGACATTAAAGCAAAACAAATAAAATGTTCAAATTTTGCAGTGGCATAATACTGCACATCTGTAAGTGTAAGACAGAAAAGCATCAAAACACATGTCCTTGGCACTAAGGCCACCTACCATATAAATAGCAAGTCAATAGCGCCATGCCTAATGCTATAGGAAAAATGTTAAGTATGTCACTGAATATTTCCATCACAAATTACTTTTTCAGCACCAAAATAACATAATTCACATCTTGTGGACATCACTTCAACACCCTCCAAATTTCAAGTTAAAAGACCAAATCGTTTAAGAGATATTTAATTTTAAAGTTTGTACACCTTCAAAAATTATTTGATCGCGAGGCTGCAAAATAATCGATTGTGATTTTTGACCGTGAGGGGACATCTGGTCTTCACAAACTCGGGCTATCTGGTCTTTCCCAAGGACATCTGGTCATGAAAATCTGGCTATCTGGTCGTCCAATGGTGAAATAAGCTCGCGATCAAAAACGATTTTGCGATCAAAGAATTTGCAGGCTCGCGATCAGAGAATTTAAAACAGTAAAACTCAATTGTTTGAAAGAAGTACAGGAAACCAGAGGCATGACTCGATAGAGGGAAGCTCCCTGAGCAAACCCCATCATAGTTTTGCTTCAGAAGTTGTCCCTGAGCTATTTGTTTTTTTCTGACCACAAACTGGAAACAAGATGGCAGCCGTCACGATCAATAAATTTCTCGTGATCAAAGAATCTTTGATTGTGAGCCTGCAAATTCTTTGATCATGAGGAGTGACCAGATGGCCAAAACCCCATTGTTCTTTCACAAAATTAACCATATAAATTTTTCCATAGACTTATAATGGGAGCTAAAAACTTTAATAACTTTTGAATGGATTAATATTTTTTCACCAAACAAAAAGTGGCATGTTCCTTGACCCAAACTCTTTCTACATACCAAGTTACAGACCAGCAGACCACATGACAGCTGTGCAGCACCAGGGACAAAATATGAAAAAATGCCCACAGAACTGGTGAAAAGTGCATTTTTGAGTGTTTCGCTGGGCAAAAACCATAGGTCCGACTGACACGTAACTTGACAAATCAGGAGACCTACCATGCTCCACTGCACATACCATCTTTCATGCAAATACATTGAACAGGTCCGTTAACGTGCAAAACTTCAGATTTAACATAGAAGTGCCTACTCAACCTTAAATATAGGGGCGTGACCGTGCCCCTATAACATATTCAGTCTCAGAGAGGTCATTGGCACTCTTTAAATAAATAAGTTTGCGACTTCTGCATGGTTACCCTCATGTCTCTGGATGCCAACTAAGTGATCTCCAGGTCCTGGAGAAATGAACCAGTTCCTGATGTGCCTCTATTGTGGCAAAAGGAAAAGGATGCGCACCAACACTCATGTGCGGACCGCCAGCTCGCACATTCTCTTTGTGGCTGCAAGTAGGTTTGTGCTGTTTACTCATTGCTGGTTTGGTCAGAATCCCTCGAGGTGATTCAGTCTCTGTTGGCCCCACATAACATTTCTCTTTGTAAAGAGGGGCCGGAGGAGCACAGATGCAGAACTGCTTGCAGACACTCTGAGAATGTGCAAGCTGGTGATCTTAGCATGCGCATTGGTGTTCCTCCATTTTCATAATAGCTGTTCCTCAGGAGCTGCTGAGGTGCTACCGGATCCCAAGATCACTTAGTTGAGACATGAGTGCTATGGTGCGGAAGCCACAAAGTTATTCATTTAAAGAGCACCAAGGACTGCTCTGGGATTGAATATATACATCAAAATGAGCTGCTCATGAATACACCCCTTTATATAAGTGTTATTAGTGTCTTTAGTAGACCACCAGGTCTCTGTTATAGCAACAAGGTCAATCTCGTTCTCTTTCAAAATACACTCCTGGTCAGCCATTTTAATGGAATTCAAACTTCTTGCATTCAACAGTAAACAAGTCATCCCATCCTTACTTCTCTTATAGTTCCTTGACAATAAAGGTATCGTTCTGTTTACAGATACATGCCCATCCCAACACCCCTTGTCTACATGTTTTTTGAAACAGCTTCATAAAATCTAATTCCAAACTTTCTTGTCCCCTTTTTATTTAAATGTAAACCATCCTGGCTGTAAAGGTCTGGTCTATCAATATACTCTTCATAATGTGCTAAACACTTTACATCATTTTCACAACACCATTTCCTCAGCCAATTGTTGTATTGCTTGATTTTAAGTGCTCTACCTTTACTCGCTCTGGGTACTGGTAATACTTCTGAGATTATTATTTTTGCTTTAAGAGTTTTAGCGACTGCGTGAATCCTAATGGTATCTTCTACTGTGTCCGAGACTGTTCTATGTCCCAGATCATTGGTTCCAGCATGGACAAGGAGCTTTATAGGTGCACTAATGTCATTCAACATATCTGAAAGCATTTGTGAAATGTCCCCTATTTTAGCACTCCTATAGGAACAAGTTGTTGTATTTAACTTGTTTCCCTTTGCGGAATAGCTATCTGTATACTTTATCATAGAGTCTCCTAATATAAACACCTGTTCAGACTTCTCACATATTGTCTCACATAAATTCATAGTGGTTTGTTCTTCATGTGTATCATGGTTAGGAGTCTCCATGACTATATTATCTACCAATGGTGGTGGGGGTGGGGTACAAACAAGGATTTCGCTATGGGTGTGTTGATTGTATCTTCACTTGAATTAATTGTTTCACTTCTTAGACCCTGGACCCCATTATGTAGTAGGTCACAATTGTTCTTTATGCTAGTTTCAATCAACATAGAGGGTGGGGCTACAAGTGTTGATCTCCCAATGGGTATATCAATTACTTAGTCGGTAGAATTTTTTGTTTCACTTACTGAAATTGATTCTACTGTTAATGCTTGATCAGAGTCTTCAGTATGAGTGGCTAGTATTTGATAATGATTTTGAATATTTATAGCTGGCGATAATGCCCTTCTTCTTAACTTTTTGTGTCTTTTATCCTCCCTTACCATGGTCCATTCATTTTCATTTTCCTCCCCATCTGTGACTTCTACTGATCTCTGCCATTTAACAGCAGATGTACATCTAATAGTTGAATCAATTACTCTGATTTTAAGCTCATCCAGTTGTTGTTTGAGTGCACTAATCGCAGTGTCCCGTTCTGTAATCATATCATTATATTTCTGTTAATTTTGACATCCTTGACACATAAATACATCAAACCCTGTAGCTTCGTTTATAGAAAACATCTCACATTTGTTACATTTTAGTCCTAACAGACCTGATTTCAGCTCTACAACAGTGCACTCCATTTCCGCAATTGTTTCCTTTCTTCACAGCCAACTATTCCTTTATTAAATTTTGTTAAACGGAGTATTTTCTGCCGCTTTCCCCGCTTGACATGCTAGACACGCATGTGTGTCTTGGCGCGTGTAGCATGTGTGTTGCACCTGTGCTCGCTCTGCTTGCACGGAGTGCTCCTTTTAAAGAAGGGAGCCAGAAATTCCTCCTGGTCAGAGGACTCCAACACACACCTGAACCTAGCTAAAGTTGAACCTCAGAGCACTGAAAACCGCTCCTGAAATGAACCCCTTGTAACCTAGCAGCAGTTAAAAGTGCTATAGCCAGTTACAAAATTGCTATAAAAAAACACTTTTACTTTTGGTGCTCGCACTTGCTCCTCTGCCGAATGGATGTGTAGTAGTTCTCGATGTAGCTAAGAACTACAATACCCACACACCATCCGTCAGTGGTAGGAGCTTAAGTGCTGCTTACAGCGCTATTAGATGCACCGTTGATCTTTCCTCCTTCAAAAGGATGCCCGAGCAGAGTCCTCCCTTGCCAGAACTGCCTCACACCACTAAAGTGTCTCACAGCATGTGGACAGGATATACCAGGGCTCACACGGAGCACTCCTTTTAAAAAATGGAGCTGGAAATTCCTCTTGGTCACAGGACCATAACACATACCTGAACCTAGCTAAAGTTGAGCCTCAGAGCAATGAAAACTGCTCCTGAAATTAACCCCTTGTAACCTAGCAGCACTTAAAAGTGTTATAGCCGGTTACAAAATTGCTATAAAAAAACACTTTTACTTTCGGCACTTGCACTCGCTCCTCTGCCGAACGTATCTGTAGAGTTTACTCATTGCTGCTTTGGTCAGAATCCCTCAAGGTAATTCAGTCTCTGTCCAGCCCCACAAAACGTTTCTCTTTGTAAAGAGGAGCCGGGGCAGCAGAGATGCAGAACCTCTTGCAGACATACCAAAAATGTGTGATCTGGTGGTCTGAGCAGCTGAGTTGGCATGCATCTGTTTTTGCACCAAGATAGAGGTGCTTCAGGAGCTGCCAAACTGCTCCCAGACCCCAAGATAACTTAGGTAAGACGTTAGTGCCGCAGTGCAGAAGCTGCACAACTATTTGTTTAAAGAGCACCAAGAACAACTCTGGTACTGAATATGTAAATAAAAAGTTAGCAGCTCATGAATATTAATGAGCTGCTAATAACTATTTATTAACCCTATTCATGAGAAACTCATTCTTATGTATATATTCAGTCTCAGAGAAGTCATTGCCACCCTTTAAACAAATACTTTTGTTGCTTTTGCACAGCAGCCCTTGTGTCTCAGGACTCCAACTAAGTGACCTCGGGGTCCAGGAGCAATGGGAGAGCTCCTGATGCACCTTTATTGTGGCAAAAAAAAAAAGGATGCACACCAACACGTATGCACAGACTGCCAGCTTGCACATTCTTGGTTTGGCTGCAAGCGGATTTGCACTGTTTACTCATTGCCACTTTGGCCAGAATCCCTCAAGGTGATTTAATCTCTGTCCCAACTAACATAATGTTTCTCTTTGTAAAGACAGGCTGGAGGAGTAGAGATGCAGAATTGCTTGCAGACACAGAGAGAATGTGAAAGCTGGCGGTCTAAGCACACGCATTGGCACACATCCCTTTTCACACTGAGAATGGCGGTGTCTCAGAAGCTGCTGAGTTGCTCCCAGACCCTAAGATCACTTAGTTGAGACATAAGTGCTACAGTGCAGGTGCCACAAAACTATTAATTTAAAAAGCACTAAGAACCGCTCTGGGACTGAATATATACATCAACATGAGATGCTCATGAATATTAATGAGATGCTCATCAGTATCATGAGCTGCTCATTAATTTTAATGACATGCTCATGACTATCGATTAACCTGATTCATGAGCAGCTTATTCTTATGTATATATTCAGTCCCACAGAGGTCATTGTCATTTCTTAAATAAATACATTGGCGGCTTCTGCATGGCAACCCTTGTGTCTCCGGACCCCTAGTAAATGATCTTGGGTTCCAGGAGCAATGGTGGAGCTTCTGATGGGCCTCTATCGAGGCAAAAAAAACATGCATACCAACAAGCATACGCAGACTGCCAGCTGCCACATCCTTGGTGCACCTTCAAGCGGGTTTGTGCTGTTTACTCATTGCAGCTTTGGCCAGAAGCCCTCAATATGATGTAGGGTCTGCATCAAAAGCACTATGGAGAGAGATTAAAGGACCTCAGTATGTACACCCTGGAAGAGAGGAAGAAGGGGGAATATGACTGAGTCCTTTAAATACCTCATGGGAGTAAGTAAGATATAGGAGGAAAGCATTTTTTAGAAAAAATGAAACTCAAGAACAAGACCGACATACGATGAAACTGGAGGGAGGTAGATTCAGGAGAGATTTACACTGGATATTTACACTGGATAGTAGACAGAAGAAGGCTTGGGGCCCATCATGTCTGTCTACCCACATTAGCGGATCCAACGCACCCTCCCCCATTAAGGAAAAAAGATGTGAGTAAGTTCTTTTTCACAGAAAGAGTGGTGGGTGCTTGGAACAGTCTACCAGCAGAGATGGCGGTGGCAAAAACAGTGGTGAAGTTTAAGAATGCATTGAATACGCATAAGGGAATATTACTGGAAAGGAACGGGGGTGGAGGGAAGAGCCAGAGATCAAGTAGGATCTGCTGTGAAAAATGGCAGACAGTGTGGGCCAAACAGTCCCTATCTGCCATCAAATTTTATGTTTCTATGCTTCAGTGTGTCCTGATTCTTGCTATATTAGCAAGTTTAAGTTCTGGTGAACTGGAAGGTTAAGTGGCTTGATTAAGTTTAAACAATGAGCCTGATAGAATTTGAACCCAAATCACTTGGTTCACATAAGCCTATTCTGTGCCCCTTGAATACAGTGCCTCTCTAAAACACAAAGGTCCTGATTTTCAAATCCCTGGATGCCAGCACATGTCTGAGATATGTCCAAGTTCTGCTGGCTCCAGCTGCATTGTTGACTTGATTTTCAAATCTGCATCTGACAATTGGACACAGTTTACAGCAGCATGTATGTAACATTTGACTAAATAATTTGAGTATGTCTAATCTCTCCTTATAGCTTTTGCCCTCCCCCACCAAACCACTAGTCAGCTCGATGCCCTGTACTGGACCCTCTTGATCTCTTTAATGCCCTTCCTGTACTGTGGTGACCACAACTGAATGCAGTATAGCAGGTGTGACCAAACCAAGGCCTTGTGCAGGGGCAGATCACCTCCCTTAATCTGTTCTTACCCCCTATCAAATGCATCCCAACACTGTTATTCTGAGTGTAGTAGCATATAACCTGCCTTCAACTTACTGTCTGTAATTACTCCTCGGGGCTATGTGCATCACAGATTCCTTGGCCTTAGGTGTATTACCTTGAACTTCCCCATATTAAAGCCCCATTTCTACATCTACCTCATACCAAACCATTTCCTGCTGTAGTTTAAAACCTACCCATCACTCTTAACTGTGTGCCACCACACCACCCCTCCTCAGCTCAAGCTCATCTGTTGTGTACAGGCTTTACTGGACCCAATATCTGAGGAAGCTTTACACTTGCTCCCCAAAGTTGCAGCCACACATTCATCAACTTAATCTCCTGCATCCTTACTGGTCCCATATGTAGCACCAGTTCATCTAAGAGAATGCTATTTCAGAGGCTCTTCATCGAGGACATCTCCCTCTATACATTTGGAACTTTAAGCCAGTGGTCCCAGGATCCCTCAGAAACTTTTTTCTAGCTTTGGCCCACCAATATTGATGTATGCCAGTGATACCTATATAATGTGGGTGGCTCCATACTTCCTCAGTTTTTTGTCAGTGGTCAGCTGCTTATTGGATGGTGGAAAACACCTACATCAGTTCTGGTATGTTATTTCTGTTTCTTTATATCTACTACTTTCTAAATGTTATTGCAGCCTTTTGGAGGTCTGGTACTATTAATTTTATGTGTTTCCATTTGGCTTGTCTTCAGTGCTGCAAGGTCTTCAAGTGCTTAGTTGTGTGGGCCATGGCCTTACACTGAGGAGCCCTGTATGTCTTCCCCCACACCTGGATAACTCACTCTTCAAACACCATCCAGGGCTGTGATTCTGCAGACTTTATATCCAACTTGCCTTTTCTTTAACCAACAGGATCTCCTGATCAGCGTGCCCAAATTGGTTATGACGCCTTGCCAGTGCTTTCAGTTTATCGGCACTACCTTGGACACAACTTGGGCTCAGGTGTTCCTTCTGGACTCCCATGCTGATACTTTGATAGTCCAGGCAATGCTGGTCACTTTCAGTGCCCAGGTCCCTGTGAGATAAATACTTTGGCTCCTGGGCCTCATTGCAGCTGCAGTTGTAATGGTTCCCGTGGTCCACTTCCACATGCACATTCCCCAATGGATGCTTCGTGCCTAGTGGGTCTAGGCTTTCAAATCTCTGGATCACCCTCTTCTGATCATAAACCACTTATGCAGGCTCTTTTGTTGGTTTAAGACTGCTCCCTTCTGCTTCAGAGATCCCTATTTCTCAAGCCATCTTCACAGGAGGTCCTCACCCACAGACATCTCTGGGATGGGTTGGGGAGCCATCTGGGTGTACTCAGGACCCAGGGTGTATATTCCCATTCATACCGCTCTTGCCACATCAACATTCTGGAGATAGAGGCTTCTATTCAGTCCTGCAGGCCTTCACCCCTCACATTCAGGGTCATGCTCTGCTGGTACAGATGCACAATATTAGTGTTGTGCACTACCTGAGCAGTAAGGGAGGTATCTGTTCCTACGCCCTCTGATAAGAAGTCATGCGGGTATGGGACTGGGCTCTTGCACACAGTTTATGCCTTGTTACATGTTTTCTGCCTGTCTCTCTGAATGTCCAGGTGGACTCTCTCAGTGAGTAGGTAGCTCAGTCCCAAAAGTGGGAACTCCGGGACCATATGGTCCCAGGCCTCTTCACCCAGTGGGGTCATCCTGAGTCAGACCATTTTTCATCCTCGCACAGTGAAAAAACAGCTATTTTTGCTTACACACTCCAGGGCCTGGAATTTTTTGGTGAGATATTGTCCCTGTTCTGGAAGGCGAGTCTTTTGTATGTCTTTCCCTTTTCTCTGATTCAGTGGGTTTTGGCCAAGCTTCAAGCAGATGGGGCCACATAGTTATTGTTGGTCCCTTTGAAGCCCACACAAATTTAGTTCTCTTTGCTATGACAGAATATTGTGGTACCCCTTATCCTGCTCCTTCTGTGAGTTGAACTTCTGTAGTAGGACCAGGGCAGTCTAATGCACCAGGACATTCAGTCTCTAAAGCTTCATGCCTGGCTCTTGAGGATGTAGACTTGTCCTGCTTTGAGATCTCCCGAGCTGTTTTGGATGTTCTACTTGCAGCTCGTGAGCTGTCTGTTCAGCAGACGTACTCCATGCAATGGAAACATTTTAGTATTTGGTGTGTTTCTCATTCCCTGGACCCATTTTCATGCAGCCTGTATTTTACTATGTCCTGCCCCCATTGGGCTCAGGCCTGCAGTACTCCTCTGAGAAGGCACATCTTTTAACCATTTCACCCTTTTATGTTCACATAGCACGTAAGACTTGTTGCCCAGTTTTAGTTGTCACACAGATTCCTCAAAGGGCTCTTGCAGCTGCAACCCCATGCCTGTAGGCTGGACAAGTGTGAGACTTTAACTTAGTACTGGAATTTTTTATACATGCTCCTTTTGATCTTTCTTCCACTTGTGTGATATGTGTTTCCTTTCCTGGAAAACCCTTTTTTTTCTGGTGGCATTTACCTCTGCTCTGAGGGTTTCTGCATTTAGGCTTTAGTTGCAGATCTCCCATACCTTGTGTTTTACCAGGATCTGGTTAACTTACACACACATCCTAGGTTCCTTCGCAAGGCGGCTTCTGAGTTCACACTAAACCAGACTATCCCCCTTTCTGTGTTTTTTTCTTCCCCTCGGAATGATAGAGAAGTCATCCTGTATTATTTCACTATCCATAGAGCTTTATATTTCTATTTGGACAGCACAAAGAACTGTAGAAAGTCCTCACAACGTTTTGTTTTGTTCTCCCCCAGGATGGTCGGTGCCCCTGTCTTGAAGTAGTGCCCTTCTAAATGGTTGGCATGTTGCATTTCTTTTTGTACTAGAAGCATGGTAAGGCTGTTCCAGGTCCTTTCTGTGGGTATGCCACACAAGGCATGGTCAGTTTTGTGGCTTTTTTTCATTCAGTCTTGGCAGCTGACACATGCTGTGTTACAACATACTAGGTTCTATCCACACTTTCACTAAACATGCAGTCTGTCTTTTATATCCCTGATTCCTGTACTTCATTCCACTCTGTTTTGTACAGCAAGGGAAGTGTTCCAAAGGTGTAGGTCTATGAAAGAAGATGCATTCAAAGAAGATAGTTTTATTAATTACCAGTAACAGTAGATCTTTGAGTGAATCTCCTCCATAGACCCACAGCTCACCCTCCCAGCTGCCCCTTCTGTATTTCTGGTGGCATACTCTGGAAGATGCATCCATTACTATAAGCTTGGTCTTTTCCTTTTCTTCACCCTTTCTGATGGATGTGTCCTTTCTGTAATCACCACCTTTTCTGATGGCCTGGTTAGGATTCTGGTCTTCCCTGCTGGTTGATATGGTACAACTCCTAGCTTGTCTCTGGCAGTAAGTTAAGGAGGTAAGGCGCCACCTGCAGTAGATATGTGGCACCAACCTGCATCAATGTATGTGGCACTAGCTAGTCAAAAGTTTCCAAATGGTCTTAATGCCAGTGGCTTACAGTTTCAAAGGTGTGCCTCTATGGAAGAGATTCTCTCGAAGAGCTAGTTACTGGTATGCAATGAAGCTTTCTTTTTCTAAGGATCCTGCCAAGTTCCCTAAATCTATTCAGTAGAACCTATGGTCTGCCCCTGTCTACATCTCTAGTGCCAACATACACTACAATGATTCATTCTTGCCCCTGTATGAGCCTGTCCATCCCCCCTCTTTAGGTAGGTGAAAAAGTGACTGAGCAGCCCATATGGCTCCCGCATCCAAGCACTTCACTTCATCAGCAAGGAAGTTGTGGGGTTGTATAAGAAGCCATCCACTATAAACACACTGCACCCCTGAGTGATGACAGTGGCAATGCTCATCCCAGAAGCTAGTGCACTGAGCACAGCACCAGATGCTACAATATTCACAGATAATGCCCTAGATCATGTCATTTGTGGCCCCATGACCAGCAACTTATGAATGTAGACTTCCCTTAGCTGTGGACACTGAGGGCACTCTAAGAGTGACAAGCAACAATAGCATTCACCTTGAAACACCCACAACCAGAGAAGAAAACCAGTCAACTAATGTCTGCATTCCACATAGAGGTGAGGCCCATCAGGGCTATCATTATCCTGGAACAGAAAGGGCTAAGGGTGATAAGGGTTACAGATGCCCATATGATTATGCTTGTGTACCATGGGGCAAATCCTGGATGGACTAGCATACTCTCTAGTTCAGTCACTGTGCAGGAAAGGAGGACACTCTACCCAGTACCATTAACCACATACTATAAGAGATACCCTATTCCAATCACCATACTGCATAATACAGGTCATCAAGGTAACACACAAAGGAACAAGTAGACAGTCAGTATGAGCAGTTCCCCATTGCTACTTGGCTATCAGTACTAAAACAGCAAATGTTGCTAGCTGGCTTGCAGTCACCTGTGTCCCATATGCCACACAAAACACATAGTGTGCCAACAGTGTTGTGTATGGGCACAGATGCAAGGCATGGCCTAGGTACCACTAGGAAAGACTCAGCACAGGCTCCAGTGCACCAACAAAGCATGCTGGCCACATCTATCATCAGCAGAACAAGCCCAAGATGACAATGGTGTTAAGCCATCAGTCACACTGCAGGCATGAGGGGGAGTGTTCATGGATGAGATGCCATTTAGAATCTGACCAGAAGGGAGAAATAGTATCTGAGGGAAGGGACATTGGTCAGCAAAACAGAAGCCAATTGCTATGAACCAGGTCATGTGGAAACCTATATCACCCAGGAAAAGAACATGGACTTCATGATGTGTCTGTGGACAGGATCACAGACCACATCTATTATTTTGTTTGGCACTTCTTTAAAGTATTCATATCATTCACATGTGTTGTTTACCTTTACTTTTCCTTGACTGAACTGAGGATGACCCTTAGGAAGCCACTGGTTAGGGGAACAGCAGCTAGGAGACTGCCATTTCAGTGCTCTCTTGGGCACTAAAGTCATTGCATCATATTCCACCGAGTCTCAGATGCTAACAGGGGACACACTGTGCCAACTATGGGGGTGTGGTTGGGAGGGCCATGGCATAAAGCACATGAGCTGCTTGGGATTCTATGTGCCCATAGACTTGAGAAGGGGAGGAGAGAGGAGACATTCTATGTGTTCAGTTGAAGGTTCTTAGCTAATTTACCCTATTGACTACATGGTTAAAAATAATGCACTAGGTGGGGACCTGCTTAGCAGTGCATGTACACTACTGGCCTCCTGATGCCATTGTGGAGCAGTGTGTCAAACAGATGTGTCTGTTGCCCTGCACTTGGCAGGTAGCTATCTCTACCTATGGGGGATGGTGCATTTACTTATCTGTGTATGTAATCTTTGTTTACTGGGAGGTGGCTCATGAGAACGTATCCGTTTTAATGAGAGATATGGGGAAAGAGGCTTTCAGTTCCAAACAACGTGGTTTAAGGTATTAAAATTATTAAATTGTAAACTCCAACCTAAATAATAAAATACCTGTAGACATTATATATCTAGATTTCTGGACAGCATTTGGCATTGCCCCCATTATATACTAATAAGCAAATTAAGGGATACCAACATTAAAAGAAACATTGTAAATTGGGTATTAAAGCAGCATTGCAACAAAAAATGTTTTTCCCAAAAAAGCTAGTTTCAGCTACAGTTAAGAAAAATATTAACACACCTGTCAGTTGTAATTGTCTAGGTACAATCTGTGCTCAGCACCTTGAGCCTTTTTTTCATTTTCTTGATCCTAACCCCTGCCAGGTCTACAATGCTATTTCTACGAAAAATGTGGTGGCCATCTTTTTTCTTGAGAAATCATAAATTAAAACATTTGTAAAATACTCAAATGTTGGTGAAATTTGAAAATTGTACCACCAAATAAAACAAGAAGATGCTTGGAATCTTGTATAGTGAAAAAGGTAGGTCAATTTTTTGCCAAATTTCATTGTACTGCTGCTTTAAACTGGCTGCAGGGAAGATCACAAACAGTCAGAATCAAGGGTATGTTGTCTGAGGAGAGGTCAGTCATGAGTGGGGTCCCACAGGGCTTGGTACTAGGACAAGCCCTTTTTTCCATTTTTATTACTGACCTCCACACAGATGTAAACAGTCTAATTACAAAATTTGCTGAAGATACAAAATTGGTCAGAATATTGGACAGTACGGCAAGCAGAGAAGCTATTACCAAGGATCTACAAAAAAATTGAAGTATGGGCTTTAAAGAATGGTATGCAATTCAATCATGATAAATGCATAGTCATTCATATGGGGAAAAGTAATATCAAGCAGATATTACAAACTGAACAACAACATTTTGAAGCAGGTTGAAACTGAAAAGGATATGGGGATCACAATAACCTAAGATTTAAGATTCAAAGCACATTGTAATAAAATAACAGGGATGGCAACTTATTAAAATTCTAAAACACACCTTCATAACCAAAAATGAACAATGTGTCATTCCTGTATGTAAAGTATACATCAGGCCAACTCTGGACTATGGTTCACAAATTTGGAGCCCGTATTATATTAAAAAAACTAAACAAATATAAAATGTGCAGCACAGAGTGACTGAGATGGTTCCTAGGTTAAAGAATTATTGCTATCAGGATAGAGTGGAGTCTCTTGGTCTCTTCTCATTGGAGGAGAGAAGAGGGAGAGGAGACATGTTAGAAATGTTTGAGATGCAACATGATAAAGAACTTGTGAGTACCATGAATCTGGTAATATATAACAAAGAGTTCAATTTAAGAACACATAATAAACAGATCACCCTAGAAAATAAAATAAATAAAAATAGGCAAAGATTTTTCACACAGAGAGCAGGAAGAGTATGAAACTATTTACCAAGGGACATAGTGAAAGCAGAGAATTACATCACATTCAAAAACAAGCTAGATAACTATATAATGGGAAATGGGAAACGTGGGCCCATTAATATGGGAGACAGAATCACAGATATAATGCCTTCTACTATGTTGCCTTTCATATATAGCACTTAGAATATAGCACATAAATAAATGCAGTAAATAATCATGGCAGCACTGACCTGATTTTGGAGGATATTACTGCACTCATCTTTTTAAATCATGAGTACATAGTCTAGATTTGTGAGAGTACACCATATCGAGATACTGCACTTTACCTACAGCAAGCCTTATGACAGTCCTTTGGGATGAGTACTGGTACATGTGTAACTAGGCATGTAAATGTGGTCTTCAAACAATCTTTCCAAAGAACTACATTTAAGATAACATTAGAGTCCCAGACAAACCTCAAAATGTCAGAAAATGTGGAGGAAGAGTACAAAAGACTCTACCCATGCATGGGAAGCTAATGCAGTAGTAGGTCTTCATAGCTCTGTTAGTTGGGTTAAGTATACAATGATTCAGTGCCCAACCCAACTAACTGATACGAAGCACCACTACATTGTTTACTGAAGAAAAAAAAAGGTATTTTTAATAGGGTATTACAAATACAATAAATACTAGAATATAGTCCAAAATATGATCTTTATGTAATATATTATTAAGTAACCATGTAAGAAGTAATGTACGATAGTACATGTTACCACATGCCCAGGGGAGGTGTGAAGCATGAGGTGTCACTTATGTGCGCTCACACACTGGCTTGAGTCATTGCATTGAAAAATGTCATGTCTAGCTAGAAAAAAATGCCTGACTCTGATATTTTGTACATTTCATTATATTAATATGGCTTTTTTACATGGCAATTGGCTCCTTTCATTGTGATATCCAAATGCAAATTTTAATAATTAAAATATGATTAATTTGATTGTTCAGGTACCCACACAGTATGTATCAAATCTTACTGCACATAATGTTGTTTATTCAAATGCATGTATTTCCTTTCTCACTGCTGTTCTTTGAAATACCATACTAACAGACAATTTAATTCTTAGAAAACATAAGCAAAAATTATATGTAATGGATATGTACATATACTATGAAAATGTACTCACATACCATATGCTTCAATATAGAGTGCAAGAGGAGCTGTTACAATAGCAATTATTAGATTACAGATTCAAATCGTAGGAAAAGCTGAATACAATCAATAAGATTTATGAGACTATCATATCATAACATAACATTATCCTACATTATACCTTCCGTGTATTCATTGTTTCTATGTGCTTCTCATTCGACCAATACAGCCTTACCTTTCAATGTGACAACAAGAACAGTGCCTAGAAAACAGGGCTGTGACCAGTGGGGTACAAGAAGGGTGGTTGCAGAAGGGCCCACTCTGTTAGGAGATCCACTGCCTCAGAGGTCAGCATTAAAAAACACTTTTATTGCTACAGACAAACCTGCAACTTTCCTTTTGCACATGGCTTATCCATTTGAAATTAGGTCTGTCAGCAATGGCAGAAGTGGGGTCCAAATAGTATGTCTCTCATACCTAGACCATGCTAGTGGTAATATTCTTAGCCACAAAATGTCTGGGGAAATGCGAGAGAATGGGGAGGATGGCCAATTTAGAGTCAAAAGCTTCCAAAATTCTGTGATATACAGGCAATCAAAACATAGATGCAGCACCATTTCGACTTGTAAAATACAAGATCTGGGGCAATACCTCTCCTCCATCCCTTTGTGCTTGAGGTTCCCCTTCACATTTAATTTGCCATGCAGGGAAAGCCAGGTCACATCCCACATTTGTTTTGGAATCCTGGGAAGTTAAGCATTTGTCCTATCAGTGTTTTGTCATGTTGTGGCCTATCTGAAAAAGAGGGCTGTGCTGTAAACCATTTTAACATAATATATTCATATATGGTTTTCCTAGGAAGGGTCATGACTTGGTGTTTAGACTGCATCCAAAGTTTTAGTTTTCCAAAACAATCTATAAAAAGGACCGGTAACCCCACAAATGAACATTGTCTATAGATAGGGCCATGTAGGGGTCATACTTGCAAGAGGGGTTCTAAATAATCCATTACTCATGGGATTCAAAGCTTATCCATACTAAGTAGAAGAAGTTTGAGGTTAAAGGTTAGATACATAGAGAAAAAATGGGATGGGGTTAACCATTTTAAGTCCACCTTGTGATCTGTCCAAAAATAAAATCCCCCTCTTAGTGGGGTTCAGATGGCTACCCCAAATATATTTAAAAAAAAAATGCTGCTAAGATGCAGAAAGGATGCAAGCAAGTACGTTTTAACCATGTAAACTCTTTTGAGTTTTGACATCCTCCATCTATTCCAGAGTTCCACTTTTTCTTGAGCAATATCTAACAGTAGTTGACAGTTTGTAAGGGCCATATTACCCTCCTCAAACATAATACCTAAACTTTTTCAGGGTTCTTTAACTATATGGACATGTAATATGGTGTCGGCGATGTAACCTGTATGGCCAATTAGTAGGCATTTGTTTTTCCCATAATTCATTTGTGCACCCGTAGTTTCTGTGAATTCAGTGAGTAAAGCCCCTGTCTGGTGGCAGGACTCTGTATCTGCTCAGAGAAGATATATATCATTTGCATAAGCCACTGTATGAATTTCTGTATCTGTACTAGAAAATGAAAAACCACAAATAGAAGAAGATAAATTAATTTTCCTAAATAGTGGATCCAGGGTTATAACGTACCGTAAGGGGCTCAAAGGGCAGCCTTGTCGAACCCCCATGGCAATCGTATATTCTGCCCCCAACCATCCATTGCAATATGGAATTACAGTAGTTTTACAATAACATGCCTGTATCCAATGTACAAATTGTACTGGAATCCCATAAGCAATGTAAACATTCCCATAAATAGCTATGTGATACAAAATTGAAAGCTTTTGTCTGATCCCATGATACCAGGAAACCAGAGAGTTCCCCCTCCTGGCCTTTGTGTAATATTTCTCAGATAATTATAAGATTGTTCTGTATGATCCTCCCTGGGATGGCACAAGTCTGGGCTGGATGTAGGAAGGAAGCCGCTGCCAAGGCCAGCCTATTACTAAGGATTTTTGTGAATGCTTTAGAATCTGCATTCAATAATGTTATTGGATGCCAATTATTTAATGAGGTCCTATCACCTGACTTGTAGAGTAGTACCATGAGGCCCACCTGCATGCTATCAGAGATGATTCTGAAGATAACATGGCATTAAATAATGCCATCATTTCATCAGCCAGATGAAGTAGAATGTATTTGTGCAATTCATATGGAATTCCATCTTTACCTGGGGCAGATCCCAATTTCGAACCAGTCACCACCGCTTGTAATTCCAAAAAGGTGATTGGGTGAGTCAGAGCAGATTGATGTTCAGCGGAAATAGTCGGTAACTGGCATGAAGACAACCATGCGGTCCTAGCCACTGGACAAGTTGGACGGTCCGAAAATATCTTTGTTATGTGTTGTAGTATTTCACTTAAAATATCTGTTTTATTTGTAAGTTGGGTACCCACCTCAGAAGTGAGAGAGGATATCAATTTCTGATGGTTTTGTTTTTGGCAAAATTGGAAGGGGTTTACAAAATCCTGTTTACCTTGGGTAACAGATTTTTGCTCTAGTTCAAGAGATTTCATCCTGTCATATTGTAAATCTGACATCTTATCCTTAAGTTCTGTAATTTTGTGTGACAGAACTACATTGGAGCTTTCCTGTAAAGATAGAAGTGTATTTAAATCAGTTCTGTATTGTTGGTATAAATCTGTTTTAATTTTCCCTTTCAATTTTCCGATTTGCTGAAAATATTGCTTTATATATATTTTTGTGTCTTCCCACCACTCCAAGGGAGAGTGATACAGGAAAAACACTGACTGTCTAGCTAATAAGAGGTCCTTAAAACCTTGTTCAACTAAGGGGTCTGCCAAGAGGCTCATATTCATACGCCAGTACCCAGGACCTCGTCCCATCTTATCAAAGTTTGCTATCTTTACAGAGATGAGGGCATGAGGAAGAAGCCACTGGATGAACTGTGGCAGTTTTAATCTCCAAATTTTCTGATATAAACCAGTAATCAATTCTAGTTGCTATGGTACCCCAGAAGAATGTTTTTTTTTTGGGGGGGTGACTCTCTGTCCCAACTCAAAGGCATCTTTCAGACCTGTCTGTGAGAGAAGATTTTTCAGACAAGAGACATCACAAAAAATTTTGGATGTCTTTGAACCCCTATCTTTTCTATAGTGGCTACAAAATTAAAATCCCAACCCAACAAAATGAAACATAAAGTAAACAAATAAGGTAATAAAATTCGAAATAAGTCTATCCTTTTGGCCTTAGTTTGTGGAGCGTATACACTAATACACCTGAAATCCATATTAGCAGTAGACACATCCAACAATAAAGCACGACCTGGGACATTGTCAACTTCATGAACCACCTTTGCAATCTGGTCACTGATACAAATCCCTACCTCATTGCATGTTTCTGTGCCACTGGACCAAAAGGCAGTACTCCATACCCAAGCTTGGCTGGCCTCAAGAATTTCCGTGTTGGTATGTAATCTGGTATCCTGAAAGTATATGATATCGAAAATAGGTGTTCAAATCATGCATAAGTGAGTGCACCTTTCCTTTCTGTTTTAATGCCATTGACATTTAATGAGGCAAGAGCCAGATTATATAACGGGCCATTCATTTATGAAAGATGTCAGGGTTTGTTTTTTTTAACACGAGCCCTAGTGCCCATGCACTTTCTAAGCACTCTTGGTGCACTCTCTTCCATCGGAAGGTCCCTGTCTGAGCTCACATCCACCTAAGTGGAATGCACAGAGGCTGAATCTGACTCCATCTCCCTCTCCATGTAATCCTCCACCAGGACAGTGTATTGATTATGTGTCTGAACAGGGGTAACCTGTGGTATGTGTGGAGCAGGGGCAGTCTTTTTTTTGCCTCCCTTTCTGGTGACAATCTGATAAGGGTCTTTCATAACCCTCAGCGGGGGGGGGAGGTCACATGGACGGGGAACTTATGGTAGCCTGTTCAGAGGGCACCACTGCAGTAGGAGGTGTATGGGCATCTACTGCTGCAGGGACAGGAGAAGCTATGGTTGCAGAATGTAGGTCTCGAAGGGTTTGTAGCTGGCTCTGTGGGTGGCAGCTTTGTGTGACTAGATGTGGGGGCTTGTCGGTTCGCCCTTTGAGCAGTGTTAATGTAAAAATCTTGCACTACATAATCAGCATCGGAGGTATTGTGTGCTGCTCATGGGCAGTCCGTGAAAGAGTGTGTGTCTTCAGAAAGGCTACATTTAGCCACATTTCTACAATGGTAGGTGAAGTGACCTACCTCCCCACACTGTGCACACTTGGCTACATCACATGTTCTGCTTAAATGCCTAGGTGATCTACATTTATAACATTGGCATGGGTGGCCAGGGTAAAACATAAAAGCCTCATCCCTCCCTAAATAAAAACAATTCAGTAAGTGTTGTAAACCGGAATCATCCTGAAATAGGTTGATTTTAATACACCATCCCCCATTCCAGAAGCCTTCAGTGTCCAGCATTGGTTCAGGGTTCTCTTGTAGTTTACACTTCTTCTCCACCCAATAAATAATGTCAGCAATATTCACCCCTTCATTACGAAAAAGAACAGTAATGACTTTGAAGGTTTGTTTGGTCAAAGGTATGGCCTGAAAGTCTGCCCAAGCTGGATTAGTTTTCAAAGTACTGTCTGTGATTCAAAATCTGTCCAGGATAGCTGAGGTATGAAAGCTTATATCATACGTGTTTTCTCCTGAAGTATGAATAAGGGCATATACTTCTGCCAGGTAAAAACCCATTGATTGTTTCAGTAATGTCTTCCCCATATAAAACCTATCAGGCATATCTTTTGCCTGCCCAGAAAATGCAGTCGTACGGCAGTTTGCCTTTTATCATGTTTGATTGGTTTTCCTCAATACACTAGCGTAAGTAGGCTGGGGAGGGGCTGTGAGCCCACTAGTATTGGGGTCCCCATTAGTACTGTGAGTCCCCCCCCCAAATGTTATCATTAGCAACCTGAGTGTTAGCATTGTCCCCTGTATCAGTGGACCCTGACTGGGCATTGTAAAATTCATCAAACATAACATTTTCCATAGGAGAATAAGAAATGTTACCTGAGATGATCTCTGCCTCCGGCATGTCATTTTGAGGAACAGTGGTCTGGACTGGCGCCACACCCTCGAGAATGGTAGCTGTAGGAGAGGAGTTTTGGCAGGATGTGGAGGCATGGGAGTCACTCGTGGAACTGCCTGGAAGGGGTATTGTGGGGGTCAGGGATCCATTCCCCTTCTGCTGTATGTAGCCAACCAGCCTCGGACAAAGATTTCTCTGGTGACCATTCTATATTCTTTTTTGGAACCTGTGATCCTTGGTTCTGTGGGACATGCTGTTCTGCATCCGGATGTGCTGCACTTCCAGAAAAAATAAACACTTTTGCATTCTGTGGCATTGTAGCAGATGAAATTGGTGAAGTATGTTTCCGCTTCCTTTCCTCTTCAATATTTCGTTTCGCTATTAGGTAAGCTTGTTCCATAGCTTGGAAATGTAGTTCTGTTTGTGTGATTCCCTGGGTCTCCTGTGCTGCATGATGTATCACTTCAGCACTGTGTTCTGGCCTTCCAGTTGGGGGGGGTAGCCACGTTACAATCCCCCACTGCGGTGCCATTTGCACCTGGCTCAACTGATCTTTGTGGGGAGACATGAGGGGCAATGTGCTGGCCACCCAGAAGGTGCATCCCAGCCGCCCCCTGCTTCTCCCCAGATGAATCGTAGAGCTTGTTCTCTCTATCTCCTGCTCCATCATGCCCAACACCCATTCTGAAGCACTCACTCTGCTCACAGGAAGTCAAGCCCCCTACAGGAAGAGCAGGGGAATGTCCCCGGTGTCCTGGCCAAATTTCCCCCATTCACTGGAAAAACCACAAACAGCTTAATCTGGTTCAGTCTCACTTGGCATTCATCTGTGTGTGTGTAGGGGAGGGGCAGCTGCAAAAGTGGGGTGCTAGCTGCACACTCGATCAGACTTGATAGACCATGTGGCCTGTATCTGCTGGCAAGTAGTAAGTAAGTAGGCAAATGTGGTTGCCAACTTTTTTTCTTGAGAAAAAGACAATTAAATGAAAACATTTATAAAATACTCACATTTTGATGGCACTAGAAAATTCTACCACCAAATAAAACTGGAAGATGTGTGGAATCTTTTACAATGAAAAAAGGTAGGGTCAAATTTTTTGTCCATTTGATTTCACGACTGCTTTAAGATGGGGGTCTCTGCCCCCCACACTGCCATCCTTGTTGTCTGTACAAGTACTAAAATAAAAATGCAGTATTCACATGAGTATTACATGAGTGTCCTTAGTGCTCCACCGACACCGAGGGCTTTTCCTTTAAAGAGCACCTGCCTAACAACATAAACATTTTTTATATTTAGACACTATTCAGTTTTTTTCTGTAATTCTCATCCTTACTTCTTTATTACATAGTACATTTGCATGTAAACAGTATCACTGCCCTATTTGTACTGGCTGCTTGCCTACACCTGATATCACAGTTCTGTTTATGACATCACAATCCATTGCTGTGGAGATAATTATGATGTCATAAACTGGGGATTATGATGTTAGGTATAAGCACACAAAAAGAGCAGATAAAGTCTAAGGGATAGTAATCCTATTTGAAACACAGAAATGCAGAGGCCCTGTGGGTCACCCTGGGAGCTGGGGACATGGACCCCATCTGAGTAGGGGTTATATAGAGCCCCCCCATCCCCATCCCGGCAGATGTTGACAAAGAACTCCTAGAAGTCATCTTAATGATAGCTGACAAGGGTGAGCTACTACTAGTTGGAGATTTCAATCTGTCCAGTGTAGACTTAACCCTGTATGTGGCATCCACTGAAAGGAGTAGAGAGTTCCTGATCACACTGAAAGGTGCAGGGCTCAACCAACTAGTGAACTCACCCACTAGAGACAATGCAACCCTAGACCTGGTGCTCACAAACAGCTCAAGGGTTTCAAATGTACAGGTGGGTGTCAATTCAACACACAGCAAACATCTCCCTGGGAGCAAATGGTTTGGAGCAGCCTGAAGAGGTAAAGAAAGCCCTCCCTGCAGATTGCTTGTTCTGAGGGTGTTTATCCATCAATGCTTCACATCGACTCCCCTCCCTCCATTTATTACCCCACCCATGTCACATGACTTTCTGTCTACTTTTTTCTGTGTCCCCCAAATCCCATTTGCAGATTATAATTTCTGGCCAGTAGGGGTCAGTATTGTGCCCACTCCTCCTCCTCTCCCTAACTCTGTCCTCTCTATCTTTCATCTATCTCGCTAGCTCAGTTTGCTTTGTCCTCTCAGTACCTCTCATCACTACTAACTGCCTCAGCTCCCATATAGCAACGCTACCCTTGCTGGGTCTTGAACCTCCTACTCTCTGCTTTAAAGGCAGACACTCAACCCCTGCACCACTAGCTATCATCTGATTCCTGCTTTTCTGGTCCTACATCCTGTCTCCCTGATCCTGTACATCTCCCCTTTCTTTCCCCTCTGCTTTGTTTATTTCCTGTTTCCCTGATCCTGTCCATCTCCCCTTTCTTTCCCGCTCTCCACTTTGTTTACTTCCTGTTTCCTTTTCTGCCAAAATGAATCTCTTTGCTCTGTTTCTTCCTGTGCTCCTTCTTCTGTCCTCTCTTCCCTCTTACTCCCCTTCGTCATCACTTGCAGTCCCCCCTCCCGCTACTCCTACCATTATGTGCCACATTACCCCTCTTTTCTGCACCACATCCTGCCTTCCTTGTTTAGCTGACATCCCCCCGTGTACCCCTGTAGTGTATCTGTTCCAACCCAAACTCCTCTGGGATCCTAAAATCCTGGCCTTCATCCGATCCCCTACTGTAAACCAGCTCAACCGCCCCACCCCCCCCGAGCACCCAACTCACCTGAAAGAAGCTACTCAAACATATGTTGTATAGGTTCTCTTTCATTCTTCTGCTCCTCTCTGGAAATGTTCATCCCACTCTGTGCCCTATGCCCAACCTGCCCCTCAAAAACTCAAGCATACTGGTGGCCTCCTACTGGCCACCATGAACATATGTAGCCTTCTAAAGAAGCATGCCCAACTCCAAGCCTGGATATACCACCACGACCCAGATGCTCTTGCGGTAGTTGAAACCTGGCTACCCCACTATACCCCAGACTTGACTACACCCTACACAGATAGATAGATAGAATGGGAAAAAGGGGGGGGTGCTCCATCTACCTCCTCGATACACTTCAAGGTCATGTAATCCTGACTACCCTCCCCACTGCTAACGCTCAATCTCTTACCCTTAAAATTGCCGTTGGGACTTCCGGTAAAACTGTATACCTGATGTCTATATACATACCTTCCCATAACCAGAAAGAGGCTTTAACTTCAATCCTAGATATTGGTGCCCAGCTCTACAAAAACTCTGAGAACATTGCACTCGGCAACTTTAGCACAAATTGGCTTGTCCCTCAATCAACCTATTTCAGAGATGCTGCTGCTGCCCAAAACCTAACTCAACTGGTCTCCTCTCTAACCAGGCTTACCCAAAACACAGGCAACAGAACCCTCATTGACCTCATTTTCTCCAATCACCCTGAACGTATCTCTGATGTCCAAGTCTTATCTGACTCGCCTAGCGATCACTCTCCAGTCACCTGCCGCTGGTCAAACAGCTGGAAACTGCCCCCCCTCCGGTATCTCTAGACACTGACTCCTTAAAAAAGGCACTCTAGGGCATTTCCGCAATTATCTTCTCAACTTTGACTGGACCCTGCTCCACTATATTGCATCTGTCGATGATGCTCTGTCCTTCTTTATTAGTTCCTTTAACACTGCCTGTGATATCTTTGCCCCCTTTGTTAAGTGGGTGGTAAAAGATTGTCTCTCTCCCCCTGGGTCAGCCAGTCTATAATTGACCAAATGACTGTTCGGGACAACCTACGGTGCTGAGCCCTGGAATCTGGCTGCCCCGTGGACCATCAGCTATATCATGCTGCCCAGAACTCCTGCACCTGGACCATTCACCACGCTAAGGCTGCTTACTACCAAGCTAAACTCACCACCTCCTTGGGGCAGGGACGTAACTTTTGGGAGAATATTAAGGAACTCAGTGGCAAATCCTCCTCCCCCTACTGATCATAAACAGGGTCCCTACCCAAGATCCTGACCAGATTGCCAACACGTTTAATGCAGCTTTTACTGACCTTAGCTCAGTACTCCCCCCCAACTTTTTCTTCTCCCCCTCCCCCAGGCTGTTTCCCCCCCACTGGTGTCCCACCATTCCATTTCAAGACCATCTCCCTGAGTACTGCCCGCTCCTACTTCTCTAAATTCCTTGGCAAATCCAGACAGAGTGGCGATACACTAGACCTTAAGCTGCTCAACCTGTCTCTAGACGCAGTCCTAACCCCCCCCGACCAAAATCTTGAATATGTCACTATGCCTTGGTCATTTCCCTTCCCAGTGGAAACAGCAGTGGTCACCCCAATCCACAAGAGTGGTGACTGAACCTCCCATAATAACTACAGGCCTATCTCCATTCTGTCCCCCCCCTAAAAGTGCTCGAAAAACATCATCGCCAACCAACTCACTGAATTCCTGGAATCACATAACCTCCTTTGCCAGCAACAGCACAGTTTTAGGAAGGGCCACAGCACCACCACTGCACTCCTGGAGTACACCTCATTCATCCATGATGCCCTCAGCCAAGGGGCCTTGGCTGGGTCTGTGTACATAGACCTCACCAAGGCCTTTGATACGGTCAATCATTCCCTATTATCAGACTCTCTCCTTTCCACTGGCCTGTCCCAGGAGGCCACTGCCTGGTTCTCCCACTACCTGCAAGGAAGATCCCAACAAGTGAAGATAAATGGTACCCCATCCACTACTCTACAGGTTCACTGTGGGGTACACTAGAGCTCCATGCTTGGCCCGCTTCTATTTACCCTGTACCTGAACTCTCTCCCCTTGGCCTGCTCCAGATGTCTCCTCCTCTGTGCGGATGATGCAGTGATTTTCAGTCACCACCCTGACCCCACCCTGCTTCAACAGGACCTGCAGCACTCCTTCAAGGAGGTTGAATACTGATTTTCAACCCATAAACTTATTCTCAATTATAAAAAGACAAAGGTAATGCTATTTTCCCACCACCAAAAAAAGTACAAGTCCTCCACCCTCTCCATCCTCAGTTCTCATGGCACCCCCTTGGAATCCATTCCCCATTTTAAATACCTTGGTATCACCCTCGATCCTGCCCTCTCCTTCCATGAACACATTACCGCTACCTGCACCGCAGTTAATGCCAGAAATGACCTCCTCTACAGAATTAGGTCCTGCCCCCCCGTTGCTCTTAGACTGGCTATCTCCAGCTCTATTCTATTCCTGGTAGACTATGGCATAGTCATCTATGAGTCTGACTCAAACTCTACCCTGAGTAAAATTAAACTTGCCTTAAACAAAGCCTGCCACCTGGCCACTGACTGCGACAGGTTGACGCATACTTGTGATCTCTATCAATGCTCAGCCTGGCTAAATTTCCAAGGGCATCTCTACTATCAGACTTGCCTTCTAGCAAAAAAAATCTCTATGGGCCACTCATCCCCTGGCTGTAACCTTCTTCTCTCTCTCCAGGGCAGCACAGGCGGGTAACCAGATACACAGACAAAATTGATTTCCAAGTCCCCTTCTGTAGAACCACTGCCGGTCAAAGGTCCTTCAAATATAGGGCCCCTTTATCGATGAACTCCATCCTCTGTTCCCTGCTATCCATACCCAGGTTGGTCCATTTCAAAAAAGAACTATGGGATTACATCCTGGTTTCATTAAACTGTGACTGCCCGTAACACTGTCATAACCCTCCAACTATTTCCTCTCCTGCACCTTGGCCTCACGATAACGCCCATTGGGTGGCTTTCTGGTCTCTATTATTTTCCAGCTCTCCTTTGGTCCACTTCCTGGGCCTGTTTCTCACTTTCTCCTCCATAGCTCCATTGCTCCTGTCTCCAATATTTATTTTTTTGTCCTCGGACTTGATTCTACATTTTTGGTTACTCCCATGTCAATTGACAATGCTTATTATAATGCATCGATATTAGATAACTCCCTATTTTATAATTTTCTCTTTGTGTATAATTACTGTCATTGTTCATAATGTCATGATGTCTGTAACACTTGCCTGCCGCACTTCATACTGACGTGGAGCCTTTTGTAATAGCTCCTATTGTATACTTTTTCTCTTTGTATATAATTTACTGTCATTGTTTTATGATGTCTGTAACACTTGCCTGCCACACTTTGTACTGACGTTGAGCCTTTGAAAAAGAGTCCCTGACTCAAAGGATTGTAATTCCTAGACCTCAATAAATAAAATTAAAAAATTCTGTAAAGCAAACTTTCCAGAGATGAGATCAAGAATCAAATCAATGCTATCCAAGGGTAGCTCATGGAATGTGCCAGAAGGCTGGCAACATTTTAAGGAGGCCATAACTACAGTTACTGAACAATGTGCACATTGAATCAGTAAATCAAAAAGAAGGAAGAACCCTTTCTAGTTCACCAGGGACATAGCAGCAAAAATAAGTGAAAAGAAGAGGGCCCTTATGCAATACAAAGCGTCACAGAAGTATTGCTAGCCTTGCTTGTAGAGCAGAAAGCAGCTAACTAAAAGAAGCTACATTTTCTTATTAATTTAACACTTATATCTTAGCAGGAGTCAGTGTCTGTTGAGATTAAGCAAACAGATACTTTATTAGAAGTAGAAGGGGTCTTATTTAGGGTTTAAAAAAAGAAAGAAAAGAAAGAAAGTCAGTGTGTTCTGTGCTGGGAAGGGTTCTGTATCAGTTTACTTTGCTAAACTAGTAGGAGGAAAGAGAGCTTAATTGGGGGTGTGGCTTAGATACTATAAAAGCAAGTGACTCAAATTACAACTTCCTGTTGCTAGCCTTGCTTGTAGAGCAGAAAGCAGCTAACTAAAAGAAGCTACATTTTCTTATTAATTTAACACTTATATCTTAGCAGGAGTCAGTGTCTGCTGAGATTAAGCAAACAGATACTTTATTAGAAGTAGAAAGGGTCTTATTTAGGGTTTAAAAAAAACTAGCCTTGCTTGTAGAGCAGAAAGCAGCTAACTAAAAGAAGCTACATTTTCTTATTAATTTAACAAAAACTACTGCCTGCAAGGTTGCACAGGTCCCAGACTGTGCCTGGTAGGACCTACTACTTTTAAAGTGTGTATTTTGTTAACTGTGTGAGCCCTGCTACACTGCCGAAGAGGCAGGAAACAGGAAGAGCTGGTAACCAGGACAACTATAACAGTCCTAAACCAGCTACGGTGGGCTTTCTGTACTGATTTAATGTTTGCTCTGCACTGTAATTAGTGTTGTTATTCTTGTCATTCATAGGCCACTTGTTAAACGGCGCAGTATTAGGGTTTTACTGTGCTGCACATCGCGAGGACCCTGTGACCCCTAGTTCTACTTCGGGTCGCCACTCACGTTAAAGATTGCCCTACAGTGAGCAGAGTGGCTCAGCGGAGATGTCTTGAGAGACAGCGCCGTGCGTGTCTGCCGTGTCGCGGGACTGCAGGGACCAGGGACCCGAAACTGTAAGTAAACTCATCCTTGCTATAATACACAGTTACTTCACCTGGTGTTCTGCCTGACATACTAACATGGAGGCTCAAATAACTATTGCCTGTCATGCGCTATGTATGCCATTGGTCCCCAGACTACCAACTTTGTATGTAATAAATGTTTAATGGTGGAAGCCCTCCAGTAAGAAATTGACCGTTTACTGGCTTCCACAACAGTTGGTCCCGAGATTGAAGCATTGGAGGACTATATTGACTCTATGTTGGGACAGTCTTTATCTTTAGTTCCCCCATCTGCGGACGAGACAGCAACTGTTATAAGTACTAATGTCATTACCTCCTCTACTCCTGCTGTATTTCAAGAGGAGTCTGATAGTTGGGCAATGGTACCCAAGGGTAAATCACAACATGGGGGGGGCAGATTGGATGCAATATGTTACCCCTACCCTTATTCAATAAATATGATCCACTCAAGCAGGACATAAATGCTCCATCCCATGATGTCACTATCAATACCACCTGCAATGACCCCTAGTCAGCAGTCCTCCCGTGAGGAGAGAATAAACTGTGCGTGTTCCCCACACCCAAACAAAATAAATCCGAACAAAAGACCAAAATCACGATTCAGTTATTTTACCACGAATTCTAGCAACATAGAATCTCACCCACTAACTAAACAAATCTTTGTTCTTGGTGACTCAATTATTAAACACTTGGATAGCCCTATATGTAACATGGACAAATTCAACCGTACCTGTACTAGCTTAGAGGTGCTTTCGTCTCCGACATCACTGCTACTGCAAAAATATACTGAAAGAGGCTGGTGAAAATCAAGTGTTCATAGTACACGCAGGTACAAATGATATAAATAGAGGTAGTATTGATAAACTTAAACAGGACATTATAGCTCTCAATAATGTACTAGCAGAAAAAAATAGCATAGCATGCTTCTCAGAGATTCTACCCATACCGAGAGCACCTGATATTATTAATACAAAGATTAAGGCCTTTAACGACTGGCTCAGACGATGGTGTCTCTGACAGAACATTCTCTGTCTAACACATTGGGAAACCTTCTATCTAAGAGACTCACTGTACTGCTGGGATGTACTCCACCTCAATCGCAGGGGTAGTTCACTCCTGGGCAAAAGCTTTACAACAGCCATTAACAAACTTTTAAACTAAAACCCGGGGGAGAGATCAGTGACAGAAGATCCTGTTCTCTAAAGAAACCTACTACGGACATTTCTGAGTGTGAGGTACTCAGTTTAAATTCTAGATCTTTAAATCAGGTTAAATGGCTGAATTAGAAGCTGTGTGTCAACTGAATAAATATGGACTCATCTCCATTACAGAAACTTGGTGGGATCCTGATACTTCTTGGATCCAGCATCCCAGGGTATAAACTGTATCATAAGGACTGCAGGGACAAATGGGGGTATGTCTATATGTTAGAGCGACATATCCTCATTTCAAATCCCTCAACAAGCGATACTGAATCAATCTGGGTTAACATCCAGTTCAAGGGTTACCCACAGCTGATGGTAGGGACATGCTACAGGCCCCCGACATCAAATAAAGAATATTCTACTTGCTTAAATAATGAAATCTTAGATATGGCCTCTAAAGGAAAAATCCTTATACTGGGTGATTTCAACCTGCCTACTATAAATTGGTATTCTTTAATTGGAAGTATGCAGGCTGAGAAAGACTTAATCACACTCATGGTTGATATGGGCCTTGAACAAATCGTTACAGAACCAACACGAGGTGACAATATACTGGACTTGGTTATTACTAATATAGGGAACTTAATATCCAAAGTTATAATTGGTGCCCCACTAGGATCAAATGATCACTACACCATTTCCCTTACACTGTCATTTTGTCATCATATCACCAACTGTACTGAATTGAAAAACTATAAAAAAGCTAATTTCAATGCTATTAATAACCAATTAAACTCAATTCCTTGGGATACAGCACTATCCTCTCTTACAATGGAAGAATCCTGGGACTTTTTTAAAACTTCCATTTATAACTCAGAAAAATTATATGTTCCTACAACAAAAAAATATAATAAAAAGGGGAAAATACCCTTGTGGTTTAACAAAACTATCAAAGCTCTAATTAAGAAGAAGCAGAGGCTATCTGCACGAGTTAAAAACAATAAAGGGTGACACCAGAAAATTATTGTTCACTCAATACAGGAAACTCTAAAATCACTAAAACAAGCTATTCTGCAATCTAAAAAGAAACTTGAGTTTTAGTCTGGCCCATACCAAAAACAATTATAAATCACTATTTTCCTACCTTAATAATAAAAAAATAAATAATAGACATATGGGGCCCCTATGCATACATGACACAATTATATCTACAGACAGAGATATGGCAGACACATTTAACAAGCAATTCTGCTCAGTATTTACCAATAAAGAGGTTCCTAAACGATTCAAACCTGCGAACAAAGTTACCCCCTCTTACATCATCACCGAGGATAATACACTAAAAGCAATTTTATCCCTAAAACCTAATTCCAGTCCAGGTCCTGATAACATCAGCCCCTGATTTCTAATAAAGACAGCTGCTGCTATTACTAAACCACTCTCAATTATAGTCAACAAATCCTTATATGAGGGAATTATCCCTCAGGACTGGACAATGGCTACTGTAGTCCCAATCTTTAAGAAGGGTAACCATTCTAGACCAGAAAATTACTGTCCGATAAGTCTGACTTCTGTTATAAGCAAGATCATGGAGAAAGTTATTAAGAATCTACTAGAGCACGAATCTATTGGGGTAACTTGACTGACACTACACAACATGGCTTTAGACAGGGATACTCCTGTACTACTAACTTGGTTTCCTTTTATAATCATGTCAGTACGGCATTGGATAATGGCATCCCTATGGATGTGATACTTCTCGACTACAGTAGAGCATTCGACAAAGTCCCTCATGACATCCTACTTGACAAAATGAATGATATGGGATTCTCTTACTACATAATCAACTGGGTGTCAGGTTGGTTGAATGGAAGATATCAGCAAGTCAGAATTAATGGCTCACTTTCCCACCCACTGAGTGTGACCAGCGGGGTCCCTCAGGGGTCTGTGTTGGGACCCACCCTGTTTAACATCTTTATTAGTGATCTGCAGGCTAGCCCTGAAAATGTTCTCTCAAAATTTGCTGATGACACCAAGCTGTGTGGCTCTGTTCTTACATTGACAAACAGAGAAACCATGAGGAATAACTTAAAATCCATCGAAGAATGGGCAGTTTTAAACAAAATGACACTCAACTCAGACAGGTGTCATGTTGTACACTGTGTAAGAACAACCCTAGGCAGACTTATTTTCTGAACAGTGTGGCCCTTCATAGTGTCACCATTAGAGCACTGATCTCAGGTAATCATTAATAATAAACTATTCTCTAGTGATCATTGCAGGATGATAGCTAGGAAATCTAATGCCTTGCTCACTCCAGATCAACATTTGTTTGTGTCTAGGACACAGGAATGCATAATCCCTTGTACAGAGCTTATGTCAGGCCCCATCTGGACTAAGGATCCCCTGCTGAGTCCCTACCTGGGAAGGACGTTGACAGGGTTGAGAGGGTGCAGAGGAGAGCCACAAGAATGGTCCCTTATTTTATCCGAACTTGACTACGAGGAAAGATTAAGAGTTACAGGGTTACACTCCTCACTCACAAGGCGTACTAGAGGTGACCTTCTCTATTGTACAAAATCAAGAATTCTCAGGAGTTAATGCACCACTGTGGCTTACATTTCTCTTCCAGCTGGACTTCCCCACGGTATCATAACAACCAGATATTTGTATCTAAAGCTAAAACAACAAAAGGTTAAACTACTTTACAGTAAGAACCCCCAAACTGTGGAATCTCCTTCCACAATACTTAGTGAACAGTAGCTCTAATACAGTCTTCAAAAAGGGGCTGGATTGTTGGCTTGAGTCTAACAACTTCAAGGTATAATTATCCCACCAATGTGGTGGGGGACAATCTCGATGGGCAGTAGCCTTCTTTTGTCCTTTGAAACCAAGTAAACCAAGTAGGTAAGCTGACATGGACAATTACAGGAACAAACTCAGTGAGGCAGGAAGGGCCATTCGAAGGGCCAAATCACAAACAAAGGAAAGGATAGCACAGGGAGTCAAGAAGGGAGATAAAGCCTTCTATAGGTACATGAGGGAAAAGAGAAAGAGTAAGGGAGGAATAATTGGATTAGCAGCACAAGATGGCCAGATGG
This sequence comes from Neoceratodus forsteri, assembly GCA_016271365.2. Taxonomy (NCBI): domain Eukaryota; kingdom Metazoa; phylum Chordata; order Ceratodontiformes; family Ceratodontidae; genus Neoceratodus; species Neoceratodus forsteri. Next base: position 470,647,169 of record CM057450.1, on the reverse strand, counting down.
TAGAAGAAGACAAACTCAAAGCACAGGTACTGAACAAATTCTTCTGCTCCGTATTCACAATAGAAGATAGCGGTAAATGACCTCCACTAAAGCAGACAGAACACAATAACAAGGAGGCTGAACTAGCCCCTTCAGAAGGGAAAGGGTCCAAGAAGAACTAAACAAACTTTGGGTTGATAAGGCAATGGGACCAGATGGTAGTTACCTGAGGGTGTTGAAGGAGCTACAGGAAGAAATTGCAGCACCACTAGCAGAACTATTCAGTAAATCACTGGAGAGTGGCACAGTACCTCAGGATTGGGGAACAGCAACAGTAGTGCCCATGCACATGGCAGGAAGCAGAGAGGATACTGGAAACTATCGCCCAGTCAGCCTAACCTCTATAGTGGAAAAAATTATGGAGGCACTACTAAAAGAGAGAATATTAGAATAGCTGGGGGAAAATGGAAAACTAGACCCCAAGCAACATGGCTTCACGGCAGGTCAATCATATCAAACAAACTTGACTCATTAACAATAGACTAGCGCAGTGTGGTGGACATAGTGTACCTAGACTTCAGCAAAGCCTTTGACACCGTCCCCCACAGGAGACTGGGAAATAAATTAGAGCATGCAGGGTTAAGGCATAAGATAGTTAACTGGGTTAGGAATTGGCTACAGAAAAGGAAGCAGAGAGTCCTGGTCAACAGGGCTTTGCCACGAGGGGGAAGTGACCAGCGGCGTACCTCAGGAGTCGGTGCTGGGTCCAATCCTCTTCAACATCTTCATCAGTGACATCACAGAAGAATTGGAGGGGAGGGTGTGCCTGTTCACAGATGATATAAAGCTCTGCAACAGGGTGGATACACAGGAGGTGGCAACAAGAATGGTAGCTGACCTCAGGAAACTAGAGGAATAGTCAAAACACTGGCAGTTAAAATGTAATGCCAAGAAATGTAAGGCCATGCACCTGGGAAAGCGAAACCCAGGGGTAAAGTACACTCTGGATGGGCACCAATTGGAAGTGACAAAGACGGAAAGGGACCTGGGTGTACTCATCACCAATGACTTCAAAGTCACAAAACAGTGCGAAAGAGCTGCGCAGAGCAAGTGGCATCCACGGATGTATAGGTAGGGGCATTACAAGCAGAAAGCAAGAGGTAATCATGCCACCATACAGATCCTTGGTAAAGCCACACCTGGAGTACTGTCCAGTTCTGGAGGCTACACCTGAAAAACTGGCTAGAATTTGGGCTAGCAGTATAGCCTATAAGTTAGAGGAATGAGGTGTGAACGAGCTTGATACATCCAGCAGACCAGACCTGAGTTTGATTCTCACAACCTCCACTTGCATACTGTGTGACTCTGAGCAAGTCACTTAACCACCCAGTGCTCCCAGGTCGCCCCTGAAAACAGGCACTTGTGCCTAGTGGGCCTTACCCAGTTATCAAAGACTAAAAAAAAAGGACATAGATTAGAGACAGTGCAGAGAAGGGCTACTAAAATGGTGCGAGGGCTGCACCATGAAACATATAAAACTAGGCTCAAGGTACTAAAATTGCACTCACTAGAACAGAGAGAAATGTTCAAATACGTCAAGGGAATAAACAAGACAGAATCTCTTACAAGTAAACAAAGGAACTCGGACATGGGGGCACAACTTGCGTTTGGAGGGAGGCGAGTTCGGGAGCAACTATAGAAAGTATTTCTTCACAGAGAGGGTGACAGATCCATGGAACAGCCTGCTAGCACAGGTGGTGGCAGCTAAGACAGTAGGTGAATTTAAGCTCGCATGGGACAGACAGTGTGGACAGCTTGGCTTGAACAATTAAAGGGGAGGGGTGTAACCACCTTGGGAAGGCTAGATGGAGCAAGTGGTCCCCATCTGCCGACATCATTCTTATGTTGTTATGTTCTAAATGTCCTCAGTAATATAGCAAAAGGGAAAGAATCATAGAACATATATGAAATATAAACTAAATTGTCTTTAAATCTCACTTTGTTCAAGTTTTTTTCTAATGATGTCTGGGGCTCTTTAAGATTCCCCGTAGTTTCACACATCAAATGTGCCAGCTGCCACTGGAACTACTACTTCATCACTCCAGCTGGACCAGGAATCATAATGGACCTAATTATTTCAGGCACTTTGCAGCACCCGGTTGCCTGCTATGTGACAGGCCTTCAGGCCTGTTAACTTTGATTGGTAGCTCAAGCAGATAATTTGGAGCTGCAGTTCCCCAGTGAACAGCAGCAGTGGTTCCATACTGAATTCAGATCTGTGTGAGACCCTGAAAGTAGGGTGTCTATGTTCTGTTTAAAGAGGCAACTTGCTGCTGTGCTGCTGCCGAGATACACTTCCCATCTGCCAAACACAGAAGTGATAAGTCAGAAGTAGGCCTCAATATTCAGAGCTGGCCATCAGTGCTATGGAGTTAGTAGCACTGTGCAGCAAATGGTGCATGGCCAGCCCTGTGCTATATTCAGACAGTTAGTGCTCGCTGACTGGAGTGCGCTGTCTGAACATGGGGCTGTGCCAGCGCAAAGTGACTATGCACTGCGCTGAGACAGCCAAAGGCTGAAAATGGCCTATAGAGTAGCCCAATGGAGAAAGTGCGAACCAAACAGGATAGTGCCAGGGCTCCTGAGCCTGGGCCACATTCAGCCCAAACATACTAGTGCACCCGCTGGGAATGCAAGGTGCTAAGGAGCTATTTGCATGCCCATTATGGGCTCATTAGCAAGCTGTGCAGCGCTTTAGTGCCTATGCTGGTTTTTAGAATCACCAATTCTTTGCTATCTAGTTGTCCCACCACACCTAATCACCCATGCTGTTATTAGTATTTATCTTCTCTAGTGTTCTGTGGTCCCACCACCCCCCTGATCATCCATGATGCTATATTAATATTTATCTTTCCTAGCATCTAGTGCTCCTCAACCCCAATCTCCCGTTCTGTTATTTCTCTTTATCTTCTTTGGTGAATAGTGGTCTCCCAATCCTTTGATCTCTCATGCTGTTGTTACTGCATATCTTCCCTGGTGTCTAATGCGTCCCCATTCAGATCATCCATGCTGTTATTAATCTTTATCTTTCCTCTTGTCTAGTGGTCCCTTACCTCAGATCTCCCATGCTGTTATTAACCTTTATCTTTCCTCTTGTCTAGTGGTGCCTTACCTCAGATCTCTCATGCTGTTATTAATCTTTATCTTCCCTGCTGTCTAGTGCTTCCCCCGGCCCCCCGATCACACATGCTGTTATTAATCTTTATCTTCCCTGGAATCTATTGCTCCCCCAACCCCCATCACTCACGCTGTTATTAATCTTTATCTCCCTAGATATCCATTGCTCCCCACTCTATCACCATGCTATTAACCTTTATCTTCCTGACATCTATTGCCCCCCCAGCCCCATCACTCATGCTGTTATTAATCTATATCTCACCTGATACCTATTGCTCCCACCCAACCCCATCACCTATGCTGTTATTAATCTAGTGCTCACCCACCCGATCACCCATGCTGGTATTAATCATTTTCCCTCACATATGGTGGTCACTTACCTGAGATCTCCCATGCTGTTATTACTCTTTATCTTCCCTGGTGGGTAGTGGTACCCCCACCCACAATCTCCCATGCTATTATTTACTCTTTATCTTTCCTGGTGGCTACTGATCCCTCCATTCCCCCAACCCGATCACTCATGCTGATAAAAATCTTTAAGTTCCCTGCTTGCTAGCAGTGTCCCCAGCACAGTTGCCAAGACCCCTTCCATCCCACCTACTGCATACCCACCCTGCTACATCACCTTCACCCTGGACACCAGTCTAAACTCAGACAGTGACCACACAACCCTTTGCTCACCTGCTCGACTGGCCATCGTTGGACTGTTAGTGAATCACTGTGACTATTTTGTACTCATGAATGCTCACTGACAGTCAGATGGCAGTTGGACGAGGAGGTGAGTGGATGGCTGAGCTAGTCACTAACCCTGTCTGTGAGTTTGGAGAAGTGTCCAGGGTGTGTGTGTGTGTGTGGCAGTGGGTATGGAGTGGGCAGGTCAGGAGGGACGATTGGCAACAGTTTGGGGGGGTGCGCCACTAGCCACCGGGGACCTTAAAGATTATTACCAGCATGGGAGATGAGGGGTTGTGGTACTAGCAACCACGTGAAGATGAGATTAATACCAGCATGGGAGATAAGAAGAGGAGGGCCATGAGGGAGACCACTAGACAACAGGAAGATAATGATTAATACCCTGCATGGGTCAGTCAGTGAGGAAAACCTAGATGCCAGGGAAAATAAAGATTATTACCAGCATGAGAGTTCAGGGGGAGGTGCAGCCATTGTTCCTACCTAACGGCAGGGATTCTGCATAATTAAACAGTGCTGTGATGGCAGGTGTTATGTGCTGCCGAAACTTTCAAATATCCATGCTGTTATTAATCTTTATTTTTCCTTGTGTCTAGTGGTCCCTTACCCCAGATCTCCCATGCTGTTATTAATCTTCATCTTCCCTGACATCTAGTGTTCCCCTAATGTCTACTGCTAGTAAAATGGGTGGAGAGTTGGCTTAGTGATAAGAGCCAAAAAGTGGTCTTAAACGGGGTACACTCTTGGGAGGGCAAGGTGACTAGTGGGGTGCCACAGGGGTCAGTATTAGGCAAGGTCCTCTTCAATGTCTTTACTATAGACACTGCAGAAAGCTGGAGGGGAAGGTGTGCCTATTCTCAGATGACACAAAAATCTGTAACAGAGTAGACATGCGGGGGGGGCGGGGTTTAAAGAATGAGGGAGGATCTAAAGAAGTTAGAAGAATGGTCACAAGTTTGGCAGCTAAGATTCAATGCAAAAAAGTGCAAAATCATGCACTTAGGGCACAAAAACCCGAGGGCAATGTACCAACTCCAGGGGGATGTTTTAGCAGTCACAAATCAGGAAAGACACCTGGGGTTATCATTCCTGATGACCTGAAGCTAGCTAAACAGTATGACAAGGCAGTGGGAAAGGCTAGTGGAATGCTTGGATGCATAGGGAGAGTATCACCAACAGAAGGAGGGAGGTAATTATAACACCCTTACATAGATCACTGGTGAGACCCCACCTCGAGTACTGTGTATAGTTCTGGAGGCCCCATCTCTGAAAGGACATACTGTACATAGGGTGGAGGTGGTGCAAAGGAGGCAACCAAAACGGTGCAGGGCCTGCACCAGAAGCCATGTGGAGAAAGGCTTAAAGGATTTAAATATGCACTCCCTAGAAGATAGAAGGGAACAGAGGATATGATGGAGACATTTGAGTACCTCACAGGAATACACAAGGTAGAGGAAGGGAGCATTTTCTAAAGGAAAAGATGCTCAAGGACAAGGGGTCACAATATGAAGCTGGGAGGGAGGCTCAGAGGAAATGTGAGGAAGTACTTCATGGAGAGGGTGGTGGATGCTTGAACAGCCTCCCAGAGAAAGTGGTGGGGGCTAGAATGATCGCAGTGTAACCCCCAGGTGGTGCTATCCCAAGGGCTACTACCCCTGCCTGCTTGACTACTGACAGGTTGAGGGGCCTAGGTTCTATGGCGGGTGCCTCCACCCAGAGGTCAGGGTTTGTAATGGTTGGTCTAGTTTGGTCACAGCCCTCCGGGACACTGAGACCCCCTTCTAATCTCTCTAATGGCCCACACAATGCACAGGAGTTACAGTACCAATACCCCACATGTACACACTGTTCAATCAAAAGGTACCACTTACCCTTGAGACTGATTCGGAGATTCGTCTCTGAGGACCCCCTGAAAAATAAGGTTAAACAGCATACACAAACCAATACAGTGCTTGGCACGACAGTACTGACACTTCAGACAGTTTAGAATTTAACACCTTCCAATCTGGTTTATTCGGGGGATATAACACGGGGTCAGTTAATTAGCCAAAATAAATCACAGTACTGTGCACACATACAGGGTCTGGAAAGTCACACTCTGGGTACCCAGGTTGGGGGCTAGCCAGGTCCATTGCCGAGGCTGGCGGCGGGTGCAGATGGATAGGGCCCTGTAGAAAAATACATGCACAATACCCAATTGCAATCCGGAGCCGGATGGCTCAATCCTTGAAGAATGAAACAAAGAAAATTAGATGACACACTTGTGATTGCTAACAGGCTGCAGGGGAATGCCCTGTTTGGTACTCACGCTACCCCGACTGAGAACCTGATGGAGATGGTTGTTCTGGATTGCCAGAGAAGTAAGGCATGGAGATGAGACTCCACTGGCAGGGCCCAACGGCTTTGACTAGCTGACGAATTTAGTCCGATTAATTTAAGTTCCACTTCCAGCTTACAATGCACAATGAAAAGGGAATTGGAATCGCTATCCCCCACAGCACTAAACACATTTATATGTAAAGGAAATTACTATACCAGGCAGCTGCTCAAAGGTTCCGATCGCAATTACTGCAGATACCCGGTAGTGTACAAAGCTTCAGTTCCTGACAGACCGAGCGCAATTCAGCAATTTCTCCAATCTTCTACAGGGTGATCCTGGTTTCCACTTTTCAGCCTTCCTTACTTTCAGCCACCTTGGATTCAGTCCGAATTATGCTTACGACAGCAACAGGCTGACTTCAGGGCCTCTCACACGCTTCCCACGTGAAACTATACACCGCAAAAGCACAGAGCTCCTTCTCTCCTCACGGTCACAACTGATCTGATCTTCCAGCTTCAGTACAGGGCATTTCCTTTAGGTTCCAACAGATCCAGTTCATGGATTCGGCTGTCAATCACTCCAAAGCTCCCTCTGTTGGTGAAAAAAGTCACCAAGGTCCAAACTACACTTCCCAGAATTACTAGCTATACAATCCCCTTGTAAGCCGGCTCCAAAGAGAGTCCAAATTCTGGTTGGTCCAAGAGTCTCCATTTTAGGGCTCCCTTAACCCAATTGGCCCAGCATAGCAGTTTAGGCCCAAAATGGAGGGGCAACACACACAGAGTCCCAGCTGTAACAAAAGCAGGTTAGACAAACTACAATTTTGTTAATGCTTTAAATAATTACCAGCAAACAGTTACAGCATTCGGGTGGGCTCCCTTTTCGCTTCCAGCGACCTCAAACTGGAGCGGTTCCTCCGCAGCTCAGGCAGGATTCGAGCAGAGAAACATCAGCCCCCCTGGAAAAGCATTAATTATGTCTGCAAATAAACAGCTCTTAAAGAGACAGTATGTGGAGGCTCTACCAGCACTCACAGTGCCATTCTAATGGCTTAAACGCCGAATGCCAGCAGGCAGGAGAACACTTAGGCAAGCTCCTAGAAGGCTTTTTAGGAACCCCCATTTGTAGGGAGTTACAACAGGATTTAAGAATGCATGGGATAGACATAAGGGAATCTTAGAAGCAAGAGTCCAAGTATGGTCTCCGGGTGCACTATAGGTAGTGAATTTAGGACAGACTAGGTGGGCCAAGTGGTCCTTATCTGCCGATAACTTCTATGTTTACGTGTTTCTATGTTCTTGCACCACTTCACCCTTTATGTATGAAGGACCCCTCATTTGCATAGGCACAGTGGTATATTCTGTACAATCACACTGTCGAAATAGCATGGCACACCAGGGGCCTCTGAATATGGTCCCTGCACTCACCGCTTCCACTATTCGTGGTTAGCAGGGTGCTAGCTTGGTTAATTTCAGGCTAACCGTTTGAATATGGCTGCTGCAGGACTCCTGCTAAAAAATTAATCGCGTGCTAGCTCAGCACAAAACCAGTGCTGAAGGCTACAGCAACTGAATAAGAGTCTTTTGCTGTGCTGCAGCTGGAGAAGCCAAATTGTGACCATAGCTAGTCTGGAAAGCTGCCCATTATGACCGCAGTCCAGTACTGAATGTCGCCACACACTAGGGGGGATGCCAAGATGTGGTGTGTTGGGCAGGTAAGATCAGGTTTTTAGCAGGATGAGTTGCATTTATGTGTGAATCAGAGAATTATCTGTTGAATGTGGAGGTAAGGAGAGGCATGGCCTGGAGTGGAAAAACAGCCATCTGCCAATCAACACCAAAGGTCTCAGGTGGAAGGTAAAGAGAGAGAGTAAAACTTGCCACAGAGAAACTCACTGCAAACTGCACAATTACCCCTGTGTACAGAGATAAATCCCTATGTCTGGGTCAATTGTGAGTAAACAGGACTTGCTCTGCAGCAATACCACTTTGTATCATAGTTGGGAATGCACTAAATAGACTAGGCAAATAGCCAGGATTTACAAATACCCCTTGGAGGTTAAAGAGCACTTGGATTTTGGCCTTGCAGGGAGAAGAAGACTATAAAATGCATGTCTTAATGAATAAGCAATAAACAATAAATAATAAAAGTTGTAGGCTAACTGGAAATAATGAGTTTTCAGGGTTCTCTTGAGGGCATCCACTGTGTGGACCGAGCAAATACTAGGTGGTAGGGAGTTCTATTAGACAGGAGTGGCAACCCCCAAACCTCTGTCATTTAAGAGCTTTAGTTGGGAATGAGGAACTGCCAGAAGGTCCACATCAATGGAATGGAGAGGGTACACAGGGGTGTGAGGAAGCAGGAGTGCATTCAGGTAGTCAGGACTCAGACTGCGTAGGTTCTTGCATGTAATAAAGCATATTTTCAAGTTGATATGCCACAAAATTGGGAGCAAGTGCTGACTGCGCAGCACCAGTGTTGAGTTCATTTCAAGGTGTACTGGCTGCTAGCTGGGATGCAGCATTCTGGATCAACTGCAGGTGGTGTGTCACACTTCCAAATAACCCAGATACAGAGCACTGTAGTAATCCAGTCTTGAGGTGACAAAGGCAAGCAGAAGCCATCACACCCCACTGCCTTTGAAGATGGTTACTTCATGTGATTAGCTGGACAGGCAGTGTCAATGGCTCAGCAGGTAGCACACTCGCCTCTGAGGCTGGGAGATCAGATGGCTGTTATTGGCTGTGGGTTAAATTCCCACACCTGGCAGAGAGGTGTCAGAGGGCTGTGGGTTAAATTCTCACACCTGGCACTTGGGTTAATATCCCAATACTGACACTGTAGTGCAGCATGAGGGGGTGCTGCACTTCTGAGGTGCCGTCTTCCTGATGAGATGTTAAACTGAGGTCCCATCTGGTGGAAGTTCAGGTGGATGTTAAAGAGCCCATGGCATTTACTGAAAAGAGTAGGGGAATTTCCCCTGTGTCCAGGCCAAATTTCCCCTATTCACTGGAAATACCACCAACAGCTTAACCTGGTTCAAGGTCAGTTGGCACTCATCTGTGTGGGGGGAGTGAGGAGAGGCAGTTGCAAGTGTGGTAGTAGCTGCACACTTGAGCAGACTTGATAGACCATGTGGCCTGTTTCTGCTGGCAAGTAGTAAGTAAGTAAGTGAGCAATCACACTGATGATTTTGTCTGTAGTAGACACCACACAACCTGGTACTTCATTCTGTGGCAGGCTTTCTGTTCCTGTACACATTTTTATTGTCAGTGGAGGTCAAGGTGGCAAACAGGATACTTTCAATTGTGCCCCACACATTTGGGAAGTGGGTCATGCAGTATATGATGCCCTTTGTACTGGTTAGTTAATCAGTTGTCTGAGGGAAGTAGACTTATGGTCCACTGAAACTTAATGGGGTAATGAGAAATTGCTGGCTGGCTCATTCCAATGGTCATTGCGGTGTTCTAATAGAAACTAGTGGCCCAATAGGTTATGATGGGCAGGTCCTTGGTCATTATCTCTCTGTCTGCTACTTCAGGGCAATGTGTGGATGGAACACACAGCCATTGCTGGTTGTTCAGCATTCCTGGCTGTTCAGCATTCCTGGTTGTTCAGCATTCCTGATTGCTGCTTGAGATCCTCTGCATAAATTAGTCACAAGGCACACATAATATTTGCTCTGATGTGGGATACTGTATATCTTGTTTGAGGAAATCTCTTCCCTCAGGCTACACCTTTGGAACTATACCTGCATCAGCACTAGGACCACATGGAAACTTTTGCTAGCCGGGGGCCACAAATGACAATATCACGTGTCAGCATTTACATAAACGTGGGTGGCCCCATCTCTCCTCAGTTCTTTTCCCACCATTGATCGTACTCATCAGACCTGCCCTGGAAACACCAACAATCCAGCGATTGTCAATCATTATTTTCCTGTTAAGTGATCACTAAATGTTTAGTGATATTGTCACCTTTGCATGCCACCGAAACCAACAACGTTGTTCCGGTACTATGCGCGCATAGAAAAGATTTATAAAGACGATGCTCACAACATGCATGTCTGCTGTTTAGACCTCTCTCGCAAGGTCAGGACTTGTGAAACTTGCCAGGGCCTCAATCAAGCAACCAGCTGATGCAGAAGAAAGGCACTGGAGAAGTTTTTATTAGAAAAAACTCAAGCTGCCATGGAAGAAGCCCAGGGTTAGAAAGAGTCACCAGCTCCATCAACCAATTTGCAGTCGTTGAGGTCAAAAGATTGCGAAAAAGACTGGTCATTGGGACATAAGCATAGTCATAAGGATAAGGACAGATCTACTTCCCAGGTGAGGTCTAGATTGTCATTGTGGCCTGCAGGTACTCTATCTGCATATACTGTTGTAACAGAGATGTTTTCATAGCGACGCTGTTACAATGACACCAACCTGTCGACACCCGCAGTGTTGACCAGGTTGCCAGAGCAATGACAGAGTCATCAATTCCAGAGTTTGGCCACTTCCCTGACATCTGCCTCCCCCCACAGTTGGAATCCTTAAGTCCGGGGGGTGGGGGATGCTGAACAGGTGTCAATGTGGTTTCCAGTCAGTGGTCCAGATCGGCGGTATTGGGGATGTCAGTGACCATGTGTCACTGTAGGGGAGGTTGCTGACAACCCTTTCACCATGGCATAGTGGAACTCTCTATCTGCATCATCATTGTCCGCCCCAGTGGCAGTGACTCCAGCCCCCAACCATCAACCAGACACCAAGATTGGGGTATGCTTAGGCAGTATTGTACCTACCATGGATGGTACATCACTGTCATTCATGGGTCCAAGCCTGCAGTCGACTATAGCGGTCATGGCCCCTGGCCAGGCTGTCATCAATGCGCAGGTAGTACTGATGTCATTTTCAGATATTATATGGCGCAAGCTTTCAGGCTTGCCTGTATGGCCTGTACTGCAGATGACAGGCTCCTGTGTCACAGGCCTCATCAACATTATTAGCTAGTACACAGCAAGTACCTCCTGAGCAGTGGCCTTCGGCATCAACAACTAGGTCTTCAATTCCCATTGTTTACAGAGAGGCCAACAATGAGGAAGAATATAATCCAGACCTAATAATGAAGAAGGATTATGAAGAGGAGGAGGAGTATTGTGGAGAAGAACATTATGCACCATGTTCTAGCTCCACAGTACCTTTGTGTAGTAAGGATTTTGTGGTATGTACACCCAGCTCTCCTCCTGAGGATTGTGCCTTCCAAACTATGATGCAGCAAATGCAGTATGTAATGGGATTTGCTGTGGAAGAAGAGGATCCACCAAAAAGAATTTGATGGACTTTTTGGAGGTACCGTTTACTCCATCCATCCTTGTGCTTCCAGTTTACCCTGCATTAAAAGATGCAATACTTGCTGCATGGTACAGGCCAAATACCTTACGAGCTGTACCCAGAAATGCTGACAAGCAGTACCCTATCCCTGCTGCTAAGCCCTATTATACCAACCAGCCTGAAACAGATTCTATGGTCATAATAATTGCCCATGTTAGATTTAGGGCACCAAAGCATATGAGCACTGTGCCCGTTGATAAGGAATGCAGGAGGCTTGATATGATGGGTAAGCGAACATATGCCTCCATCTCACTAAGCCTGTGTATCATCAACTACCAGGCCTACATGAACAAGTATCAAAATAGTCTGCGTAGAGCTGCCAAAGCTGCAGCTCAGGCCCTTCGAGAAGGAAATGCCAAGAATGAGTTACTTAGAAACCTGAATTCTGGAGCTGAGGTCAGAAAACATCTGCTGTGCTCAGCATATGATGTTTTAGACGCATCTGCCAGGGTGGCTACCACTGGTATTTGCATGAGACGGTATTGTTGGCTTAGGGTGGCTGGGCTTGCAACTCATGTGTGGCAAACAGTTCTGAATGCTCCTTTTAGAGACACTGCACAGTTTGGATACCATGTGAAAGAGGGACTAAGAGGCCTTCAAGTCTCTAAAATGACTTTAAAGTCAGTAAAATCCTTGTATCCCATGCCTAGTGTAGGGCAGGATAAAGGATCCTTTTATTAGCCTGCTGCCAGAGGTGACTATCAAGCCTACTGTCACACAAAGCTGAGGTAAAGGTGACAGAGCCTTGCCAACTCAGGCTACCCGAGGAGCCCATTCCAAAGCATCCAAAGCTGGCAGCACTGCCCCCACTGCTCCACATGACTCATGTCAGATTTCCCCTACACCACTCCAGCCTTCGGAGGTGGTGGTAGGGGGTCATTTCTACAATCATCTGACAAAATGGAGGGAGATTACCACAGGCAAAAGGATCCTGGAGATAACTGCAAAGGGACATGCTCTGGAATTATTAGACCCCCTCCCCCCGAGCATCCTCCATCTCTTTCAACCTATCCCCCGGGACATCTGTCCCTAACAAAAGAAGAGGTACAAGCTTTGTCAACCAAGCATGCCATAGAACCTGTACCTTCTCACCAGAAGGGCAAAGGTTTCTATTCCAGATATTTCCTGGTCCCCAAATGGACAGGAGATCTCAGGCCTGTGTTAGATCTGAGAGATCTAAACTTCTACTTAGAATACAAGAAGTTTTGGATGGGCTCCCTGCAAAATCTGATTCCCCTATTGCAAACAGGGAACTGGATTTGCTCCATGGATATGAAGGATGAATACCTTCATATCAAGATCAGACAGCATCATGGACAGTATTTGGGATTTGTCCTGAAAGGGTAACACTTCCAGTTCAGAGTATTGCCCTTTGGCTTGTCTTCTGTGCCACAGGTCTTTACCAAATGCTTGGCAGTGGTGGCAGCAGCCCTTTGCAGGGAAGGTCTATATGTCTTCCCATACCTGGATGATTGGCTATTTAAAGCCAGTTCCAGGAACCAACTCATGCACACACTGTCACAAACAAGGCAATTGTTTGAAGACCTAGGGGTTACAGTAAAGACACCACAGTCAGTAGTAACCCCTTGTCAAAGGCTGCAGTACGGCGGTGCTGCCCTAGGCACAGAACAGGGCTGAGCATTTCTACTCCTGCTAAGGACAGAACGTCTCATGGCTCAAGCACAACTGGTATATAACAATCATTACATTCCAGCCAGAAACTTCCTGTATCTCCTGAGACTCATGGTGATGGCCATTGTGACTGCGCCACTGGCCTACTTACACATGCGGATACCACAGTGGACACTGAGAGTGCAGTGGGACCAATTCTGACGTGGTGGATGAACAGTAACAACCTCTTGAGGGCTGTTCCATTTCTAATCACTGCTCCAACTCAGATTCTTACCTTGGATGCTTCAGGATCCAGGTGGGGAGCACATCAAACCCAAGGTTTATGGACTGGCCATGTGGAAACCAGATTACACATAAATGTCCTGGATACGAGAGCTGCCTTATACAGTCTCCAGACTTTTCAGGAGCATCTGACACTGAGTCATCTGCTAGTAGATGAACAATGTCAGTGTTACGCATTACCTAAACAAATAAGGGGGGAGTGCATTCCTATCCCCTGTGTCAGGAAGCAATGACAGATTGGCACTAGGCACTGGAACACGGCCTAGAGTTATCAGCTGTGTATCTCCCAGGGGTCTAAAATGTCTTAGCAGACAAGCTAAGTGGGTCAGCCCAAGATATATGAATAGGAACTGCGGACATCAGTGGCAGATGGCCTGTTCACAAGGTGGTGTCATCCAGACCTGGACCTTTCTGCATCCCCACAAAAATGCAAAACTGCTGCATTTCTGCTCACTTGCTCCAGGGCCTGGAGTTTTTATGGCGAGACATGTTGTCCCTCTCCTGGAAAGGGAGGCTTCTGTATGCCACTCCCTCCCATTCCATTAATACAGAGAGTATTACTGAAACTGCAGATGGAGGGTGAGACCCTCATCCTCATTGCACCTCTTTGGCCTTGACGAATATGGTATCTGCTGCTCTAGCAACTAGCAGTGGAGCTGCCAGTGCCCTTGCCTCTGTGCAGAGGCCTGTTGTCCCAGGACAAGAGTTTCTGGTTTATCTGAACCTGAAGTCCCTGCACCTGCATGCCTGGCTCTGAAGAAATAGCCATTTCAAGGTTCAGGGTATCATCTAAAGTAGTTGATGTGCTGGTTATGGCCAGAAAGCATTCCACCAGACATGCATACTCTTTGAAGTGGAAGCATTTCACTTTATGGGCAACAGCCATATGGAACCATTCACCTGTATGGAAAATGTGGTGTTGGAATACTTGCTGTCGCTGTCAGACTCTGGTCTGCAGTATTCCTGCTGAAGGTGCATCTGATAGTTATATCAGATTTTCATGCCCCTGCTGATGGGTGTATGCTAGGTCAATTGGAGATCTTCTGTACCTTTTTGAGGGGTATTCTGCACATGAAACCTCCTATTCATAATCCAGTCCTGCCTTTGGACCTGAATTATGTGCTTGAAAAACTTACTTTGGCTCCTTTTTCAGCCAGCTACGAGTTGTGGTGTATGCTTTCATTCACGGAAAGCGTTATTTTTGTTACAATCACTTCAGCTCGAAGGATTTCAGAGCTACAGGTTCTAATGTGTGAGCCTCCTTATTTGATTTTCCATAAAGACAATGTCTTTATGTACTGATTCTAAATTTTTGCCAAAGGCAGTGTCTGAGTTTACATTAAATCAAACCATCCACCTTCCTATTTATTATCTAGAGCATGCCAATCAGGGTGAAGCATTGCTCCATACTTTGGATGCACTGTACATAAAATCCTAAGATACTATATTGCACTCACCAAGGATTGCACAAAGTCCTTTCAGCTGTTTGTTTCATTCGCCCTTGGGGTGTCTCTGTACCAAAACAGTGCTCATCCAAATGGCTAGTACATTGTATTATCTTCTGTTGTAGGAAGTATGGCAAGGAACTTCCTGGTGCAGTTCATGGTCATTCCATGAGGGGTATGGCCACATCTCACTGATTGCTTCAGAAATGTCTCTGAGGCTGATATCTGTGCTGTAGCCACCTGGAGTACTGTCCACACCTTTACTAAACATTACAGTCTGGACATTGTTTCTCGTAACTGAGCAGAACTTGGCCCTACTATTCTACGGGGCCTGCCATCATGAACAGACTGCACCATCCTCCCAGCTGACTTTTGGGACTGCTTGAGATATGTTCCAAAGGTGTGGCCTAAGGCAAGAGATACCCTTGAAGAAGATAGAACTGTTATGTACCTACTGTAACAGTAGATCTTTGAGAGAATCTCTTCCTTTAATCCATGCCGGCCCTCCCTCCCTCCTTCCCCCTTTTATCAGCTGTAGGGGAATATGGCATGAAATTCTGCCTTGGGAATTTCCATGGCTGCTATCTCCAGCACTTAAGTTCACCTAATATCAAAGACACTGGTGTAATCTCCTGGTTCCCCCATGAAGAGAGACCTCTGAGCACAACCTCTGGTGGGGAACTGAAGAGAGATGGGACTGCCCTTGGTTATGTAGATGCTGACATGTGACGTCATCATGGGAGGTTCCCAGCTAGCAAAAGTTTCTGTGTGGTGCTAGGTCTGACCCGGCTATAGTTCCAAACATTTGGCCTAAGGGAAGAGATTCTCTCGAAAGTCTACCGTTATGATAAGTACATAACTGTTCTTTATTCAAACAACTCACTGCCACTTCCCAATGCATACACCCTGTTTCACATGATGATGGGCACACTGGGGACCTATGCAGTCTCTGTGTGATAACTGCACATCTTTCAGACAAGCAGGAAGCTGAATTCACTGCACTAATTTTTGAGTGGGAGCAAAACTTTTATTGCTTTTCTTTTTGAGAAACAATGACGTGGTAAACAGGCTGCAGCCATGCTACCAGTATAATGTAAGAATGTGTCTTACACTGTATTACGGGCAAAAAAGATGCCTTGTCTGAAGACATTTTTTTTTGTTTTATAGCGGCAATCATCATTGCCTTTTAAACATCAGTTAAAATGAGGTGACAAACATAATTAACTGTTCTGTTATCAGAAATATGAATTTGTACTCTCCTGATATCAGAACTAGGCATTATAAATTTTCTGATACAGGAACTAGCAATTATGACTTGTTTACAGTGTAACATTTTGGCTTATTTCAGTAACGACCAATGTACTGTACATATTGTACTTTTACAAACTGCATGAAAAATCGATTCATTTCAAGCGTAATCTAACCTGAGATTTACAATTATTGATTAATGCATATAACTATCTCTCCCACAGCACTGCAAAATAGAGAACACTATAGCTCCCTGTCAAGGTAATTTATTAGCGCTATAAATTAGCACTATGATCAATGGGCATTACAGTATTCTGACTCCTGGAGACCAAGGGCAGTAGTCCAATGTTATCAGTCCAATAATACATCATCATCATTATTGGAGTTTCTAGATTTCAGTTCATGTACAAACATTACAAGAATTTTATACATAAGCAAGTACTAGCAACCAAACTGCTTTTGTGTTTTAACAGTGCTCCCATAGAAATGCAGGATATGTTCAAAAAAGTCTACCTACAGTCATAGCATTGTCAGTATTGAGTTAATTTGTATATAATTAACATTAGGGACTCTAGCTCTAGAGTATTCCATCACTCTCTGGTGTCCCAGTGTCAACCACCCTCCTTACTATGCCCTGCGACAAGTACTCCAAGGTGCCGACCACCCCTTATCTCAAGCCCACCCTGGTGTAGGGACTGTTACAGACAAACATAGCAACTAATATACATCGTAAGACACAAGTAGTGCAGTGAGTATACAGAGGTAGCCATCACCATGGCATATCGTAGTGCTCCACAGCGTTACATGGCGAGTACCCAGTACTGGAAATGCTGCATTCAGTTGAATGCGATTTTGGATAATGATATTGGGCCGTGTTGTGCCATACTGCGCATTATATTTGAAACTGGCTGCGGCTACTAGTGTATGCTGATGAACTTAGCAGACATATAAACCTATTTAATTCAATTTTGGCAGTGCAGGAACTGTATCCAGGCAATCACTGAAGTCAGTATGCACCAGTAAGTTAAATGCTGGGCTGCATACAGTCTTTTCACTACCAGTAGTGAACATATTGGTGGATAAATGACATCCGTGATGTTATTCCTACAGTACCCAAAGTACTCCCTCGTGCCCGGTGGTACCTGCCTGCCTCATTCTACCCATGTCAAGCACTTCACGGTGTCATTAGCACCGCCGTCTTCCAATCCCCATCACAAGCACTCCTAGGTGCAGGGAGTGTTTGCAGACAAACACACAGTCAATTTACACTAGTAAGGTCTCCTTTTCAGTCCCTCTTGCTCTTGCCCTGGCCCTAGCTAGGCTATACCATGCCCTTGCCCTTCTCCTGTGATATTTGTTGCTTCTATGCTCCCATACTTATTTTATACTTGTGGCCTACATGTCTGCGCTGGATCTGGTAATTCCCAGACACTCTCCTTTCACCCTTTCTTGATTGCAGCATGATTTCAGTATATACAGTACTACTGTATTTACAGTGCTCCCTCGCTATAATGAACAGAATTGGAGCCATAATGCATGTTCGTTATAGCTCCCTATTCATTACATTGAGGGACGCTGAAATTGCAGGCAGTGTACATGCACCATACATTTGAAGCTCCAATCCAAGTCCACCTTCCATATAGATAAAGTACAGTTGTATACTGTATAAATTTAGGCAAAATATAGTTTAAATTGTAATTGTACAACTGCAGTAGCTGTAATTTAAAAACTAATGTTTCCTTTTCACTGTCAGCTCCACCGCGACTCGTACTGCCAGCTCTCGTCACCACCTTATGGTCACCCTCTTCTATGCTCTTTCACATTTCTTCAAACTGAGGTCACACAGTATTTCCCTGAATTGGACTCACTGTTTTTGTTGTTGTGTGAGTGATTACAGTGCAAGACAGAGGCAGATCTTGGACTGATTTCAGAAGTTCTCTACAGTACACTTACAAACATATAAGACTAGGACTCCTTCCATCTGCTTCTCCACTGTCTTCCCTAACAGAGCAGCTTCCCTAACTGAGCTGACACAGTACAATAGTTCTGCAACTTATTTTTCTAAATAGTTTATGAATAGTTGTGGTCTAACTGTGTGCTCATCCATACAGTAGCTGTCTGAGAGGGAGGGAGCAGTATCAGCGATTGGCATTCAAGTACAGCCCAGCTGCTGAGTCTGTTGACAACACTGGGAGCTGAGGACTGGGAAGTCGAAAAGGAACATTTTCTGAAAAAATCAACAGCTTCAGTGGTTTCAATCAGCATCAGTATGGTTTTAATCAGGTTTCAGCTGAGTGAATTTATAGGGGGATAGTTCTGATGACTGCAGTAAGAGAACTCTTATTACAGTTGGGAGCCATGAGAATCATTCGTTATATCTGGGAGTTTGGTATAATGAGGTTTGTTATAGCAAGGGAGCACTGTATTACCAGCACAACTTCACTGCAGGCTTTGCCTTTAAATTTCCCATGAAATATGTACTATATACCCATAGATTGTACACATTGCCTGCACAAATTATTGCACATGTTGTCTGTAACATTCCACTGTATGTATTGTCATTTGGCTGTTCATTCTGCCAGACAATACTATTATTATTTTGACTGTACTTTATCTCTGAAAATGTATTGTTTTCCTGTACTCCTCCCCCAAGCTGCACCTGGAAATGAGCCTTGGTTCAGTTTGCCTTTTCTTGTTACCAAATTTAAAATAAAATACAATAAGTAAATAAATAACATAAATGTTTGATACTGGTAGTGCATAGCCTTTATTCAGACAAACAAACAAATCAATATACACATTACATCAATACAGAGACAAAAAAATGGCTTGATTTTAATGCATTCAAGTCACTCTAATTTACAACAGTTAACTTAGCAAGCATGACAGAGCCTTGTCACTTTAACAGCAGCTGTTGAGAATAGACATGTGTGAAACTGACATATTTTGCCCCACGAAAAATATAGTGAAATTTGTTATTTTGTGAAATGTTTCACCGGGCATGTCAATTTTACCTACCAGTTGGATGACGAAAATAAAAATGTCTCTCTCTCTCTCTATCTCTCTCTCTCTCTCCTTTCCCTGGTGGTATAGTGACCCCTCCTCCCTATCCCTGATTGACCCCTTTCCAATCCCTAGACCCATCCAGTATGTTTTATTTTTTAATAATTTTTCCTGGTGGGCTAGTGAATCCCCTCCCTACTACTATCCGTGATCCTGAACCGATTGATCCCCTACCCCAGTATGTTTTTTAACATATTCCTGGTGGTCTAGTGGCCCCTGCCCCCCACCCCAGCAGCTGTCCCCACCCCACACCCTCCCTCATCCTGAAACAGAGTGGTCTGTTGGCACAACCCTTCAGCTCTCCTCCACGACCAGAAGCCCACTGAAATGTGAATGAATAAGTGCATGCACCATTCATTCATTCATTCATTCATTCATTCATTCATTCATTCATTCATTCATTCACATCTCAGTGGGCTTCCATGATGGAGGAGAGAGGAGGGCTGTAGGCAGCCAGCTTCTGTTCTGAGTGGGAGGAGCGGGTGGGACAATTTACTAGTCAATAGTCGTGTATGTTAATATGTGAGGCAGCTCTGATTCAAAGCTTGGGAAATACATAACTGACGAACAAAAGCAGATGCTGTTAATACAGTCCTTATTAATTTTATAAGGGTTGTTGTAAAAAGAATCGGGCAACTGGCTTAATTTATAGAGCTCCACCACTGATGAATCACAGCTTGTGTGGAACGTTATGCTTGTTGCCTTAACACTGACGCTTGTTAAAGGTGAGACTAGAACAAGAGTTTAGCTACAGAGTTGAAGTATTCTTCATCAAAGCCCTACCAGCTTCTTAAAGTGGTCATATTACCTACATAGTTTTTAGCAGATGTGAGTCTGTTGTTTATTTGGAGAGTGGGGTCACTCTACTGCTAGGGAATATTATCTTAACTGATCGGTTTACCATTGCCCACTAAAACTGATTATAGCTTAGTCCCAGAGCTTGGTACATCTTCTATATTTTAGCACACTTACTGTAGCTTATGCAAATACCATCACAGTGGTATAGTAATGTGCATGGGAAAGAAACAGTAATTTCATGGCACTTCATGATCTAAAAAAGATATTTACTAAAGCAGAAAACATAACACACAAAGGGGACTGCATTCAGACTGCTGTTTCCTGCCCTCCTGCTCTGCATTTGCCTACAGGTGAAGAAGCAGCTTGGCAGCTCCAGGAACATTTTGGTCATCCATTTCTCACCATCGGGCTGCAGTGGAAGAAGGAGTGCCAATTCTAAAGCAGACTAAGGAATTTAAATAGGGCTGTATTTGGTTAGCTCCTTAGTCCTTAACAGTGACCACGGGTGAGGGATAGCGTGGCAGAGAACACTGTGAGGAGAAACTAAATTTAGGTACATTTCTTTTTCTTATTTATTGTAAGGTTTTGCCTTGCAGGTGGATTGAGAACCAATACAGGAGCGGGTAAGCCGACAGGAGACTACTCTATTTATCCTCACAGGGATCATGTTGAAAATGTTAAAGTACATTTTCTTTACATTTTTACCTTGCAGCCTCTGGTGTGTGGAATTAGGAGGGGGGAACGTCAGAGGCAGCAATCCACTCGGTGATCATATAGAGGCTGCTCTTCTCAGTAGCTGCACTTTGGGTTTAACAAGACACCATTGACTGATTGCTTTTTTGTTTTCCAGCAGATCAGCAGACGAGTCGGGAGAACATTGTAAAGTGCTACATTCTTGAAGTTGAGGAAAATAGGCTATGGATACTTCACATGTAGAAACTTTTGCAATTTATAAAAAGATCTGACACATTTAGACACATTTTAATGGGGAACCACTGATTTCACAGAATTGGGCAAATTTCACAGAATAGTGAAATACGTGATCCCTGTGAAATAAATGCAGCCTTAGTCATGTTTAACCAGTTATGTCTGATTTTATATATGCTACTTTGTGTGCGACACAAAAGGAAGTACATTGGAGTGCTAAAGCTCTGAGTAGCACTTACTGGTTTACCATATACCCCCTGTGAGTTCTGCATTGGGCAAAACCCTAAACCTTGTGTGAGCACAAATCAGGGCAGTGGCCACATGTCCTAAGCATCTCCCTACACTGAACAAGCTGGACTGCGGGGAGTGGGGTGGGGAAGGTGGGGGGGTGATATTGTAGCATGCTGGATGGACCTCTGAGGTTCGCTTCACCACATAGGAGAGAGGAGACATGTTACATGTATGCATGTTGGGTATCATAGGTGTGGGTCCAAAGATGGCATGCATTTCTTCTGGAAATGAGAGAGGATGTGCCTCCCTCAGCATTGTGCATCCCAGTTCCCACCACACAGCTTACAGGTTGTTTCTACTTGCGACTTGACAAGAACCTCATGCAGTGATTGGTATAGTTACATTTCTATGGTGAAATTCTGCCACTCGCTGGGGCAAAATGGGCAATTTTGCAGTCGAAATTCACAATTTTGCCGGTGACATTTTGCATTTCACACCCACGAAATTCTCAAGTGAAATGCATGAATTTCATGAAATGTTTTGTACAGTGAAATTTGCGATTTTGATGGAATTTCATCAATAAAATAAAATTTCGCTGCAACACTAGTTGAGAACAAGCATTGTCAATGCCGAATGTTCACCGCTGGTATTGCTGTTATATTGTGTCTTGCTTGTACACATTTTTACTGTATATTTACCCAGGATAGAGTAGATGAGATGTAATGTCTCATTTTCACTTGTGTCCTGCTTTTACACATTGTTAGATTGTAATTACCCAGGCTAGGGCAACTGAGTGGCAATATCTGCTTTTAAGTGGGCTCCCACATTTTGACCACAAATGTCCAACAGTCTTTTTATGACTTGACATTATGAGCAAGACAGGTGGAATTTTTAAAATCCCATCTGAAAGGTGATTTCACTGTGCGACTGTGGAAACAAGTTTCGAAGGGGATTTGAAAAGTGACACCTCCCATGTTCAGGAGGTGGGGTAACACAAGGGATATGTTGAACATTAGGGGTCAAAATCTGCAAAAAATAAAGTGATGAATAACTGTTGGAACAATTTGTTACCTCATAACTCACAGTAGTTGTTTTTCACATTTTTACCCCAAATTTTCAGCATAATCTTTTTATAACCTCTCCTTCTAAGCATGACAGGTGTCATTCATAAAACAATGAGTGAAATGTAATTTTGCACCACAACTGTTAAAACACATTTTACCTGATTTCCTCGGTTTGCAGTCTGGCCTATGTGTGGCTTGTTCTTGCCATTAAAATTGCATTTGCACTAGCAGTCATTTTTGTTTGTTGGCATTTTTTCTGTCTGGAGTGCTGGTGTTTTGGCTTTGTTTGGTGCTTCAGAGCTAGCTGCTCCCTGCCAGCACCAGTCACCAGTGATAGATCAGCATGCTTTGGGATTTGTTTGCAGTCTGGCATTGAAGAGTGAAGAAGTGTCTGCGGTCCAGAGAGGATTAGGATGTTGGACCCCACTGGCAGGTAAGTAAGGGCTTGGGGGGTGGGGTGGTGGGGTGAACCATGATAACAGCGATCACCAAAACAGCGACTGCAAAAATGGCAATAGATTTGGGCAACTGCACTAATAGTGACCAGGGGTTTCTCCCCCTCCCTGACTCGCACCCCTCCCAGAGTTAGTATATTTAGAGAGGGGGTTGTGGGAGGAGAAGCCCCCTGAAGATACTGGAATTTATTCTACTGCATTTGCCCAAATGTAATTGCCATTGTCATGCATCACTATAAAAGATTAGCTGTTATCACATGGTACCACTGGCGGGTACTGAGTGGGAGGGCCAGGTGGGGGATAGTAATGGCAGTGGCAGCAACTGACATCGATGGGTGGTTTCCTTTTTTACAGGGTCTGTGTAAAATAAAAACCATGAGGGACAGTTTTTCTTTATTTCTGGTGGCAACACTGGGGATTGGGTACCCCCAGTGTTGGTGTTATGTTTGACAGCACAGGGGGTGGGCTTCCTGTTGCAGAAGCAAAACTGGTATGGTGGGGGTAGCAGCCAGCTTGGGGAATGGACACCCCTATGCTGGAATATTGACATGCGTGGGTTGTGCTTGTGTGTATGTAGTGGGTGCTGAGTGGGAGGGTTGGG
Organism: Neoceratodus forsteri; assembly: GCA_016271365.2. Classification (NCBI taxonomy): domain Eukaryota; kingdom Metazoa; phylum Chordata; order Ceratodontiformes; family Ceratodontidae; genus Neoceratodus; species Neoceratodus forsteri. The sequence goes on along the minus strand of CM057450.1, from coordinate 470,623,885 downwards.
TGAGGTGACAGTAGATAAATAAGTGTTTGAGGTGTGTGGGGTGGTGGGTGCTGAGTGGGAGGGTCAGGTGAGGGAACAGTAATGGCAGTAGCAGCAACAGACATCAATGGACATTTTTCTTTTTACAGAGCGTATTTAAAAATAAACTACAAGGGATAGTTTTCTTTATTTCATGTGGTGACACTGGGGATTAGGCACCCTTAGTCTCAGTGTTACATTTGGCAGCACTGGAATTGGGCTCCCCAGTGTTGCAGAAGCAAAATGGGCAGGGTGGGGAGTAGTAGCCGGCATGGGGGATTGGGCACTCCTGTGCCGGAATATTAGCGTGTGTGGATTGGGCTTGGGAGTATGCATGGGGTGGTGGGTATCTGAGTGGGAGGTGGGGTGGGAACAGTAATGGTGGCAGCAGCAACAGACATCAATGAACAGTTTTCTTTTTGTCAGGGTGTATTTAAAAAAAACAACTACGAGGATGGTTTTCTTTATTTCCATAGGAGGCACTGGGGATTGAGCACCTCCAGTGTTGGTGTTATGTTTGGCCGCACCGGAGTGGGCAACTCACTGTTGCAGAATAAAAACAGGCAGGGTGGGGGGGGTAGCAGTTGGCATGGGGGATTAGGCACCCTGTACTAGAATATTAACATGTGTGGGTTTCCTCGGGTGAGGAGACAGTCGCGGCAGTGGCAGCAACAGACATCGATGGATGTTTTTCTCTTTTACAGGGTCTAATTCATGAAAAATGAACAAACAAAAACTATGAGGGATGGTTTTCAGCAGGCTGATCATGACAGATCAGCTGTACTTGTTGGGCAGCGTTCTGTACTGTAGATTAGAGGAAAGATCCACTCAATGATCGGGTTGGCTCTCTCCTTTGAACTACACAGAGTTTCCTACCATCAAGCCAGAACAGTGTCACAACCAGCCTGGCCAATGATTGGTGTAACACTGACAAGCTCCTGCATTAGACTGACAACATCACACCTCTTGAAACCTGCTCTCCTAACAAAATGTTCACTGCACGTGTGTGCATGGCAGACATAAAAATAACGTATAACACAGATTGAACAGAAATGCTTCTGCAGCTAAGCTTCTGCTATGCTGAGACTACTCAGTGCAGTACAGACAGCACTTCTCTTGACAGATATCAACAGTGCTGACTAAAAAATAAGACAAATAAAAAACACATTTTTAAAGTATTATATAGAGAATAATGTACAAGTGACTGTGTGTCTATAAAGTTTTTACACACCGAGGGTGTGTATCAAAACTTCATAGATACACAGTTTCTATGTTAATTTTTAATAATTACGGGTGCAAGAAGTCAATGGTCAAAGAAAGTCATTGAAGACAGTTCTGCCTTTAGTCTCATTTTTATAGCTGCACTGCAAGAGTTATGCAGACATGGTGCTATTATGTAGTAGAAAAAGGTGGCTCTGGAAGCAAGTGACCAGATACCTAATGCACCACATCCTGTCTCCTTCCACCAAGTGGAGATGAAGCACATCTCTCCGTGTCCTGTTCATTCAGTACAGTGTGGTTTCTTCCTCCCTTCCCCTGCTGCACTATTTTATTGCTCCTGACCCCGCTGCCTGCTTTGAACTAATTTCATTGCAAATGGGAGTGGCATTCAGAGGCACCACTTCCCACTTCACCTCTTGCATCCCAGCTACACTCAGTGGCACTTCTTTCCCACGTGTTCGCCCCAATAATGGAGTGGCACTCAGCGCTTGGTGGCACTACTTCCTGCTCCACCATTCCATACTGCAGCTGCGTTTGGCAGCACTTCTTCTGGTTTACTGAGTCTGGTGCCTGTCATGGACCCTCCTGCTCACATTCCACAGTATACTTCCTCCTTCCACTCTTTTTTTATTCTTCAGTGAGTCCTATACTCAACCCAAACATGCCAGCTCCAGCTGCAGACTACACTACTCTGCCCAGTCACTCTTTTGTTTTAATTCTTCACAGATCTGGTGCTCAACTCGAGCCAATCTTCTCCCACCACTCATGCTCATCACTCTCTGATATCTGATGGCTCTCCCAAGCTCCTCCAACAGAGTTTGACAATGCTCTCGGACTCTTGTACCTGCCTGCTGTGGAACAGATGCAGACTCAGAGTGACAGACGCTCAGTCACTGGAACTGGTGAACCAGACTGCTCACTATGCTGTAGCCATGGCTGCTGATGGGATCCACCTCCCCCCAAATGTCTTCACATTGTGCATCATTACATCACTCTAAGTAGGCGACTGAGTAAGTGCCTATTCAGCAGGGGCACTGGAAAACTATAACAACCTTTACCCAAAAATGTGGAGTCTTTTTGCAGAAATTGTCGGGGGTCCACTATACACCCACAGTGCTCACTAATAAATCCTTTATTGTTTGCCGCGGCATGTATTGGTCACATAAATTGTTAGATAAATGTATTGCCACTTGCATACACTTTCAGTGTGAAAAAAGGCTTGTGTTTTTGAAATGAATCGCAAATGAATCATTATGTAGCATATCATCTGAAATCTAAGGACTTCTACCTCATGCAGTGCTAACTAGATTTTATTTAGTAATTTACAGTCAGTATTACTTAAACAAAATATTTTGCCAGTTTTTAGGTGTTAAATAATGAAGCCTGTTTAACAACTACTTACATTGGTGCAAGAAAAAGAACCAGATAACCTGGGTGCCTGATAAAGTTCTAGTAAAAAAAAAAAGCTTGTTTATTTTGCTCAAATAATTGCTGTTCTTAATCAGCACTGTTCATATTACATTTTAAAATCACACAATAGAAGTAGAAAATCATACCAATAGTTTGTTATACATGGCACTTTTCTTTTACTCGTGTTGTAATGATTTTTGTCTATTTAAAGGTAACTGTTTAAATATACTTATAAAGAGGACAGAAAATGTCCTTGATCCAGATTGGTTGACAGCCTTAATTACCCATGTCCTTATGAGGACATAACTTCACAACCCGCACTACATGTGCCAACCTGACCCCTCAACAAAAACATATCATTGTGTCCAACGGCTGTGCTTTCAAACTACCTGGACCTCCATGCCAGCCTACCATCAGTATCACAAGCATAGATTAACTGGAAAACAACTCCCCCCAACAGACACACACACACACAATGTCTCTTAAAGCTAAATACACAGCCAATTCCCTAGATATTGTTTTTTTAAGTAAAATCTGATCCTCCGTTAGCAATCCAGCGAAGAAGTATAAACTTGAAAATAAGAATCCATACATGCTCCTCTACCCCTACTTGTATGTCTACTTCATAAAATAATAAAAAAGATTCCGTTCTCAGTCACCAGGCCATACTTACAACCAAAATCATGAAAGTGCTATGTAAAAAGTGCTAGTTATGGCAGCTGCAGTGAGACACGCTCACTGTCACTGAAAGCGGTCTGTTGGTGTTAGGCAAATGGATGCTGTCAGCATTTATACAGAAACATGCTTCATGAAAATGGGTTGTCTGCCCATGGGGGATCAATACAGTGTGTGGGAAGGGGAATAGAACCTGAGCAGTATAGCGATAGTAAAGGCACTGCCCAGCCTGATCCACTACGGAGAGGCATAAAGTGATTAAGACACACAAAGTTCAGATCAGAACAAGGAAATGGTACACAGTAAAAGGACTTCTGGGTGGAAGGCTTTGTGCATCAATGCTCGTAGTCTACCAAACAAAATCCCTGAACTCACAGCCTTGGTGGCAGAGGCACAACTAGACTGGGTTATGGTTACAGAAACTTGGTTCACCACCAACCACACCTGGGATGCTACTATCCTAGGTTACGCACCCTTCAGAAAAGACCAAGAGGGAAAGAAAGGGGGAGGTTGGCTTTGTATGTAAAGGAGGGAATCTGTGCAACAGAGATCCAGGGGAAGCACAGTAAAACAGAGGCCCTGTGGGTCACCCTGTGAGCAGGGGAAAAGGCCCCCCTCTGGGTGAAAGTTATCTACAGACCCCCAACATAGGAAAGTGACATCGACAAAGAGCTCCTGGAAGCCATCTCAGTGATGGCAAATGGGTGAGTTGCTGCTTCTCGGGGACTTCAATCTGCCAGATGTGGATTGGACCTCAGACAGCAGCCACAGAGCAGAGCAGAGCAGAGAATTCCTGTTTACACTATGGGGGGGCAGGTCCAAGTCAGCTGGTAGACTCACCCACCAGAGACAAAGCAACCCTGGACCTGGTGCTCTCAAACAGCTACAGAATTTCAGACTTCATGTGGGTATCAATATGGGGACCAGCGACCACAGGTCAGTCTGGTTATCAGGAAATAAAGAATAAGGTAAAAGTCCCACAAAAATTGAGATACTTGATTTCTGGAAAGTAAACTTTCCCGAAATGAAATCCAGGATCAAGACCAATACTTGACACCAGTAACAAGGGAGATGCAGAACACTGCTGGGAGAACTTAAAGAATGCCTTAAATACAGTCACTGAGCAATGGGCAGACAAATCAGCAAAGCCAAAAGAAGGAGCAACCCTCTCCATTTCTCCAAAGAGGTAGCAACCAAAATCAAGGAAAAAGGAGGGCTTTTAAGCAGTACAAGGAAACAAATGGGGAAATGGACAGGGAGAAATATAGGAACAAACTCAAGGAGGCAGGAAAAGCAATTTGGATAGCTAAAGCCCAAACAGAGGAAAGAATAGCACAGGGGGTTAGGAAGGGAGATAAAACATTCTATAGATACATAAGAGAAAAAAGGAAAAGTAAAGGGGGAATAGTCTGACTAGCAACAAGGTAGGGCCAGCTGCTGGAGAAAGATGAAGACAAAGTAGAGTTGTTGATCAAATTCTTCTGCTCAGTCTTCACAATAGAAGATATTGGCAAAGAACCTACACTAAGTAAGACAGAGCAGGATAGTGGAGGGGCAGACACAAGCCCCTTCACGAAAGAGAGGGTCTCAGAACAGCTAAGCAAACTTATGGTGGACAAAGCCATGGGACCAGATGGTATCCACCCGAGAATACTAAAAGAGCTTCAGGAAGAAATAGCTGTAACACTAGCTGAGCTGCTCAATTTATCTCTGGAAAGTCCTTTGAGAAAGCCCTGCATGGCAAAACCAGGTCAGGTCTGTTCCCTTGCCATTAACAAGTGTCTCTATTTTGCACAAGAACTGTGCTACAATGTAAGTTTTTAAATATTTTTAATAATAAATTTTACACTGCTACTGGTGCCATATGCCTTGTTTCGTTATCTCTGGAAAGCAGCAGAGTACCTCAAGACTGGAAAAGGGCAACAGTTGTGCCCTTGCACAAAAGTGGTAGTAAGGAAAAGGCAGGAAACTACTGCCCAGTCAGCTTGACCTCTATAGAGGGAAAAATTATGGAGACATCACTAAAGTAGAGAATAGTTGACTACCTAAAGGAAACCGGAAAGCTCTACCCCAAACAGCATGGCTTTACAGCAGGGTGCTCATGACAAACAAACATGATTGATTTCTTCCATTGAGTTACCAGAACAGTGGACCAGGGTGGGGCAGTGGATGTGGTGTATCTAGACTTCAGCAAGGCCTTTGACAACATTCTGCACAGGAGACTTGCTAACAAACTATAACACACAGGAGTCAGACAGAAAATAGTAAACTAGATTAGAAAGTGACTGCAAAATAGGACCCAGAGAGTTTTGATCTATGGGGCATTATCAAGGAAGGGAGGTGTGACCAGTGGCATTCCACAGGGATTGATGCTGGGTCCAGTCCTCTTGAACATATTCATCAGTGACATCACTGATGAACTGGAGGGGAAGGTTTGCCTGTTCACAGATGATACAAAGCTCTGCAACAGGGTGGATACACTAGAGGGGGCATTAGGTATAGAAGCTGACCTAAGGAGACTGAAAGAATGGTCCAGAAATTGGTAGTTAAAATTAACTCCAAGAAGTGTAAGATAATGCACCTAGGCAAGCAGAACCCAGGAAAAAAGTATATACTAGAAGGGGATCAATTAGAGGAGACAGAGATGGAATGGATCTGAGCATGATCATTACCAATGACTTAAAGGTAGGAAAACAATGCAAAAAAGCAGTGCAGAAGGCAAGTGGTATCCTCAGATGCATAGGAAGGGGTATTACCAGCAGAAAGCAGGCAGTTATCATGCCCCTCTACAGATCCTTGGTGAGGCCACACCTCAAGTACTCTGTCCAGTTCTGGAGGCCTCACCTAAAAAAGGACATTGACTGTCTGGAGACGGTGCAGAGAAGGGCCACAAAGATGATGCAGGGGCTGCATAATGAGCTGTATGAGACAAGACTCAAAGAGTTGAATTTATCCTCTCTGGAACAGAGAAGAAACGGGGGATATGATAGAAACATTTAAGTACATCAAGGGAATTAACTTAACTCAAAAGGAAAACCTGTTCCAGGAAAACAGGGCAACGCGTAAAAGAGGGCACAACTTGCACCGGGTGGGAGGTAAGTTTAAAGCAACTCTAGAAAGTACTTTTTCACTGAGAGAGTAATAGACCCATAAAATATCCTATGGTCATGGACTTCAAAAGGGCGGACTTTGGCAGGATGGGAAACATACTGGAAAGTCATATGGCAAGCATCCACCCAGAAATGGACACAGAACAAAAATGGGCAGTCATCAAGACAGGACTGGCTGAAGCCACTAAAACTTGTGTCAAGAGCCAGAGCAAGAAAGCCAGGACTGAGAAACCCAGCTGGATGAGTAGAAAGGTAGCGGGGGAAGGTGAGGGAAAATAGGAATGCATTTTGGACCTACAAGCAATCCAACAGGGCAGAAGACAAAGAAGAATATGTGAAGAAATACAGAGATGTGAGCAGAGTGGTAAGGGCAGCAAAGGCTGCTAGGGAATGGAGGTTAGTGCAGGGGAACAAAGGGGGGGGGGATATAATTTCTTCAGATACATCAGAGAGAAGAGGAAGAGCAAGGATCAAATTGTTAGGATCAGGAGGGGAAGTGAGTCGGTTGAAAAGGGGGCTGAGCAGGCAGAAATACTTAATGAATACTTCTGTTCAGTCTTCATCAAGGAGAGGGGATGGACTCATACCTCAGAGGAAGGGCGAGGTGGGAGAGAAGCAGCTATGGATGAGGAAATCATGGTGGAAAGGGTGAGGGAGGGCCTTAAGCCCCTGAAGGTGGACAAGGCACCTGGCCCAGATGGAGTCCACCCCAGGGTGCTGAGAGAGTTGCCAGAGGTACTGGCAGGGCCACTGGCGGACCTGTTCAGTATCTCTCTAAACTCGGGGTGCATGTCCAGGGACTAGAGGGAAGCACATATGGTACCTCTCCATAAGAGTGGGCCCAAGGATGAATCGGGGAACTACAGACTGGTGAGCCTTACTGCAACTGTAGGAAAACTGATGGAGACACTCCTAAAGGAAAGGCTGGTGCAATTTCTTGAGGATAACAACCTCCAAGACATCAGACAGCACAGGTTTGTCTCAGACAGATCCTGCCAGATGAACTTGGTTGATTTTTACAACTGGGTTATGAGGGCACTGGACAGGGGACATGCGGTGGATGTCCTCTACCTGGATTTTAGCAAGGCCTTTGACTCAGTGCTACATGGTAGGCTGACCTGCAAGTTGAAGAGTCTGGGAGCAGGGAAGAAACTGGTCAGATGGGTCGAGAACTGGCTGCAGGGTAGACAGCAGAAGGTAGTAGTGAGGGGGGAGGCATCTGAACCCATGGCAGTAACATGTGGTGTACCACAGGGCTCGGTGCTGGGACCAGTTCTGTAACATTTTCATAACCAGCATTGCAGTAGGGATTAAGAGCAAGATCAGTTTCTTCGCAGATGACACAAAGATTTGTGCTGAGGTAGATGGGGAGAGGGAGCAAAAGTACTTCAGGAGGATTTGGCAAAACTGATGGAATTGTCTCACACTTCGCAGCTTGGTTTCAATGCCAAGAAGTGCAAAGTGATGCATTTAGGAGGCAAAAACCCAGGACACAAATACTGGCTGGAGAGTGTCCCATTAACAAAATCCAAGGAGGATAAGGATCTGGAAGTGCTGGTAACTGGGGAGGTGAACCACTTTGTTCAGTGCAGGAAGCCAGCAGTGAAGGCAAACAGGATGCTAGGTTGCATAGCAAGGGGGATTACTTCCAGGAATGGGGAGGTCATCTTGCCCCTTTACAGGTCCCTGGTGAGGCCGCACCTAGAATACTGTGTGCAATTCTGGCAGCCCTACTTGAAAAGGGACATCAAACTACTGGAGGGGGTACAACGCAGGGCAACAAAAATGATCCTGGGGTTGGGGGACAGACAACATGAGGAGAGACTGAGAAAGCTTAATATGTATACCCTGGAGAAAAGAAGGGAGAGAGGGGATATGCTTGAGACTTTCAAGTACCTGAAGGGTTTGAACAGAGTAGACACCATGTATATGTTCAGTCTGAAGGGTGGAAGGAAAACCAGGAAGGGGACACTCTATGAAGTGGGAAGGGGGAAGGTTCAAGAGGAAACGGAGGAGGCACCATTTCACAGAAAGGGTGGTGGCAGGGTGGAACGCTCTGCCAGAGGAAGTTGTATCGCTGTAGAGTATTGGGGGCTTCAAGAGGGATCGGACAGATTCAAGGGAAGGGTACAAACTGGGAGGGGGTGCGAGATGGGGGAGGGCATATGAGAGAGTGGGGGCAGCTGCAGTCTAATGGACTGAAGTGCTACACACTTGAGCAGACTAGACAGACCAAATGGCCTGTATCTGCTGGCAATTTTGTATGTTCGTATGTTCCTATCCTGCTACTAGAGGAAGTGGTATCGAAGACAGTAAGGGAATTCAAATTCGCTTGGGACGGACAATGTGGGCAACTTAGGAAAATGTATAATTGGGGGGCAGCCACCTTGGGCAGACTAGATGGTCCACACAGTCCCCATTTACTGACAATTTTTCTTATGTTCTTATTCTTAAGTATGGGGGGGAGGGGCAGCCATGTGCTGGCCATCCCATCACACATTTCAGAAACTAGGGTGACTATTTTGCTTCAGGTATTAAAACCTCGGATTCTAAACTGTTTTGGCATTTTTTTTTGTTTTATTTTTTCCCCCTTAAATATTTACTTGGGGGCCCATTTTATAAGTGCAATAAGACACTGTGAGGTGTGGGTTATAGCTCGACAGGAGCACTTAGAGCAATTGTCTCACCCCTCTCCCACCAGAGCTAAGTATATAGTAATACCCCCTCCCTTATAGCACCCTATACCTTCCTCTTCTCCATAGTTTCAGTCAAGTTTCAATGATTTTTCTGATTATCTCACCCCCCACTCAAGTTGATTCCCTATGCCACGCCCCTTGAGTGACCCAACTGGTGACATGCCCCTATAGTAAAATCTGATTGGCTAAATACAGTGACCAGTCAGGTGTTACTGCAGGACCCATCACCACTTTCATTCATTGATGGGTAGAGCTGATGAACACTGAGGCTGGTTGCCAAAGTGAGGACCGTTATTCCATGATACTGGTTTAGCATCACCTTGATGGTTTTAAGTGTTACCCTTTGGGAGTAAGTGGTGGGGTGTCAGACGGTGGTGAGGTGGGGATGGAATTATAATTTTACTGAGTCATGAGGGTGGGAGGAGATGGTTGGCACAAGGAATCAACTTGGGTCAGGGGAAGGTGAGTTAGTCACATAATTGAAACCACTGAGACTGGGGTAGGGAGACATAGGTGCTAAGTGGATGGGTGGGTGTGTTACTGTATATTTGGATCTGGTGGGAGGGTGTGGGACAATTGCTTTAAATGGGTGGTGGTGTGTTTTCTTTTATTTCTTTAATAACACTACACAGTGGCGTTTCACCAGTGAAGTGCCACTATGTGTAGTCTGTCTGACTTTGCCAGGCAAAAAATATGCATAGTGGAACCTTTGCCAGAAAACTGTATTTTATAGTTTTGCATTCATGCACAGCATTATGTACAGTTCTCTTTACGGAACTAGTTATTTGGAGTTTTGACTACGTCATGGTTTGTGTTCAGACCTCTGAACACTATTCTAATAGGTCAACAGCTCATGCTTAGCATTGTATACACACACTGACATAGCAAAAACTCAAAATGACTGGCTCCATGAAGATAACTGTATAAAATGTTATCTATAAAAGGAAAGTAATGCAAAAGATGTTTTTTCTCATCAATCTCTACTTAGTTATGTTTTAAAGTATAATGTATGCCTTTTAAGGTACATGTTTAACTTTACCTTAATATACATAATGTATGTTTGTGTGTTAAGGTACAGTTAAATATGCATCCTTCAGAGGTATACATTTCTTTCTCTAAATATGAACATTACAAGCACCTGCCAATTAACACAAGTTTCTTGTTCCCTTTAAAGCCTCTCCATTAGATACCCTGGTGAAGGTTGCAATAATCAGAACACCAGCACGTCTGTCAGGCCTGTCCTCTTATTGAACAACTTGACCTCTCCAAGCTGTGGAAAATTCCAGGTCTGTCAACCATGCAGCTAACCTTAAAGTACATAGAAGAGCAGGTTGACTCTACAAAACTGGAGTGCAGGAAATAAAATTGTGAAAAGCTGACAGCTTGATAAGCTGTTCACTGACCAGTCATGTGCAGTTTTAATGCACCATTGTACCTCCGCAGTTGTAAATAATATCTCCTGCTTCCTCTTTCTGCATATTTTCCCACCATCAGTCACTGCCCTCTCATCCTCAATCATGAGAAAAAAATAGTTGAACTCCCTCTTGTCATCTCCATTCCCTTCCTCCAGTCTGAAATGTTTAATCCTGCCTGTCCCCATTCCCAATGTTGCATAGAAAAAAAGGAGTATGCCCACTGCAAAACATCTCCCCATTGCATCCCTGTGCCCATCCTCATAGAAAAATGCAACCCGCCTGCAGATACCACTCTGTCCTGATTGCATCCCTGTCCCCTTTCAACACACAGTTACTATCAGTCACAATGTAGTAATACTATCATCACATAAGCAGTCGTATTGGCTCTGACCAGAGTTTGTTTTTTTGGTACTCACAACAGTTTACTTCATGAAGTCTCTGCAATAATGTGAATATGAACTGGAGAACTGGAAAGTGGGGGCATGTTGCTGGAAGGCTGACTGGCTCTGATCCCTGCTGCTGCTGCTGGATTATCCCTCTCCTACACACACACACGCACTCACAGAGTCTCTTCCTCAGGATTGCAGCTGAAGCCACAAACTGTAGCACAACTGGGCTACATCACTGTCACAGGCTCTGTCTCTCCTCTCTGCTCTCTCTCAGTGCCACAGCCTGATCCACCAACACTGCTCTGCTGGGGCCACGGCTCACTACCATGACCACGCTGTTCTGTCGCTGCTACCGTGGACCACTGGAACTGGAATATAGCTGTACTGTCATCATCTCTTGGGGTTTCTCTCACCACCATGACATGGAACACCACCAGACTGGACTGAAGGAGGGAACGAGAGAAGAAGTGCAGGAACCATTGACTCCAGACCAACGGGTAACTTTAAATTTTACTGTCAGTTGGTTCCCTGCATCTTTCCTCCGCAACCGTCCACACTGGACTCCTGCTGCCACTGTCTGTCTCAAAAGCAGTCTTTCTCCACTCATAGATTCAGGAGAGCTCTTTTGAATCGAAGTGCAACTAGCAGAAAATGCCATAATAATCGTGTATGATATCATATCAGATTGTTACAGCATTCAAAAGGAGTTATTATCTGATCATGGGGGGGGGCACCAGTAATTATAATGATATAAAACACTACCCCCCCCCCAAAAAAACACCCATGAGATACACAATGTACAGTGGATCACTTCTGTGATCAATTTAAGCCTAATGAAGCACTTTACAAAGACTTACCGAGTGGTTAGAAATACAAGCAGAGGGACAGACTTAGCTCCTGCACTTGTTATCTAAGACTGTACTGAAGTCAGTCTCCACATGGTATACAGTATATGCAGTTTCAGTACCATGTTGCCTGCAGTCTCTGCAGTCACATTGTATGTTGCTTACTTCTAGCCTTGTTCTGGCTATTTGCTTGAGAATTTTGCCTGAGGCTATGAGAACTTTGCTAGTGAAGTTCTTAATTTGCAACATTTCACAAAGTTATTTTTTTATTTTTTATTTATGCTATTTAAAAGTCAGTAACTGGGAAAGACACACTGGTATTTACTCACCTGGTAAAGGTGATGTTATGAGTACCCTTTATAATACTCCACAATCAGAAACCATTGGGTATTCCCCATCCATCCTATAGGTTGATGCACGATCCAATCAAAATCAAGCTGGCTGAGGACAGACCCCTTGTTCCAACTGAGAATCTCCAGTGTGAATCTCCCTTAGCAATTAGACATAAATGACAAACAACAGAGAAGAAAAAAAGATGGAGAGAACAGCAGTATCCCACTTTGCATTCTGCCCTCTCTGTGTAATGCCTGGTAGCCCTGACAATGCTGTAGTCTACAAGCAGAGTACCTCTAGAGACAGGGTCGGGAATCATTATCCTTTTATTCAGTAAAAGCATATATATATATATATATATATATATATATATATATATATGTAACCCCTTGCAAATGGGGGTTCCGAATATGCATGGTGCTAGGGTTAGTCACCGGCCTAAAGCCGTTTTGATGGGGACCTGTGGAGTGTTTTTAAGGCCTCCAGTGCTTGTCCCTTTAAGGGCTGCCTGTTGCAGCCGTAAATAATTGAGCTGGGGGGGTCCGAGTGTTGCATGCTCGAGTCCCGCCCGGACTACAGGATGATCGCTCCGTTTCTGCCATCATTACTTGTGCAGAGGGAGCTTCGTTAAAAGATGTGCTTGTTTACTGACTATCTATTAAAGTAGTAATGATATTGTGGTTGTCCTAACCTGTCTTCCTTTGCAGCAAGGACTGTTTGATTGCCTCCTCCATTTTGCCCCTGAACTGCTGAAGTGGGCCAATCAGTACATCGGGACCCAGCAGAGCTGACTGACCAATAGAGGAGCTGCTTGTTTGGGAAAGGTATTATGGGCTATGGCACTTTTTCTGCACCAATAGGAGCCATGAGAAGTGACTGGCAGGTTCGGCCAGCCAATTGGATCAGGTCGCGCCCGAGTGGAGAGGAGTGCTCCAAGCTGTGGAGAGGCAGATTCGTTGTGGCTAGTGAGGAGTGAGGAGTTTCTGTGCTTCTGCGCTGGGGAGTGTTCGCGCGGGAAGCACGTGAGGGCCTGAAGCGGCCATTTTCTGTCATCCCAAGTAATTCGGACTAAATCTGTTGGCGGGCGGTCAGAGGAGACTGTGTCCTGCACAGCTACCCACCAGGCTCGACCTGTGGCGTATTGGAGACTTTGCTGAATCGCGCTTGTTCCGAGGGAATGGTGAAGCTGCTGTTGCAGTGCATTAGTGGCTGTGGAATCAGGAGATCCTGGAAGCTGCTGCCTGGTGTGGTACCCCTCTACTGATGCTGTTTACCATATAACTGTGCAAGGAGGCTTGTGAGCTCAAGTCAATCCTACTACTAGTAAATGACTTTGCTTTGTTTGAGATAACCATATAAATGTGCAAGGAGGGTTGTGCAGCTCAAGTTAATCCTGCTGTCATTAAAGGGCTTTGCCTGTTCAGAGATTACCATATAAATGTGTGAAGAGGTCTGTGAGGTTCAGGAGCAGCCCTGTTGACGTTTGGAGGACCCTATCTTGTCTAGAGATTGTGAGTACTAATACAGGGTAGCTCCCTGCTGAATTACAACAGTGGATTCAAATGGAAATACTGCATTGCTGACTGTAAAAATCAATTCTTTCTTCTCTGTGTAAAGGGCCCCTACCAGCTGCCACGGTTTGGACTAGCCGCTAGAGCTTGGGTACCCAGGGACAGTAACCTGTAGGGATAGGCCTGTGCACAGAGCCCTAGGTAGTTAAGCATAGTGATAAGCCAATTAGCCTGATTTCCCCTTCCTTGTTATCTCCCTTTAATAAATCAGATCTGTGTGTTGCAACTACACCCTGGCTAGTTTGTGCATCCTTGTCGAACTGCTGTATAGTGACTGTGATATAACTGTATCTTATTTTACAGCGGATCCCTGGAGTGAGCTGAGAGATACTATCCGGGGGCTAAGTGTATTGGTGAAAAGCCTTGTTGGTACCCAGTGTGAGCCACTAGTGGAGAAAAAGGGGGGTTGCAGTAACCCAGAGGGCTGTGACCGAAGCAATCTCGACAGTATTAACCCCGACCTCTGGGTGGAGGCACCCGTCCACGGATCTGGGCCCCTTACCCTGCCTCAGAAGGGGCAGACGGGGTAGTAACCCTAAGGAGAGTGCCCCCTAGGGGTTACATATATATATATATCTATAGATAGATAGATAGATATAAATAAGGGCTATACAATGGTGAGCTGTCAGATAAATGATTTATCTACACAAGTGCTGTTTGACCTCGGGTAACCTCACTAGTGGCGTAAGCCACGAGTGAGGTGTCCGAGGTCAAACAGCACAAGTGTAGATAAATCATTTATCTGACAGCTCAACATTGTATATTTTATTTATGCAATAGGGATGCTTTCTATCAGTGCAGGATCATTTGGTTTTGACTGTTTATCTTTTTTTTTTTTAAATGATAATTTCTGGGAGTTTTAGTTAACTTTCCTAGTGTGTGTCTGCCTAGCATAGTGGTTGCTATTAAATGAAACACCACTCATTTTGTAGAAAACTTGTGGCTGAAGAAATATCATGCTCACAGTACCATGCTACCTTTTTTGTTTTAAAGTTATTCACAATTGTTTGTCGAAAAAGTGAAAAAAAAATTGAATGTTATGCTGTTTTTTGCTAATTATAAAAACAAACTAAAAGGTATCTATGAATGAAACACCACTCATTTTGTATATATTTTTGTGCTGAACATTTTTCATGCTCACAGTACTATGCTATCATTTTTGGTTGCAAAGTTATTCACATTTGTTTGTCAAAAAAAGTGAACAAAAAATTACATTTTCTTCTGTTGTTTTGATAATTATAAAAAATCTATAAGGTATCTATAAATGGAACACCACTCATTTTGTAGATAATTTAGTGCTGAATGATTTCCATGCTCACAGTACCATGCTATCTTTTTTCGTTTTAGTTATTCACATTTGAATATGGTTAGTGTGGATAAATGAGCAACTGTGTGGATAAATTTCATTTATCCACACAGTTTCTCATTTATCTCAGTATGCTCAGATAAACAGATTTATCACACTCCAGTTATGTCCACCCTATTGCATAAATACATATATAAATATATATATATATATATATATAGTATAGAAACGCAGTAGTGCCACTATAGTTAGGGTTGAGTACCCCATTTAAGGTTAAAGTGTGAAATTTTGCAGCTTAATAACTTTGCCACCGTATGATGGAGTTGCCTGAAATTTGGCATGCACAGAGCGGTACTATAGCTCTCTGGATCTACCCAGTTTTGTAATGGTTGGATATATGGTTGTGGAGCTATATAGCACCATATAAAGTCGTAGTTTTGCTTTTTTGAGCATTCTTTGCTCATGCCTACAGATCGCACAGTTTGCGTGATTTTGTGAAAAAATATTAAACGGTTCAAAAGTTATTCAAAAAACAAGTTTCCCATTATAGTCAATGGGAAAAGTTAACAAAAAGTTTGACAGTGTCGTAAATGACCCCTGTAGTGTTGCAAATCCACCATCTTGTTTTCAGTTGGTGGTCACAGAAATGCTTGGCATTTAAATTTGGTACCATCCAGGGACACAGTTCTTGCTGTGTTCACCTAGTCGTGTCCTGAGGATGCTAGCCATGTCTTTTTTGGAGGGTTAAACACCCCAGAAATATGTTTTTAAAATTTTTGCAAAAAGTAGTGTTGCAAAGTAGTGTCGCACTTGCAACACTTTTGTGCTTTTATTTGCAAAAGTGTTGTGATTTGTGACACTACTTTGAGACACTATGCCCAAAATAGTAGGAAATATTTGCCACCCTGCTGCAAAAGAATGGTTTGGTCTTTTGGGCTGAAATTTTGAGGGAAGAAAGCCAAGATCCCACAAATGTGCCTTTTGATGGTTTGGTAACAAAATATTAGAGGGCTGCAATGTTACAGTACTCCAAAGTTGACAATTTGTCCCATAGGCTAACATTACGGCATCTGCCGCGCCTTTCAGGGCCCGTATCTCGAAAACGCTCCGAGATATGGACTTTTCGTCAGAAAAAATGCTTAGTTCCCCACTAGGGGTCTAAGTACAAAACTAGCCAGGAAAGTCATAAATAATATGAGATTTCAATTTTTTTTTCTACCTCGTATGGTTCCTGAGATATAAGCAATTTAGTATTTTTTTTTGTCTCACAGGTGTTGCAGTCTCCTTCTCACATTGAAGGAGTTAATTGTTTTCCTCCCACAGCTCTTCCAGGGGATTAGGTGTGTATCTGGGGGTGGAACTGACAAACTGTGAGTCCCTTCCAACAGAGGGAAGGGTTAAAAGGTCAGGTTAGTTGATATCTTTGAGGTGGAAGACTAGGTTTGCTGGCCAAGGCACCTAGCTTCACCTGAGATCTTTTCTTCTAGGTTGCTTGAAAGGACAGAGCAAAGAACCTTACCAGAGCAACAATAAAGATTAAGGCTTCTTTTGGCTAGGCAGGTTTACTGTGTGTTGTTTATTTTTATTTTGTACTCACAGGGATTGTTACTGTTGCTAACATATTATTGCTTTATTTTTCTCTGATTCAAATTGTTGTTGCTGGGTATACATCCTGCTGCATTATTACAGGATGTGCCTACAGGTGTGCTTACAGATTACTGTTGTAATCTTCTGATTCAAATTGTCTTTTGCAAGGTATATCTTCTGTTACTGCTTTATTTTTCTCTGTAGCAAAGTGTTTCTTACAGGGTATATCTTCTGTGAAATTATTACAGGTGGTGCTTTACAGGTTTCACAGTTTTATCTGTCAATAGGATAAGCTTTCAGGGCTACTGCATTTGTTGCTGGCTGATTGTTTCTGCTCTTACCTCCTTGTTTCTTTCATCCGTGATTCTTCTTTTTCAGAAGGGAAAGGGCCTAGCCACCAACCCCCAACCCAAACCACCCCACACTACACTCCTTTTATAGGGTAGCACAGTCATGACATTTCCTGTAGCAAAGCAGGAAGGGGCGGATCAGAGGTGTATCCACCCAGTGACCTAATTTACAGGGGCACTAGTAATTTAACTTGTTATAACGAGTTATACAAAAACAAACAAACAAAACACAAAATCAAACTTTTGCTTTCATTTTCTTCCTTCTAATTACTCTGACCAGGTTATAAACCCAGCAACTTACCTGGAATGGATATTATTAACTGCAGGTACTGTGGAACACTTTTCAGAAGGGCAGTTTTACAGGATTTAGGACACTGTTGTACATGCTGAGCCATTGGAGAGCTAAGGGCTCAGCTCCTGGCAGCATGGGCAGAGATTGTGTGCCTCAAATTGCATATTTAAGAGGAAATGTATTATAAGAACTGCCCGCCATTTCCCCAACATCCAACAGAAGCACCTCAACCACAGAGGGTAGTTGGTCTGGGAGGTTGGCAGGTGGTTAGGAGGGGTAAATCAGGTGCCCCATCACTCGGTGCTCTCCAATATATCACCTCCACAAACCATATAAAAACTACAAACAGGTACCTGCCTCTATCTCTGAAATCAAACAAAGGGGCAGAGGACACTGCAGCACAGGAGATAGCACAAAACATACCCAAAACAGGAACCAAAACAAAAAAAGCAAAAAGGAAATCCCAAGAACTTCTGATCATAGGAGACTCCATGATTCGGGGAGTTGATACGTGTCTCCAGCCAGGGGTAATGGTCAGATGTCTCCCAGGTACATCAGTGTGGAGAGACACTGACCGCATTGCTAAAATAGTTCAGGAAGCAGGAGAAAACATTGATGTCCTGGTACACATAGGGACTAACAATCTCGCCAGCTGGTCAGTTGTGGATACCAAGGAACACCTAACCAGGCTGGGCGACAAACTATCATCCATTTCATCTGGCATCTCCTTCTCTGAGATCCTGCCAGTCTGGGAAAGGGGGACAGATGGACAGAAGGCCAGAGAGGGGGAGACAGGGGAGCTAAACATGTGGCTCAAGGGCTGGTGCCAGGAAAAAGGACACAAATTTGTAGGGAACTGGCAACAGTTTTGGGAGCAAAAGTTCTTTAAATTTGATGGACTGCATCTGACTAAGGAGGGAGTCAGTGCACTGGGCAGAAGTTTGATGTCTTTGCAGAATATTTAAACTAGCAAATGGGGAGAGGGGTGCAGCTCCCAAAACGTTGAATGGGAAGAACACCCCTCCCCCCTCAGATAATGGTCAAACAGGAGTTCAGCATGTTTGTAGTTCACTTGCATCACCAGGTAAAGAAAAGGGTCTGGCTCCCCATACAATGCACAGGGGGAAACGCCGGACCTCGCCCAACAACTAACGCACAAAAATCTGACCAATGGAAAATCATGTACACAAATGCTCGCAGTCTGGGAAATGAGATCACAGACCTGCAGGCAATAATGAAAGAGGCTAAACTGGACATAGTAGCCATTAGCGAGACATGGTTTACCAGTAACTACACTTGGGAGACTTCAGTACCTGGCTATGTACTGTTCAGAAGAGACTGAGGTGCAAAAAGGGGGGGTAGAGTGGCTCTTTATGTCAATGAAAATATCAAAGCTACAGAAATTTAGAATACACATAAGGAGCCAGAAGAACTGTGGGTCACCCTGGAAACAGGAAATGGGACAGCCATACGAACTGGGATTGTGTACAGGCCTCCAGACCAGGGGGAGGACATAGACATGTTACTGTTAAAAGATATACAAAACATGACAGCTAAAGGGGAGGCTCTGATAATGGGAGACTTCAACATGCCAGATACAGATTGATCAATACCAGCAGGGACATCTGCCAGAACTAGACAAATGGTGGATTCCCTGCAGGGAAGGGCCTCAAACAACTGGTACAACAACCCACATGAGACAGGGCTATCCTAGATCTAGTACTGACTAACAGGGAAAGGATCACAGATCTCCAGGTAGAAGGTCAGTTGGGGGCCAGTGACCATCACATGGTATGGTTCAGTTTAGCCACTAGAACAAATCATCCTATTCCAAGGCAAAACTATGGGACTTCAGAGGAGCTGATTTGATAAGATGGCCAACAGAGTTAAGCTAGCCCTGGCAAAAAGAAATACAGGTGAGGGGGTAAAGGCAAAGTGGGCAAGCATTAAAGATGCAATACTTGAAGCAACATCCCATTGTGTTAGTGAGAAAAGGAAGTGCAAAAAAAGAAGGAAACCACTTTGGTTCTCAAACACAGTATCAGAAAAGGTCAGAGCCAAAAGGCTGGCCTTCAGGAATATATAAGGGAACGCAGCAGGATGAATATAGGGAGGCATACCAAACTTCCCTAAGGGAAGCAGGGAAGGCAGTAAGGCAGGCAAAGGCCCAAACCGAGGAAACACTAGCATGGACAGTAACAGAAGATGACAAGACTTTCTATAGGTACATTAGTGAAGGGAGAAAGTCCAGAAGGGGTAATGCTAAGATCAAAGGGGATAAGGGAGTATGTGAGGAGGAGGACCATGTAAAAGCATTTATCCTAAATAGATACTTCTGCTCAGTATTTGATGAAGAGAAGGTAGGGCAGGGCCCACAGCTCTGCATCATGGACACAGGGGGAGGGAGGTGTGCACTAGTCCCTTCACAAAAGAAAAGGTCCTACAAGAGCTTGATAAGCTCCAGGGTGGACAAGGCAATGGGACCTGATGGCATACAACCCAGGGTACTAAAGAAGCTAAGGTGGAACTAGCAGAGCCATTATCAGAACTGTTTAGTGAGTCTCTGAGCACAGGAGAGGTCCCAGAAGACTGGAGAAGGGCTCATGTGATCCCGCTCCACAAGAGTGGTAGCAGGAAGGAGGCAGAGAACTACAGACCAGTCAGTCTTACCTCAGTAGTGGGAAAGATTATGGAGACATTCCTTAAAGAAAGGATAGTGCAACACCTGGAATCCATAGGAGCACAGGATCCAAGACAGCATGGGTTTACAAAAGGAAGGTCCTGTCAAACTAATGTCATAGATTTCTTTGACTGGGTAACCAGAGTGGTGGATCAAGGGGGAGCAGTTGATGTTGCCTACCTTGAATTCAGCAAAGCTTTCGATATGGTTCCACATAGAAGATTGATTAATAAGCTACATAGACTCGGGGTGGGTCAGACGTTGGTCAACTGGGTGGCAAACTGGTTGACGAGCAGAAAACAGAAAGTGGTAGTAAACGGTATACAGTCAGAAGAGATGCAAGTCACAAGTGAGGTACTTCAGGGATCAGTCCTGGGGCCAGTCCTCTTCAATGTCTTCATCAGTGACATTTGCAGATGGACTGGAGGGTAGGTTTGTCTGTTTGCAGATGACACCAAGATCTGCAACAGAGTAGATGATCCAGATGGTGTGGGCAGAATGAGAAGAGATCTGGATAAACTAGCAAAATGGTCAGAAGAGTGACAACTGGGGTTTAACGCAAAGAAGTGCAAGATCATACACATAGGAAAAGAAACCCTGAAGCCACCTATAGGCTGGGAGAGGAGTTGCTGGCAGTCACAAGAGAAGAAAGAGACTTGGGTGTCATCATCACCGATTACCTGAAATCATCCAAGCAGACCTCTAAAGTAGTAGGTAAGGCTAGAGGGATGTTGGGGTGTATTAGTAGGGGTATCACAAGTCGGAAGAGGGAGGTAATAATCCCTCTTTACAAGACACTGGTTAGGCCCCATCTGGAGTACTACGTGCAGTACTGGAGACCACACCTTCACAAGGACATTAACCAAATTGAGGCAGTCGAGAAGGCAACCAAAATGGTTCAGGGACTGCATCAGAAACATATGAGGACAGATTAACTGAACTCAATATGTATACCTTAGAGCAAAGGAGGGAGAGAGGTGATATGATTCAAACATTCAAACACCTTAAGGGCATTAACAAGGTAAAAGAGTCTAACATGTTTCAATATAAGAAAAATAGCAGGACAAGAGGACACAGCATGAGATTAGAGGGAGGCCGATTAAGGGGTAATCTGAGAAAGTTCTTTTTCACAGAAAGGGTGGTGGAATCATAGAATGGCCTACCTCAGGAAGTGGTGGATATGAATACAGTGCAGGGCTTTAAACAGGCATGGGATAGGCATAAGGGAGCAATACAAGTGAGTATGAATAAATAGGTCATTGGCAGAGAAAAGGCCAATGGCACATTCATAAGGTATAAAAAGAAACAAGCAGACTGAATGGGTCTTGCGGTCCTTATCTGCCATCAACCTCTATGTTTCTTATTCCAAGTGTTCATTTTCTGCTCCGAGGGCCATTATTATGCATACATTCTTTGTATTCACTGTGCTTCTGAATGCACCTTTTTGGGGAAAAAAGTGTGTGCATTTGCATTACTGTTACAGTCAGCGTTTCCACTTGAGTTTCCATTACCATTTGCATTAGCGTTTCTGTTTACGTCACCGTGTGCGTTACCCTTTGCGTTGCATTAGTTACCATTTGTGTTTCATTATTTTCTTTTTTTGCGTTTCCTTTTGTGTCACTGTGTGCATTACCATTTACGTTTGTGTATTCGCTTCTGTTTGCATTTCTGTTTCCTTTGGCATCATCGTTGGTGTTACCGTAAATATTTGCGTTTCCAATTGCGTTACTGTGACCATGTGCGTAACCATTTGCATTTGCTTACGTGCTTGCTTTTGCATTTCTATTTGTGTTTGTGTTTCCTTTGGTGTCATCATTGGTGTTACTGTAAGTGTTTGTGTCTCCAATTCCATTACCTTGACCGTGCGTGTTACCATTTGTGTTTGCGTAACCGCTTGTGTTTGTATTAGTGTTCCCTTTGGCATCATCGTTGGTGTTACCGTAGCCATTTGCATTTCCATTTGCATTACCGTTGCTTTTTGCGTGTTTGTCACCATTTGCATTTGCGTTTCTGTTGGCCTTAGCGTTCGCATTTTTGGTAGCGTTTCCGTTGTCGATTGTGTTACTGTTTCCTTCTGCGTCGCCGTTGCCGTTACTATTTGCATTTCTGTTTGCGTTTCTCTTACTGTTTGCATTTTCATTACCATTTGCATTTCTGCCATGAGTGTTTGCGTTATCATTTGCATTACCATTTCTGTTTTCATTAATATTTGCGTTTCTCTTACCGTTTGCGTTATCATTTACATTTGCGTCACCATGTGCGTTTCCATTTGTGCTTGCATTTGCGTTACAGTTGGCATTACTATTTTATTTTACCTCACTGTTTCCATCACCGTTTGCGTTAACATTACCATTTGTGTTTTTGCGTTTGCGTAGTGCACTGCACTGTCTTCTGTGACACATAGCACAGCCAGTGTGTGGTTGATTGGTCTGAAACTTGGCAAGGAACATGCCATTTTTTGTTTGATGGAAAAATGTTGTTCCGTTCCAGAGTTATGGACATTTGAAGTTGCCCCGCTTCCCAGTCTGCCATTTTAGTGCATTTTCGGCCGCGATTGCAGTCATTTTGTGTTGGAAGACTTCTTAAAGGTACAGAAACATAAACATTCAATATCTCTGGAATGATTTGGTCTTTTCACATGAAATTTGAAGGGTGTTGAGTGGATGTCATGGAGATGTGAATTATGCTGTTTACATTTTTTTTAAATAATTTGCTGCGGAGATACTGCATGACACAGTTAACGTTTTTGGCATAACGTTCTGCATGGTGCTACTGCCTTTAAATTTATAGCATAGGTAGCCCTAGTGGTTCGGAGGTGCCTTGCAGTGGTTTCGTGCGTAAAACATTAACAGGTGCAGAATTATGCCACTCCAACGAATGAAAATTTGGTTAATTATGCTTCAATAACTTCTGAACCATGTGTATGATTTGCCTGGCATTTGGAATGTACAAAAATTAATAAGTCATCTTTCAGTGTGCCAATTATCGGGTCACTGGCACTTAAGGTTGCTGAATTGTGTATGTTATGTTGTTTGCGTGTGGTGCTGTGCGATCGTTGAACAGATGTACACACAATTCTGGACACACGGTGTGCTATGGTACATGTCTTCATTTACCAATTTTCATTTCACTCAGTCATACAGGTTTTGAGCAGCACAGTGACAAAAAATCACATGGTGGGAGCGCTCCACCACCACATTCCATTCACTATTTATAGTGCACATTCTCAAAAAGAAGGGAAATTCATGGCAAAAATATCTGCTTAATGCATCACTTAGGGTTGTTTCACAGTGACAAAAGCGAAGAAATTCGGTGTTAGGGTTGAAAACCCTAACTGCGCATCCCACCACACCACACACACACACACACACACACACACACATATACATGCAAGTAGGGAAGGACCAGGTAACACAACCAATCACACACAACCAGCAGCAGGTAACAGGAATAACATACAACTATCTAAAGCACGAAACCACACACCCATGCTCCCATCGGGCTGTGGCATGGGGACATCATTGCTAACTCTAAATCCGGACATTCCACGCACCACAAAACACATATCACAATGGACAACTGGACATGTTGGGCCACACGCTGCCACCAACACATAACACAGAGTACATGTATGGTATTTTGGGGGTTTGCAAGATCCAAAAGAGGATTTTGCACATTCCTTGAAATACTTTCAAAAATCACTTTCGCAAATGTGACAGTGTCATAGTATGCATTTGAGACACTTTCGTGTTTGTGACAGTATTTTGTGACACTATTTTGCATGCTTTTACAAATGTGACAATGTTGTGTTTTCCATTTGCGACACTTTCGAGTTTGAGACAGTATTTTACTAACATACTAAAATGCCAGCAGAATAGGGCAAATGGTCTTTCTTGTCTGCTCGTTTGGTCAGCCCCAACCCTAGGAGCTGACCTGGCTGCCCCCCTCTCCTTTTCTGGCTTCTCTCTTCCCAGTCTTGGATATTCTCACTGCATTGGATTTTGCTTCCAGAACCCTTTCCCCTGTACCTATCCCACCTCCTCTTAAACCCCTCCACCATCTCTGCCTCCACCAGCCCCCTGAGCAGTGCATTCCATGGCTCCACCACCCTCTCAGTGAAGTAGCACCTCCTCCTTTCTCCTCTGAATCTCCCCCCTCCAGCTTCCACCCATACCCTCTAGTTGCTCCCCCCTCCTTCCTTCGGAGCACCTTGACTGCTCCTCCCCTATTTACCCCCTTCATGTACCTGAAGACCTCTATCATGTCCCCCGGGTCCCTTCTCTCTTCCAATGTGTACATATTTAGCTCTTTGAGCCTCTCCCCATAGGTCCTGTCCCCCAAGCTCCAGGAATTCAATGTCCCTCTTTAAGTGTGGCCTCCAAAACTGCATGCAGTTCTCAAAGTGCGGCCTCACCAAGCAGTTATACAGTGGGAGTATCACTTCCCTCCTTCTGGAGGTGATCCCCCTAGCGATGCATCCCAGCATTCTGTTGGCCCTTGCCACTGCCCTCCTACAAGTCCCCGAGTTGTTCATCTTGACATCCACCACCACCCCCAGGTCCCTCTCAGCCGTCGAGACTTTTAGCATTCCCCCGCCAGGATGTACACTTGGCCTGGGTTTCTGGCTCCCAGGTGCAGTACCTTGCATTTCCCTGCATTGAACCTCAGCTTCCACTTTCTAGACCACCTTTCCAGAGCCTCCAGGTCCCCCTGTAGGGCTACCCTCCCCTCCTCCCCATCCACCACCACCCCCAGTTTCGAGTCATCTGCAAAGAGACTCATCTTACTCCTGATACCCTTCCTTATGTCACAGACAAAGGCGTTGAACAGGAGGGGCCCAAGGACCGATCCTTGAGGGACCCCACTAATGACCCTCCTTGGGAATGAGACTATCCTGCCAACTATCCAGTCCTGAAGCCAATTTCCTATCCATCTGATCATCTGGTTCCCCACCCCATTTTTCCCAGCTTATCCAACAGTCCCCCATGAGGAACAGAGTCAAACGCCTTGCTGAAGTCAAGAAAGAGGATGTCCACTGGTCTACCCAGGTCCAAGGCACTTGTCACCCAGTCATAGAACTCAACAAGGTTTGTCTGACACGATTTCACCAGGACAAATCCATGCTGTCTATCGTCCAGGCACCCCAACTTTTCCAGGTTCCCCCTAGTCTCTCCTTGACAATGTCCTCCATCACCTTGCCCACCACTGATGTCAGGCTGATGGGCCTGTAGTTCCCTGCCACCTCCCTTGATCCCCCTTGTGGATAGGCACTATATGCACCACCTTCCAGTCCTGGGGCACCCACCCTGTCCTCGGAGAGATGCTGAAGAGCTCCACCAGGGGTTTCACCAGGACATCCGCCAGTTCCTTCAGTACTCTGAGATGCAACTTATCCGGCCCCGGTGCTTTCTCCATCTTAATGGACCTGAGGGTTTCCCTCACTCTCTCTGCTGTGATTTCCACCTCTGCTACCTCATCCCACTGCTCTGCCTTCCCTCCACCTGCCAGTGATGCCCCTTCCCCAGCCCCGCTGATCGGTACTGGTCCCCCCTTCCTCAATTTCACTGTCTCCTCCCATGTATGATGCAGCCCTCCTAATTGCAACACTACTTTATATGCTTCCGCAAATGCGACACTTTCGCGTCTTCCATTTGCAACACTTTCATGTTTGAGAGAGTATTTTGCGAAAGTATGCTCCTAATGACTGCACATCTTTGCCATCATCCTGCAAGCAAACAGTTTGGTCCTTTGGGCTGAAATTTGCAGGGTGGCATGACCTGTCCCGCAGATGTGCCTTTTCCTGCTTTTGTGCTAAAGTACTTAAGGATGACAAAGTTACACTGTTCCAAAATTGAGCAATTTGTCATTGACTAACATTGCAGTGCCCATGATGCCTTTTGCCACCCATATGTTGAAAACGAAGCGAGGTACACCATTTTTGCTACTGCCAGCTTGGTTCACCTTTATGTGAACTAACCTCGTAGAACAACTTTGTAAATAATGTATGATATCTGAAGTTAGATTTCTCCACTTCCTACATTAACACAGGTATACACCTGCTGCTGGTTGTGTGTGATTGGTTGTGTTGCCTTGGTCCTTCCCCTACTTGCATGTATGTGTGTGTGTGTGGTGGTGGTGGGAGTGGGGGGAATGCACAGTTAGGGTTTTCAACCCTAACACTGAATTTCCTCACTTTTGTCGCTGTGGAACTACCCTAAGTGATGCATTAAACAGAGTTTTTTTGCCATGAATACATATGTATATATATTAGGGGCAAAAAACTCCATTAATCATCAGTTGAGGTTATTCCACAGTGATAAAGTGAGAAATGATGTTAGGGTTAAACCTACTGACCACGTCCACCCCCAACTGGCATTGGGGTGCGCGTTGGGGTTGTTAACCTAACTCTCACCTCATCAGATGTGAAAGAAGCAGAGGTATAGGAGAATGGGCTGAGAGTTAGGACCAACAACCCCAATGCGCACCCCAATGCCGGTTGGGGGTGTGGACGGGGGGGTAAAAGGGGGGCTTTCAACCCTAACACCAAATTTCCTCGCTTTTGTCGCTGTGGAACAACCCTAACTAATGCATTAAATGGAGTTTTTTGCCTCTAATTTCCCTTCTTTTTGAGAATGATAATGCAAAATAGTGAATGTAATGTGGCGGTGCTCCCGCCACGTGATGTCTTGTCAAATAGTAACACGGTGCCCACAAATGGTAATGCGCATGGTGATGCAAAGCGAAACAGAAAGATAAACAGTACTGTAGACACAAATGGTTAAAATAATGCAAATGCAAGCGCAAATGAAAATGCAAAGGGTAACGCACATGGTGCCGTAGACGGGAACGGTAAGTGAAACAGGTACGGAACCGCAAGCGGAAGCGGTAAGGGTAACAGTAATGTACGCACATAGGCTAGTTTTCCCCAAAAGCTGCATAGAGAAAGACAGTGAGTACAAAGAATGTATGCATAATAATGGGTCTCGGAGCAGAAAATTAGGAGTTGGAATACTAAATTGCTTATATATCAGGAATCTTACGACGTAGAAAAAAAATTTAAAAGTCATATGATGTATGACTTTCCTGCCTAGTTTTGTACTGAGCCCCTGTTCAGGGGCTAAGTATTTTTCTGACATAAAGTCCGTATCTCACACCGTTTCTGAGATACGGGCCCTGAAATGCGCGGCAAATGCCGTAATGTTATCCTATGGGGAAAAAAGTTGGGAGTGTGATAACTTTGGCTCCCTGTAACATTTTTTTACCAAACCACTGAAAGGCACATCTGTGGGATGTTGGCTTTCTTCCCTCTAAATTTCACCTCAAAAGACCAAACCGTTGTTTTTCAGCGTGGCGGCAAAGGATTCCTGTAATGTGGCGGACGCAGTAATGTTATCCTATGGGAAAAAGTGTCAACTTTGGAGTGCTGTAACTTTGCCACCCTGTAATACTTTTTCACTGAAACACTGAAAGGCACATCTGTTAGATGTTGGCTGTATCCCCTCCAAATTTCAGCCCAGAAGACCAAACTGTTCTTTTGCAGCAGGGTGGCAAAGAATTGCTGTCATTTTGCCATAGCCTGGAACGGTAGTGTAGCAATTTGCAAAAGCTTTCGCAAAATTGCGACACTTCGTGAGTGCGACACTACTTTGCGAAAGTACTTTTTTCAGAAACTTGAAAAACATATTTCTAGGGTGTTTAACTTCAAAATAAAGACATACATAGCATCCTTAGGGTCCGACTAGGTAAACACAAAAATAATTGTGTTGCTAGAGGGTCCCAAATTTAAATGCCAAGCATTTTTCTGATCACCAACTGAAAACAAAATGGTGGATTTTCAAAAGTAAAAGGGCCATTTGCGAAAGTAAAAACTGCATTTGCGAAAGCGTTGAACATTTTGTTAACTTTTCCCATTGACTTATAATGGGAAACTGTTTTTTGAATAACTTTTGAACCGTTTAATATTTTTTATGAAATCTTCCAAATACACATCAGGAACCCCGGCCGCACATTCCCTGAAGATTTCGGACCGGTCAAGCAAACCGTGCAACCTGTAGAGACGACCAAAGAATTGCAAAAAAGCATAAACGCGCACGCAGATCACACTTAATAACTCCACAGCCGTATATCCGAACAGTACAAAAGTTGGCACATACCAAGATGTATGACTCTTGATTATGTATTCCAAATTTCAAGCAAATCTGTTGAACAGTTGCAAAGTTATTAAGGTGAAAAATTTTAGGTTTAACATGTAAATGGCTCCTCAACCCTAACTATGGTAGCACTACCGTGCTACCATAATTCCAACTTTCATTATACTTGGGAACAAAAGTTATTCAGATATAACATTACATTCTCTTGTGTTGTACCTTATATGATGAGCAATCATTAAGTATAAAAATACAATGCTATCTGCCACCCTGGGTGGGGCTGTGGAGTACTATAAAGGGTATTCAAATAATCACCTTTACTAGGTGAGTAAATGCCATTATATTTTATATACTTTATAGTACTCCACAGCCAGAAACCATTGGGACCTTAGTAGCAGTGTGACTAGACCATATTCTTTGGGTGGGAGATAAGGCAGCTTAAGTTGCTGTCATCTAGTCTGAGTACCAGCCCTTATTACTGCCCTAGCAAAGGAGGCCCTCTCAGCAGACATCGCATCCAGCTGATAATGCCTGGTGAAGGTGTGTATGGACAACTATGTTGCTGCTGAGCAAACGTCTGGTACTGAGACCCCCCCTTCTCTGCCCAGGATGTTGCTACCGCTCTGGTAGAGTGCTTTGATTCCTTCTGGTGATTTCTGGCCTGCTTCACTGTAAGCTTTGGTTATGGTCTGTTTTATCCTTCTAGCAAAAGTGTCCTAGGAGGCTGCCTGCCCCACCCTCTTTCCCATGGTCAGAATGAACAGTCTGTCTTACGTGTGCTATCAGTCATACTGAGATACCTTCTTAGTTGATGACCGACATCTAAAGGGAGAGAGGTCCCTGTGCCAGGTTCCTGATCTATTCTTAAGAATGGTAGTTGTACTTCCTGGTCCATATGATATGGAGGGGCTACTTTAGAAGGAAACAAAGGGACTGTTCTGAGTGTGACCCTGTCATTGTGGAATGCCAGGAAAGGTTCTCTGCATGACAATGCTTGTAACTCTCCTATCCTTCTTGCTGAGTGACTTGCCACAAGGAATACCATTTTCAGAGCACACCAGTGAAGTGTGTCTTGTTGGAAAGTGGGACCTTGGAGTGCTTCTAGCACTATATTCAGTTGCCAAAGTGCTCTCATTGGTCTGACCCTTGTGAGTGTTAACATGACTGTTTTGAGTAGTCTGACTACGTTGGGGTGTGAACCTATGGAACCTACCCCTGGTATAGGGCCCCTTATAGAAGAAATTGCAGAAGTTTGTACTCTGAGTGAAGTTGGGCTGAGGCCCTTATTCGCTCCATCATTAAAAAGTCTAGTATCTGTGGTAGGCCCGCAACTGAACATGATGTTCCCTTCTCCATGCACCATTTATGAAAAATCTGCCATCGTCTTTGATATGTTGAGTTGATGGATTGTCTCCTGGACTGCAGTAAGCAGTCCACTACCTGGATGTGGTAACCCAGGGTTAACAGTCTGTTCATTTCAACAACCAAGCCATCAGTTTCAGTGTCACTGGATTCAGATGCAGGATTGGACCTTGGCTCAGTAGGTTGGCCAGCAGGCAGTGGCATTGGTGGGCCCACTGCCATTGCTTGTATTAGCGAGTACCATGGTCTCCTGGGCCAGTCTGGTGCTACTAGTACTACTGTTGCCCCTGTGACTCGTACTTTGTGTACTATTTTGTTTATTATGGTGGTTTGTGGGAATACATAGGCTCATTTAAACTGCCATGGTGTGGAAAGTGTGTCCACTTCCTGTGCCCTGTGGTCCGAGAATCTGGAGTGGTAGCTCGGTAACTGAATGATCTGCTGGGAGGCCATGAGGTCTACTTGTAGTGGTCCCCATCTCTTTTGAATCCCTTGAAATATTCTTTCATTGAGCTTCCATTCTGACTGGTCGATGATTACTCTGCTCAGCCAATCTGCCTCTGTGTTGGATGAGCCTGCCAGGTAAATTTGCGGTGATTGACTGTAGATTCCGCTCTGCACAGTGTAGTAGTCTGAGTGATTCTACTATCATGGACTTGCTTCACATGCCTTCTTGTTTGTTTAGGTATGCTACAGTCACTTGGTTGTTGCACCTCATTAGAATTGCCTTGTTCACGATGAGAGGTTTGAAGAAAGCCAGGGCTAGTCGTACCCACTCTCATTTCCAGAACATTTATTAGAAGTGTCGACTTGCTCTGTGATCATAGTCCCTGAGTGACTTGGTTCATGTAAGTTGCTCCCCAACCTGTAAATCTCACAGCCATGGTAATAACTGCCATGGGGGTTGTACTATTGGGCAGCTGCATAGTATGTTCTTTTTTAGAGTCTGCCACCGCAGGCTGGTGAGTATCCTTGTGGGCGGTGTTTTTCAGAATCTGAAGTTTTGTGTGGTCTGACCCCATGTCTTGACCAGGTATCTCTAGAACTCTCATGTGCAGCCTGGCCCATGATACCATATCTATCAAGGCTGCCATGACTCCTAACCTCTGGAGGGAGTCCCATATTGCTCTGTTGAGTCTGTGGATGATCCCATTGACCAGTGAGTGAATGTTGTGTACTTTTTCCTCTGTTGGGGTCATCCTGTTGAGTTGCATGCTTATTAAGGAGCCTAAGTGGGCAAGGGACAGTGAGAGTGTTAACTAGCTCTTTGCTTTGTTGATTATCCATCCGTGTTCCTGAAGGCATTGCATGGCCAGGTTGGTGTTGTATTGTGCCTTTTCTACTGTTCTTGCCTGCAACAACCAGTCATCCAGGTAGGGGATGATGTGCATCCCTTCCTTTCTTAGGTGTGCAGCTAGTATGACTAGTGTCTTGGTGAATACTTGTGGAGCTGAGGCCAGTATGAATGGCAGCAGGTATACTGATAATGTTCCCCCTGTATGTTGAACAGAAGATACTTGTAATGTGACTTCCGAATTGGTATTTGAAAGTAGGCATCCTTCAAATCTATTGATGTCAGATATTGCCCTGGTTGGATGGCTACAGACGTTGACCGTAAAGTGTCTTCATCTTGAACTTCTTGTATGCTACAAATTTGTTTAGGCACTTCTATCCAATACCAGGCATATTCCCCCCTGTTTTCTTTAGGACTATGAAGAATAAGGAGTAAACCCCTGTGTCTCTCTCCTCTGTAGAGATGGGCGAAATATCCCCATTTTGTAATATGTCCAGTACTGCTAGGTTTATTGCTTGTGCCTTCTTTGGACACTTCAGTATTGGGGAAACAAACAGTCTGTGCTGAATCAGCTTGTTGAACTCGATTGCATAACCCCTTGTTACCACTTCCCTCACCCACTTATCTGATGTTGTTTGGGCCCATTGTTTTACAAACTCCTGCAGTCTCCCCTGCTATTGATGGGTTTATTTGGGCCCACGTGCCTTCATTGCTTCTTTCCTTGATTTTTAAAATGTGGCTTGTGCCCACCATTGCTGTACTGCCTGCCAGTGTTGTTCTTTGATTTGTTGCCATATAATCTATGTTGAAATTTGGGCCTCTGGTTCCATTGTCTGGATGTCTGAGAGTTGTAGTTCTGGGTTTAAATGGTTTTCCTTTTGGACAAAAGGACCTGTCCAAGGGTAAGCAGACATCTTTGTCTCCTTGCGCTTGTTTACTCCCTCTGTTTTTGAGATATGGTGTTAGGCACTCACCAAATAAGGTGCCTTCTTTGAATGGAAGTTCGTTAAAGTGTTCTTGGATTCATTGTCCACTTGACACAACTTAAGCCACAACACCCTCCTAGCTCTGCTTGCAAGAACTGTCATTCTGGATCCAAATCACAGGATGTCTGAGGATGCATTAATTATGTATTTTATGGCTTGAATTGTGTATTCAGCTGTGTCCACCTGTGGAGAGTCTTCTGGTACATTATCTTTCAGAATGTCTACCCACTCAGGAAGGGCTCTGCTTGTGAACCACACCGCTGTATTGACCGAGCGTAGCATGCCCAAGACCTCATGTATCTTCCTGAGGTGTTCCTCAATTTTTTTGTCCATGGGTTCCTTAAGTGCTGCTGTACCCTTGATCAGAATAATGGTGCATTTAGAGAGTTTGGAGACTGGTTGATCTACCTTTGGTGCTTTTCCCCAGTGTTTATTCCTTGCCTGGTATAAGGATACCAGTTACTCTCCATGTTTCTTTCAGGCAGTCCGGTGAGTTTGGGCACATCATATTCTTTAGTTAGAATAGTTTCAATTGTCTTGCAAATCAGGAAGTGGATTTTCTCCTCTGGTTCCCCTATTGATAGTAGTGGGTCCTCCGATGTGGATGGCTGTTCAGGCTGCTCTGCATTCTGAGTGCTGACCTCACCATTTTGATGAGTTTATCGATGTTGTTGCTGTGGCACATCCTGTTTGATTTATCTATTGTGCCCTCATCTGGATCCCCTGGGGTCTCAGTTGTGGTGCTGTCCATTTCCAGTCTGGGCCATTTCTGTGTGGTGTTGCCCCCTTGACCATTTGGTCTATTTGGCACTGGCATAGGGTTACTGGCCTTAAAAGATTCCAGAAGCTGGAACAGCAGCTGCGCGTGGCTACTGTCTAATGCTACTGGAGCTGTTGGTGGTGGTGGTGGTGGTGGAGATTCGGTGTCTGATCTCCCTTCATCCATCTCCCTGGAGCGCCTATTGGCAGTTAGCATGCACATTGCGCAGGCCATGTCCCCTTCGTTGACCTCTCGGAAGAGTATCCTTTTTTTTTTTCTGTAGGGTTCTCCTCCAAGTATGCGCTCTAGTCACAGCCCCCGAGCTTCCACCATCTGTCTCTGCAGTGATCCCCTGGTCACCCCGGCTTTCCCCCTGGAGGGCAGGGCCGCAGAACTGGTCCCTAATCCAGCCCACGGAACCAATATCTGGTTGGGGGATCTGGCTACAGAGGCTAATTGAAGCTTGGGGAGAGTTTCATAGAGGGGGAGACACCCTTGAGTTTTGTTGTTTCTGCTCCACTGAAGAGCCAGACATGCAGTGACATCAGCACACTGATGTGCAGATGTCTGCCCGCTCTCCCACCAATGTTAATGCCCACAGCCTGCTGAACACCCAGCCTCCGCTGGGTGTCACTGCAGTGCAGCACACATCCCTCACCCACCCTGAAGGAAGGAGAGCTGTTGTAGGATGATAAATCCTTCCTTCTCCCCACCAGCCCCTGGTGGCCCGAGTCCATTCCCAAACCCGGGTCACCGGTGTGGCGCGAGGTGTGGCATCCAGTGCCTCAACCCTCAGCGCCACCGGTTCGGGTCTCGGAAGAGTATCCTGCATTCCCTGCACTTCCTCATGATGCTGGTTCTACATACAGACATACAAACATATGGAAAGGCTAGAAGAAACAGGCCTCACTGTCTATTGAGTCTTCCCAATTGTGCAGCTAGCCCCTCAGCTTGCAGCTGCCCACCCTCCCACCCCTCTTCATCATTACCCACCTCATTCTATCCATCCTCTTAAAACCGCCCACCATTCACAAGACATGAAAAAGTGTCTCCTGATTCCCTCCTGAATCTTCCCCTCCAATCTCAGCTGGTGCCCTCTGTGCCTCCTCATCTAATCTGGAAAATCCCTTCTGTATTAGTCTTATTAATCCCCTTTAAATATTTAAAGGTTTCGATCATGTCCCCCCATCTCTCCTCTCCTCCAGGGAGTGCATGTTCATCTCACCCAGATTATCCTCATAGGAATTTCCCTCCAATCCCTGGATCATCTTTGTCACCCTATGCTACACCCCCCACCAACAATCTCACATCCTTCTTCAGGAATGGGCAACAGTACTGCACGCAGTATTCCAGGCTGGTTTGAGATAAAAAGAACTGCATCAAGTATGGTCTGTGTGTGCTAAAAGGCCACATGATTTAAATGCAGTTTGCCCTGATAAAAAGTATTTTTGATTCCCTGCCACTGGTTTCCCATTGACTACCAGTGTTAAATTATGTGATGCCACTTTAAATAGAAAGTTTGCCTGTATAATGGGATTAATACAGTCCCAAGCAATATGGCCACACAAATCTCATGAGAGAGAGTAAGTGAGTGAGATTTGGGACAGCCCTATCCACTAAATGAGTCCCATTCAAGATGGCCACCATGATCTCGCGAGAGCTCCTTCACGAGATTTGCAAGTGGTGTATGCACTGCAATTGGTCGCCCAGTCTCACGGGAGTCACATGGCATCATGGTATGGGCCAAGGAGAGCAGGAGGACAGTATGTCTGCTACCAGTCTTGGTGGGTGGAATACTTGTTAATTTATTGCCCACTGAGACAAAGAATTTGCAGAATCGGGATGGAAGGGAGTGGCCCCTGCAGGAAAAGTGCAGGTCGCTTGCTAGAGTGGATTCGGTGGCATTTTGAACCCCTCCACATTCACGGAGGACACGAGCAGTGGGAGTGAACAGCATCAGGTACCTTTATTTAAAAACAGCACTCCCTCTCTCCTCTCTCCTTTCTGCATCGCATTAGACTGAAGAGCTACAGGAGGTCCTCAGTCCAAGCTTTCTCTTTCAGGGAGAGGGCACCAGATTAGGGAAATCCACCATGGGAGGGAATTGTTGCCTGTGCTGAGGAGAAGGCACTCCAGGAGGGATCTCTCCACAATTATGCCCTGCAACTTTGGATTGTACCCATACTGAATAGAGGATGCTCCAGGAGGGACCTCATGTACAGTGAGTGATTGTAGCAGAGGAGCCATAGAGGGGGTTCCCCCGATGGTGGATACATTTCTTGTTTGGTGTACAGGTTTGAGCACTATGGTGGTGGTGGTGTGAGTCAGGACACACTATGGGAGGGAGTCCTGTCCCAAAAATGAGCTAGTCATTGAAAATAGTTAAGCCCTGATGTATACTAAGCCTTAAGCTTCACAACAAAAATATATAGCAGGCGCAAACAGTCTGTCTTTTTTGTCAAAAACATAATACATGTTATCACAAATATAACCCTGTCAGCTACCAGGCTGCATAAAGATAAATAGTTTAAATGTGGTGTACCTTCTGGTAGTTGTTGTGAGCAGATCTGGATCTCGACCAACCTTTCTTGATGCTCGAAGTAAAATGGAGATTTTCAGCTGGGACAAGGGGGCTGTTCTGAGCCAGCTTGATTTTGATCAGACTGTGCATCAACCTATAGGATGGACAGGGAATACCCAATGGTTTCTGACTGTGGAGAACTATAAAGGGCACAAAATACAATGAGCCGAGGTTCATTTGCAGGTGCACCCTGGGGAGAAAGGAAATTACAATACATAACAGGGGGCAGAGACAAAAGTCAGACTTAATAACAAAGGGCAGAATGCAAAGTCACAAAATAATAAGCACAAAGTAGCAAAAAATCATAGCAAAAATAACAAGAGGAAGAGTGCTAAGAGCCATTATACCATGGACATAAGTGAACAGCCAATGAAACCGTCAGACTGACAGTTTATCACCGGTGTAAATCTTCTGATAACCAATGACTGTTGATGAGACTATAATCCAATATATCCTCTGCAGCATAGGCACAAATACAATAAAAAAAAGCAACCTCTTTAATATTTGTATTTTATTATAGTAAAAAAATTAACCTTGGTATAATCACAATAAGCCATTCGAAGGATGTGGGTTATCGGGGGAGTTACCATGGCTGGCGGGGATTTACCCACTCAGCTGCACCTCGTGGGCAAACCACTCCAGCTGTGATAAATCCCCTGATAACCCACACCCACTCGTGGCTTATTGCTTAAATAAATCAACGCATGGTTACAACAGTGGGTGGCTAATGTCAAAGATTTGTATGAATCAGGATGCTATCTACGTGACAAAAGGGTTAGGTAGGTTGGGGGGACTAAGGAGGTAGAAGGACAAGAGCAAAAGGGAACAGGAGTGAGCCGTAGCAAGCGTTTGAAGGCAGGAAGTGACTGGGACAGGTGAATATCAGAGGAGAGCTGATTTCAGTGGAAAGGGAAGTGGTAGGGAAAAGCTGATAGTCCAGAAGTTGTGTGGGGATGTGGAAGGGAGAAAAGAGTGGGAGCCCCTGGAGCACAGAGGGTAGAAGGAGGGGTTGGCAGGGGATAACAGGGAGAAGAGATAGGAAGGCAGGGTCCTAAACCAGCATTTGGCAGCAATGGCCAAACAGTGGGTCAGATGGTGGTAGTGAAGGGGAGTGAAAGAGGGGTGTAGAGAGAGCAATAGTGCGTGTGAAATGTGGAGTTGATAGCAAAGCAACAGAAAGAGTTTAGAAGGGTATCAAGCCTGGCGAGGGACACAGCAGGGACAGTGCCATAGACTACATTGGTATAGTGAAATATTGGAAGTATCATTTTAGTGAATAACTTGCGATGTACAGGAAGGGAGAGGCTTTCTTTGTTCCAGTATAGGATCACAAGCTTAGGGTGGAGTTTGGAGTAGCTTGCATTGATGTGAGTGGTGAAGTTAAGGTGGCTGTCCAATCAGACTCCTAGGTTTTTAAAAGTGGGGAATACCTCAAGTGGGAGGGCATCGGAGGGTGGTGAACACTGGGGGAGTCTGGCGTCTAGCCAGCTTTTGCCTGGCACCGAAAACTATGTAACGGGTTTTTTTAGTGTTTACTTTGAATTAGTTGACTTGAAACCAACTTAGAACTTTGTTAAAGCCAAGCTGGAGAGGGGCTTGCATGTCTATAAGGAATGGTCCTGACATACAGATTACAATATCATCCGCATACATGAGGATGTGAGTGCTTGTGCAGACAGAGGGGAGATTATTAATGAAAAGGGAGAATAGGACTGGGTTAAATATGGACCCTTGGGGAACCACAGCCAGGATAGGGAGAGGGGATGAAAGGACATTTCCCATCTGAACTGACTGCTGCCGGTCAGAGAGGTAGGAGAGAAACCAGTTTACTATAGAAATCAACAAACCAACAGAGAGTAGCTTGTCTGGGAGGAGAGAGTGGGGCACCAAGTCATATGCCTTAGCCAAGTCAATAAAGATGGCTGTGGTAATATGACCTTGGTCCATCCCTGAGAGGATGGAATTTGTGACTCACAGTAGGAAAGAGATGGTAGAGTGATGCTTCCTGAAACTGGCTTGGGAGGGAGAGAGAGAGTATCAGTATTGGACAGGAACTCAGCAAGTCTAATATAGACAATGGATTCTTGAAGTTTGATGAGGGAAGTAAGAAGGGATATGGGCCAACAGTTGCCAGTGAGAGAAGAGTCACCACTTTTGTGAAGGGGCAGCACAGTAGCTATTTTCCAAGCCATTGGGATGGTGCAGGAATGGAAAGAGGTTTAAGAGTTGTGCGAGATGAGTGATGATTGACAGGCAGAAATATGGAGAAGTTTGGGGTGGAGGATGTCAGGGCTGGTTTTGGAGGGATTAAGGGACATTGGTGCCTGGTAAACCTTCTGAGAGAAACTGGGAGGAGGGGACTGTAGCCACCAGCCGAGGGGGAATGGTCAGAGGAGGTGGGCAGAGGATGATCTGGAAGAGTGCAAGTGGGAAGAATTTGTTGACAATTGCAGCAACAGAAGCAGGGTCAGAGACAGGTGAACTGTCCACTGCAAGAATGGGGGTGGGGGGTGGGCTGGGATGGAGGGTCAAGAATGGAGTGGATCACGTGCCAAAATTCTGAGGGTGAGTTGCAGCTGGCATTAAGGTGACTCTTAAAGTATTCAGCCTTGGCCATGTGTTGTACCTTTGTACGAGCATTTCGGTGAGATCTGTACGTTTGCAGGTCTGCCTGGGAGTGGGTGCCACCTTGCAATGCAAATTAACTTTGTGAAGTGGCAGACCTTCATAAATTAACTTGCTAAGTGCATTTTATGAATTTTACACACCTCTACCCAAGGCTAGCACCAAAGATGAAATACATAAGGTTGAAAAAGTACTTTTTTTAACTTAATCATGCATGATTTTTTGATGTAAATATTGGAAAGATGTCCCCTTCAGTTCAAAAATTGGTAGAAAATAATGTCTATAGCGGGACTCTTTATTCACTATTTTGCACCATGAAAATATAAAGTTTTCCTTTGGAGATACATTCCTTCCAGCCTCCCTCATGAGTGAACCTAGGTAGTTACTGTATGTATTGGTTCCCATCCTTCCAAACCTCTTGGTATGTCAATGCTTATCATTTCATTGGTACAGTCTCAATTGGCTGTATCCTGACTGCATGGGGGAAGTTAAAAAGCTGTGCTGCTAGGGAAGGAGGC
The DNA here is from genome assembly GCA_016271365.2 of Neoceratodus forsteri. Lineage (NCBI taxonomy): Eukaryota > Metazoa > Chordata > Ceratodontiformes > Ceratodontidae > Neoceratodus > Neoceratodus forsteri. The sequence continues at coordinate 470,585,714 of CM057450.1, read as the reverse complement.
ATGGAAAAATTGATAATTAGCTCACATTGCAATTCATGGAGGAAGGAGAGATAACTGCTGAGATAGGACGAGTCCATTATAGCACACAGCCTGTCTGGGAAGGGCACACTTAATTATGGTCACTACTGAAACAGTTGTTCCTTAAATCTTTCTGAATATGCCTGACATTACAGCAATCTGAGTGTATTGTCTGGGGTCTGTTGTCAAGGGGGCCTGTTAGTGAAAGTGAAGAGCCTTGGTTTGGCTTTTATCAGCACCATTTGTACTTTGATTAAATAAATGTGTAAAAAAACTAGTGGAAATAAAAAAAAACACAGATCATAAGTGAAATGTTTTACTTAAAGAGCTAGTGTACTGCCTGGAATTAATAGTAACTTAAAGATATAGTCAGCTATCACTTCTTACATCTGCAGTATTTTTAATTTTCTGTTTGTTAATTAGGAGATTTTCCACCTGGTAGTACTGGTGTGATGTGTGAAGCAGCACTCTGTCTGGAGGCTAAAAAAAAATCAGTTTTGTTCCTCCCACCACATCATCAACACTGAGACCACACAGCTGGCCTGGTGGTGCTGAGGGACGAGGTGCTGGATGCCACATCTTGTGCCACACTGGCAATCCGGGTTCGGGAATGGACTCCTGCCGCTGACGGTCGGCAGGGAAGGAGAGGATCAAGCATCTGATGGACTGCTCTCCTCTCCTGGGGGTAGGATCCAGGGATGCATTGCTCTATAGTCACCTTCGGTGGAGACCAGTGGCACTACTAGAATAAAGACAATGCTAGGGGTGGGATTGGGGAGATGTCAGCACCACGTGTGCACAGATGTTATTGCATGCCCGCTTCCCAGGGAAACATGTCTAAAGGAAAAACCCTCCATAGCATGAAGGATAATGCCTCTGATGGGGTCTTGCTTGCTGCCCCCCAAACAAAAGCCCATCTCGAAGGGCAGGGGCAAAAGGGTGATGCAGTCTCTCCCCCATCCCCCTCTGTGGGGGGCCCTCTATAGGGGGGCAAGCCACAGTCCTCCCTGCTTCAGCCGGAATTGCAATGGAAGCTGGTAGGGTAGGGGGAGCATGAGACCCCGCATAAAATGGCTGAACTGGGGAACTCCCTGTCGTGTCTTGGAGAGATAAAAGAGAATGAACAAAAAAAACCCCACTGAAACCACACTGACTGTGACATCACTAGTAACCAAGGAGAACCATTTCTCAAAGTAATATTTAAGTGTAGACTGGACAACTGGATCTTGAGTAAAAGGGTTCCTCACTGTTAGGGGTATTGTGATGGGAACTGTTATGGGCACCATGCCTCTGGTTCCCCCACCAGCTGCAGTATGAACTGCAGTATTTCTAACTGCCAGAGTATTCTCTTTCACATGAAGCAGCAGGGAGTGGATCTTCTTGGTTGCTAGTGATGTCACAATTTCCTGCATTTTGATTGATAACATGTGAAAGTCGCTGCTCAGGCTGCAAGTGTTGTGGTGCCTCAATGTATTTGATCACATTTCTGATGATGTAGTAGTAGGAGGAAGAAATTACTTTTTTTAAGTTTCCAAGCAGAGTGCTGTTCCACATATCAGCTCAGTACTGCCAGGTGATAAATCTTCTAATTAGCAAACAGAAAAGACACAGTTATTCACATATATTAAGTGATAGCTGACTGCATCTAAAAATTCCTACTAATTCCAGGCAGTGCACTAGCTCTTTGACATAAACTATCTCAAAGTATAGCTTGTTAATTATGTCACAATCAAAAGATATCACTAGTTCATGATGTCACTAGTTAATGATGTCACACTCAGAAGATGTCACTATGCAATGATATCACATACTATTTCACAAGCTGAAAAATCATACACCTACTCATTAACCAGTTGCACTGAACACTTCTAATGGCATTTCCTCTTGCCGAAAATGCCGAAATGCCAAAAATATTGAAATGCTCGTATGGGCCTTGACTGTACATGAAATACAACACAGTGTTGTATACATCCAGTATGTGTCAGCTTAAAGGTGATATAAAATAATTTTTACATAGTTAGCTGCCCTTTCATTTTCCTTTCCATGTCAGATTGTATTCTGATATGCTCTGACTGATTTTTGATAAATAAATAATCTAGCTTTGGGATGCCATCAGAACTACATAGAGTTACACTCTACTTACCAGCTATTGCACTTTCTTTTCATATTTCTAAGGCATTCCATGGCATCAATGACACCATTCCATGCCAATCATCTGAATGGTATGGAATGGTTTTACTGTTGTCATAGAATGATCAGACAATATGAAAAGAGAGTGCAGCACTGATTCAGGGTAACTACAAAGGCTGAGAAAAGATGAGTAATTTAACAATAAAATGTCAAAATATATCAGAATACTGAAAGGAAAAAAGGAGAGCCTATAGAGGTGTAAAAAACTGTTTCCTTTCAACTTTATTAGACAATATCAGAATTATCTTTATTTGTGGTACTTGACCCCTATTGACCAAACTTGTGGCTTCACCACTTGTGAGGTCAGAGGTCAAGTACAACTCATGAAGATATTCTGAAATCTTCTATTAAGCCAGCACATATTCTATATGTATAAACTATAAAGCACCTGGGAACTTAACAGATTCACTGGTCGATATGGATGATCAGTGCCAAACAGCAAATGTGGTGCTGGAATGCATCCGGAGCATTCCAAGGGAGGTGATCCTCTCCCTATACTAGGCCATAGTGTGGCCACATCTGGAATACTGCACCTAGTTCTGGTTACCACAGCACAAAAAGGACATTGAAGAAATCAAGAGGGTTCAGCACAGGACTAGCAAGCTGATTAGTGGTTTAGGAGGTGAGAGCTATGAGGAAGGCTTGGGCATACTCAGATTATTCAGCCTAGAGAAGAGAAAACTGAGAGGAGTCATGATAACAATGTTTCATATACTAAAGGGGATAGACAGGGTGGAGTACTGTATACACAGATGTTTAAGCTGGTGACTGTAAGCAGAACTAGGGGGCATGCCATCAAACTGAGGGAAGGGGCAAAATACAGGTAGAAATAAGAAAGCATTATTTCACACAAATGGTAATTAATCTGTGGAATGACCTACTTAGTGAGGTTGTGGATGCTAGTACTGTTAATCTTTCAAAGGAGGACTAAACAGATACAACCCTTCCCCCTTTATATTGGTGTGCTGACCATCATGGCTGTGCCGCTGTTTGGGGTGGGCATGGCTCAGGGTACTCCAATTCCTAAAGTTAATGTTGGCATTTCAGTTCACCAGAAGCCCCTTGCAAACAATCTTAGTTAACTGGTTCATCTTTCTTCTTTTCCCAGGAGCAGCTGAAACAGGGGCACTTATGGGTTTATGGCAAATTACCACTCTGACACAGAGATTTCAAGTCACTTGACTTCTTTACAGAGGCAGATTGCTGACCACTGGCTACATTTTATAGGTGGGAGCTATGAACGGCATCTCGCTTTCGCCATGTCTTAAAAAAGATCCACACTGCACTAGTAAAATAAGGTGTATCGCAGTTTTAAAGTTTACCTGTTGCAATTTTTGCTGTGCAGCTCGTAGATGGAGTGAGCCAGTTCCTTTGGAGGAGGGATCAGCAGAAGTGATTGTACAGGGCTGTGACAGTCAGAGCCTCTTGAATTCAGAAGGATGTCCATGGATTGTAGTGTGTATATCCAAAGGGTGTGCTGGCTAGGCTGAATATACTGGGTATAACTTTAATGGTTTATATAAATTGCAATAAACTTGAATCTGGATATGTTATCAAAGATAGGTGATGAAAATAGCAAAGCACTGAATAGTCAAGCAGTCTAAAAGGATGCTTCATTACTTGCAATAATTTTTTCATGCTACTATAGTTTGATTTAGAAAAGTATTAAAATTAATCTTGTGATGATTACAGAATGTTATCTTCTTTTTATGGATCCATCCTGCTGTTTCACTTCTTCAGTCTGGCTGTTTATATTGTATTTCTTTTTAGTTAATATTTTGTCTTCCTCTTCAGTGCAGCTTACCCTCTGGGTCCAACCCTATAGCCCTGTCACCTGGTTCCTCGGGGGCTTAGCTCCCTATGGCTTGTCCTTTGTAGCTTATCCTCCATGGTTGGGGTTGATGGCTTCCCCATACTGCTGACACACAGATGAACTGTGCCTGAGAGGGTTCTGTCACCAGTGAGAGGCCTGCAAGGGTCAGACTCCTCAGCATTGGTCTGCACAAAGTTTTCCTCCTTCGATTTCCTCCCCTAGATGGAGCAGGCATGCAGCACTGCACCACATGCTCACAGGACATTGGTGGTCACTACTCTACCTCTCCCACCAATGTACGGTCCTGGCTGATGTGCCCCTGCAGCTGCTAGTGGCCAGCTGAGTACCATGCTTTATGTCCCTTCTACACTGGAGGAGGAGGAAAGCAGTCCTACAGATGCTTGGTCCTTCTCCCCCTTGACCAACTTCTGGATATCATAAGTTTGCTTCTGTCGATGCCGCAAGTGGTAGTCCTACCACTGCGCTGATGGGCCAGTGCATTCATATTGTACTTTGTAATATATTTTTGTGTCACATAAAGCACTCTGAGTTCTGAGCAGGATGCTCTGTAAAATATACTCCTATCTAACACATATGATACAGGCATGATGGCACCCCTATATTTAGGGTTAAGCAGGTAATTCTATCTTAAACCTCAAACTTTGCACTTTAATAACGTTGCAACTGTTGAACAGATTTGCATGAAATTTTGTGCATGTGGTTTGGTGGGGGTAGGTCTCTTGATTTGCCAAGTTTTATTCTCATTGGATGTGTGAATTCTGAGATGCAGATAGCACAAAAACATAAAAAAAATGTTTTTTTTTTCTCTGTTGTTTTATCGCCTTGCGCCAATAGGGTTTGGAATTTTGATCTGCAAATTTCAGGGTAGAAAGGGCTTGGCCTGAAGTTGGCATCCTCAGTAATGGCAGTGAGACACTTAAAAAGTTAAAATAGTAAAAAATGCCACGCTGTTCCATTTTACAGAGTATGGGAAACAAATAGATATCAGGCTGTTACGCTCTGGCAAAAGGTAATATTATTTGGAACTAAAATACAAAAAAAGTGCAGATTGTTTTACAAAGTAAAAAGGTTAGCATGGAAACGTATTGAGAATTTGAGTTTCACTTTCAGCATGTAACTATTTGGAGAAAACTGTAGCCCTATAGGAGAATTACACAGGAATCTGAATACTTAATTAACAGAGGCACACATTTTGATTCAGTGTTAAGACAGAATTGGTTTTGTCCATTTAAATAAAAAAAATAATATTAAAAGGACAGTAACATGTTTTCAATTTTCTTTCAGGATAATATGAAAAGTAGTTTGAAGAATAAGAATATAAGTGAAAAGAATATACAAAAAGGTAACTTACATACATAACTAAGCGCCAATATCTAAAAAATAAAAAAGAAATACACTAACTCAAAGGTGTACGTTTGTTTATCAGGGACATCATAGGACGCCAAAGAAAAGAACAGTAAAAAGAAACCATAAAAAAGTAAATAATCTCAAGCCATATAATCAGGTGTATTCCCCCTCTAATTGTATAATAATTTGAGAAACATTTTCTACATATATAAATTTGTTGAGAACTTGATTATCAGAACATTATTTTTATATTTCATTTTATTACAGCACTACTTTAAAAGTCTGAAGAAGAGACAGGATTGTCTTGAAACATTACACAGTGATATATTATGATCAGTTTGGTGCTGTACACATTGACATTGATGGATGGATTTAAAGAGTTTTGAAAGAGCTGCTGTATTTGTGAACATTAAAGAATAAGTTAAAGAACACAAGTAAAAAGAAAAGACTTGTTACTTAAAACATTGGGGTTGAGAGTCTCATTTTACATTTTTCCCCAAGATGCACCTTTGCTTAGTCTGCTGAAAAAATGTTAATCAATTCCAAAGTTATTTCATTTTGAAATTTCGGTTCTGAGCATGCTCAGTAAGCACTTCAAAACAACTGTATGAAATGATCGTGTGGGGCCAATCCTTTTTCGTGAGGGAAAAATCCTTTTCCGTACTCTGCCATCTTGTTTCTGTTTTTTTTTTTTCATAAAAGAAAAAAAATTCAAAACCCTCAAAAGTGGCATCCTGCAGAGAGACCAAGACATGTACCTTGCTCATCGGGACCCTGTTAAGTGGATTCTGCACTTAACTGTTGGAGAAATGACCCAGAAATATGCTTTTTTAAAAATAGTTTAAATCCTTTTCATGACTTGTTTCTGCTTTTTTCATTTGGACATAGTACAAACATTTTTCCTGTGAATGAAAATATTACACAAAATTTTTCATTATTTTCATGTGATATTTTTGTTCACGTGAAAATTTTCATTCTATGTCCAAACAAAAATATCATACGAAAATGAATGGCACCATTCATGCATATAGGTTTTTTTCAGATTTTGTCCCTCATCCCTCCTACCACCCCATGATGGCGTGCACAGTCTCTGTTGACCTCGATGACAACAATGTGCTCAAGGCTGATGCCACCCCTTGTGAGGGAGCTAGCTCCCCAGCTCACTGCGAAGGACCACTGCTGTGCCGAATTCCAGCCATCTCCCTCCCTGGCTAGCCAGCACTCCCCAGACTGACCACCTAATCTGAGCAGATCCGGGCTCTCTACCAAACCTGGGTCACTGGCATAGAAACTCAGTGCACTTCCACTGAGCCATCAGGTGGCCCTACAGCAGTGCTTTGAGAGAGGGTTCAAGTAAAGCTAAGGCTGCTTTCAGCTATTATTCAAACCTTAAGAAAAAACACAGCACACCACACCACACCACAACACATCACACCATACTACACCCAAACACACCACACCTCACCTCACCAAACCATACAACACCTCACTTCACCACACCACACCAAACCTCACTTCACCACACCACACCACTCCTCACCACACCGTACTGCACCACACCTCACCACACCAACACCACACCACACCTGACCAACACCATCACTAACACCACTCCACTCCTCACCACACATCACACCACACCACACCACAGCACACCACACCTCACCACACCATACCACACCACACACCACACACTACACCTCACCAACACCAACACCACTACTTCACCACACCACACCACTCTACTCCTCACCACACCACACCACTCCACTCCACACCACACCACACCATTCCACACCACTCCACTCTACTCCTCCCCACCCCACACAACACACTACACCTCATCACACCCCACCACACACCAACACCACAACACTCCACTCCACATAACTCCATACTACACCTCACCACACCACACCAGCACCACACCACACCTCACCAACACCTCATCAACACCAGACCACACCACACCACTGCACTCCACCCCACACCACACGTCACCTCACCTCACCACACCACACCACACTACGCCAAAACACAACACATCACACCACACCTCACCAAACCACACCACACCTCACCAAACCACACCACACCACACATCACCTCACCACACCACACCACACCATTGAGGAGATTCTGAGGTAATTTTACCCTAATATTACTTTGACACCTTGTATCACTAGCACAGTCATGGCTGCTTACAGACATCATACAGAAGCTTAGGAAAGATAGTTTAGATTGTTTTTATTATTATTTTTTAACAGATGGAGTCAGGGCCATCGAAATCTATTTGGTGATTAGTTGCCTGTCTAAAGGTGTCATTAGACTCACCCATGTTTTGAGAGGTAGACATAGTGCCAGGAGGGGTTCCAGACACATTCCATGGAGTTAGATAAACTCAGAGTGAGAATGTTTATCAAATTCAAATGCATGTTTTCACATACCTCACTCCCATAAGCTGCCTTGCAAAGACAGGGACAGACACACAGGCACACACACAGACACACAGAAACACACACCCCTTAGGAGACATAGGGAGAGAGAGAGAGACAGAGAAAAGGAGCTACATACTAAGAAAAAAACACAGATTGATTGAAGCCCTGTAATAAAACATGTCAAAAGTCACAGAGCTTTTTATCAAAAGCAACTGCATTGTACTGTATTACTGGACACCAGTGTAAGCATTCAATAAAGGGCTATTATTTTGTTGTCCTATAATATACTGTATATGTAGACTAAATTCCATACAGAACCCAGTGGCAAATGCCTTTAAATACATGACTACCCTATAAGTATAGTACACATAGTGCAGAAAATTTGTTGGGCACTGGTGGGTAAACTTCAGAATACTTAAGGGAAAGAGAACTAGAAGGCACTCAATGTCACTCAGTGGAGGAAAATTTAAGGGCAATATCAGCAAGAACTATTTCTTGGAAGTAGCAGTGAATCTGTGGAACAGACTCCTGGAGCAGATGGCATCAGCTGATACTGTATTGACCTTTTAACTCAGACTTGGTAGGTACTTTGAAGGAAATGGAGTGACAGGGTATTTCCCACTGAGCTGGTGGGGAAAGAACTCAGAGGGTCAATGGGCTTCTTTCTTGCCTAACATCCTATGTTGAGATATTCATAGCCTCAAAACAGGTGGGCCATACCCAGGTGTGGTGCAAAAAAAAGAAATATTCAGGGTAATAAGGAAGAAAGAGCAGGTGGGACATACCCAGGTGTGGTGCAAAAGAAAGAACTATTCAGGGTAATAAGGAAGAAAGAGCAGCCTGTCATGCCTGCTCTTTGGAAAATGTCCAATTTGTGACAGTGAAAAAATGTGCAAAAGAGTTTCCAGTGAATATGACCATCTTGGTCGCCCCCTTTCCCTACTTTATGGTTTTGTACATGAACCCTAACTGATGCTGAAACATTGTTGTTGTTTTTTTTTTACAGATAATTTACATATATTTTGAAAAGGGTATTTGATGACAAATTCAGATTATTTTTAATTAACTTTAATTACCTAATTATTTGATTAATTAATTAATACCTAATTATCTGAGGCAGTATAGCACAGTGGTTTAAGGCTCTGAGCTGCAAATCTGGTGACATCCAGCAGACCAGACCTGGGTTTGAATCCCACAGCTTCCACTTGCATATCGTGTGACCCTGAGCAAGTCACTTAACTTCCCTGTGCTCCCAGGTCACACCTGTAAAAAAGCTTTCAGCTTAGTGTGCTACTTCTGGTTAAACAACTAAAAAAAAAATTATATGGACAATACTGGCATGATCAATACATTTGGTGTCATGCAGTCTCTTGCAGCCAGTGGCTCTCCCTGACCTCATGCCATCCCATACCAAAACATTGTTGGGATGTGGTGCCCCCCCCACCCTTCACCATGCTAAGCAGGCCTTGATGTCCAGAGACACCCCCTCCCTTACAAAGCCACTGGTGTCAAGTGGCACCCTACTTATCCAGTACCTGTGCCAAGGAGTACCTGGTGTACAGTGATACCTTGTCCTTCACCCCTTGCCGTGGTAAGTAGATCCTGGCATCTAGTGGTGCTACCTTCCTCACCGATCAAACCAAGCAAACCCTGATATTCAGTGGCACCCCCTCCCTCAGCTTGTCCATATTAAGCAATCTCAGATGTCCATTCGTGTCCCTACCCCACCCTTTCCAAAATCTATCAGTCCACAGCACCCACTGGTAAGACCACCCTTGCTCCATCTGATGCCACACAGTCCCTGGCATCTAGTGGCTCTCCTGTTTTCATAAAACTCCATGAAAAGTAGTCCTTGCCATGCAGTAGCACACCCACCTTCACCCTGTCATATATCATACAGTTGCTGGTGTCTAGTGGCACCCCTCACTTTGCCCCAAACCAAGCATTTACTGGTGTCCAACGGCACACTCTCCCTCATCTTTCCCCAACTCAAGAAGTCCTTGGCATCCAGTGGCACCCTATATATCACATTGTTCAGTCAAGTAGTCCCTGGAGTCTAGTGTTCCCCCTCTAATTTTGATGGCAGACAGCACAACCTGTCCACTGTCCTCTTTGGATGGTTACCATCTGAACTTAATTATTGGAAAACTAGGGTGTTATGAAATATACACACAAAGCATCTATTTTATTGCTTTATGGTTTTGCAATAATTGGATTCAGACAGCTGACTGTGAAAGTGATGGAGGGGGGGGCTGTGCCGGATGCCATCTGGGAGGTTGTTTGTGGGGGCAGTGGTATTGGAGATGTAAAACAATGTTTTAATATCTTTAAATACTTTTTCCAACAATGAGATGAGTACCCAGTGTGAGAATCATTAACACTGTGTTTGTGTGTCAGGCTATGGGCAACCAGCACATTACTAGGGATTAGCCCTGCCTGACAAGTGACTTGACATACTTGACAAATGCTGCCACCAGCCTGTTGTGAATTTACCACTGGGCCATTCCCTTTATTCACATAGAAACAGGCCTCTGGCTGGCCCCGTTGCACTGGAGATTGAGAAAGACTTTGTGTCCCACTCGTTGGTTGCCCTCTGGAGTCAGCTGCAGGGCAATATGAGATGGGAGGCACGTACTGACATCTTTACATTGGTAGGGGAGGAGGAAGGGGAGAAAAGAGGAAAAATGGAGCCTGACAGGTTTGATGATGGCCCCACATCTCCGAGGGCTTCCCCCAGTATGTGGATTGGGTCTCCGGGGATGGGGAAAACCAGTGCCCTCTTCCCTGGTCCCGCCACGGGGGGCAATCTGTGGAGGATCTTCCAGGGGGCAGGCTGAGTAGGGGATGTGTGGGACCAGAGAGTGAGTTCCTCCCTAAGGAGGACCACAGTCACCTGCCAGGAGGATTAAAAACCTATATAGAAGAAACAGGCATCTGGACATCAGAACCCCTATTCACTTCAGGAAATCCTGAGCATGCTTTTGTAATAAAAGCAGCCTAACTTTGGTACTTGCTGTCAGAGATGTCACACGGATTTGGCCAGTAAATAAATTAATTGTACCTCTCATTTACTTAGTAAATTTTTATTAACCAGGTAGGTGCACTAGATAATATATTACTATTTTCAGGCACAATCCAGGAAAGCACAAAACAAAAAGTAGGTCAACACAGTTGTCACATGCAGTCAATAGGTAGCAATGTAATAAAACACAGCAAAATGTTCATCATAATAAACACAATAAGCATCAATAAATTATTTTAAAAACACTGCACAGGCTCCAGACAAAATAAACATAAGGAGTTGGATTTTCAGAAGTTATGACACAGGCACAGTTTTCAATTCTGAGTGGAGCCTGTATCAAAATAAATGCACCCAAATGTTTGAATGCTGCATTTAAACGTTCTGAAGCATTTGCAAAAGTTTCCTTTTTTTATGTTTGCTTGCACGCATGTGCAAGAAACATAGTGCCATCATCCAAGTTTTCGGAGGTGTGTCACCCCCTCCTCCAATTCAGTCAGTGTGTTGGCAGGTGCGGCCCCTGTCCGCCAATGCATGCTGGAGCTGTCTATGACAAGCTCCAAAATGCAGTGGCATACAGTTGAAAGGGGGAGCTACGCTTCAGTGAGCAGCAATAAAATATCACCTGCTCATCGCGCAGCTCCCCTACACACACACACACACACACACACACACACTGCAGCGGCGTAGCGTGCTGCATACATCCATAGTAACACCCCCATACACACTCTATAGCGGCCAGGGGTGCCCAATCCCCATCAGCTGTGCTGCGCCTCCAAAGTTTTCCAAATGCCATGCTGGTGCCCACCCCAGCGTGGCAAGTTATCGAGGCCGACGGGGTGCCCAATCCCCTGTCGGCTCCACTGTCCTCCCCTGGGTGAGCGGTGCCACGCTGGGAGCCCATCCCAGCGTGGGCAACTGATGATATTGGCCGGGGGTGCCCAATCCCCGCCGGCTTCACGCCCCCAGCCATCCTTGTGCCATGCTGGGAGCCCACCCTGCGTGGCTAGCGTCCTGCGTCATCTTTTAAAAAATAACACCTGTAAAGCAAAAGCGGTCCCACAGTCTCCCAGCCCCTCCCACAACCGCACCCACCCACTGCCTTCCTGCCTCCCCACCCCCTCACCCCATACTTACCTCCGAGCACGACGGCGATCATCGCTGGACCGGGAACCGTCTGCACTCTTCAAAGCCGACCACGAACTGAGAAAATGCCGGTAAGCTGTATAATGGGCTAGACAGGGGTTTTCAACTTTACTGCATATCTCAGTCATTTTTGGAATTTTGTACCAAATTTTCAACATGAGGTTTTGGGACCCCTCCTCATGAATTCTTGCACTGTCATGGTGTTACTCGGGCCGAAGGGTGATTTTAAGCCACTGCACGAAATCACCTTTCCAGAATGATTAACAAATGGCACTGCCAGTGTTCATAAGGTGGGCTCACAAAAGACTATTTTGAAAATTTGGTAGCATTCTAAAAATGACTATTTCTGATGTGCGTTACGCGGTTCCTCACGCATTCGTAAGTTCATGCATTTTTCAATATTTTCCTCCAGATTTTCAACATTGCCATTTTACCACACCTCCTTATGAGCAGTACAGCTGTCATTTTTCACATCTTGGCCAAAATGTAAGTCACCATGAAAATAACAATGGCGCAGTCGATGTGCTAAATCATATGGACACATTAAGAAAATCACAGAGACACTGTTCATGACCAGGGTCTTAAAATGGCTTATGTTGAAAATTTGGTGAAAAAATTCTAAAATGACATTTCTGGCCGTGCGTGCGTTCCTATGCATGCTTTCGTGGTTCTTGAATTAATATTTTCACTCCAGATTTTCAACATTGCCATTTTATTACACTTTCTTATGAACAGTACAGCTGCCATTTTCATATGTCACCAAAATGTGTTTTACACACGTAGTGCACAATAGTGCTGTTGTTGTTGAAGCGAAGCAATGTTTGCGACAGATTAAGAAAATCACAGTTACACTGTTCATGAGCCGAGGTCTTAAAATGGCTATGTTGAAAATTTGGTGACAAAAGTCCATAAAATGACTGTGTTATGAGTGAGCATTGTGCAGTTTCCACGCACCACCGTAAGTTCATGACTTTGTAATATTTTCAGTCAGATTTTTCACGGTGGCATTTTTCCACACTTCCTTATGAACAGTACAGCTGTCATTTTTCACAACATGGCTGAAGTGTGTTTTCACACTTTCAGTGCAGAGAATGCGTGGACGCTGTGGAAATCATTGTTCCGGACAGATAAAGAAAATCACAGTGACACTGTTCATGATCGGAGGCACCAAAATGCCTGAGTTGACAATCTGCTGTAAAAATCCCAACCTAAATTATATTATGGGTGTCGTTGCACAGTTTTCTATGTAAACTCGTCACTTCACCATTTTTTATATTTTTACTGCAGATTTGCAACATTGCCATTTTACACCTCTCCATGAACGAGTACAGCTGTCATTTTTTACATCCTGTTCGAATGTTTTTGCACCTGTGGTGCTAAATGCCGTAGTCATTGTGCATAAGCAGCTTTCAGCTAACAAGCTGATATTCCCCCTGTTCATGACGTGGGGTCACAAAAAAAACATGTTGAAAATTTGGAGTGAAAATACCAATGAATGCTTGAGGTATTAGGGTTTCCAACCATAACACCCAACCCTGTAGAGAATGACAGGCATCAGGGGTGTGACTTGGGATTCTTGTCTATAATGCTTATACCATTCCACACCCTGCAGCCAGTGAGAGGCATCAAGGTATGCCTTGGACTCTTTTGGCCCCAAAGTTCACCCCATTCTCCTATATCACCCCCATCTCACCATATTTTCTAATGGAATAGGGTGCGCATAAGGGCCAAAGACCCCAAGGAACACCGTGACACTTGTCAGTGTCTGCAGGGTGGGGTGTGGTGAAATGGCATGGCTGTTATGCCTGACAACCCAAAGGCACACCCCAATGCCTGTCATTCTCTGCAGGGTGGTGGTGGGGTTGGCTTCAGTTCAATACTTCACTGCCATTCCTATTACGCAGCTCTGTAACTTCTACACTACCACTGCCAATGCCAGCAAGCAAACATTCGGCATTGACAAATGCTTGTTATTTTAGCTTTCATCAAAGAAAGATGTATGCATAATTTTTTGTGGCAGTTGTGATAAAAAAGTTAGACCACATGTTGCATGATTTAACATGTTCCAATTTGGGCAGTTGTGATAAAACATGATGTCAGTCACAGTTAGCGAGGTCACATTATTAATGAGATGTGAGAAGGACTAGAACTTGATAAGTCAGGCTCCAGGTAAAGTACTTTTTCACACATTACACATAGTACTCTCAGGTAGAACATATTCTAATTAGTAAAAAGGAATAGAGAAATTATTTCAGATATAAAAAGGGCAGGAAACATGGGGTTTGTGGGGCAGGGGAAAGGGGGAAGCAGAGAGCTGCTGCCTCAACTGTTGGGCAGGAGACAGGGGCATCAGGTTGCCATACAGTATTTCTAGTTATACACATACATGATGTATTTTCATACAGAAACCCTCAAGGAACTGAATTTTATGAGTTCATACATACATGTTCCTGAAAAAGCAGAGTGTGGCAGACACATTTGTCAATCTGACATAACAAAATTTTTCTCACATGAACCTACTTATGGAAGCCACATCAAAGTCACACTGCTTCTGCGAATTAACACAATTTAGATTTATTTTATATCAGTTAGACAACCCTGTGTTGTATAGACAGAATTGAATGCAGAGTTTTGATGACAAAGAACTGACAGCTGTGATACAGACACATTAATTTCTCACAGACATTCATTCATACCACTTCAGTTCGCCAGTGAACCACAAATGATCAACTTTTTATGAGAACAGAATGATAACTCTTAAGCTAATCTATCTAAACACAAACCACACGGGTTAGTAATAAACTTTGAGTAAAACAATTAGCTCTACAGACTGCTCTAACTGTGAAGCGCAACTGCTTCTTTAGTCAATCAGGAACTTAATTGCTGAAGCAACAGACTAGACAAAAATGATGTCATTATTCACTGATAGGGACAGAAAAATCTACACTGTTTCTTCACTGTTTTCCGTTACTGCAGAGCACATTAACATATGCTGATACCAAGAAAACTACAAAGGCAAACAGCATATTTTGGGAAACATTAATAATGATACAGGGACATGAATTCAAGCTTTTTATGAAATATGTGCATTTGATCTTTAAACTGAGTGCAGATGTTAGTCTCACCTACACAAAGCCTATGCACAGTTCAGACATCTTCCAAAATCTTTCTAAATAGAAAGAAGACAATTGTCCAAAAAGTCTCAATCCCACACATAGTATAGAACTGAAACAAAAAACTCATACAGAAGTCAAAATGATTATTTTAGTATGCATCTCAACAGAATTACATGCAAAGAACTTGATATATGATCCATCTAGTCTGCCTGTTAATTGGGCAGAAAGAGAGTGATTAAATAATTTACTTAACCACACCAAACTGAACTACAGAAATAAAATGAGAAATCACAAAGGACAGACACAAAAAAAAATAACTAAGAAGAAAGAATGAGGACAACAAATATGAGATGTGTGCTGCACACAGGCTAGATGGATCAAGAGATCCCCATGTGCCGTCACATTCTTTTGTTCTTATGTTGAAAGAAGTTAATATGAAGAGGAACATGAGAGTCTCAATATAAAGAGTCTCAATATAAAGAAAGTAACAAAAGGCACAAGGAAAAAAAGCTGGACACTCTGAACTGTTGAACTGTGCAAACAAAATATTTTTATGCAGTGACATATCTTTTATTTGAAATATTAGCAGGGGAAAAAATATACACAAACACATCACCTGATGTGTTTCGTCTCCTATGAGGCAAAGTGCTTGTGGATCGTTTTGTGAATAGTAACGCAAAAAGCCCTTGAGATAAATGATACGTTATCCAGCTGCAAGTTAAGTGATTCTCCAGAAAAGGTTTTCAATAGCGCCAGCAATGAGGGACATTCTATATCCAAGATATTAGGGAAACTAATCATTCATAGGTTTCCATATTTCAGCTCATTTTTCAAGTTTTTAATTTTTTTAAATTTGAAGTTTATTCAGTTTTTAGAGAGTTACACAGCTGGCTATTTCTTGTAATAGGTACACATCTGGGATCTTATACTGTTTAAGGACAGTAGCAGAGGTTTCAATCAGCCATTATACATTACTGTTCATTCAAAATATTACAGTTATTGTGTAGTATCTCCCTATGTTCTAAGTGATCATGGTATTACATCCTCTCTATGTGACATTATCCATATCAGCCATTTATTCCAGATTAGCATTACTTTTTCAGATCTTAAGTTAATACCTGCTGTAATTTTTTCCATTCTATAAATCTGCAGAACACAATCTTCCCACTCCCTTTGTGATGGGCATTCCCTCTGTAGCCATCTGTGTGATATAGCTTTTTTGCTGCAGTTAGAAGCATAGCCAGTATTTTCTGGGTAGTTCTCCCTTTAATTTGCCTTAGGAAATTATGCAAAATGACCAACTGAGGGGTTAAATCTGTGATCTCTATGAATATTTCTGAGAGGGCCCATTCCACCAGCCTCCAGAATGGCATAACTTTGGAGCATTTCCAGAAGACATAAATGTGTGTGGCGCATGTTTCCCCACATTCCCTCCAGCAGTGAGAGCTGTGGGTCTGGTCATATTTATCCACTATCGGAGGGGTTCTAAAGTATCTAATGATACGTTTCCATCCAAATACCTCCAAGAGTAGGAGGAGGAGATTATCCGGTGGATACCAATGTATATGTTTTTCCATTCTTCTTCTGTAAGTGTGATTACCATCTCCTGTTCCCACTTGTTACGTGTTGCTCTGAGTGCCTGTGTGGTGGCAGCCTGTATAGCTTTATATATTTTTGATATAATGTGATCCGGGATTGTTTTCTCCATTGCTGTGATAGTTATCTGTACAGGGGATGGGTCATTTCTGTATCCCAGTTTAAATCATACTTTCCCACACAATAATATCTCAACTGAAGATACATAAAAATGATCTCTCTGCCTAAGTTGAAATTGGTGCCATAGGTCCGAAAAAGTAAGGAACCATCCCTGGCCAAAGAACTGGTACAGATATTTTAGCCCCTTCCCATGCCATTGCCTAAATGTAAGATCTAGCTTAGCTGGTATGAAGTTGGGGTCCGCTGCAGGTGTTGTCAATATGGTGGCTGAGTCCTTGATCAGGGGGATAGGGAGCACCTTTCTATATGTATTAATGATTTGTTGTGTGAACTTAGAACTTACTCCCTTTCTAGGAGGATTGGTATGAAGAAGAAACTTTATAAATAGATCTAAAGAATGTCTTCTTCCAGTGTACAGGGCATTTGTAAGACCACATATAGATTATGGTTCAGCACTGTGGAGCCCATATACTAAAGGTGAAAAACAAGATAGAAAAAGTACATAGGACCAATGTTCCCTCTAATTTTTAGTCTCTGTGGGTGGGTGACTGATATGTGTGTGCGGCACTTTGTGCAAAAAATTGTATTCGTGTGCGCAAATTGGGTGGCCCAAACAAGTGATATATTTTATTGCCAGTAAACAGTAGAAAACATAGCCAAACGCTCAAATACTCAATGCAAAGTATAAATATACATTCTGACACAGTCCGAAGCTTGGATGTACACTGTGCACCATAACAGCATGAACTGGAAACGTGTAAACTATGTACATTTTAAAGAGTCTTGCATGCATCTAAAAGGGGTGCTTTTGATGATGCATTGCTAAGAAATCAACATTTACTGTTTTTTCTCTCCTGTCGTTCCCATTCTTCCAGTGGACTTGTATTGTATTAAGATCCATTTTTCCACCAGATGTTAAAAGCAATTTTGTTTGCATCAGCATATCTAAATGGCTTTCTTCCAAGTGGTCTCTTTGTTTGCTCTTAATGCAGTTCATGAAGCTGAAGTCTCTTTCACGGTCAGCACTAGAAGCTTGGAATGTTGTAGTAGTAGTAGTACAATTTATTTTTCCATAAAGCAGTTACAGTATACTAAAATCAGGACAAAATACATAGTAAATATAAATAGACAAATCAACAAGGAACTTAAATATCTTTACAGTGCAATTCAATTTAACAGAGTATCTTTTCACATAAAAAACCTCCACAGAACTTCAAGTCCTCCTAATAAACTTTACAAATGAGTTGAGATGAAGAATCTTGCAAAGATCTCTTCCATGTTCTTCTCTTTCCTAGTAAACAAATATTCCAAAAGATCCTCCGGGGGAGGCCAAGATCCCCCAGCAGTTTTTTCCTAGTTGATTCGTACCTAGGACACAAGAGTACCACATGTTTGAGATCATGTATAGTCCCTACTCCACATTTACAATATGGAAAAAGTACCCCCTCTCTTTTGTCTGAAATGAATGCATTGAGCATTATAGTTTTCAGTCCCAAATCTTGTATAGATTCTTCTTTGTTTAGGACAGGTTAAAAAAGAGAGAGATGGCTCATATCCTTATGAAATCTTTACTTTTTTTATAAAATCCATATAGCTTAAGCTTGGAGAGTTAAACGGAAAGAATTTATGTCTTAAGTCAGTAAGCCTCAATTTGACATCCTGCCTAATCTCCTCAAATGGTCTTGTGTAAATGTTATATAAAAGATGGCTCAATCCAGTCGGCATTATTGTTTCCTTAATAAGTTGAATAAAGGGATGTACATATCCCATGCTGGCCAATTTGATGGTTTCCTCTGCATACATTCTGGGATATCTTTGTAGGGCAAAGAAAAGTTTCAACAGAAAGAGAATCTGTGTTCACAGATGAGAGAAGTCAAGGAATGTTGTCCTACTTCCAAGGCAAGAATACAGCTTGGAGTTCCATTTAAAAATATTAAGATGTATATCTGAGTTTATTCAGAATTATTTCTAATTCTCTAACCTTAGTATAACCCCAGATTTCAGAGGCATATAACATGATCGTTCTTATTTTGGCATTAACAACCCTAATACCCCACTCACCAATGACTTCCCCATCTTGCTGCTAAATATTTTTAGGGCATTTATAGAAGATCCCATTTTAAATTGAATAGCCTCCAAATGTTTAGTCCAAGATAGGCTATAGGCAAAATGGGCACCTAAATAGTCATAACATTTAACAGTGTCTGTATGGTTACCGTTTAGCCTAAAGCCTACCGTATTCTTGGTTTGAGAGCCAAAAACTACAATGTTGGTCTTGCCGAGATTAACTTTTAGTTTCCTTTGAGAACAGAGAGATTCAAAAGGAGCCAGTTTTCTTTTAAGACCTAGAACTGAAGTACAGAGCAAGACTAAATTGTCTGCATATGCTAAATGTTCAATCCTTTGATAATTAATTTTTGCAGTATGGAAGTCTGGGTTACCTAGCTGATCCAAGACTGTATTAATGTAGATGTTAGAGTGGGGGCCAAAATACACCCTTGTCTGTCCCCCACATTTGTCTCAAATCCATCAGTTAGATGACCATATTGATTATACTGGACCCTTGCCCACATATTTTCATAGAGTATATTAATAACATCAAGAGTGAGGCCTCCAACTCAGATCCTTAATGTAGCCAAAGGATTTTTCTACTAATGCTGTCGAAGGCCAAGGAGAAGTCCACAAAACAGCAATATAATCTGTTTTTCTCACTTTAATATACTTCCAGATCAGGTGCTGAAGCACATAACATGCTGTACTGTAGAACAGTCCTTCCAGAAACCATTCTGTGCCTCATTCGATACTGAGTTCTCCTTGACCCATGACAGCAATCTGCCCAAAATTATCCTAGACAAAATCTTCTGTGAAACATCCATCAAACTAATAGGCCTATACATCCTTGGGTCATTTGGATCCTCTTTTTAAAAATTGGGAAGATAACACTACCTGCCCAACTGGCAGGGTAAGAGTACCCCTGAATCAGGCCATTAAACAGTAAAAGAAGAAAAGGAATCCATCAGTTGGTAAAAACCTTATAGAGATCACCTAGGACCCCATCTGGCCCTGGTGCTTTATTTGCCTTAAGGCCAATCAGTGCCATCTGGATTTCGTCCTCTGTGATTGATAGGTCTTGGAAAAATTTCATCCTCCTGTATTTTGAAAGCATCAGGTGTCTCCTGCTCTTCATGAGAATAATAGAGCTTGGAGAAGTGAGATGACCAGACTTCAGGTGTAATACCGGCTTTAATCTTATTGGCATATCTATTATATCCCTGTGCAACAACATTCCCAAATCGCCTTCCATCCCTATCCAAAACAGCCTGCCTCAGTTTTTCCCAAAGTCCCTGAGTATGTTTGTCTCTCCCATTCAAGAATTTTCCTATATTTTTCACTTTCAGTCTTTGGCAATTTAAAATCTGCTGCAGACTTATTTCTTTTCTTCTTATGTTGTCTTAGTTTTCCTCCAAACTCTTTCTTTGCCTGTAGGCATACCGAATTAAACTAAGACTTTTTATAAAGGGACGTAGGATGGTACGTTGTTTTACATCTAGGTCCAAGTAAAGAATGAATAGTTTCCCAATTCCCCAAAATATTAAAGGCCTTACTTTTGTCCAGGACCAACTCGTGAATATTACCTAAGACTCCTGTACTAACAATTTCTTTGAAAGTAGCTTGATGAATCGGCTCCCATCCCAATCGTTCTCTTGTTTATGACTTCCAGACTCTCTTCCTGTTGTGCCTCACTCCCTAAAGTTCCAAAAGGGTATTTGATGTTAATTACAATAGCACAGTGTGCTGACTCCAATCTATCCATGACCTCTAACTTTTGGATCAGCTTTACTGCTTCCAAATTGGTCCAAACCTAATCAGGGGTTGAAGAGCCAGTAGGTCCTCTACACGGTAAGGATCTGACTAGATCGACCTGAGTTCTACCATTTAAAATACAGAAATTTCTACTGGCTAAGCCCGCTAGCAATTCCTTACCTCTGAGGTTAGATTTTAGATCCTCAGCAGTCCTAGTATATGAGATATTTGGATTAATTATAGATATTGTATGGATCATATCTGAATATACATCCTCCAAGAAATGAGAAGGAATTCTGGCATTAAAGTCTCCCAAAATAATTATAGGACAAGGTATACTCTTATCTGACAATTCATCAAGTGCCATTTTCAGATCCTATATGTAAAGGTCAGCGGGATCAGTAGCTCTATTGCGAGGGGGCAAGTATATATTGCAGAGAATGATCTTCTCTTGTCCCTTGCTACTCATTAGAGCCAAAATACCCTCTGACTCAGTGTTAGTGACCTGAAAATTTAGCAAAGTTTTGATAAAAAAGGAAATACCCCCTTTAAACCTTATAAACATATTATCTTTAGTTGCTGGCAGAGTAAAGATAGAATATCCAGACAATTTGGGAGTTACATTTTCTGTACACCATGTTTCTTGCAGTCCAATAATATCAAAATTATCCAGAAATCTCACTATTTCAGGGTCAATTATTTTAAGATGGATGCCCTCAATATTCAATGAAAGTATAGAAAAGGCATCCATCTCGATCCCCAGCTCCTTATCCAAATCCAGCTGGCATTCGGAGTTCATTTGTTTGATATTATCTACAGGCTGCATTTGTCAGGCTGAATCAATAACTGTCAGCGGTAGGTATTAGGGTCAATTAGGTTTCCAAAGTCAGCCAGGGGTTATCTGTCTCTAAGACTGATTCTGAAATATCCTTAGTTTGTTTAAACCATGACAAGACTTCACCCAAGTCTAACGTGTTAACTAATTGTATTTGCAAACAATCCAGCTTGCTGGCCAGAGAAGGCAAGCTGCTAGCTGTATGAGGATTTTTAAATGTAATATCCATCTGTGTCGTGGGCTCAGGATCACCATATAACTTTATGGACTCCACCATGTTTCTGGAGATATAAAATCCTAATGTTCTTTCCAAGAGTAGCAACAAATCTTCCCTAACTTTCCTATGAGAATCCTTGAGTGAGCCATTCCACCCAGAGTTAGTTATGGTCTTACTCAGCCATACTTCTCTCTGCTTCAGTACATGCTCCTCTATCACTCCCAAGATTTCTCTCTGTGCTATCGTAGCCTTCTCACTCTGCGGCTCCCTACCTCTATACATGATAGCTTCATGTTTAGCTTGGAATGTAGCACATACATCAATAAGTTTAGCCACCATGCTGTACTGCAGTTAGTCAAAGCAAAGTGAATCATGTCAGTAAAGGATTTTAATGATCCTCCCTTTATTTTTTCAGCAACTATAAATCTGAAGTCATTGTACTGGCTAACAATTTCTGCCTGGTCCACTGATGCAAATAAATAGTCCTGATATTTGCTGTACGGTCTCTCAATATTTGATAAGCCAAACTCAAAGCTGCAATGTGGCACTGCTGAAAAATCAAAGGCAGATCAGTCAGAAAGTTCACCTGCAGGAAATCAGCTGTCCAGATGGTCACATAACAGGCCAATGAATTGCAAAATTGCTGTTGTGCTTACTTCAGCTGTGCAATTAGCCAAAACAGTTTTACTGGTGGGCTCCAGTAGACAGTTTCACCCAGGTACTGGCTTCTGAACTTTTAATTTTTGCCCTAGCAATCTGTACAGCTTCAACTTGTTAGACCACTTTCTGAAACATCTTAGACAACTATGCCAACTCCAAAAGTACATAATTTAATACTGTTATGGCAATGTGGTATTCAGGGTTGGACAGCTTCTTAAAGCAGTACTTAGCAATGGGATCTTTGATGGATGCATGCAAAATTGTATGTAATGTCATTTACCCTAGGTATGGTTTACAATAACTATGCTGGGTATTGTCAAGCTCAGTGGGGTTTTAAAATGTATTTTGCAATGTAGTGAGTGAGTCAGTGTGATATGAGAGAGGAGATACATTTAGGAGACTGTAATTCTCTTCCGTTCTGGATCCATACTAAGAGCAGTCTGAATTTATGAAATTAAATTAAAAGGACATCTGTTGCACTGCTATTTCTTGTTGTCCATTTTAGAATTACTATCCCCATGTAGCCAACATGGGCAACCTTTTACAAGCACTGATTCATTGAATCTCAAATGTGTGTATAATGTGAGACCCTGTTTTAAAGAGAAGCGCAATCTCATCTCTCTAAACATATGTGCAGCCTTGTACTGAAAAAAAAATGAACACGCTTTCAATGGTGAGGCTTTAAATCCATTATAAACACATTCTGTATGTGAGACGCTGCTTGAGGAGGAGGAGGCAGATTACACTGAAGTTGTGCAACTTTAAAACTGAAATAATATACAGTAATATATACCCTATATCAGAGAATCTCTCGCGTTGCTTTGTTGGGGAATCTACCAAACAAATAAAACATGCCATTTCTGTGAACAGCAGGGGAGTACTGTTCATTATCAAGTACTGTCTTACTGAAAAGAGGTGTCAAGCCAAAAACATTGCTGTAACTGCAAAGCCAATTGGTTGGAATTTTGCAGAGCAGTTCCATTGTTCAATAAGTGGAACAAGAGCGAGATGTCTGGCTTGTTAACTGCTGACTTGTTAAAGTTAATGAGCTGTGGCCTCAGAGGTGGGCATACAATGTTTCTTTCCCATTCACTTTCATGCCCTGCTGTCTGAGTCTTAAATCTGAGTGATGACTATAGTCACTACTTCATGAACATGAGGATCCCTGTCAGCTGCTTTGTGCGCTACTACTAAAGCTGTGTGCGGGTTATTTCTGACTGCTGTGCAGGCGCATATGCGCACACCTTAGGGGGAACATAGCATAGGACCTATATTAAGATGATATGGTCCACAAAAAATTATGGTTTTGGGGCTAGGCTGAGAAAACTGGACATGTTCAGTCTGGAGGATAGAAGGAAGAGAGGGTACCTTTTACAGTTGTTTAAAATTATGAAAGACCCAGAGTTAATAAATGAACTTGGAATAGAGTTGATGGATAAACCAGAAGGCCTAAGAACACATAAACTTCAAATAAAATTAGAAATTGTAAAAACAAACATAAGATATTATTAATTTATATATAGAACAGCTAGAGTATGGAATGCCCTTCCAGAGTATGTTGTCCTGAGTGGTACTCTGGACATATTTAAAAGGGAAATTGATCAATTAACATGTTTAAGGAGATAAAATGAGCCCACTATGTGGGGAACGGTATAATGGGCAGTGGTACCTTCTTCCGTTTTATCACCCAGTTTATAAAATGGGTCAAGAAAATCCTTCAAACTGATTGGCTGAAAGGACCTTTCACCCGTGTCCTTATTAGCTGATATCTATGCCAACCAGCACTTTTCTTCCCCAACTGAACTAAAAACAAGAAATATCAATAACCTGCCTGAGCTTCAAACTGCTTTCACAGGCAGTGCCCTGTTCCACAAAACAAGATCCCTTACTCGTGCCACCATCTACAGTTCGCATCACTGCTTTCCTGTCAATAAAATATTTTTTTCTGACCTTATTTTCCATTTCTTTTCACATGTTATGCTAATGCCTGCTATCTGCAGCTCCGGTCACACCGACAACATTCCTAGCCGCCGAGACATCTCCCCGCCCACTAAACGTGCAACGCATGAGTGGCCCAAAAAACTGAAGACACTTAATTTTTAAAAAACAAATACTACATTTAACGTTTTAATGTTAACAAATCTGAAGCGGCAAACATCTGCCTATGGCACGAAGAAATGCGAACCCGGAAACGTCCGTGTACGGCGGCTCATGAGAGACATGATCGCTCCCAGTCAGCCAACCGTTTTGCATAAATCAAAGCAAATGAAGACATTTTAACCAAAGAAATGTTAAAACAAAGAAAATAATATACAGAAATACTGTCAGCATCTTCACAACTGGGCAACAAAATGCAGACATGATACGTCAGCCCACCTCCATTGACTCTGTCCCTATGCCTCTAGCCAAACTATCTGTACAAAAGTAAGAAACATATTTAAAAAAAATAAAATAAAAATGTGCTCTTAACAGTTTGTCTTGGTGGCTTCTGCACACAGACACAGTTACTGGGTGGGTACTATAGACACAATGACACTGTGACCTGCTCTGCTGCATTCCAACACAGGGACTACTTTTTTCTTTTTGTCCAGATGTCATATTTTTTATTAATGTTATGAACAATGTCATTGCATTTTTTTTTCACATTCACTTCTTTACCAGGGACCCATTTTATAAGCGCAATAACACACTCTGAGGTGTGGGTTACGTGCTGATAAGACCATGCCCAGGGGCATAAGGCACTCGGTGCAAGCGCCTCGTGCCTATGTACACCCATGGGCATGCCCTTATCAGCACGTAACCCACACCTCATCGTGTGTTATTGCTTTGCATAAGACCCAGTATAAGGAGTTCATCCAGTCTTTCTTGCTCTTCCTGCATTTCTATGGTCATCCAATGTTTAACTGAGCTGTTGTTCAGCCAGTGAAGGGCATGTGCTATCATTGCTGCTTGACAGTATTTTTCCAGATCTGGGAGGGCAACCCTCCATTTGCATTGGGAAGACACAAAATCTTAAATGCTTTTTGTGGTCTCTTGCCTTGCCATATAAATTGTGCAATCAATTTATTCCATTTCTGAAATTCCTGCTTGTTCGGTATTATAGGGATATTTTGAAAAAGGTACAAAAAACAGGTGAGAATGTTCATCCTGACTGAGTCTGTTCTTTGAATGAAGGGTGTCAGGAGATGGGTCCATTTTTGGAGGTCCTCTTGTATTTCCGCTGACAGTTTTGTATAGTTGATATTGTCACAAATTCACTCAGCAGGTCAGGCCCTCTACTCTCAAAGTGCCAACCTCTGAGCGCAGTCTTGTGAACAGTGTAACAGACAAGGTAACCCTCTTGTCTGTTTTTGTGAGTTCGGATCAACATGTGATCTCAGTTCTGGAGGGATTCAAACTGTAACCTCTTGCTAGCATACCCAATGCACAGGCTCAGATATATCTGTCTTTGAGGGGGCCAGATATCTTTGCCTATGGGCACCTAACCAGGTATTCAGAGATGAACCCTTAAAACTTAATAAAGACCTCAGATTTAAAATGCTTCTGTTTCCAGTTTGGTACCACCATACAAGCTATATGTCTGCTGTACCATAAATATTTCTTAGCAAAAAAAAGCAATTCAAAGACAGACCAGGTTTGCTCTAAAATTAGAGTTTTTACTAAAATATGTATTAATATGTCAAACATACAATACAGAACTCTTATAACACAAGACATACATATCTTTAAACAAAACGAGGTTTAAAACAGTGCAATTCCTACAACTATGTTTAGATTTTGTCTAGCTTTCTAAATACCTATTTTCAGTGCTCAGATGTTTCCTTAGTCAGTGTCAGATACAAATGCCTCTATAGTGAAAGAGAATAATCTTTACAAGCAGTATTGGCCAACCCCTTTTTTGATGAAGTCATCCAGCCCCTCCTCTGGTCAAATATCTAACAAAAATATATTTTTATACAACCACAGGATGTAATTTTTTTAATCTATACTATACAGCTTAATACAGGATGTATTAATTCTGCAACCTTAGCATAACTCAAGTTTTAATGACACCTCTTTTGATCACATGCTGTACCCTCTTCACACAGGCTTCATAGGGTCATTTAAACCTTACACCTCTATGTAACATCCTAGCTTCCCTTATTTTAATGTCATAAACCTAGCCTATGATTTCTCTCTTAACAAAATTAACTTAACAACTCTGTAATTAGGTCAGAGAAACAGGATCCTTAATAAAAGTCTTCCAGTAACACATTGTCTCTAAAAAGACTGAGTGTGTGATACAATGCTGTCAGCAGTTCTCTTGGCCTGCATCTGTCAGCTAAAATCTGGGAGGGGGGATGAGAGAGGTCATTCCTAGAGCATTTGAATTTTCAGCAGAGACATTAATACATTTTATATTAAAAAAATATAATACAGCACTCAGAACTGGCTGTCTACGTCACACTCCTCCCCACCTAGACTGAATTTGGGGGCTCTATCCCCTACATGAGATGAGCTTCCCAAATCAGTTCACTCCTCATAGACCCTAGACAGCCCATCGGCGGTCTGATTCTTAATGCCTGCCCTATGTATGATTGTCAGATCATATCCTTGAAAAGCAAGACTCCATCTTAGTAGTCTCCCATTGTTCTTTCCCATCTGCGTCAGCCAAACCAGGGGGTTGTGGTCAGTCTGCACCACAAAATGCTGCCCATACAAGTATGGCTCTAATTTCTTCAGGGCCCACACTATGGCAAGACACTCCTTTTCCACTGTGGAGTACGCTTGCTCCTTGGGGAGCAGCTTCCTGCTCAAGTACACAGCTGGGTGGTCTGTTCCTTGGCTAGACGTCTGGCTAAGTACTGTCCCAATACCCATGTCTGAGGCATCCGTCTGAACTATAAAGGTTTTGCTATAGTCTGGACTTGTCAAAACAGGAGCACTGCATAGTGCCTCCTTCAGTCTGGTAAAGGCTTCCTCACAGGCTGGGCCCCAGGTAATTTTCTTTGGCATCTTTTTCTTTGTCAGGTCAGATAGGGGAGCAGCAAAGGCACTGTAATTAGGTACAAACATTCTGTAGTACCCTGCTGTCCCTAGAAAGCTTCTGACCTTCTTCTGGGTTTCTGGTCTGGGCCACGCCTGAATCACCTCTATCTTTATTCGGTTAGGATGGAGCTGTCCCCGGCCTACCACAAGCTCGAGGTATGCCACTTCCCCTATGGCCACCTGACACTTCTCGGCTTTGACAGTGAGCCCTGCCCTTTGTATCCTGCCCAGCACTTCCCTAAGGTGTGAAAGGTGTTCCTTCCAGCTGGTACTGAAGATGGCAATGTCATCCGGGTACGCTATGGCGTACTCCTCAGCACCATTCAACACCTGGTTCACCAACCTTTGGAAAGTGGCCAGGGCGTTCTTCATTCCAAAAGGCATTACTTTAAACTCAAATAAGCCTATCAGAGTGATGAAGGCCAACCTTTCCCTAGCTCTGTCTATCAATTCTACCTGCCAATACCCCTTGGTCAGGTCAATAGTCATAAGGTAGGTCGCCCCTCCCAACTTGTCCAATTGTTCATCTGTCCGGGGCATCGAGTGGGCATTGGACTTCGTGACTGCATTCAGTCCACGATAGTCCACACAGAAATGAGTTGAGCCATCAGGCTTGGGCACAAGGACTACGGGTGAGGCCCAGGGGCTGAGGGATCTCTGGATTACCCCTAAATCCAGCATCTCCTCCACTTCCCTCCTAATGTCCTTTTGGACAGCCTCTGACACCCGATATGCTGTTTGCCGTATGGGTGTCTGTGTCCCTGTCTCC
Source organism: Neoceratodus forsteri (assembly GCA_016271365.2). Classification (NCBI taxonomy): domain Eukaryota; kingdom Metazoa; phylum Chordata; order Ceratodontiformes; family Ceratodontidae; genus Neoceratodus; species Neoceratodus forsteri. Next base: position 470,557,577 of record CM057450.1, on the reverse strand, counting down.
ACATCATGTGTCACTAAGGGGTTAGTCCAGGCTTGGCACTAAACAAGGGGGCAAAGTCTGCTAAAGCCTCCCTTACTTTCTGGACCTGGTCCGGGTTCAGCTGGGGAGACAATTTTACTGCCTCCACAGAGGACTCCCACTTACTTTCTTCCAGCAGATCCAGAAGGGGGTCTCCTTCATCCGTCCTCTCCCCATGACTACACACTGCAAACACCATGTCAGCCCTATTGCATATGGCTTCATCATGTTGACATGGTACATCCTTTCAGTCTGTATTCTGTCAGGTAACTCCACAATGTAGTTTACATCATTTACCTTCCTAACCACTTTGTATGGTCCTGCCCACTCAGCTTGCAGCTTGTCTTTCCGGACCGGAATAAGGACAATGACTTCCTGACCCACCATGTACAAGCGAGCTCTGGTTCTGCGGTCATACCACACCTTTTGTCTCTGTTGGGCAGCTGCCAGGTTGCTCTGGGCTGTCCCCATAAGCTCCTTCAGCCTTTCCCTAAACCTAAGGACATAATCCACAATGGGAGTTCCCTGGGTGGCGTGCCTGCATTCCCAGTCCTCCTGGATCAAGTCTAGGGGCCCACATACCCGGCGTCCATATAAGAGTTTAAAGGGGAAAAATCCTGTCGACTCTTGGGGCACCTCCCTGTATGCAAACAACAGGTGAGGGAGGTATTTCTCCCAGTCCCTCCCATGCTGTTCAGAAAATGCCCGGATCATTGACTTTAGGGTACCATTTAATCGTTCCACAAGCCCATTGGCTTGTGGGTGATACGGTGTTGTGCATCTCTGCACCACTCCACACTTCTCCCATTAACATTTCATTAGGTCCGACATGAAGGAACCCCCTCGATCAGTGATTACCTCCTGCAGAAACCCAACACGGGAGAAAATCCCAAGTAAGGCATCTGCCACTTTGTCTGTCCTCAGTGAGGACAGGGCAACTGCCTCTGGGTACTGGGTGGCATAATCCACCACAGTCAGGATGAATCTCTTCCCTGAGGAGCTGGGGGTATTTAAAGGCCCCACAGTATCCATTCCCACCCTCTGGAATGGCTCCTCCACTATGGGTAAGGGGATCAGGGTGGCTTGGGTTTTTCTTGCCTGCCTTCCCTATTTCTTGGCACCGGTGACAAGATCTGCAATACTCTTTCACCTGCTGGGTGAAGTTAGGCCAGTAGAAATTCTGGGCCAACCGCTGCGCGTAGTTCATGTGATTCCCAGATGATCAGACAAGGGAATATCATGTGCAATTTTGAGCAACTGCTCACGATACCCCTGGGGAACGACAAGCTGCCTGCCTAGCATCCCTCCCTCTGTCTGTACTGCCTGTGTACACATAAGTCCATTTTCCCAATAAACCTTATGTCTGCTGTCACCTCCCTGTGTGCCCTCAGAGTCTGCCCAAGCCCTCAGCTTCTGTAAACTAGGGTCACTCCTCTGAGCAGCTGCAAACCCCTCACACAGTCCCAAGGCATGGGACAAGTCCCCTTCAGTCGCTAAACTAGGGTCCCTAGCACTAGCGTCAGGGCCCTCGGGATCACTGTCAATCCTAACCCTCTGACAATTGGTCAACCCCTCCCTCTTCGGAGTAACCTTCCGCAGCTGTGTGGTCACTTGCTACCAGGGAAATTTCTACCCCCTTTTTATCAGTCTCCCCATCTGGAGACGCAGGCTGGGGAACCAGCCTCTCCGTGGTTTCCACACTGGTTTCTGTGGGGTTCAGGGAACTACTATTTTCCCTGACTGCTTGGCTACGGGTAACTGCACATACCATCCCCTGTTGGAGATTGTTACCCAGGATCACATCTACTGCTAACATTTTAGCTACAGCCACCTATTGCACAGTTCCCCCTGTATCACCCCAGTCCAGGAGAACATTAGCGAGTGGCAATGTTTTCCCTTCACCAGTAAACCCTTGTACAGTTACATATTTGTTTGGGATAAGCTGACCAGGCTGTACTAGATCCCCTTTCACCAATGTCAGGCATGCCCCTGTGTCCCTTAACCCCTGTGTCTGTACACCATTTACTATTACTGGGTGTTTGTGTTCCCTCCTGTTAGCTGACATGCTTCCAGGGACACACAAACAACCTACTTCCTTTCTGGTACTACTTTGCGTATTATTGCTTGCCCTTCTTGGACACTGTCTGGCAATGTGCCCAGTTTCTTTACATAACCAACAAGCATTTCTTACTTCAGAGAAATCTTTTCTTTGAAACCTGGGGCTAACTGGTTTCGGTGGTGGCAGTGAGGGTTTTAGCTGCCCTGAAGGTGCGCTTTTCCCTTTCTGCGCTGCCACGCCTGCCCCATTCGATCTCAGAGCAGGTCTGATCTTGGCATAGCGGACCGAGAGATCAGCAGCCTCTTGCACTGTTTTTGGATCTCAGTCCTCTAGCCAGGTTTTTAACTCTGCTGGGCATGCCCAATAAAACTGTTTTAATAAAATCACATTTTCAATTTTATCAACAGTGTTTGCCTCAATTCCTTCCCACCAACGTTTTAAAAACTGATGTTGTTTCATGGCTAGCTCCTCATAGCTCATATCAGGGCTTCTCCTGAGCTTACGGAATTTAGCTCTGTATGATTCACCAGTTAATTCAAACTTTTTTAGTAGTGCAGCTTTTAACTTGCTATAATCATCACTGTCTTTATTGTCCATGTGACCCAATGCATCCCAAGCTTTTCTGGTAAGTAGCAGGGAAAGCTGGAAGCTCCAGGACTCTCTAGAAATTTTAGCCTGAATACAAACTTTTTCAAAAGAATTTAAAAAGGCATCTATATCCTCCCCATCCTTAAACTCAGCTATTAATTTAGAGTTTAATTTGTAACCCAGTCCTGCAGTCCCAGTTAAACCCAAGCCACTTACCTGCTCTGGTGCCGCTGGTTGGAGTCGCATCTTCTACAGCTCGTGTTGCCTCTGGCACTCCTGCTCCTCACGGTCTGCGTCTCGGCGTTCTCATTCTCTCTTCTCCTCTACATCTGGCTGGTGCTCACGCTCCTCATGGTCTGCCTCCCTTTGGTGTCACTCTGCCTCTCTGCATTCTCACTCTGCCTCATGGTCCGCCTCTCGCTTCTCTTGCTCTCTCTTCTCCTGGGACTCCAGCTCCATCTTGCGCAACTCAAGTTGCAACCTGAGAACTTCTGGATTCAGGATACTGGTGACTCATCCCTGCTGCTGTGGCCCTTCACTGACAGTGGCCCTGCTGTCCTCCTCATTGGCTCGGGACCCCTCACTGGCCGCTAGTTCTGCCACACTCAAGGTCTAGTCCCTTTCAGTTATTTTCTGTGACTCCCTGCTCTTGGTATCTGCTACCATCAGGGCCTCTATGAGGTTCTGCTTTTTGGCTGTCACCTCAAACAGGACTCCTCTGTCCTCGCACAACTGTTTTAACTGTTCTACAGTGTGCCTGCTGTAGTTAGATGCCATCTTTCCTAACTACTGCTACTCTGACTTTGCACTTTAGAAAAAAAAACTAAAATAGGTTGGAACTTGACTGTACACCAAGTGATATATAGTTCTGTTTTCTTTTTAAAATAAAACTCTGTCTTTTTCTTTCTTTGCAAGAGAGCTTACAGTCTCAGCTGACAGAACAATAAAGGTTGTGATACCAAAATTTTGCCACCACTGCCAACCAATCTGTCAAAAATTCACTCAGGCAGGTCAGGCCTTCTACCCCCAAAGTGCCAACCTCTGAGCGCAGTCTTGTGAACAGTGTAACAGACAAGGTAACCCTCTTGTCTTGGGGGGGAGGTAGTAACAACAACAAAAAAGGAAACGGACCTGGGGGTAATCATATCAGATGACCTTAAGGTTAGCAAGCAATGTGAGAAGGCAGTAGGGAGGGCTGGGGGGTATACTGGGATGCATAGGGAGAGACATCAGCAGCAGAAAACAGGAAGTTATTATCCCTCTGTACAGACAGTTGGTGAGACCCCATCTGGAGTACTGCGTCCAGTTCTGGAGACCCCATCTCCGCAAGGACATAGACAAGATAGAGGCAGTCCAGAGGAGGGCAACTAAAATGGTGCAGGGTCTGCAAGAGAAGCCGTATGAGGAGAGACTAAAGGAGCTTAATATGTATACCCTTGAGGAAAGAAGGGAGAGGGGGGACATGATAGAAACTTTTAAGTACCTCAGTGGAATCAACAACGTCCAAGAGGGTAGCATCTTTCAGAAAAAGAGACATGCAAGAACAAGGGGACACAATTTAAAGATAGAGGGGGGCAGTTCAGGAGCAATGTGAGGAAGTATTATTTCACAGAGAGGGTAGTGGATGCATGGAACAGCCTTCCTGAGGAAGTTGTGGGGTCTAAAGCTGTGGGAGAATTCAAGAATGCATGGGACAGGCATAAGGCAATTCTTGTGGGGGGTAGGAAGAAATAGGCTGTTGGTTAACTAGGCTCTGCGGCCTATCCTGTAGGTAGGGAAATGGGTAGACTAGATGGGCCAAGCAGTCCCTATCTGCCATCAAAGTCTGTGTTTCTATGTCTGTTTTTGTGAGTTCGGATCAACCTTTGGTCTCAGTTCTGGAGGGATTCAAACTGTAACCTCTTGCTAGCATACCCAATGCACAGGCTCAGATATATCTGCCTTCAGGGGACCACATATCTTTGCCTACGGGCACCTAACCAGGTATTCCGAGATGAACCCTTAAAACTTAATAAAGACCTCAGATTTAAAATGCTTCTATTTCCAGTTTGGTACCACCATACAAGCTATATGTTTGCTGAACCATAAATATTTCTTAGCAAAAGAAAGCAATTCAAAGACAGACCAGGTTTGCTCTAAAATTAGAGTTTTTACTAAAATATATAATAGTATGTCAAACATACAATACAGAACTCTTATAACACAAGATATACATATCTTTAAACAAAACAAGGTTTAAAACAGTGCAATTCCTACAACTGTATTTAGATTTTGTCTAGCTTTCTAAATACCTGTTTTCAGTGCTCAGATGTTTCCTTGAACAGTGTCAGATACAAATGTCTCTATAGTGAAAGAGAATAATCTTTATGAGCAGTATTGGCCAACCCCTTTTTGATGAAGTCATCCAGCCCCTCCTCTGGTCAAATATCTAACAAAAATATATTTTTATACAACCACAGGATGTAATTTTATTAATCTATACTATACAGCTATACAGGATGTATTAATTCTGCAACCTTAGCATAACTCAAGTTTCAAGGACACCTCTTTTGATCTCATGCGGTACCCTCTTAACACATGCTTCATAGGGTCATTTACAACCTTACACCTCTATGTAACATCCTAGCTTCCCTTATTTTAATGTCTTAAACCTAGTTTGTGATTTCTCTCTTAACAAAATTAACTTAACAACTCTGTAATTAGTTCAGAGAAACATGATCCTTAATAAAAGTCTTCCAGTAACACATTGTCTCTAAAAGACTGAGTGTGTGATACAATGCTGTTAGCAGTTCTCTTGGCCTGCATCTGTCAGCTAAAATCTGGGGGTTGGGGGGTGGGGTGAGAGAGGTCATTCCTAGAGCATTTGAATTTTCAGCAGATACATTAATACATTTTATATTAAAAAATATATAATATAGCACTCAGAACTGGTTGTCTATGTCACAGATATTATATAGACTTGTTACATGTTTAGGAATATTAATTCCTCGGTATCTCAGGGAGCAGCTTTTCCATTTAAAAGGGAATCTAGATAAAGCGTCTGGGGAGGGGTCATAAAAATATCTTAGTACCTCTGTCTTACTTGGGTTTAATTTGTAGCCGGATAATTTCTCAATGTCCTGTAGGTGCCAAAACAGTTTGGATAGGGGTGAATCAGGGTGAGTTAAGTAGATCAGGAGGTCATCTGTGTAGTATGACACTTGATGTTCTGTATATAGTTATTCCTTTGATCTGTGGGTCCTCTCTTATTATTTGTGCTATGGGTTCTGTGTGTAAGGCAAATAATGGGGAGAGGGGACATCCCTGGCGGGTTCCCCAGGTCAAGGGGAAGAGTTCTGACTAGGTGCCATTGAACTTTATAGCTGCTTCTGGTGAGCCATACAGTGAATTAATAATTTCCCTAAACTCCTGGGGAAAATCAAGCTTTTTAAAAACATATTTTATAAACCTCCAAGGAACCCTATCAAAGGCCTTCTGTGCATCCTTAGTAGGAATGGGGAGGAGGATTTATAATTTGTTTCCAGGATATAGAGGGTACGTTTTATGTTGCCTGTAGTTTGTCTGCATGTCACAAAGCTCACTTGGTCTTTGTGTATAATATCTGAAAGAATACTTTCCAATCTAGTGGCTAGTATACTGGCGTATTTTTTGTAATCCTGGTTCAGGACTGAGACAAGTATATAGGATTTGCAGCTCATTGGGTCCTTGCCAGGTTTTAATATTGCTGATATATTTGTATAATGCCAACTTGAGGAGGGGGGTAATGTCTCATCCTCCTGCAGATCCCTGTATAAATCTCCCATTAGAGGCAGCAGGTCTGTCTGGAAGGTTTTATAAAATTCTGACGTAAAACCGTCTAGTTCAGGGCTTTATCCAGATTTTACTTTTTTAATTGCTAGGGCAATTTTGGGTATGGATATAGGTTGCAGTAATTTGGTTTTATGCTCCTCTATAAGCTGAAGGAGATTTACCCGACTGAAAAATTCTGTGTAATTATCTTCCTCTGGTTCAAGTTCTAGCTTATATAATTGTTTATAATAATAATAGAAGCCCTGTAGTATTTCTTTGGACATAACTAGTACTCTCTTAGTTTTGGAGTGTCTGAGTTTAGGGATTATAGATTGCCTTTGTTGTTGCCTGAAATGAAAGGCTAAGATTCTGGAAGCCCTAGCTCCCCCTTCATAGTATCTCTGCTTCAAGTACAGCAGTGTCTGCTCTGTCTTATAGTTAAGCAAGTCTTGCAGTTTTGTTTTAACCCTCTCCATCTGAGGTAGGATGGATGAGTCCCCCTGTGAGTGGGCCTGTTGTAAAAAATCTAATTCCATCTCTAAATTTTTCTGTTCTTCTGCTCTCATTTTTTTCTTGTTGTGAGCGTAACTTATTAGTTCCCCTCTGAATACTGCTTTTACTGTGCCCCAGAGTATACCTGAGGTTGTGTCTGGAGACAAGTTATCGCTAATTATTTGTGGGAGTTTCTCCTGCATCCTTTCCTTTAGCTGAGGGTCTCTTAAAAGGGTATTATTTAAACACCATTGCTTAAGGGTTTTTGTTTCTGTGGTTTGAAATTCAATTGTGATCAGAGCATGATCAGAAAGCAATATCGAGTGGATGGTTGAATTCTATATTATATCCATATGTTCGTCTGTTATCAAAAAGTAGTCTATTCTTGAATAGGAATGATGGGTGTCTGAGTAATGTGTGTATTGCTTTTTAGTGGGGTTAAGGTGCCTCCACGTATCAATCAATCCTAGTTCTCTGATTAGTTGTTAGCCATGATGTTGGCCCATTGTCGCCCGATGGGGGCATGGGTGGGTGCTATCTTTTCTTGAATCCATCATTAAATTAAAATCTCACCCCAAGACTAATATTCCTTGTTGAAATGTTAATATTTTATCAAATAGGCATTGGTGGGTTGAGGCGTCAGTGCCCGGTGGAATATATATGCTCCCCACTGTATACTGCTGCCCCCACCACGTCCCCGGACCATTGCAAGGCAACCTTCTCTATCTTGACACAGAAACATAGAAACATAGACTTTGATGGCAGATAAGGACCGCTTGGCCCATCTAGTCTGCCCATTTCCCTACTTACAGGATAGGCCGCAGATCCTAGTTAACCAACAGCATATTTCTTCCTACCCCACACAAGAATTGCCTTATGTCTGTCCCATGCATTCTTGAATTCTCCCACAGTTTTAGACCCCACAACCTCCTCAGGAAGGCTGTTCCATGCATCCACTACCCTCTCTGTGAAATAATACTTCCTCACATTGCCCCTGAACTGCCCCTTCTATCTTTAAATTGTGTCCCCTTGTTCTTGCACGTCTCTTTTTCTGAAAGATGCTACCCTCTTGGACTTTGTTGATTCCACTGAGGTACTTAAAAGTTTCTATCATGTCCCCCTCCCTTCTTTCCTCAAGGGTATACATATTAAGCACCTTTAGTCTCTCCTCATACGGCTTCTTTTGCAGAACCTGCACCATTTTAGTTGCCCTCCTCTGGACTGCCTCTATCCTGTCTATGTCCTTGCGGAGATGGGGTCTCCAGAACTGGACACAGTACTCCAGATGGGGTCTCACCAACTGTCTGTACAGAGGGATAACAACTTCCTGTTTTCTGCTGCTGATGCCTCTCCCTATGCATCCCAGTATACCCCCAGCTCTCCCTACTGCCTTCTCACATTGCTTGCTAACCTTAAGGTCATCTGATATGATTACCCCCAGGTCCCTTTCCTTTTTACGTTCGCTTGCGCACATGTGCAAGGAACGTCTTGGGAGAATAGGACAGTTTGGAGGTGTGACTGTCCTGTGCAATGCACTGCTCCGTTGAGCAGGCATGGCGCTCCTGCACCAGTGGACGCGGGTGCTGTGTATGACAGCAGTGGTCTTCACTTCAAAGAAAACCACCGCTGTGTGCTCGCAGCGCCTCACGCCCCCCCAAAGCTTTGGCACCACGCTGGGAGCCCGCCCCAGCGTGACAAATGTCCCGCGTCGCACCGCTGTGTGCTCACAGCGCCTCACGCCCCCCCAAAACCTTTGGTGCCACACTGGGAGCCCACCCCAGCTTGGCAAACCTTGTTTTGGCTGACAGGGGTGCCCAATCCCCCATCGGCTCCACGCCCCACCAGCCATCCTTCTGCCATGCTGGGAGCCCACCCCAGCGTGGCAAACGTCCCGGCTATCTTTTTTTTTTTTTTAAACCTGTAAATTAAAAACGGTTCCACGGCACTTCTCCTTGCCCCTCCCAACTCAAGACTCACCCACTGTGCACTGCCTCCAAACACCCCCTACCCTATACTTACCTCCAGAGTCTGGCACGCCGATCTTCGGTGGACGTGGAACACGTCTGCACTCTTCAAAGCCGATCGCGAACTGAGGAAATGCCAGTAAGCTGTATAATGGGCTAGATGGGTTTTTTTCAACTTTGTTGCATATCTCAGGCATTTTTTTGAATTTTTGCACCAAATTTTCAACATGGGGTTTTTGCGACCCCTTCTCATGAATGATGTCACTATCATGGCGTTATTCGGGCCCAAAGGGTGATTTCGCAGCCACTGCATGAAATCACCTTTTGGGCCCAATTAATGAAAAAAAACTGCCAGCACTCATAAGGTGGGCTCTCAAAAAGCCTATTTTGAAAATTTGGTGGAAAAATTCCTAAAAATGACCGTTTTACGAGCATGCATTGCGCAGTTCCTACGCAGGCTCGTATGTTCGCAAATTTTCAATATTTTCACTCCAGATTTTCAACATTGCCATTTTACCACACCTCCTCATGAGCAGTACAGCTGTCATTTTTCACATCCTGCTCAAAACGTGTTTCCACCCATGTAGCACACAATGGCGCAGTCGGTGTGCGAACTCAATGTATGGAACACATTAAGAAAATCACAGTGACACTGTTCATGAGCAGAGGTCTTAAAATGGCTGTGTTGAAAATTTGGTGAAAAAATTCCTAAAAATGACTGTTTTACGAGTGTGCGTTGTGCAGTTCCTACGCACGCTCGTAGGTTTGAGAATTTTCAATATTTTCACTCCAGATTTTCAACATTGCCATTTTACCACACCTCCTTATGAGCAGTATAGCTGTCATTTTTCACATCCTGCCCAAAACGTGTTTCCGCCCATGTAGCCCACAATGGCGCAGTCGGTGTGCAAACTCAATGTATGGGACACATTAAGAAAATCACAGTGACACTGTTCATGAGCAGAGGTCTCCAAAAGCCTATGTTGCAAATTTGGTGAAACAATGTCAAAAATGATCAGTGCACGAGCGTATGCTAGCACTTTCCACGCACACTCATAACTCGAGAATTTTAAATATTTTCACTCCAGATTTTCAACACTGGCATTTTTTCACACCTCCTTATGAACAGTACAGCTGACATTTTTCACATCCTGGCTGAAATGTGTTTTTGCACATCCAGCGCACAATGGTGTGGTCAGAGTGAGAAATCAATGCTCAGGACAGATTATGAAAATCACAGTGACACTGTTCATGAGCAGAGATCCCAAAATGCCTATGTTGAAAATTTGATGACAAAAGTCCACAAAATGACAGTGTCATGAGCGTTCATTGCGCAGTTTCCATCTACGCTCGTAAGTTCGAGAAATTGTTGTATTTTCACTCCAGATGTTCAACATTGCCATCCCTTCACACCTCCCTATGAATGCTACAGCTGTCATTTTTCACATCCTGCCCAAACTGTGTTTTTGCACATGTGGAGCAAAATGGTGTGGTTGCTGTGGGAAATCAACGTTCAGGACAGATTAACAAAATAACAGTGGTACTGTTCATAAGCAGAGGTCTCAAATGCTTTTATGAGGTGGGGGTAACAAAAAGGTCATGCTGAAAATTTGTAGTGCAAATACCAGCAATCGCACAGGGCATTAGGGTAAAACACCATACGTGCCAAACACCACTGCAAATACCTGCAAGCGAACGTCCGGCATTGACAAATGCTTGTTTGTTGTTGTTACTACCCCCCCCCTTGTGTATTCTTCCCCTGGGTTCTTGTTTCCCAGGTGCATTATTTTGCACTTCTTTGCATTGAATCCGAGCTAAATCTTGTATCTGGAATGAGGAGTTTCTTGGAATAAGAACCGTCACCCCTCTTCTTCTGCCTGATGAATATGTGCTGGCTACTACTGTGGATATCCCCAGCTTAGTTAATTTCTGGTGCTCGGACTGCATTATGTGGGTCTCTTGAAGTAAGATCATCTGCGGGTGGTCCTTTTTTAAATGGGAAATAACTTTGCTTCTTTTGATTGGGCTCGAAAGGCCATTGACATTATGGGATACCACCTTAATTGATCTAGTTTGCATCAACAGTTATGGTGTTTGTGAGATCCCCTACGTCTTCTTCCCAGGGTTCCCCCGCTAATTTACCCCTCTGTCTATCAGTTGCAGTCCATATAATTCTCTGGCTCTGCATCTCTTTTTGTTTGATTACCAGCTACTTTCCTCTCTTATTACATAAGAAGTTCTTGTATACTAAACAGTATAAAGTAAAATTTACAGTTCTCAACTGTTTGAACAAACATTTATATGAACATATAATATATCTTCGAAACTGAGTGAGAGAACTACCACTCCTAACTATGTACAATTTGATTAATGTAGTTATGACTTCCAAGGTCAGGTTAAAAGCTGCTGACTGGAATGAGTTTACTGTTCACTCATTGGGGTATGTGTTTCCCATATAGAGGCAAAACGTACCTCTTACATAGGAGGAAAAAGTAAATATAAGAATTCCAACTGATGTCAAACTTAGTAGGTTTCTTAAAATAAGTAAATTCAATACATATGAGGGAAAAATGAAGCTGTTGTCTCTGTCCTTAAGCATTAACCGATATTCCACCAACCAGCTAAATAAATCATCTTAAGGTGAGAAATGAAAAATCATCCATCGAGCCTCTCCAACTGTCGAGTTACTTGTGTGACAGGTTCAGAATTAGTTTCCCTCAGCCTGCTGTGATCTCTTGCTGGTTCCTGAGGAGATCAGTATATGTTATCTCATCCTTGCTGTAATTTGTCCTTGTCTAGTCATGCGGCTCCTCCCTGGCAAGCTCCCCCCCAACCCCCTCCCAGGTCTGGCACCTGCAGGCGGGCTTGAGCCGGACCATCAGTCCAGTCCCAGTCACTTAAAGCCACTCCAGGCCCACTTACCAGGGGTCCACAACTCGGTCTGATGGGAGTGCACTGGTTCAAATTTTGTCATCTGGGTTAGGTTAAGGTTTCTGTAGAGTCCCAGTCAGCTCCCTATCTAGGGTGGGAGTGTCCCCAATTTCAGTGTAATTATAGGACCCCCTATATGTGGAAATCTCTGGACAAACATCCATAAAATCCAAATCTGTCCTATGGAAACCCCTCAAAAATGTCAGGATATTAATTTTATTTATCTATTGGCCCTGAGCAATCCATATGTTCTGACACCTGCCATTTTGTCTTAAGCTAGCTAGTTATGTTATTTGATCCCACCTCGTGCAAGAGGATCCAACTTCCCAGAAGCCCCGCACCTCTGGCCCGGATCCATCTTTTCCAGCTCCCTTGTGTGAGACTATGATCAGATATCCCAGACTGACCCAACATCCCCCCCACAAAGGGGGGGGGCAGACCAGACCCTGGTAGTCTCCTATTTAACACTGCTCAAATTAGCCCCATTTTCCTTCATCGTCTACCTTCCTCTCCCAAGCATCCCCTCCGTGAGCCAATTTTGGAGGTCTCGCACCCCGTTCCCTAACTGTCTCATTTGAAATGTCTAGCTTCTCATGCTGTGTGGCAGGCCACCAGACTCTCTGCATCTCCCATCTCCATGGAAGCCCAGCTCCCTTGAGTAGGCCTGGGAGGCCCCAGCAATTTACCTGCCCCAGTGCCTTTCCATAAGAGGGAAGAAAGGTCCCAGAAGAACTCAGCCACAGGAAGACTTACCCCATCCCCAGAGAATCACTTGTGAGTGTTGGGACGATCTCAATAAGTCTTTCAGCTTCTGGAGGTATACTGTGTCACCAGTTTTTTAATTGCTTCAAGGGATGCCAACTGAGATGCAGCGTCCACAGCCCAATCTGTTCTCTTCTTGGGTGGTTCGTTTGTGTATGCTGAAGGAGAGCCATTCTGGTCGGTAGTTTATATTCCTGCTTCTTTAGGTCCTCTGCTGCTTCTGGAAAGGTATTATAAGTGTGCTGCCCTGATGGGTATTGGATTGCAACCTGGCTGGATAGAGAGTCCGGAGCTTGAGTTTTAGCTGTCTCAGAATCAGGAACAAAACAATGTTCTCTCACCGACCCAGTGGCACTGAGGGTTGAGGCACTGGATGCCAGACCCTGCACCACGCCGGTGACCCCGGGTTTGGGAATGGACTCGGGTCGCCAGCGGTCAGAGGAGAGAAGGAGGATTGAGCATCCCAATGGATGCTCTCCTCCTCAAGGGGTGGGATCCTGGGGTGTCTTGTATACCCGACGCACCTGTGCCGGTGGAAGCATGGGTACCAGTGCATGGGTGGCTCTTCATAAGAGTCGGGGAGGAGAAGACATTGTCGGCATTTTTCGGTGACGTGCGCCAGCACGCTGTGTGACTGGACATCAGTCTTATGCGCTGACGTCCTCAGGGGGTAGGAGGGACTAAGGGACAAAGAAAAATGAAAACCCCCCTCGGGCCAAGATGACGACTGATCCACCTCAGGATCGCCGGCTCACAGGACAGACCCTTCTGTGCAGGCACTCCTAGGAGTAGGAGAAAGGTAGGAGGGATAAAGGAGTAAGCCTGGCACTCTAGGGGCAGATTCTGTGGGAGGGACCTGTAGGATTGATCAATGGTCTGAAGGAGTGGGTTGAGGGGGCAGTAAGGAGGGATAACAAGAAAGTAAAAAAAAAAAAAACAAGAAACAAAAAACAATGTCCTCTCTGTGCCTTTGCATTGTCGTGGTCATATAATCATTGTCAAAAAATAATCTAGTGCCCTTGTAGAAAGTGTTGCCCTGTGCCCAGGATTCTGTATCAGCAAATCCTTAGCTGAGTACTTGAGAAATCTTATAATTATTGATCGGTGGTGAGCTCCAGCTTGTGAGGGTTTTGGGCCTAATGATCGATGTGCTCTCTCCACCTCCAGTTGCATTTCTGGATTTAGGGTTAGAGTGCTGTGAAGCAAGGTGACCACAAAAGTTAGCATGTTAGAACCTTCGCTGTCCTCCAGAACCCTGTATATCCTTAAATTCTGTCAGCGGTTTCTATTTTCAGCATCTTCCATTCTTACATCAAGGGCCTGAGTTATTTCAATCATTTGGTTCAATGTGGATTACGTTTGTGTGGTGGTGGTACCATGGGCCATTGTTTCTTGCTCGACAGTATTCCTCTAGGCTGGAGGTCTGACACATCAGAGTGGAGCTGTTCCTGTTCAGTTTTGATTTGGTGAAATTCTGTTTTCAAATCTTGTAGCTCGCTAAAAATGCAATCAAGTTTGGTGTCCATTTTAGTCCTTTAAGTGATTTGGCTGTAGCCGCTCTCATGGCTGGTTGTGATGTACCTGAGTTTCCTGAGTCAAAGATCTTGGCATCAGAGTTGTCTTCGATTGGTAATACTTCAGATCTGTTCGTGCTCCCCTTAGGTCTATTGTTAGCCATATCTTATTTTTGTTTGGTTAACTAAAGTTTTATAAATGATTACAGCTATCTATTAGTTTTTTAGGTTGTGGTGGAGCGGAGCCCGATGTCTAGGCTGCCATTAACATGGAGTGCTGCACCGGAAGTCCTGCATTTTTCAAATTTTCAGTGCCTGTTTAGGGCAATCAGACCTCTGGTATTCATTAATAAAAGCATTTCCACAGTAGTTAGCATGTTGACCACTTTGGCATTCCAGAGATTAAGGGAGGCAGACAGAGAAGGTAAATTGACCAGCAGAGGCCTTGCAACAGGGGATGAAGTAAGTACTGAAACAAGCTATATATCATGCGGAGGCTGTGTTGAGTGCAGTCTTCTGAAGAGAAAGTTGAAGAGAAGTCTGTCCCCGTTTGCCTGAGAAAACACCCTTTAAAATCAATTTAAAAACAGAGTCTTTTGAAACCAAATCACTCACAAGTAAATCTAGAGGGCCTTGTGCTACTAGATTTGTGTCGTTTGTTTCTGTTTTTGCTGACTATATAGTTTAAAATGTAGTTTTGGTTTGTCTATAGTGAAGTACTGCCATGTGGGGAAGGGGAGGTGTTTCAGTTAGCAAGGCAGCCCAGAAAAATCAGTGACTTGGAGCATTTTTTGCTGTGAGCACTAGTCTGTGTACAGCAGTCATATTTGTTGTCCTTATTCTTTCTTCTTAATTATTGTTTTTTGTCTGTCATCTGTGATTTCTCATTTTATACCTGCAGTTCAGTTTGGTGGGGTTAAGTGAATTATTTAGTCAGTCTCTTTCTATATTAGGTTTAGTTATTTCGTTTAGTTCTTAAAATGATGGTATCCTGTTACATACATTAGCTTGTTAATTACCACTAGCATGTGTCCTGTTAATCTCTGTCATTAAAAAAAAAAACTAATTATGGGGGGTGGTTTTACTGCAGTTACTATTTGCTCAGTAAACTGTTTTTTTTTTCAGAGAACACCGCTAATCCCTTGGCTGAGGTGTTGTCTTCTGCTGCTACTTAGTTGTACTACAGGGTTTCTTTAAATTTTATTTTCCTCACAATATTATAAATCTAAATATATAAAATGAATGAGAAGATTCTTTAAACTAACTGCAACTACCCCGCACCAGCAGAGACATAATAATGTATTCTACAATGGCTTCATAATGAATCTCAGCTATTTGAGACAAATAATATCTCACCAGCCTCTCTTCTGTATAATTCTTATAAACAACTCCCACTCAGTCTCAAAAACTCAATACTAGCTGTCTCTTTCAAAGTCAAGGCCCAGCTTTCCAAAATTCTTCAAACTGCCTGTGCAAAAGACCTATCCCAACCTATGCTACACAATTTAAATTTTAAAAATTGTTCACTAAGTTATAACGTCAACATTCTGGCTCAAGGTTGATATTTGGACTTTGTCGCAACTATTTCTCGGGTGATATCCAGTATTCTTCCAAACCTTTCAAATCCCTTACCTCCAGCCAAACAAATGAGCCTTCCAATTCTTGTAGCTGATTCATGGAATAACCAGTCATATGGGCCTACCATCCTGGGATTCAGATCACAGCAGGGTGATCCCTAGGGTGGCCACCCAAAGGCACACAATTTCCCTGCTATATGATGTTATCTTTGGCAGCTCCTCCTTTTGCTCAGATGGTTTTTGCTCCTATTGGGAATGTCTCTACCCTACTAAGCAGTTTGCCTAGCAACGAATTTGGAGAGAGACCTATAAATATTGTAAAATGACACACTGATACTCACTGAATTCAGTGTTTTAAACAACCTTTATTTCATACTAGCCAAACTGTTCAAACTGGGCAAACTTGACAAAAACACTTGTACCAGGTGTGGGATGGCAAGGGGGCACTCTTGTCCATATTTTATGGGAATGCAGCAAGGTTACTAGTGTTTGGGAACAAATCAAACTTAATGCAGATCCCCTGCTGGGTTTGGATGCACTCTTCACCCCAGAGATATAGTATGTCTTTAAGGGGACTTCAGCACTGTCTCTGTAACAGAAGGAAAATATCAAATGACTATGATTTCAGCATCTGCCAAACAGACTATATTAAGACATTGGCTTGATCAAAACCAAATTACATACGATGAATGGCTACAAGATTTCTTGCTCAACTTACATATAAAATGAGCTTTTGCCAGCCTATAGAAGAGAATGCAGACCTTTGATAAAAAACTGGGGGAAACTTCATAGTCTTTATACATCACCCTCTGTCTAGGACATTTAATGCCTCTCTGACCTTTCACTTGTGACAAAGTACATGCACCAAACATATATATATATATATATATATATATATATATATATAGAAGACAAAGAACCTCTGTGCGCAAACACTGAGGCAAGGTTACTCCAAATATATATATGTGTGTGTATAATATATATATATATATATATATATATATATATATACACACATACACACATATTCTTGTCAATTGTTACTTTGCTTGTGTTGTGTGTACCCTTCCCCCTCCCCCCAGGACATATATTGTTGGGGACCTGTATGTACATCGTATTGTTTGTCTCTGTTAGTTCTTGTTGGACAAAATTTTAATAAAGTATATTAAATTTAAAAAAAAAATGACTGGGAAGAGATGCTTTACTAAAGGGAGAGGTGCCGGGGGGTGACAAGCACTGAACCTCTGTGGGACTAAAGGGTTTTGCACCTAAAAAAAAGAAACTACGCCTGCAGCAGCAGCATCTCTGGGTTCCAGGGTAGGTAGTAGTAGCAAAGGAGTTGTTGTCAGCTGTGGCAGTGGCCTTAGTATGGCCACATTGTTCTCTGCCACATCTGTGGCATCCATGCTGGTGGGGGCTTTGGGAGGTGGTGACAAGAGAAGCAATCCAAGGGGTAGCAAAATCTCTGGCTCAGGCACAGTGGTCGAGGAGGAGGCTGTTGGTGTCACCATGACTGCTGGTGGTGAATGCACTGAGTCTGATCTTGATGATAATTTCCCATCCCCAAATGAGAGTTTGGAGCTTGACCATGAGTCGGAGCCCGGGAAGGGAGATGTGACTATTGTGCCGTCAGAAATGACTGAACCGAAAAATGTGTTTCCAACTGTGGATGATGAGAGGGAAAGAGAGCCTGAAGAAAGTGAAGACAATGAGGACGGAGCTCAGGAGGAGGAGGGTATCATCAGTGATGGGGATGATTTGGATCCCCTGTGGGAACTGAAAAAGAAAAAATGGAAGGGTGGTACTGCTAAACATGTGGGCTTTGCATGCCAGTATCTCATGCAATTACTAAAGTCCCCCCAATACGACAGCAGTTGTTCCTCTTACCTTTGATGAGTCCATTAAACCACATGAGCCACCCAATGTCGAAGTGCATAAAGCAAAAACACCCTTCTTCACCCCTCCCCATCACACTCCCACCACCATGTTAAATCAGGGAGTACAACATCTCTAGTTTAGGATTTCCATATACTGGACCCTGCTAATAAAACAGTTGCTATCTGTCAGCTGCGTCAAGCACAAGCTAATCAGGGAAAATGGGCAGCCATCTAGGCACTGGTGGGCAACACACACACACCTAAAGTCCAGGATCCTGCTACGCTGGACTCAACACATAAGGGAAGCTGGTGTAGGGGCCCTCTCCCTTATCATCAGGATCTGCCAAGGCATCCATTCAGAAATGGCAGGGAAAAAGTTCTGATGGAGTGAATGCTGTGTGAGGAGGACTACTACACAGATGAGGAAGAAGAAAAAATTACTCACTTTAGTAATTATGTTTCTTCTAATGGAATCTTGCTGTATTCTGACAATTGCAGTGATTCCCAAACTTTGAACTGCCCTGGAGAACTAAAGGTTAACTTTCCATGCGAGGCATGGAACGCTGAGCTCGAGCTCGGTTGAAGTCTCTGTCTGGAGTGATTTGAACTCAAACCATCAGATTCTTACGAGCCCAACTAAACTAAAAATTCTATGTGGAAATTGTAAAAATTATACTAGCCAACTGGCTGAAAAGTTTTGGATTCCCAAGGAAGACTCAAGTCAGGAAACCCAAAAACTTAACCCAAAAATAACAATAATAAATAGGCACCCAAACAAAGAGGGAGGAGGGTGCCAGCAAATACACCCCTGGGGTATAACACTGCACCTGCCCATCTACTTCCCAAAACACAGTTTCTGAGAGAAGAGGCAGCGAGGGAGGTCAGAATACAGCAAGACTCCATTAGAAGAAATATAATTACTAAGGTGAGTATTTTTTTCTTCAAGCAACATGAAGTCTTGCTGTATTCTGACAATTGCAGACTACCAAGCAGTACACCCAAGGAGGAGGGACAGAACCTACTTTGGGAATAGGCTCTGAAGTACTGCTGTGCCAAACTGAGCATCACTTCTAGCCTGGATATCCAAAGAATAATGCTTGGTAAAGGTATGGACTGTTTTCCAGGTGGCTGCTTGACAAATTTCTAAGAGAGGGATATCCCTGACCACAGCCAGGGAAGCAGCTGTACCTCTTGTGGAATGAGCCCTTCAGGCTTGAGGGTGGAAGTTTTCCCAGTTTTTCATAGCAGAATGGTATACAAGACACAATCCACCTGGCAATAGATCTTTTGGTGGCAGGTTTGCCCTTTACCACTTCTCCATAAGTGAGGAACAACTAGAGGGAGTCAAACCTGTGACCCTTGGTATGCTCTATGTAGTAACTAAGGGCTCTTTTGACATCTAAGCTGTGTAGCCTCCTCTTTTCCTGAGGAAGAATGATCAGTGAAGAAAACAGGGAGAGACATAGACTGGTTTAAATGGAAGTCTGAAACCACTTTGGGCAAGAACCTTCTATTGGTTCTACGGACCACTTTATCCCTATGAAAGGAGATAAACTCAGGTTCCACTGACAGGGCTTGCAATTCACTGATATGCCTGGCAGAGGTAATGGCTACCAAGAACACAGTTTTCCAAGTCAAGTACTTAAGCTCTGCTGAAGACATAGGCTCAAAGGGGGCTTGCATAAGCTGAGCAATGCAAACATTCAAATCCCAGGCAGGGGCAGGGTCTCTAAGAGGGGGATTGGTGTGAAACAATCATTTAAAGAATTTACAGAACACAGGATGGGAAGATAGTGAGGAAGGCTTCCCCACAGACAAAAATGCAGAAACAGCTGACAAGTGTACCTTGAGAGTAGCTGGTCTGAGGCCTAGGCCATTAAGATGGACCATATAATCCAGAACTATAGGCAATTCAGCAGTGCCTGGAGAAATATTCTTCTTAGAACACCAAATGCAGAATCTTTTCCATTTGGAGTTGTAAGTCTTTCTGGTGGAGGGCTTTTGAGAAGCCTTGAGGATGTCCAGAACCCCTTGGGAAAGATGCAGATCTGCAAACTCTAACTCTTCAAGAGCCATGCCTTGAGATTGAAAGACTGAAGATTGGGGTACCAAATCCTCCCCTGTGAGGATGTTAACAGGTTGTAATTCCTGGGGAGAGACAGGTGAAGATGGACTGCTAGGGACAGCAACAGGGGGTACCAGGGCTGTCTGGCCCAATCTGGAGCAACCAGAATCACCTTGCAAGGTTGAGACCTTATTTTGACTAAAACTTTGAACAGGAGTGGGAAGGGGGGAAGGCATACAGAAACTTCCCTTCCCAATTCAGAATCAGGGCATCCAGGGGGACTGAGCACAAGACTGGAGGTCTGCAACAAAAGAGAGGTAGTTGGTGATTGTCTGGGGCTGCAAAGAGATCTATCTCTGGAGTGCCCCACCTTGAAAAAATCACTTTCAACACCTGAGGGTCCAGGGACCATTCGTGATGGCCCTGAGAAATTCTGCTCAGCGCATCTGCTAGCACATTGTCCTTGCCTGGAAGGTGAACTGCTACAAGGGAGGCTTGCAGGGAATAAGCCAGGGACCACAACTTCATAGCTTCTGTGCACAAGGCCGTGGACCGAGTGCCTCCCTGCTTGTTGATGTACCACATTGTGGTAGTGTTGTCTGTTCTGACTCAAACCACCTTGTTCTGAACTGACTGTGAGAACACTTTTAGAGCTAGAAAAACTGCCCTGAGCTCTAGAAGATTGATGTGGAGAAGGGATTCTCGGGGGGACCACAGTCCCTGGGCAGTAAGGGACCCCAGATGGGCTCCCCATCCCAGAAGAGAAGCATCTGTGGTAAGGACCACTGAACAAGGCTGAGCAACAAAAGGAACACCTTGCCTTAAATTGTCCTGATCCTGCACCACTGGAGGGCCTGGATCAAGGTCGGAGTAAGGGAGTCCTTTCTCTGAGACCAGAAAGCTCTCAGGTGGAACTGAATATCCCTCATATGGAATCTTGCCCCTTGGACCACTGCTGTTGAAGCTGCCATGTGGCCCAAGAACTGGAGGAAATGCCTTGCTGGTCGAGATACCTGAAGTCTGAAGGAAGAAGCTAGTTCCATAAGAGTCCTTGCCCTTTCTAGAGGAAGAAAGGCTCTTGCTCTGAGTGTGTCCAGTTCTGCCCCTATAAAGGTAAGGAGCTGGACTGGTTCGAGAACTGACTTGGGAAGGTTGAGAAGAAATCCTAGGGAAGTGAGCACTTGCTGGGTCACTTGCAGGTGAGATTTGACTTGGTCTGGAGACTGACCCACTAATAGCCAATCGTCCAGATAAGGAAATATGGAAATCTTTTGCCTTGATAGAAAGGCAACTACTACTGCCAGGCACTTTGTGAAAACCATTGGAGCTGAGGTTAGACAAAAGGGCATTGCTCTGAACTGGTAGTGGCCTCAGGGCAACTCGAACCTGAGGTACTTTCTGTGGTAGCACCTGATGGGAATGTGAAAGTAGGCATCTTTGAGGTCCAGGGAGGCTAGCCAGTCCCCTGGCCTTAGAGAGGGAAGGATTATTCCCAGAGTTACCATCTTGAACTTTGGTTTTAAAAGATGTTTGTTCAGATATCTTAGGTCCAGGATGGGTCGCCACTCCCCTGTCTTTTGGGGGTCAGGAAGTACCTGGAGTACAGTCCTTTGCCCCAGTGTAGTGTAGGTACTCTCTCTATAGCTCTTAAAGCTAGGAGAGAAGAAACCTCTGCCTCTAGGGCAAGGGTTTCCGAAAGATTTGCAGGTGGAAAAGATCTGGCTCTCATCTTTGGAAATTTTTTGAAGCTGAGAACCAGTCCCTGGCTTACTACTTCCAGGATCCACTTGTCTGACGTAATAGACATCCAGTCCTGGACAAAGTAAGCCAGCCTGCCCCCTACTGGAATAGGAGATTCGACCCGGGCAGACCCCTCAGGGTATCTGCTTGGCAGGGGCTTTAGGCTGAGGGGTGGATGCAGGCCTGCTCATCCCCCTTCTGCCTCTCCCTCTGAAGAACCCCCTCTGCGAAAAGGAAGAAGAGGCCTGTGCTTGGTAAAAAGGCCTTTGAAAAGCCTTCCCCTGCCCATGGACTGCTGCCTTTGAGGAGTTGCCTGCCTTTCCTTGGCCTGAGCACTCCTGTAAGTGGTTCTGTACTTGTCCATTTTCTTCATGTAATTCTCTGTCTGCTCCCCAAACAGAGAATTACCCACTACAGGAAAATCCATAGCCTTAGCCTGGGTGTCCTACGAGAGGCTAGTACATCTGAGCCAAGCCATCCTCCGAAGAGCCACAGATGTAGCCATGACTCTTGATGAGACATCACTGGAGTCCACAGCAGCATGAAACTGAACCTTAGATGCCTCAATCCCATCTGCAGCCACCGCCTCCAGCTCCTTGGCTAGCTGGGGGGAGGCCTGTTTATCCAATGTCAGTACAGTATCCCACCTGGACTTCTGGTACCTGGCTGTATAGGCCATGTAATTCACCTGCCTGACTCCCAAAGAAGATGCCATGTACTGCTTCTTTGCCATGGCATCAATCTTCCTGGAGTCCTTGTCGGGGGGTGTGAAGCCAAGGGAATATTTGCCTTGTCACAGGCAGCAGCCTGCACTACCCCAACAAGGCTGCATTGCTGATATGAGAACTCCGTGTCTGAGCCTGAGAGTGTAAACCTCTTGTCCATTCTTCTATCCACAGGTGGTATAGTGTTAGGAGACTTTAAGATTTTTTGTGTCTGTTTCCCAAAAGATTTATAGAGGGGAATAGACAATCTTCTGAACTCTGGGATATCCATCATCTCTACATAATCAGGCTCTTCTTGATCTTCCACAGCCTCCTCCATAGGAAGCTGGAGGGTTTCAGCCACTTTTCTGTAAAACATAAAGTGGGAAGGGGACTCAGAAAGCCTAGGAGGGGAAACACCTGATGGTCTGTCTGGGGTTTTGTCCAGTTCCACAGGCACATCCAGACCTTCACTTACTTCATAATCCTCAAATTCCCCTTCCTCTTCAAACTCCAGTTCATAAAAATCTTCAAGGGTATACTCTTGAACTGGGGGAACCAACCGAACTGAACCCCTGCCAGAAGGAGCCAGATCGGTCGGAACGGGACGGAGTGATTCCACAATCTGAATCGCCCTGGCTATCTCTTTGGCGGTCGGAACATGAACCTCTGGATCCAAACCGGTCGATTTATCTTTGCGCTTTCTTTTTGTCAGAACCGAACCCTCAGAATCGGCTCTCCTTTTGCCCAAAGAAGTATCGCCTGGTCAGAGGCACTCCTTCTGGTTCGGTCGAAACCGAACCGGGCTGGCCATCCGGGTCGGCGGACTTCTCGGCCTCCTTTTCCCTCAGTCTACCTAATCTCTTCTCAAGGGTAGATTTGGGAAAATTTTTACATATTTGGCAGTCTGAATCGAGGTGGTCAAACCCCAGACACTAAACACAGGTGGTGTGGGGATCGGCCTTGGCAAAGACCTCCCCACACTCACTGCAGTGTTGAAACCCAGTGGGCCCGTTTTTTCTTTGGGTTTCTCAGACATGGCTAACCTAACCAAACTTACCCTTTTTTTGGCAACCGCAAGGCAAGACTCCTTTATCGGTTCCTAACCGTGTCACGGGTATTGGAAAAAAACGGTTAAAACACGTTTTTTTAAGAACCGATAAGAACCGGTAACCACACACTAAATATAGTAAAATTCACAATCAAATGGTTGGTTCAGCCGAACTGACCGCACTTTTACAAGTTCCACACAGAAATAAAGAACAATTCCTATCTAGTACTCACGGTACCACAGACAGAGACTGAACCGACTATGCGGAAAACTTTTTCGGTTTAAACTGACGAAAAACTGAAAACTTTAACCGACTTCGAACCGAGTTGAAGGAGAAATCTCCAGAGTGACCGTTCAGTGAGGCAGGTAAAGAATCTGATGGTCTGAGTTCAAATCACTCCAGACAGAGACTTCAACAGAGCTCGAGCTCAGCGTTCCATGCCTTGCATGGAAAGCTAACTCTTAGTTCTCCGGGGCAGTTCAAAGGTTGGGAATCACTGCAATTGTCAGAATACAGCAAGACTTCATGTTGTTTGAATCTGTGGGACTGCCTAGTTGTGGTCATACCAGTGGTGGGTTGAGTAGCATCAAACAACAACAAACCAAGTACAGAAAACACTCCAAATCACTGCTTCACTCGCACAGCAGCTGGGAATCCCCAGGAGACAAATAATACATCACTTTCCATGCCGCAACACAAAGTCCATCTGTTTGGTAGCCCAACACCCAGAAATGCCCATCCAATACTGCACAGCATGCTTGAGCATCAGTTCAAATACCCACCCAGTCATACCACCACTGCACATGAACTGACTACAGCAACAGCTGAAATGCTGGCAGTTCATCTATTGCCATTCTCTTTTGAGAAGAACATGGGATTTAAAAGGTTAATGGCCCCTGCCTGTCTCAAATGACAGATTCCCTAAAAAACATATTTCTCCACATGTGCTATTCCTGAACTTTATGGGATGGTGTCACTCATGGTAATCTCTTCCCTGTTGCATGCATCATCACCATACGTCTATCTCAATGTGGATATGTGGACTAGTGGCTAAACAGCTGGTAGCTCCTATCTGTGCATTACAGCACATTGGGCACAGGTAGCTGGGGTACTGTTTGACTCTGGCCGGGAGGAAATTGTACTAAGCCCAACTGCAGTGGTAGCAACACTTCAGGTATTTGCCAGCATGCCACACTGGCAACAGAGAGTTTAACTGGATTACACCTGGGTCAGAAAATGCTAGAATTGCTCCTGACCAAGACTGATGAGCGACTACAACCCCATACACTGAAGGTGGGTTTCATTGCAAGTGATAATGGCTTGAATATAGTGAAATGCATCAGTGATGGGGGGGGGGGGTTCTCAGAGTACCATGCTTGGCCCACAGTCTTAATCTTGTTGTGCATGGGTTTTTAGCAAATCCTGATATCAAGTCCCTGTTTCTTGTGGCCCATGATGCCTGTTCCCACTTTGACCATTCCAGAAAGGCCCATGACCATCTCAGGCACCTGCAGATCCAGAACAAACTGCCTCAGCACTGTATGAAGCTGGAAGTTGTCAAGAGATGGAACTTGATGCTGTACATGATCGAGTACTTGTACAAGCAGTACAAAGCCCTGTACAAATATCTGCTGCTGCATACAAGCCATGACAGTGCTGGAGTATACATGTCTCTTACAACACACCAGTGGTGATTCATTAATGTCCTGATTATGATTCTAACACCAGTGAAACTCGCAACACAGACACTGAGTGGGGACACTGCCTGTATCAGTCAGGTCATCCCACTTCTGCGGGTGCTCAGGCAGATGCTGTTGAATGTACAGGAGGTGCCAGAGAGAGAGAGATGATGATACAGGAAGCTGTTCCTTAATGGAACACATGTTCCATGTCTTAGACTGCGATACCCATATTACCAGCAATCTTCAATCTGCAGATTTTGGGATTGACACCATGTTGGATCCATATTATGAATGTGGCCTGTCTCAATACTTGAAGGTCGGCACCATCTGGTCCAAAATGTAACTGCTCTTCTAATAAGATGGGTACATGGGGCACAGATGTTAAAGACACAGTTATCTAAGGAACAACATGAAACTCAACAGAGACCGGGTGTTGCTACCACCTTGCATGGTAAATGAGCTGACAAAAACTGAGAAACATAGAAAGTTGGTTGCAGAGGGAGACACAAGGTCCATCTAGTCTGCCCAGAGATTCCTAAGACCATTACTGATCCATGGACCCAACCCCCCCAATGCCATTGTGATCCTTCCCCTTGGCTTCCAATCCAGTGTACCATTTGTCCCAACTCAGTCAGATTGATGTTACCAACTTTGCCCCCACCAAATCCACTGGCATCCTATTCTAAGGTTTCACCACTCTTTCAGTGAAGTAGTGTTTCCTGAAATCTTTTTTAAAACTTCCCCCACTTAGCTTTCATTTGTGCCTCCTAGTTCTGGAGCAGGGTGCCCTGCTGAACAGTTCAGGGTATGGAACCCTGTTTATTCCTTTCAGGAACATGAAGGTGTCTATCATGTCCCTCCTCTACCTCCTCATCTCCAGTGAAAACATGTTCGGCTTATCTAAGCGCTCATTATATGGAAGCTCGTGTAAGCCCTGGATCATTGCTGTCACTCTCCTCTGAACCATCTCCAGCCTGTTATGTCTTTCTTTAGGTGAGAGTTCCAAAACTGGATGCAATACACCAGGTGTGGCCTCACCAGGGATCTGTATAGCAGTAGAATTACTTCCTTGCTCCTGCTGTCAAACCCTCTCCCTGTGCATCCAAACATTCTGCTGGCCTTGCTATAAGCTGTGGAGCACTGTTTGGACTACTTATGAGTGCCACAGACTATGACTCCTGGGTCCCTCTCCTCCTGAGAGACATTGAGTCTGATCTCATTTAACTAAGAAGTTGTTCAAGGGTTCTTTTTCCCTAAGTGCATCACCTTACACTTCTTGGCATTAAAGCTTAACTGCCAGAAGCTAGCTCATTTTCCAGCCTCTGAAGATCCTTTTGCAGACCCATAACTGCATTCACATTGTCCACTCTCCCTCCCAGTTTTGTGTCATCTGCAAACATAACTAACTTACTCTGAATGCCAACACTGATGTCGTTGATGAACGTGTTAAACAATACTGGACCCAGGACCAAGTTCTGTGGTACACCATTAGTGACGTCCCCCTCCCTGTCTGATTTCTCACTGTTGATGACTACTCTCTGCTTCCTACCTTTCAGCCAGTTCCATACCCATCTGACAATGCACCCTGCGGTGCCCAGATCCTCTAGCCTTCTCAGCAGATGGTTATGCCATACCGATTCAAATGCCTTACTGAAATCAAAATAAAGGTGAGCTACCGGATGTCCACTATCCAATTCCCTAGTTACCCAGTCGAAGAAAGAAATCAGATTCATTTGACAAAATCTTCCAGCTATGAAACCATGTTGTCTGATATCCTGAAGGTAATTTTTTGTCCAGGTATTCCACCAGATCCTGTTTAATCAAGCCTTCCATTAATTTTCCTACCACCGACGTGAGACTGACCGGTCTGTAGTTACCCACCTCCTCCCTGCTACCACCCTTGTGAAGTGGCACCACATCCGCTCATCTCCATCCATGGTAAAAAAAAACAATAATAAATCCAGTTCAGGATGTTTTGTACCAGGTGGGAATTGAAGACATGGTGGAAAAGGAGGAGGAGGAGGAGGCTGATGAGACAGTAGGATTGTGGGCAATGCAGCACATGGTGCATGCATATTTGGCAGACACCAGGCATCATACCATCACACAAGAGTCCTTGCTGTACTGGAGTAGCAAGGTCACTGACTGGTCAACACTGACTTCCGTAGCAGTCAAATACCTGAGGTGTCCACACTTGAGTGTCAGTGTGGAGTGGGTATTCAGTTCAGCAGGGGCCATTGTGCAGGACAGGCATACAACTCTGTCCCCTGGAAATGCTGGCATGCTAACATTTGTTAAAATAAATGTGGGGCACATTCCACGTGACACAGTGACGTTGGTTCCGTCCACATGAAGGCAATGGTGGTGGAGAAGATGAACCTGAAGAGCATGAGGTTGTCATCACTGGCAAATTGCTGTCTACTGAGGTAGATGAAGCACAGATGGAGAAAGACTTCCCACATGGGAACAACTCCAATCTGGAAGACTGTGAGAGCTGCTATCTTAATGAGGATAAAGCATAAAAAGAAATGTATTCTGTCCATTTCCTCATCATCTGTTGAATTCTTTTCTTTATGATTCAAATATTTTTTCCTGTCATTTTATTTTTCACCAAGTAGTGCTGCTGTTTCCGTACATCCATCTGATTAGATACTTCCACCCTCTCCTGTGTGATGCCTGGGGAGGTAACAGATGGAGGGGGTGGTGGTGAGGGGGGTTACAAAACAAATGAAAACAAAACAACAAACGAGGGGCCTGGACAGGGAAAGAAAATGAAGAGAAGAGAAAAAAGAGCAAAGAGGGGAGCAAAAGGAGGCTGAAACAGGCAGAGAAAGAAATGGCAAAATAGGAGAGGAGGAGGAGGCACAGCCCACAAGCCACGCACTCCCATTGCATTCCTGCACAAGCCCATAGACACAGAGCCTTCTACTACTTTCAAACCCCAAATGGTACCAGATCTTTAAACAGTCTTTCCCTACTGCATTGCATCTTAGTTTTTGACACCACTGGTAATCATACTGTGTCACCCTGCTTGCACTCCTCGTTCGTCCTTCGGATGGTCCACACTCTGCTTAGCATATTACTGTACTGTTTACCTGGCATGTCCTCATGTAATTTTATTTTTTTCTTTGGTAACCGGGTAAGGTCAACTAGGCACAGGTGCCTGACTGTTTTCAGGGGTAATCTGGGAGCACTGGGGGGGTGGGTTAATTGATTTGCTCAGAGTCACACAGCATGCAAGTGGAGGTTGTGGGAATCAAACCCAGGTCTGTCTGCTGGATGTACCAAGCTCATTCACAGCTCATTACACTAACCTCTAGGCTAAACTGCCAGCCCATAGTTGCTTATAGTCCATCATACTGCTCAGGAGAAAGCCATAATCGACTGTGCCTTTCATGGCTTCATACAACACCATTGCTGATTAGTTTCTGCAAGCTTCCCTACCTACATTTGAGCCATTAGTTCTGTCTTTGCTGATTTCCTCAGTCCTAATTCATTGGCGTTAATTTCCATGCCTTCAAATGGCAAATGTATTCCACTGCTTAATGCAGTCTGTTTTGTCACTTCCTGCTAAACCTGGATTCATAACATTGTGCTCCTCCCATATTGCTCAGCTTCCACCTACACTCACCCATTAATTGTCCGTCTGGCACTTCTGTCACATGATATTAATGTGTCCTATTTGTTTCTTATTTTGCAATGTGCTGGTCCTTCCCCTCCTGCCCCCAATCCTCCCTCAGTTACTACCATCCCCTTCAACCTGCTACTTTCTGATTACGCACATTTTTCTAGCAGCAGTCAGCTGCTCTTTCCTTGCTCAGCCCATACCAGCAGTCCAACAGCCTCCATCCCTGTCTCTGCCTATTGAGGCATAGCAGTGCAAGTAGGCTTCCCCTGTCTACCAGGAATGGTTGGGCTATTTTCTCTAACTACAGTTTTAACCAGTTATGTTCCCTGCTAACTAATGGCAATCTCCATCCCTAACTCTGCCCGGCAGGGCATCAAGCGAAGGTTAGCTCGCCCTGACTACTGGGGCTGGGAGTCTGCATCCTCCATCTACCATCT
This sequence comes from Neoceratodus forsteri, assembly GCA_016271365.2. Classification (NCBI taxonomy): domain Eukaryota; kingdom Metazoa; phylum Chordata; order Ceratodontiformes; family Ceratodontidae; genus Neoceratodus; species Neoceratodus forsteri. The sequence continues at coordinate 470,528,698 of CM057450.1, read as the reverse complement.
CAACCAACTACATTCTCTACCAGCATTATGGTTTCCCAGCTCCCTTTGGGAATGGAACCACTATACTCCATCATCTCTACTAACTACATTCTATACCAGCAATCTGGGTTTGCCATTTCCCTTCGGAAATGGGACCTCTGTACCCCATCAGTCTCCAGTCTCCTGACTCAACCAACTGCACTCTGTACCATGCGATCTGGGTTCACCACATCTCAATGGGAATGGGACCCCATACCCCATCAGCCTTCGAGCACTTGTACTTGGGCCTTGCCTCCAGTCTCTGCTGCATGTCCTTCCCAGTCTCTTCAGCCTTTATCTCTCCACTCTCTGTCTCTGCTCTCACTACTGTATTTTCTCCATATTAACCTATTTTTTCTTTACTTTAATAGGTCTGGCAGGAAGCAGACTCTTTCCCCATTAGATACATATTACCTTATGTCTAACCTGTCCTATTCTTCCTGTCTGTTTCCTAAGAACTACAAATCCTTTGTGACCCCTCTCCTATATTTTATTTTACAGGTCCAATGGATGTTGTCCCTTCAAGACTCCTAGACTTCTGGCTCCCCTAGTACACAGGTAACAGACCCTCTACACATTGCCTATAGTTGGTGGGTTTACTGTAATGATCTGGCTGCACCTATTACTGTGTGTGTGTGTGTGTGTGTGTTAATGTGATACATACCAGTGTATTTTTTACCCTTTCCATAAAACTTTTAGAGATGACAGAGGAGACAGACAGGCTCTTAGCTCTATCCCCACCTCCCAACATCTGGCCTTCATCTGCCTCAGACTCACTGAACCCGAATCCCCCCATGAATTGGCTTGTGTCACAACCAGGAAGGGGAGGGGCCATTCCTACTTGGTGATTCACATCCAGCGTCAGGTCAGTGGTGCAGGTGATTGCATGGGATGGAGGCTGGTGGGCAGGGCTTCATGAAGTCTGCACTGCCCATTTTTCTGTTTTCTCCATTAGATCCCCTGCCATGGCAGCATGAAAGGGTGTGTTTATGGAGGTGCACACATGGTATAGAACTATGGCCCCCTCCATTCAATGTCACTTAAGCTTCTGGCACTACTCCCCAGCTTCCACCTTGGGGAAGCCAAGGGTCAACTCAGCATGCTTCTCCACCCTGTAGAGAAGAGCTGTCTGACAGACACTCAGTCTTCTATCCCTGTCTGCTCCTCAGCAACCCAAGCTTGTTTCCAAACTTGTGTCACCGGCATGGTGGGAGGTAAGGTGCACAGCACCTCAGCCCTCCGCACCACTTGGCTGGCCTCATACTGCTGCAGTTATTTTATTGCATGAAAGTTTGCTAGCTGTCAGGTGGGATGTTTGCTATGCTCAGCAGTTGTCACAGATGGTAGTGTGTTTGTGTGTATGTGTGTGCGTGTGTGTATGTGTGTGTGTGTGTGTGTGTGTGTGAGCGATGCATAATTTGCAATGATTTCTGCACAGGCAATAGTTTTGTGACAGTGATGTGGGGGGAGCTGAACTGCGCAAGAGAAAAAAAGACTGGGGCAAGGGAACTGGACTTCAGGAGGGCCAATTTTTAGCAAATGGGTGACTACCTCAGTAAATACCTTGAAGATGGGGATGGACAGGAGGAAGTGGAGGCACAATGAAAGAGGATCAAGAAGGGAATAACTAAGACAACAGCAAGCTGTTTGAAACACAGAAACGTAGAAGGTGATGGCAGATAAGAAAAAACTACACACCTTAGTAATGTTGTTTCTTCTAATGGAGTCTTGCTATGTTATGACATATGCAGCGAGTCCCAACCTTCGAACTGCTCCGGAGGTGAAAGAGTTAACTTTCCATGCCAGGCATGGAACTCTGAACTCGAGCTCGGTTGAAAACTCTGTCTGTTGTTCTTCAAACTCAAACTGTCAGATCTTTACGAGCTAAACTCACTAAGGTCCTGTGTGGAAGCTGTAAACCTACACTAGCCAACTGGCTACTAAACATAAGAACACATTTTGGTCCCAAAACAAAGACTCAAGTCAGGAGACCCAAAAATGAAAACACACACAAAGTCACCCCAAAAAGGAGGGTGAAAAACAACAAGGTGGGCATCTACTAAGTACTAACACTGCACTGCCCACCCACATCCCAAAAACAAGGTTCTGAGAGGGCAGGCGGAGGAGTCATAATATAGCAAGACTCCATTAGAAAAACAACATTACTAAGGTGAGTAATTTTTTCTTCAAACATGAAGTCTTGCTATATTATGACATATGCAGACTACACAGCAGTACCTCCATGGAGGAGGGTCAGAACCTACTTAGGAAATAGGCTCGAAGCACAGCTGTAAAAACGAGCATCACTCCTAGCCTGGATGTCCAGGGAGTAATGCTTGGTAAAAGTGTGAACTGTTTTCCAGGTAGCTGCTTGACATATCTCTAAAATAGGGATGTCCCTGGCAGCAGCCAGGGAAGCAGCTGTACCTCTGGTAGAGTGAGCCCTCAGGCCTGAGAGAGGAACCTTACCCAGTTTTTCATAACAGAATTGGATACAAGAGACAATCCACCTGGCAATGGATCTTTTAGTGGCAGGTTTCCCTTTACCAGCCTCACCATAAGTGAGGAATAGTTGGAGGGAGTCAAACCTGTGACCCTTGGTACACTCTACGTAGTAGCTAAGGGCTCTCTTTACATCTAAACTGTGCAACCTCCTCTCGCCAGAGGAGGAATGGTCAGTGAAGTACACTGGAAGAGATATAGATTGATTAAGGTGGAAATCTGAAACCACCTCAGGCAAGAACTTCCTGTTAGTCCTGAGGACCACCTTATCTCTATGAAAGGAGATAAAATCAGGTTCCACTGACAAAGCTTGTAATTCACTTATGCGTCTGGCGGAAGTGATGGCTACCAGAAACACAGTCTTCCAAGTCAAGTACTTAAGCTCTGCTGAAGACAAGGGCTCAAAGGGAGGTTGCATAAGCTGAGCAATGCAAACATTAAGATCCCAGGCAGGGGCAGGGTCCCTGAATGGAGGGTTGGTGTTAAGCAATCCCTTAAAAAACTTGGAAAATACAGGATGAGCTGAAAGAGAAGAGGGCTTACCTGCTGAAATAAAAGCAGACACAGCTGCCAAATGCACCTTTAGGGTAGCTGGTCTCAGCCCCAAAGTGTTTAAATGGACCATATAATCCAGGACTGTGGGTAAATCAGCAGAATCTGGGGAAATATGCTTCCCAGAGCACCATATGGAAAACCTCTTCCATTCAGAATTGTAAGTAGCCCTGGTGAAGGCTCCTAGAAGCCCTCAATATATCCATTACACCTTGGGAGAGGTGTAGATCAGCAAACTCTAACTCTTCAAGAGCCAGGCCTTGAGATTGAGAGATTTGAGGTTCGGGTACCAAATCCTTCCCTGAGCACAGGTTAACAGATTGTGATTCCTGGGAAGACACAGGGGAAGATGGACTGCTAAGGACAGTAGGAGTGGATACCAGGGTTGTCTGGCCCAATCTGGAGCAATCAGAATCACTTTGCAGGATTGGGATCTGATTTTGACTAACACTTTGAACAGGAGAGGGAAAAGCATAGAGAAACTTCCCTTCCCAATTGAGAACTAAGGCATCCAGAGGGACTGAGCCCAACACTGAGGGCCTGCAGCAAAAAAGGGGAAGTTGGTGATTGTCTGGATCTGCAAAAGATCTATCTGCGAGGTGCCCCATCTGGCAAATATTACCCCAGGGCCAAGGATCCAGTGACCATTCGTGATGGCCCTGGGAAATCCTGCTGAGAGCATCTGCCAGGACATTGTCCTTGCCTGAGAGGTGAACTGCCGTAAGGGAGGTGTTCAGGGAGTAAGCCAGAGACCACAACTTCATTGCTTCAGTGCACAAGGCCGTAGACCGAGTGCCTCCTTGCTTGTTGATGTACCACATTGTAGTGGTGTTGTCTGTTCTGACCTGTACAACTTTGTTCTGAACAGATTTGGAAAAAGCTTGAAGTGCTAGAAAAACTGCTCTGCGCTCCAACAGGTTGATGTGGAGCAGAGATTCCTGAGTGGACCACAGTCCCTGGGTAGTGAGGTCGCCCATGTGAGCTCCCCACCCCAAGAGGGATGCATCTGTAGTAAGGATTAAAGAGTGGGACTGAGTGACAAAGGGAACCCCTTGTCTCAGGTTGCTCTGATCCTGCCACCACTGTAGGGCTTGGATCAGGGTTCGAGTTACTGGGATCAACTTGGTTAGAGGGCCCTTTCTTTGAGACCAAAAGGCTCTCAAATGGAACTGGATGTCCCTCATTTGAAATCTGGCTCCTTGCACCACTGCTGTAGAAGCAACCATGTGTCCCAGGAGCTGCAGAAAATGCCTTGCTGGTCGAGAGACCTGCAGGGTGAATGAGGAGGCCAGAGAGACCAGGGTCCTTGTCCTGTCCAGAGGAAGGAAAGCTCTGGCTTCCTCTGTGCCTCTGTGTTCAGCTCTGCACCTATGAAGGTGAGAAGCTGGACAGGCTCTAGAACTGACTTTGGAAGATTCGGAAGGAAACCTAGAGAGGTAAGCAGTTGCTGAGTTATCTGAAGATGTAACTTGATTTGGTCTGGAGACTGGCCTACTATGAGCCAGTCGTCCAGGTAAGGAAAGATGGCAATTTTTTGCCTTCTTAGGTAGGCAACTGCTACTGCCAGGCATTTTGTGGATACCCTTGGGGCAGAGGTGAGGCCAAAGGGCATTGCTCTGAACTGGTAATGGCCTGAGGGCAGCTCGAACCTGAGGTACTTTTGATGGGAGCTTCTGATGAGAACATGGAAGTAGGCATCCTTGAGGTCCAGGGACGCTAGCCAGTCCCCTGGCCTTAGAGAGGGTAAAATAATTCCCAGAGTCACCATTTTGAATTTTGGTTTTAAAAGGTGCTTGTTTAGGTATCTGAGATCCAGGATGGGCCGCCACTCTCCTGTCTTTTTTGGGGTAAGGAAGTACCTGGAGTACAATCCTTTGCCCTGATGTAGGAGTGGAACCCTTTCCACGGCTCTGAGAGCCAGGAGGGAAGAGACTTCTGCCTCTAGGGCAAGTGCCTCTGATGGATTAGCAGGTGGAAAGGATCTGGTTCTCATCTTTGGAAACTTTTTGAAGCTGAGAACCAGTCCCTGGCTTACTACTTCCAGGACCCACTTGTCTGATGTCAGAGACTTCCAGTCCTGGACAAAGTAAGCCAGCCTGCCCCCTACAGGTAGTTGAGAATCGGCTCTGGCAACCCCATTAGGGTGCCTGCATGGCAGGGGCTTTGGCTGAGGTGCAGCCTTGGCCCCGCTCTGCCTCTCCCTCTAAAGAACCCCTTCTGGGCGAAGCTGAAGAAGAGGCCTGGCTTGCAAAAGGCCTGTGAAGAGGCCTGCCCTGCCCCTGGAAAGCTGCCTTTGAGGAGTGGCCTGCCTTTCTTGGCCTGTGCACTCCTATAGGTGGTCCTATACTCATCCATTTCTTCATGTAATTCTCTGTCTGCTCCCCAAACAAAGAATTACCCACAACAGGAAAATCCATGGCTTTAGTCTGGGTATCCTGTGACAGGCTAGTACATCTGAGCCAAGCCATTCTGCGAAGTGCCACAGATGTAGCTATGACTCTTGATGACACATCATTAGAGTCCACTGCAGCATGGAATTGCACCTTGGATGCCTCAATACCATCAGCAGCCACCTGCTCCAGCTCCTTGGCAAGCTGGCCAGGGACCTGTTTTGCTAGAGCCATAACAGTATCCCATCTGGATTTCGTTATCTAGCTGCATAAGCCATATAATTTGCCTGTCTGAGTCCCAAGGATGCTGCCATGTACTGTTTCTTTGCCATAGCATCAATCCTCCTGGAGTCCTTTTCAGGGGTGTGAAGCCAAGGAATGTTTGCCTTGTCACAGGCTGCAGCCTGCACTACCCCAACATGGCTGCATTGTTGTGTGAGGAACTCCGTATCAGAGCCTGACAATGTGTACCTCTTGTCCATTCTCTTATCCACAGGAGGTATAGTGTGAGGAGTTTTTAGAATTTTTACTGTCTGTTTCCGAAAAGATTTATGCAAAGGAATAGACAGTCTCCTGGACTCTGGGATATCCATCATTTCTACATAATCAGGCTCCTCTTGGTCATCAACAGCTTCCTCAACAGGGAGCTGGAGTGTTTCAGCAACTTTTTTATAAAACATAAAATGAGAAGGGGAATCAGAAAGCCTAGGAGGAGACACTCCTGAAGGTCTGCCTGGGGAGATGTTCGGTTCAATGGGCACATCTAGACTCTCAAATCCACATTCACTCTCCTCATACTCCTCTTCCCCCTCCTCCGGTTCATAAAAATCCTCAAAATCATACTCTTGAACCGGTGGAACCGGCCAAACCGTACACTTATCTGATGGTGCCGGTTCGGTTGGAACCGGGGAAAGCGACTGGACAATTTGAATCGCTTTGGCTATTTCTTCAGCGGTTGGAGAGGGAATTTTTGGCTCCACACCAGCTGATTTTCTAGTCCTTTTTGCTGGAACCGGCTCCTCTGAGCTGGTCTCCTTTGCCGAGGAAGTCTCGCCCTGGTCAGAGGGCACTCCCTCCGGTTCGGTTGGAACCAAACTGGGCTGGCCATCCGGGTCAGCGGACTTTTGGCCTCCCTTTCCCTGAGCCTACCAACTCTCTTTTCTATGGTGGCAGCAGGAAAATTCTTACAAATCTGGCAGTCTGCATTGAGGTGGTCAAACCCCAGACAATAAACACAGGTGGTGTGGGGGTCAGCCTTAGCAAAGGCTTCCCCACAGACACTACAGTGTTGAAACCCAGTGGGCCCGGTTTTTCTTTTGGGTTTCTCAGACATAGTGCCAGTCCTAACCAAACTTGCCCGTTAATGGCAATCCACCAAGCAAGACTCTCTTATCGGTTCCCAACCGTGTCACGGGTCGTGGAAAAAAACGTAATAAATTCTGTTTTTTTTAGAACCGATAAGAACCGGGAACTGCACTCTAAAAACAGATTAATAAGTTTTTAAACCAACCTGATCGGTTCAAACCGAACCGATAACCGTTTACAAGTTCCACACAGAATAATAAATGTAAAACCTATCTATTACTTACGACACCACAGACAGAGCTTGAACCGACCGGTTGCGGTTTAAATTCGGTCAAAAAACCGAGAAAACAATACTTTAACCAACAAAATGAACCGAGCAGAAGGAGAAATCTCCGGAGCGACTGTTCAGTGAGGCGGAGTAAAGAATCTGACAGTTTGAGTTTGAAGAACAACAGACAGAGTTTTCAACCGAGCTCGAGCTCAGAGTTCCATGCCTGGCATGGAAAGTTAACTCTTTCACCTCCGGAGCAGTTCGAAGGTTGGGACTCACTGCATATGTCATAATATAGCAAGACTTCATGTTGTTTGAAGAACCATGTGGACCACCTAGTCTGCCCCTTTTCCCTACCTAATGCAATACCGCAGACCCTAGTTGGTCTGTGGCTTATCCTCTCTTCCCTTTTGCTAGAGTACTCTTATGTCCATCTCATGCATTCTTGAATACCCCTACCATTTTTGCCCCCACAACCTCCGCAGGGAGGCTATTCCAAGCATCCACTACTCTACCTGTGAAAAAGTACATCCTCACATTACCTTTCAGCCTGACCTCCTCTAGCCTCATGTCATGCCCACTTGTTCTTGTACACCTTCTTGTCTGAAGGATGCTACCCACTGGGAACTCTGTATACCCTCCCCACCTCTGAATCAGGCCCTGCTGATATGTATGGGGTGCTGAATAAGCTAGATTTGTATTAAATAAAGAAATAGACCAGGCGCACTGAGACAAAATAAACTCATGTTCATTATGCAAGACTGATACAATGTGATGAATGCTATCATTGTTTGTTTGTACAATTCTCATCATGCCACTGAATATTAATGGTGCAGACTTGTCATGTGATGGGGGGAGGTAACACACTGTTATATCCTTCTTCTTTCCCATTCTGCACTTAATCTCCATCATGGTTTGAGACAACAGCCTGGTCCACATGATGCCATGGTGGGTGAGTTGGGGGTGGAGCCCACTGATGCCACATGGGGGGATGTTTATACCCTTCTCATTCTTCCTCTGAGATTAATGGTGCAGATGTGCTTTATATATCTTTCTTGAAAGTTAGGAAATTATTTGCAAACAACCTATAATAATACATCACTTAGGGTTCATGCAAAAAGTGACAAAACTAAGGAATTATGACATTAGGGTATAAAGTCCCATGAGCCATGGTGAGTCTGGGTAATGTTCTTCAGGGTCTGATGAATCATGCAATGCAGTGTTGGCATTGCCCTAACTTCAGCACTTCTTCAAGCATTAGTGTATGACTGTTTTTTGTTTTTTTGTTCAGTGCTTGGCCTTCACAGACAGTGATCAAATTAGGGCAAGACCAATGCTGCATCATATGATAATTTAAACCCTAAGAAACACAACACCATACATTCATCACAGCTCAGTGTATTTTGTTCCCTAACATGATAGTTCCTTACTTTTGTAGCTTTCTGTCTCAACACTAACTGATGCATGAACTAACCAATGTGTACAAGCAGGACCCAGTAAACAGCATGCAAGCAAACATTCAGCATTGACAAATGCCTGTTTATTTTTTGTTTCCTTTCACTGGTGCAAAAATGAAATGAGAGAATCAGGAACAGAAAACAGAGAGTGACATATGAATAACATTTAAGAATTTCAAAATAAAAAAAGGAAAAAAAAAAAAATATTTACTTTCCTTGGTAGGACACACTGTTATCAATGTCCATCATTTGGTATTTTTGTTTGGCCATCTAGCTGTTCTTCTAATATCTTATCATATCACTTAATAACCAAATCCAGGCCCAACTCATGTAGCAACAGGATTTCATCACCTGAGGGATAAATACCTGAAAAAAGAGAAACATGAACAAAAGATGGTTCGAAATTTATTCTTTCCACCCCACTCTTAGCTAAAAAGGAAAAAAAAATACTTTACCTTTGCTGGTAGGATATACAGTGACATGCAAAGATCATTATCCGGATCTGCACCCCAAACAAGCCTTATAATTTTGTGCAAAAATGTCCAGAATTTCTGGGCACTTAAGTTTATCAGTTCAAGTGCATTGGTGGGAGAGTCACACGATGCAGAAGCTGCATATCAGTTCTGGAAGCCAATCACATTTCCTTGTGCAAAAATGTCCAGGCATCAGAATTTACTAAACTGAGAATTCTGGGCACTAACATTCATCAGGTTAAGAACTGTGGCAGTGGGACTGACACATAGCATAGCACCATGTAGCAGCATACAGCAGCCTGACATATTTTTTCTGGTAGTTAAAACTTCTGAAAGAATAACATTTATGCAATGTTTGTGAATAAATAAATTGTAGAATAAACACATGTATCTACATAGACTTTGAATAAATATCACCATGTATATTTATCCCACACCCTGCCATCAATCTCAGGCCATTTATCCCACACACTGCTGTCCATCAAATTACAGTAGCCTAATTTGCATAAAACCTGCCATATCTTTTTTCCCCATACTGACCATCTTGTGCCATCTCTCGCCACCTGGCATCACGCACACTAACGTCCTCACACTCCATGAGTTGACCGAAAAGGCAAACAAAGCTCTGAGAAACCGCGGCATTAAAAAAAAAAAAAGCACCAATCCACATCCCATATTTCCAGTCTTTAGGCTCTTCATGCCCCAAATCCTCAGAAATTCCTAAAAAAAATAAAAATACCCCAAAAGCTCTCTTTGGGTTCTTCATGCCTCACATCCACAACCGATTATGCCATCCATCCGAATTGCAAAAAAACCCTCCAACGAAGCACATCTCTGACTCTGACTCCACCCAAAAACTATGCTGCCATCCACATGCCTTCACCTGGTCACTATGAAGCCCACCTCCCACTTGCTTGACCCACAGTACTTTCAAATGCTCCAGGGAACCTCCAAAAGTCCACTGCGAATGCTCCCTCCCAAAGACTCGACAGGCTTGGACCACGCACAAACGGACCAATCACACAACTTTTCCCACGCTACATCAACCAGTAGCAAACCGCAAACACTTTCATTCACAACATTCATGCCCAATCACATCCTACACACAACCACACACGCCCAATCAAATTCTACACATAGCCAACCCACACAAAAAGTAAAACTCCGCTTCACAACAGGCCACATTACAAATAGTATCACCTAAAAAATGATAAAATATACAAAAACAGCTACACAAAACCACAAAAAATACACTGCATAATGGCATGTGATGGTTATCTATGGGATACATAATTTATTTGAACTGCAGGTGACTGCACCCTCACTGTGGGTCCACCACTCGTGAGGTCAATCGAGGTCACACACTGCTCATTCAAATAAATGATGTATCCCATGGATGGCCATCACATATCCCCTATTTTTAAGTATACTGTGTTTTTTTGCACAGTTTCCTCTAAAGTGCATTATAAGAACTGTGGCAGTGGGATTGACACACATCATAGCATCATGTAGCAGTATGAAGTAGCCTGTCAGATTTTTTTCTGTCAAATGAGAAAAATTCTGGGAGAACAGAATTTATGTATGTTGTGCTTTCTTGCTTGGGAGAAAATGTCAGGAAATAAGAACAATGAAACAGTGGCTGTGTATGGAGTGAATTGGTTCGAGAGGGCGAGTGGACAACTGATACAGTGCAGCATTAACTGTTGGACTGAAAACAATCAGGTACAAAACATTTTTCATATGATGCTTTTCAGATGCACTATATGTGTAAACAACAGTGCTTTACAACAACAACAATAGTGAGAGAGAAAGAAATAATGTGGCACATTAACAGCACCATTAAAGAAAATACCAACAGAAAACATATTTTTTTTACAGAAAGAGTGCACACAGACAGAAATCAAGACAAGAAAGAATTGAATCAAACAGAAAGAAAGAGAGAAAGAAAGGAAAAGCATTTAAAATAGTTTGTCTTTTTAAAACCTTTATATTTAAAACAATTATATATATATTTTTGGTGTGAAGAAAGACTAAGAAGAGACAGGAGGGAGTATCTGATTGTTAGAGCTAAGGACGCGGTGTAACAGAGGAAAGATCAGTAAGGTGGACTAGAGAAGAAAGGACTGAAAAAAAAAACAGTATGTTTGGGATATTTTTAGGGACCAGATGGAAGAGCACATGCACTGCCATGACAGAGCTCAGACATTCCCCCCTCCAAAGAACTGGCTGATTTTCTAGCAGCTTCTATAGAGTTTCCTCCATTGAAGAAACTCTACAGTGGAGGTCCCGCATCTCTGCACAGAGTTGTACCAATTCTACTCAGGTGGTTGTTGGTAGTACTGGTGCTGTCCCATGACCCTGCCCCCTCACTCTGGCTACAGTTTCCTGGCACAGACTGTAAGAATATGCTCACACACAAGCACATGACGTACACAAGGTACATCATGACTACAAGTTTACCCACACACACATCACGTGCACAAGGCACGTCATGATTACTTGTATGCTCATGCCATGCAAATGATACACAAGTATATAGTCCACAGCCATAAGTAGGGCAACACCCACACACAACTGGGGGGGGAAAACACATTACATATAGAGCTAGGGATGCACACACATAGCTAGGGAACATCTACATAAATTTAGTATAGGTTTACATACACATAAGGCTAGGTGATTCTTTATTTTTGCATAGAACCTAGATACAAGCTATGAAACTGCACTGCTTCTAAAGCATGATTTTTACCCTACATATGATCCAGTAGGCTAGAGATAAAACACCATGAATAATATGCTAGGCTAGAACTGCACTGCTATTTTGCTGCGATAATGTCAGAAATATAATGATTTTTTTACCCGGAAGCGCCCTCTACAGCTAAGGTGTCATGTGCAAACACAGCAATAGTTTATAAATAGACCTTTCAGAAAACATGATGATACATTTGCAAAATGTTTCATCCATGTGAACACATCATTGACATAAGCGTATTCTTATGACTTGAATGCTACAGTCATAGCATTCAAAAAGGCAACTGAGATAATACTCTGCTGCCCCCCCCAAACTGACCATTAGAAGTAATAGTAAGTGTGAACATCACACACATGAGCTGGCTATATATCACCAGACTAAAATGTTATCAGGGTATAAATTCCTTTTCCCCATGCCCCCTCTCTGAGGAAATCGCAGGCAGACCCTGCATGACACTGCAGTGTTTGAGAGAACCAGACTCCCGAGTGCATATGTTACATAATTAGTATGCAATGTATAATGACTGTCCTATAGACAAGCTGGTAGGACAATAAAAGAACCTTATGTTTCTTTTATAATTGCTTCTGTTTCCTTATATTAGCCTTTCTTAGTCCTAGAATCTTTAAGAGGGGTATTATATGTTTTGTTATGATATAGTGATCTCCTGACATTCCCCAGAAGGGTTACATTTCCCTGCAGGTCACTAAGGGTTTGTTAGATCATAATAACGAAGTCAGAGGGTGTCCAACAGAGCCCAGCAAAATACCCAACAAGACCAATGTGTGACCCCTCGGCAACTGCCTTAAGTGACCATTGTGGTCTAACTTTGTGCTGCCTCCTTAGCAGTACAGAAGGACCTCTGCCACAATCACTCACCACCTCCTTTTTTTTGCCTCTTACTGGCTCAGGTGATGGATTTTCAGGTGGGTATGCTGCCTGCCAGTGCCTAAATGGCTGCATTTTTTTCACACCATGGACAAGGGTGTTTTTGAACTTATACTTTACCACACTGTCATCATTGGGCTGAGGGTAAAAAATTCCCCCACAAGAGAAGACTTGGGTGCTTCCTGGAATGAGGCTGTGAAGAGCTGGAAGATCATGAACCAACATATGTCTCCTCAGGGGAATCAGCCTGTGGCAGCGGTGATGGGGAGGTACTATGGGGGGACAGGGGGTTCAGGCTGAGGTAATGAAGCAGGGGGAACTGAGAGGCTGCTGGGCAAATGGGGGTTGCTGCTGCATAACTGGGGGCTGCTGTTGCAGTGTTGTGAGGGGCTACTGGATCACCCCCTCCACTGCCCTTTGCTCCTGCGCTTGGGCCTGGTGCTGTCTAGTGCAGTTGTATGGCTCCTCCACGGCCATGACTTGCCCTGTCCTCCATCTATAAAAAGACAAAAGATTGAGAGAGAGAGAGAGAGAGGAGTGAAAGAAAGCAAAAGTCAGAGAGAAACAATAGGAAACAAAAGGGAAACTAGAGATCTGGAATGGTTATAAATTTAGACAAAATATAGAAGGAACAAAATGTAACGTACTCCTAAAAACTTGAAGAATTAAATCAGAATGAGAAAAAAAATCAAAAATAAACTGTTAACATTATGAAAATTGTAGATTTATAGCTCCAAAGTTGCTATGAAAAGATGCCAGGCTCCTATTTCCTTTATTGACTAACACTGCAAAACCAAAAGTGAAGCAGACTCACTGTACAGACATGAACCGTGTGACCTGCTGAAGCTCTTCCATGTGACCTTGAGACACTTGTTTACCAGTAGCTTCATTTTGAAAAAGCTTCACCCAAATGCCCTCCAAAACTGAAGTTACAGGCAAAGTTGCCAGGAGAAGTTGTCAAAGGTAAATTTCCTACTAAACAGCAAAAATTCACAAATTGATTTACGAAGGTGAAGTTAACGAATTCACCTTAATGTTGCCAGTGAATTAAAACTTTACAACCTCTCTACTCATGATTCAAGGGTGGGTAGTGTTAGACTGACATAGAGGGAGCAGTGATGAGTGAGATGAGGGACGTCAGGAGTGAAACAGCAGGAGCAGAAAAGCCTTTAAATGATCAGGAAGCAAGGGGTGGTCAGTGACTTCCCTTGGAGCAAAGTACCTCACCTTTGCAACACACTCTGCTTCCAGATGGCCACAACAGAGATGCAGTGGATATTTATTAAGTCATAAAAATTGTAGGGAACCCCCACTCTATCACCCCATTGCACATAACCTCCCTCCTCCCCAGCCCCAAATTATAAGAATACACGTCTCTGACCTGTAAAAAAAGAAAACTGTCCTGCACTGGAAAGAGCAAGAAGTCCTCTTCAATGTCCTGTTGTAGAATGAATGAACAGTGATGTCATAGAAATACAGAAACACAGAGCATGTTGGCAGGAAAAGACCATTGGTCCATCCAGTCTGCCTTGCTATAGCCTATATGTTATCCTGAAACCTATTGCCTAAACAGGGCTTTTACATTCACCTCCCTCCTTTGCCCCTTCAGTACTGCTACCTCCTGAGTAAATACTAAGCCCTTAAATGTGTTCCAGCTTTGCTTGAAACCATTAATGCTGTTTGCACCCACCACCTCTGCTGGTAGGCTACTCCTTGGTTCAGCCACACTTTCTGTAAAATAAAACTTTCTAATGACCGTCCTGAATTTCCCTCGTACCAGCTTCCACTCATGTTACTATGTTTTTGCCTTGCCATTCATGCTGAAAGGTTCTTTACAATCTACCTTGTTCATTCCTTTCAGGAACGTATGGTCTCATCATAACAAGTGTCATGATCAGTAGTGTAAGTGGCTCAATAGGTAGCACTCTTGTCTCTGGGGCCAGAAGATCGGAAGGTCATAGATTCCAGCCCTATGACAGGCACTTGGGCAACAGCCATAACTGACACTGTAGTGCAGTATGAGGGGGTACTGCACTGCTGAGGTGTCATCCTTCAGATGAGAATTTAATCCAAGGTCCCTTCTGTCCAACTCTGGTCACTGTCTAGGTGGAAGTCAAAGTTCCCATGGCACTTATTGAAGAAGAGTATCGGAGTCCTCCAGTGCCATGGCCAGCTTTCCCCATGTCAGTGAAAAAAGGTCCATGCAACCCTGTCCAGGATGCACCTGGAAACAAAGTATCAGAGCTTAGTGTCCTTTTCTGTATAAAAAAATACAAAAAAAATCTCCCTTTTTCCCTTATGGCCTCCAGAGAATACATATACAAAGCCCTACACCAGTCTTCATAGCATCTGCCCTGTTGGCCTTGACTCATTTTAGTTGCCCTATTCTGCAGTCTCAAGCCTTTCTGACTTTCTTTAGGTGGCATTCCAGACCTAGGCACAGAATTTCAGATGGGGCCTCACCAATGATCTATACAGAGGTAAACTCCCTCCCTAATACACCCCTACATTTTGGTTGCCTTGCTGTAAGCCTTGTTGCATTGAATGGATTGTTTTAGGGAGTAGCTTTTGATGATTTCCAGGTCCCTTTCCTCAGAGGTAATGCTAATATTAACACCTCCCATCTAATATTCTGTCCTGGAGGTTCTTGTTTTCTATGTGCATTACTTTGGCCTTTTTGGTGTTAAATTTAAGGAGGCAGTATAGTGCAGTGGTTTAAGGCTCTGAGCTGCAAATCTGGAGACCTGGGTTTGAATCCCACAGCCCCCACTTGCATACTGTGTGACCCTGAGCAAGTCATTTAACTTCCTTGTGCTCCCAGGTCGCACCTGTAAACAAGCTTCAAGCTTAGTGTGTCTCTCCTGGTAAAATAATAATATTAAAAAAAATTAATCACCTAACTTGGACCACCTCTCTCACCTTTGCAGGTCCCTCTGCAACATCCTTGCCCCTCCATACTGTCTACCCAGCTACAGAGCTTAGTGTCATCTGCAGAGACACATCCTGCCCTATAGTCCTTCTACTAGGCCACTGGTGAAGACATTGAAAAGGACTGGTCCCAGGACTGACCTTTGGGGCACCCCAGTCATGACCCCCATCCCCTAATTTGACCCTATTTGCCACCACACTGTGTTTTCTCCCCCAACTACCCACCCATCTTGCTAGATCATTTGCTGTACTTAAATCCTCTAACTTCTTTAGCAATCTTCTGTGTGCCACAGAGTTAATGCCTTGCTAAAGTCAAAGTAGAGTAAATCCACTACTTGTCTTGTATCAACTGCTCTAGTTAACCAGCCACACAATACCATCAGGTTGGTCTGACAAAACCTCCCTGACATGAACCTGTGCTGCTTACTATCCTGGAGCCCAGTCCTCTCTAGGTAGTCTACCAGGTCGTGTGTCTCTATCAGTTAACCTATGATGCAGGTAAGATTGAACAGCTTGTATTTACCCAGTTGCTCCTTGTCCCCTTCCTTGTGGAGTAGAACCACAACTACTACTCTCCAGGCTTTCTGAACCACCCCCTGATTATAGTGAGCTACTGAATAGCCCCTGAAAGGGGTTCAGCCAGTTTCACTGCCAGTTCCCTGAGCACCCTCATGTGCGTCCCATCCAGTCCTGGAGTCATGTCTATTATCAGGGCTGCTAGCCCTTTTCTGGCCCTTTCTCCTGTAAATACCACCTGCCCCAGTTTGGGGATCCCCCCCCCCCGTAGCAGCCTTCATTCTGCTTTCAGGCAAAGGTCTGCTATCTTCTGCTGTGAATAGTGAGTAGAAATAGTCATTAAGGATGGATACCTTCTACACGTCCTTCTCTATTACCTTGCCCCCTTCCTCAGCCTAATAGTTCATCCTCCCCTTTTTCTTTTTCCACTCATATTGCTGAAAATTGTTTTCCCCATCCATGATCCTTTCTAAAATATGTAGCTCTGTATCTGATTTTTCATCTGTGACTGCCCTCATGGCCTCTTTTATTTTTACTTGGTACTCCCTCCACTCTTCATCACCCTTCCTCTCCTTGCACCTGATGAAGGTTTTCTTTCTTTTTGGCCCTCACTGCCTCCTGACCTTCCTAGAGATCTAGATTGGTCTCACGTACCTGTTTCTTTCAGTAACCGTCCTCAGGCATGACTTTATTGCCTCAGGAATAGCCCCTTTATTTCTTCCCATCTTTCTTCCACTCACCTAGCCTCACCTACGGTAACACCTAACTGGCTGACAGGCATGCAGTGAGGGAAGTGGGTGGTGTGTTTTACTAAACATGGTGCAGGTGAGAAGAAGGGATATGTATTTTATTATAAACACCACGCCAGGGTTGTGAGTGTGGGGATGAAGGAGGTGGGTGCTAAAGGGTGGCGAGGTGTGGGATTCTGTGACTATCATGCGAACCACATTCTTTCAGGTGCCAGGGTACTGCTGTGGAGCCAGATCATTAAGGTGACTCATTTTACGATATAGTTTAACTTAAGCTATGCTGTCAGGTCAACATTGGAGAGGGAGTATATCTGAAATGTTTTTTCTTTATATGCTTGTTGAATGCTTGTTCTTATTGCCAGGGCCCTGATAGAAAAATGTAGTCATGTACACCCTGATTTTTGCATGGCTGGTTCTTATCTTCTGCCTGCTAAGTCAGGTAGTAGTAGTAGTACTGGAGATAATCAGTGGCACTGTGTTTACTTCTTGTGCCTTAGTATCTGAGTGGGGATGAAGGTGTGTGAGGGAGGCAAACTGACAAACTAATGAAAATCTATGCAACTGTATTCGTAACCTATGAACATAAGCATGTCTATTTAAAATCTACCAAAATATTCAGGACCCATATGCCTGGTCACAAAGATGGAAGGTACACCATCTCTCAAGGAAGTGGCAATTATGTGGGTTTCACTTGCGTGCAAATCCCTTTTGCTTTGGACTACCTCTGTGCATCAGTTTGACTACACTGTATTAGACATGTATGGAATTATATTTTCCTATTGTCATTTAATATCCACCATGACATCCACCTCAAATGACAAACAAAAAACAAATCCATTGTCAAGTCTATCACAGTCTTCAATAAAGCCAAGAGGTCATTGTGTGTACCCTGAAAACAATGGTGGCGAATACTCTGCTAGTGCCATTGCCTATGCTGGTTCTTTGACATACATGGAAGAAGGAGCAATTTTGTGACTGAAGTAAAGTACATTGCCATGAGTGTGGCTATCACTGCCACAGCTGCAGCTACAATTGATGCCTCTGCCACCTCCTACTGGTCTCCAGAGGAAACACCGAGGGGCTGAATCAACACATACTGAGGAATCTGACAGTGTCTGTCATGGTTTGGAACATTACAAAGTTATCCAGAATGTTACACCATTTCAGAATAAGATAAAACTGTATGTCAGCTCATGGTGAATCTGACGATTCTTCATCAGATTGATAAATGAATAAACATAAATAATGGCAGTGGAGAAACAGGCAAACTAGTAATAGAAGGCATCCTTGGGATGGCAGAGAAAGGGGAGATATTGCTGATGGGGACCTGAATATGCCAGATGTTAACTGGAGCACCTCTGCTGTAGCCACATCCAAGAGCAGGGCCATTCTCAATGCCCTACAGGGGGCATGCCTCAGACAGCTAGTTTTGGAACCCACTCGGGAGGGAGCAATCTTAGACCTGGTACTCCCAAATGGGGACGGAGAGAGGATCTCTGATCTTGAAGTGGGTAGCCATCTGGGAACAAGCGACCACCAAACAGTATGGTTCACGATAAACTTAGCTGTAGAGTCAAGCCACACAAAAGTGAAGGTACTGGACTTCAAGAGGGCTGATTTTGTCAAAATGGGAGAGTGCCTCAGAAAAGCACTAGCAAACAGGCAAGAAGGTAGGGTGGCGCAACAATGGGGAAACATCAAAACTGCAATCACAGAGGCAACAAGCCTTTGTGTGAAGCAAATAAACAAATCAAAACAAAATAAAAAAACACTATGGTTCTCAAAAGAAGTGATGTGGAAGGTAAGGGAGAAAAAAATAGCATTCAGGAAGTATAAGGAAACACAGAAGGAGCAGGACCGAGAACTGTACCAGTTAAAGCAGAAGGAAGCGGGGAAGGCAGTCAGAATAGCAAATTCCCAAACTGAGGAAAAGATAGCCAACTCAGTTAAGAAGGGGGATAAAACCTTTTATAGGTACATTAGGGAGTAAGAAAAAATTACTCACCTTAGTAATTATGTTTTTTCTATTGGAGTCTTGCTGTATTCTGACAAGTGCAGTTAGACCCAGCCTTTAAACTGCCCCGGAGAACAAAGGTTAAACTTTCTATGCAGAGCATAGAATGCTGAGCTCAAGCTCAGTTGATGTCTCTGTCTGTTTCCCTTTGAAAGCTAACCGTCAGATTCTTACGAGCAAAACTCTAATAGCTATTCTATGTGGAAGTTGTAAAAAAATTTTTAATAGCCAACTGGCAACAAAAAGTTTTGGATTACCAAAGGAAGACTCAAGTCAGGAAACCCAACACTCAAAAACCAAACCAAACAGGAATAGAATAAAATAAACACCCAAACAAAAGATGCGGGTGTAAAAGGAGCACCTCTGAGGTGCAACACTGCACCTGCCCACTCACTTCCCAAAACCAGGTTCTGAGAGGGGAGGCAGGAAGGGAGGTCAGAATACAGCAAGATTCCAATAGAAGAAACATAATTACTAAGGTGAGTAATTTTTTCTTCAAACAACTTGAAGTCTTGCTATATTCTGACACGTGCAGACTACCAAACAGTACCTCCATGGAGGAGGGACAGAACCTACTTTGGGAATAGGCTCTGAAGTACTGCTGTGCCAAACCGAGCATCACTCCTAGCCTGGATATCCAGAGAGTAATACTTGGTAAAGGTATGGACTGTTTTCCAAGTGGCTGCTTGACAAATTTCTAAGAGAGGGATATCCCTGGCAGCAGCCAGGGAAGCAGCTGTACCTCTTGTGGAGTGAGCCCTCAGGCCTGAGGGTGGAATCTTTCCCAGTTTTTCATAGCAGAATTGTATACAAGACACAATCTACCTGGCAATAGTTCTCTTGGTGGCAGGTTTGCCCTTTCCCACTTCTCCATAAGTGAGGAATAACTGGAGGGAGTCAAACCTGTGACCCTTGGTACGCTCTATGTAGTAACTAAGGGCTCTTTTAACATCTAAACTGTGTAGCCTCCTCTCTCCTGAGGAAGAATGATCAGTGAAGAAAACAGAAAGAGACATAGACTGATTCAAATGGAAGTCTGAAACCACTTTGGGCAAGAACCTTCTATTGGTTCTAAGGACCACTTTATCCCTGTGAAAGGAGATAAAATCAAGTTCCACTGACAGGGCTTGCAATTCGCCGATATGCCTGGCAGAGGTAATGGCTACTAAGAACACAGTTTTCCAAGTCAAGTACTTAAGCTGTGCTGAGGACATAGGCTCAAAAGGAGGTTGCATAAGTTGAGCAATGCAAACATTCAAATCCCAGGCAGGGGCAGGGTCTCTAAAGGAAGGATTAGTGTGAAGCAATCCTTTAAAAAATTTACAGAAAACAGGATACGAAGATAGTGAGGAAGACTTCCCCACTGACAGGAAAGCAGAAACAGCTGACAAGTGCACCTGAGAGTAGCTGGTCTGAGGCCTAGGCCATTAAGATGGACCATATAATCCAGAACCGTAGGCAATTCAGCAGAATCTGGGGAAATATGCTTCTTAGAACACCAAATGCTGAATCTCTTCCATTTGGAGTTATAAGTCTTTCTGGTGAAGGGCCTTCGAGAAGCTTTGAGAATATCCAGAACCTCCTGAGAAAGATGCAAATCTGCAAACTCTAACTCTTCAAGAGTCATGCCTTGAGATTGAGAGACTGAAGATTGGGGTACCAAATCCTCCCCGAGAGGATTTTAACAGGTTGCAATTTCTGGGGAGAGACAGGGGAAGATGGACTGCTAGGGACAACAACAGGGGGTACCAAGGCTGTCTGGCCCAATCTAGAGCAATCAGAATCACTTTGCAAGGTTGAGACCTTATCTTGACTAAAACTTTGAACAGAAGTGGGAAGGGAGGGAAGGCATACAGAAATTTCCCTTCCCAGTTCAGAATCAGAGCATCCAGGGGGACTGAGCCCAAGACTGGAGGTCTGCAACAAAAGAGAGGAAGTTGGTGATTGTCTGGGGCTCCAAAAAGATCTATCTCTGGAGTGCCCCACCTTGAAAAAAAATCACTTTCAACACCTGAGGGTACAGGGACCATTCATGATGGCCCTGAGAGATCCTGCTCAGTGCATCTGCTAGCACATTGTCCTTCCCTGGCAGGTGAACTGCTATCAGAGAGGTTTTCAGGGAATAAGCCAGGGACCACAATTTCATGGCTCCTGTGCACAAGGCTGTGGACCGAGTGCCTCCTTGCTTGTTGATGTACCACATGGTGGTGGTGTTGTCTGTTCTGACCTGAACCACCTTGTTCTGCACTGACTGAGAGAAAGCTTTCAGGGCCAGAAAAACTGCCTTGAGTTCTAGGAGACTGTTATGGAGAAGGGATTCCTGGGGTGACCACAGTCCCTGGGCAGTGAGGGCCCTCAGATGGGCTTCCCAGCCCAGAAGAGAAGCATCCGTGGTCAGGACCACTGAATGAGACTGAGTGGCAAATGGGACCCCTTGTCTTAAATTGTCCTGATCCTGCCACCATTGGAGGGCTTGGATCAAGGTCAGAGTCACTGGGATCAGTTTGGTAAGGGAATCCTTCCTCTGAGACCAAAAGCCTCAGATGGAACTGAATATCCTCATCTGAATCTGCCCCTTGGACCACTGCTGTTGAAGCTGCCATGTGGCCCAAGAGCTGGAGGAAATGCCTCGCTGGTCGAGATACCTGAAGGCTGAAGGAAGAGGCTAGTTCTATAAGAACCTTTGCCCTTTCCGGGGAAGAAAGGCTATTGCTCTGACTGTGTCCAGTTCTGCCTCTATAAAGGTAAGAAGCTGGACTGGTTCGAGAATTGACTTGGGAAGGTTGAGAAGAAATCCTAAAGAAGTGAGCACTTGCTGGGTCACTTGCAGGTGAGACTTGACTTGGTCTGGAGTCTGGTCCACTATTAGCCAATCGTCCAGATATGGAAAAATGGAAATCTGTTGCCTTCTTAGAAAGGCAACTACTACTGCCAGGCACTTTGTGAAAACTTGGGGCTGAGGTTAGGCCAAAGGGCATTGCTCTGAACTGATAGTGGCCTGAGGGCAACTCGAACCTGAGGTACTTTCTGTGGGAGCACCTGATGGGAATGTGAAAGTAGGCATCTTTGAGGTCCAGGGAGGCTAGCCAGTCCCTTGGCCTTAGAGAGGGAAGGGTTATTCCCAGAGTTACCATCTTGAACTTTGGTTTTAAAAGATGTTTGTTTAGGTATTTTAGGTCTAGGATGGGTCACTACTCCCCTGTCTTTTTTGGGGTAAGGAAGTACCTGGAGTACAGACCTTTGCCCCATTGTAGGGTAGGTACTCTCTCTATGGCTGTTAAGGCCAGCAGAGATGAAACATCTGCCTCTAGGGCAAGGGTTTCCGAGAGATTTGCAGGTGGAAAAGATCTGGCTCTCATCTTTGGAAATTTTCTGAAGCTGAGAACCAGTCCCTGGCTTACTACTTCCAGGACCCACTTGTCTGATGTAATAGACATCCAGTCCTGGACAAAGTAAGCCAGCCTGCCCCCTACTGGAATAGGAGAGTCGACCCAGGCAGGCCCATCAGGGTGTCTGCTTGGCAGGGGCCTTAGGCTGAGGAGTTGATGCAGGCCTGCTCATCCCCCTTCTGCCTCTCCCTCTGAAGAACCCCACTCTGTGAAAAGTGAGAAGAGGCCTGTGCTTGCTAAAGAGGCCTATGAAAAGGCCTGCCCCTGCCCCTAGACTGCTGCCTTTGAGGAGTTGCCTGCCTCTCCTTGCCCTGAGCACTCCTGTAGGTGGTCCTGTACTCATCCATTTTCTTCATGTAATTCTCTGTCTGCTCCCCAAACAGAGAATTACCCACTACAGGAAAATCCATGGCCTTAGCCTGGGTATCCTGCGAGAGGCTAGTACATCTGAGCCAAGCCATTCTCCAAAGAGCCACAGATGTAGCCATGACTCTTGATGACACATTATTGGAGTCCACAGCAGCATAAAACTGAACTTTTAATGCCTCAATCCCATCTGCAGCCACCCCCTCCAGCTCCTTGGCTAGCTGGGGGGAGGCCTGTTTAGCCAGTGCCAGTACAGTGTCCCACCTGGACTTCTGGTACCTGGCTGTATAGGCCATATAATTCACCTGTCTGAGTCCCAAGGAAGATGCCATGTACAGCTTTTTTTGCCATGGCATCAATCTTCCTGGAGTCTTTGTCTGGGGGGTGTGAAGCCAAGGGAATGCTTGCCTTATCACAGGCATCAGCCTGCACAACCCCAACATGGCTGCATTGCTGATATAAAAACTCCATATCTGAGCCTGAAAGTGTATACCTCTTGTACATTCTTCTGTCTACAGGAGGTATAGAATTGGGAGACTTCAGAATTTTTTGTGTCTGTTTCCCAAAAGATTTGTGGAGGGGAATAGACAGTCTCCTAGACTCTGGGATGTCCATCATTTCTACAAAATCTGGCTCCTCCTGATCCTCCATTGCCTCTTCCATAGGAAGCTGGAGGGTCTCAGTCACCTTTCTGTAGAACATAAAGTGGGAAGGGGACTCAGAAAGCCTAGGAGGGGATACACCTGAAGTTCTGTCTGGGGAGATGTCCGGTTCCACAGGCACATTTATACTTTCACCATCAATATCATCATCTTCAAACTCCCCTTCCTCCTCAAACTCTGGTTCATAAAATTCTTCAGGGGTATAGTCATGAACCAGGGGAACTGACCAAACTGAGCCCCTGCCAAAGGTGCCGGATCAGTCGAAACCGGGCGTAGCGATTCCACAATCCGAATCGCTCTGGCTAATTCTTCGGCGGTCGGAACATGGACTTCTGGATCCAAACCGGACAATTTTTCTTTGCATTTTCTTTTAGTCGGAACCGACCCCTCGGGATTGGCTCTCCTTTTGCCCGAAGAAGTATCACCCTGGTCAGAGGGCACTCCTTCTAGTTTGGTCAGAACCGAACCGGGCTGGCCATCCGGTCAGCGGACTTCTCGGCCTCCTTTTCCCTCAGTCTACCTAATCTCTTTTCAAGGGTAGATTTGGGAACATTTTTAAAAATTTGGCAGTCTGAATTGAGGTATTCAAACCCCTGACAATAAACACAGGTGGTGTGGGGATCGGCCTTAGCAAAGACCTCCCCACACTCACTGCAGTGTTGAAACCCAGTGGGCCCATTTTTTTTCTTGGGTTTCTCAGACATGACCAACCTAACCAAACTTACCCTTTTTTCGGCAACCGCCAGGCAAGACTTCCTTAACCGTGTCACGGGTCTTGGAAAAAACTGTATCAAAACACGTTTTTTTTAGAACCGATAAGGATCGGTAACCACACACTAAAGTTAAAGACGAGAATTAACAAATGATCGGTTCAGCCGAACCGATCCACACTTTTACAAGTTCCACACAGAAAAACACAGTACAAAACCTATCTAGTACTCATGGTTCCACAGACAGAGACTGAATCGACTATGCTGAATAATTTTTCGGTTGGAAACCGACAAAAAAAAAGACACTTCAACCGACTTTCGAACCGAGCTGCAGGAGAAATCTCCAGTGCGACTGTTCAGTGAGGCGGAGTAAAGAATTTGACGGTTAGATTTCAAAGGGAAACAGACAGAGACATCAACCGAGCTCGAGCTCAGCATTCTATGCTCTGCATAGAAAGTTTAACCTTTTGTTCTCCGGGGCAGTTTAAAGGCTGGGTCTAACTGCACTTGTCAGAATACAGCAAGACTTCAAGTTGTTTGAAAGAAAGACTAAGGCAGGGATACTGAGGCTGAACAAAGAGGAAGGTGGTTGGGCAGAGAGCGACAGTGAAAAAGCAGGGATACTGAATTAATACTTTTGCTCAGTATTCACAATGGAAAAGCAGGGGGAGATACCTAATCCAGTCAATAGAAGCACTCTGGATAGGGGGGTTGATATTAGTCCTTTCACAGAAGAAAGGGTTCTGAAAGAACTCTTAAAACTGAAGGTGGATAAAACAATGGGGTCTGATGGGATTCACCCAAGAGTTCTAAAAGAGCTAAGGGAAGAACTAGTAACACCACTGACTACCCTTTTTAATAAATCATGGGAGGATGGTATGGTACCTGAGGACTAGAAGAGGGCAGATGTGATTCCCCTTCACAAAAGTGGGAGCAAGACAGAGGCAGGAAACTATAGACCTGTCAGTTTGACCTCAGTGGTAGGGAAAATGATGGAATCACTTCTGAAGGAAAGAATTGTTGAGTACCTAGAGGCCAGTGGGGCACAGGACCCAAGGCAGCATGGCTTCACAGCAGGAAGGTCATGTCAGACAAATCTAATTGATTTCTTTGACTGGGTGACCAAAGTAGTAGACCAGGGAGGGTCTGTGGACATGGCTTACCTAGACTTTAGCAAGGCATTTGACACAGTCCCGCACAAAAGATTAATAAACAAATTAGCCAGCCTGGGAGTGGGTCCCAGGGTGGTAGCCTGGATAAAACACTGGCTGGACAACAGGACACAGTGGGTAATAGTAAATGGAGTCCACAGTGAAGAAAGGAGGGTTACTAGTGGGGTACCTCAGGGTTCCGTACTGGGGCTGGTCCTTTTTAATGTCTTTATATGTGACATTGCAGAGGGACTGGAAGGGAAAGTATGTTTCTTTGCAGATGACACAAAGATCTGCAACAGGGTGGATTCGCAAGGTGGAGTGGAAAAGATGAACAGGGACTTGGCAAGGTTGGAGGAATGGTCAAATGTATGGCAGCTTAGATTCAATGCAAAGAAGTGCAAAGTAATGTACCTGGGAAACAAAAACCCAGGGGAAGAGTACACAATGGGGGGTGAGATACTGACAACAACAAAAATGGAAAGGGACCTGGGGGTAGTCATATCGGATGACCTAAAGGTGAGCCAGCAACGTGAGAAGGCAGTAAGGAGGGCTGGGGGGATACTGGGATGCATAGGGAGAGGCATCACCGGTAGAAAACAGGAAGTTGTTGGCCCTCTGTACAGACAGTTGGTAAGACTACATTTGGAGTACTGTGTACAGTTCTGGAGACCTCCTGTCAGCAAAGACATAGACAGGGTGGAGGCTGTCCACATGAGGGCAACCAAAATGGTGCAGGGTCTACACCAGAAGACGTATGAAGAAAGACTAAAGGAGCTTAAGATGTATAGCCTTGAGGAAAGAAAGGAGAGGTGGGACATGATAGAAACTTTCAAATATATCAAGGGAATCAACAAAGTCCAAGAGGGTAGCATCTTTCAGAAAAAGAGATGTGCAGGAACAAGGGGGCACAATTTGAAGACAGAGGGGGGATGGCTCATAGGTAATGTGAGGCAGTATTTCTTCACAGAGAGGGTTGTAGATGCATGGAATGGCCTTCCTGAGGAGGTCGTAGAGTCAAAAACAGTGGGGGAATTCAAGAATGCATGGGACAGATATAAGACAATTCTAGTGGGGGGGGAGGAAGTAGGCTGTTGGTTAACTAGGATCTGCAGCTTATCCGTTAGGTAGGGAAATGGGCAGACTAGGTAGGCCAAGTGGTCCTTATCTGCCATCAAATTCTATTTTAGTCCTCTCCTTAAAAACAACCAACTAACTCACCCATTCTGTTGCTGACAGCCTAAAATGGAAATATGCAGCAACAAAATGCCCCCCTCTAACATTTGCTTGGTAGTGTATTACCATAGCCATAATGAGAGTTTGATAAAGGCCATGCATCACCATGCCAGAGCTGCCATGAATGGTTAATTTGGGCTTCTGAAAATGAGAACACAGCTGGCCCACAGGCCATTTTCATATGAACTTGACAGAGACTGGAATGACCATTCGTAAACACTGTTTGGTGGAGGGTCTTTCCACTCTTTATAAGGCCTTGTGAAAGGACTATGTAATGAGTACACTGGCCTGTAACTTTTAAATTATGACTGTTTTACTTAATGCGTACCTGTTAAAATAATGTACTACTGTATGTACAACTTTATTGTACGGTAATTATTTTTATTTGACTGTGTTTTGTCTCTTCAAGTGAACACTTGCCCATAGACTTACCTACAAAATAATACAATGGAAAATGGGAGCTGAAACAGAACTTGCATTACATTAATGATTTACACAGCCCTGTCTCCAACCCACTGTGATCTAGAAATGTTAGATAACATCTTATCAGGGATGTACATTAATCAATGATACTTTATGGTTTTGTCTGTTTTGTGACATGGAACTTAATCTTTTCTCTGGTAATAAAATTTTTATATTCTCTCATATCAGCTTAAACCCTACCCCTCTATATCATCTGCGTAATGTGTAGTCTACTATAAAATCTCTTTAACTGCAGATAATAGGTATGCATGAGAGAAAAGAAGAAGATGATAATGCTACTACTTCTAGCTGCAATTTTGATCCTACAATCTGAAGCCTATTTTGTAAGTATTCTTTAAAGTTTACAATTAAAATGCAATCATATTTTCATTTATACATGTATATTTAATGATAAAATGGAAAAGATGTTTCATAAATCTTGATCCCTATTGCAGCAAGGAAAACTGCTCTGCATTTTCAAGATGTTTAACAACCTCAAATAATAATAATAATAATGGATGTTTAATTAAGGCACCTGCAGTGGTGTTTATGGCACAAATGTTTAATACGGCCAATAGAGCACAACATTGTATGGCCACAACAATGAGAGTCATATTTTTTTTAAGTTTCACTTGACTTTGGTCCAGTTTGACAACACGAGAACACTGTGGTGGAGGGCTGGTGCCTTCCTATTCCTATCCCTAAAGCCAGAAAGGGGATTACATCAAAATAAATGGGCTTTTTAAAACCTGAGATTTAGATGTGGATTCCAGTGTCTACCTTTTGTAGATACAGAAGGACTATATATTGGCCAAATGTAACCATCTATAAAACATGTAGATATAGAAAGCATCCAAGCTTCATTGTATCTTTTACAAAAAAGACAGCAGGTGTAGAAAACAGGATTTGCAGAGAGTGTATTATTGAGATATATAAAATGGCCTGTGAAATTAAATAAATCTATCTGGTCCAAAGCTGTATAATTACTCCAGAACAATTACACACGTCACCTCCTCATTACCCAATCACTAGCTTTTTTTTATCATTTTTCTTCTGTCAAAGGCCATTTTATAAGTATAATAATGCACTGCAGGGTGTGCATATATAGTGGGATATATGAACTTCTTGGATGGTTGAAGACACTTGTTTTGCCTGGTGCCACACAGTACACCCAAAGCATTTGTTTGCCTAGTATGAATCTACCTCCTGCTATGTGTTACTGATTACTGTATTTATTGGGTAGTTCAGGTGGGGTATTGTGCATTTGAAGCAAAGTGCAATTTACAATGGGGTCTCAGGACAACATACAGGATAGCAGATGGGCAACCTTGCACAAGGGCGTGTTTCTGTTAAAGGGTTCTGATGACATCATATACCTCAAGAGCAAAGCTCAAGAGATCTCTGATGTCATCAGGACACCGATATGGAAATAAGTACTTGTGTAAATGGTTGCCCATCCATTCTTTTATACACTATATGGTTTATTAAAATAATAAAAAAAGAAAAAAAACATTGCTGAGTTTTCTTCCACAAGAAACTTGCTGTGATTTTTTTTTATTAGTTTAAAAAACAAACACCCATCTTGCTGCTAGCTGTTAAAGCACCACCTGGCACCAGTGATCATATTGTTTAATTTGTACTTAATTGTAAATATACTGCAATTACTCTTGGAAAAAGAGTGAGTGGTTAGCGCTGAGCAATCATTCTGCCTGCAAAAGCTACCTTTTTGATTGGTGATGATTAAAACAGAAGCACTGACAAGACGAATCATTGCTCAGCACTCTTTTTCAAGCAGCACTGTCACTGGCACTGGATGGGTTTTTAACAGCTAGGTGTGAGGTGGGTTTCTGTTTTTAAAATAAGAAAAAATAGTTAGACTTTGTGTTTCAGGAGATGTGTGTGTCTGTATACTGGAAGAGGCAAAAGTAAACAATGTTAAAAAAAACAAAGCAGGTGACACAATCAGGCAAGCAACTGAAAATCTGTGGTACCACATTGTGGCACAACAGCGTTCCATGACCTTTAAGTTATGTCACAGCAGCTTTTCGGTCTTATGGATTTCTGTACATAACAAGGGCTAACCATATTCTATCAACATTGTTATATTAGGATCAGTTATACAAATCATTTTTCAACTTAAAATACATAGTTTTTGCCTCCTTGATGACCAGGCAACCCATGTTCATGATCGAGCTCAGGTCAACACATCAGTGGATAAGTCCGACTTGAGTTACTGTTGCTCATCAGTGCACTTCAGTCATGTAGGGTGGATGGTGAATTCTGGCACCATAGTGACCCTCTGCGACTGGGCCATGGAGCTCTCCTCTTGCCACAAGGAAGCTGTGATGTCTGCGCCCAACGTAGGCACTGCTCATTCATAGGGTGGAGGTAAGGACATAGAAACATAGACTTTGACAGCAGATAAGAACTGCTTGGCCCAGCTAGTCTGCCCATTTCCCTACCTATTGAATAAGCTGCAGATCTTAGTTAACCCCCCGTAAGGAGAAAACCATGAACAAAAGCATTTGCTTTGAACTGTCTATATGATGGTCTTTGGGACGGTTGGGCTCTACTCAGTGTGGATCCCTACCAGCTTGGATGGTGGGAGAAACAGCTGATAGGGCTGAGGATTCACCGATAGCACGTGGTAAGAGATGAAGAGAAGGAATAAGGTAAGATAACTTGCCAGGCAAAAAAAAAAACAATAAACAAAACAAGATTGAAAAAAAATATATATATATTTCTGTAAAAAATACAGTAACAATTTATAAATGTGTTTATTCTGATAAACTAGTCAAATATCCCAAAAGACAAAGAACCTCTGTGTGCAAACACTGAGGCAAGGGTTATCCCAAAGGGCATTTGGCTGGGAAGCCAAGTTTCAAGAAAATACAAAATCACACATGCCCACACAATGCAAAGCATCATGGGCTGCATATGCAAATCACCACAGAATGTTATGCTGGTCCAACTTTAAGTTTGACTTTAAATGGGATAGGAAATAATTTTTACATACAGTAGGTAATTGCCCTTTCATTTTCCTTTTAATGTCAGTAATCTATTTTGATATGCTTTAACCAACTTTTGATAAATAAATATTCTAGCTTTGTGGTGCCCTCTGACATACATGTAGGTCCACTCTCCTCAACAGCTGCTGCTCTTTTTTTCATGTTTCTAAGACATTCCATGATGTCAGGTACACCATTCCATGCCATTCATCTCTGAATGGCCTAGAACGGTGCTACTGATGCTATAGAATGCTCAGGCAGTATGAAAAGAGAGAGCAGCAACTGCTGAAGAGACAGGGATCCAGGGTTGTTGAAAGGCAACAAATACTATTTTTTCACAAAAAAGGTCAAAATATATCAGAATATTGGATATATTAGACACACACTAAAAGGAAAACAGGAAGGTACCTCGAGGTATAAAAAACTGTTTCCTACAACCTTTAAAACAACAAACATTAGAAAACACTGAAGTAAATAAAGAAATCATTCAGTGAATTACATGAAGATTTAGAATACTAAATAACCCAGAATGCCCCATGTTGCCCCGAGGCACTGCAGGAGACAATCAAGTAGCTTCATGGATCCCACCCTCTGTCTGTAGACATAGTGCACTGCAACCACACTGCTCCACTGACTCCACCAGCCCATGGTGGTGAGCTGGGCCACGTTGCCAGTAGCGGCTCTAGCCACAAATGGTTACCAGGGCACATCTGGAGCACAATAGATGGCAGCCAGGGCACTGATATATTGTTACTATGGAGGACGCTCTGCACCATATGGGGCACCAACTGGGGCACAGCATTTTTTTACCAGGGCACGTGCCCTGGCGGGCACCGGTGTAGAGCCGCCACTGCATGTTGCAAATGTGGGTTACCAGTGCAAGAAAGAAAGGATACAACAATGATATACCGTGTCTTCATTATACCTGTACAATGAGAAATAAACTTACATATTAAAAAACCTCAGTGTGTCCTGACTGGTTAAAAACTACAAAAAGATAACTAAAACTTAGAGGGAACATGTACGATTCCCTGTAAGATTAGTTCATCAGTTACTATTGTTGCCCATAAATTGCTGCGCTAGGATACATTTAGCAAATGACTTTAATAAAATGCTGAAAAATACTTTTAAACAGGGAGGTGTAGGAATCCATTTTGTGGAGAGGAAGGGTGTGGTAATGATGTCACTGCCTCACCAGCCTTAACAGTGTGCATTACAGCAGGTAAGAACAGTTGGGCTGTGCTGATTGCAGCCTAGTACATTGTAAAGAAAACACTACATATTATGTTGGCACACTGTAACAAGAGAATACAGTGCTTTTCTGCGCAATTTGATATCATCACAGCACCCTTTCTGTCCATGAAATGGATGCCTCCACATCACAATTTCAAACAAACGTTCTCGGTTTTACTGAAAACATTTGCTAACAATAACCCAGGAGTTTACATACTGGGGCCCAGATATTCAAACTGCTCCCAAAAAGTGCGCAACAGCAGGAGCAAGCGCAAGACCACTGCGCCCATGTGCAAGAAGCGCGATATTTAAAAACTGCACAGGCCAAGATGCGCCTGCGGCCGATGACTGAATATCGCACCACCTGCGCCATAGCGCAATTAGGGAGGGGAAGCTGAGCATATCTGATGCACCATAGTGCAACAAGGGATGTTCAGCTGAGCAGTCCAGATGTGCCATAGCGCAACCAGAGATGTCCCCTGCAGCAGGGCAGCGATGCAACAGCACAACCAGGGATGCAGGGGCCCACCACCCATGCCACAGATGGGCAGAGGAGCACACAGCAGAACAGACATCGTCCCCCACACCCCATGCACTGCACAACTGGGGGAGAGCTGGAATGACCACCGGCCCATGGATACCAGCAACCAACCCACAGCCGGGCCATGGTGCCCCAGCAAACCCTCTCGCAAGCTGTGACCGGCACACAAGGAGGGCCAACCATCCCGTGGCACCCCATCCCATCAATGCAGAGCACACCCTGCCCTACAATCACTATACACCCTTCCCAGGAGTAGCGCCCAACAGTGCAGGACACCCTATGCATGCCACCACCCCCGCTGTGAGAATGCAACCCTGTGCACCACGGAGCCATGCAAGGCATCCCCACCATGTGCACCCTGCTGCGGGCGGCAGCAGACAGCAGTGCAACAACAGCATACACAGTGCCACCCTGCATGTCCCCCCTGAGGTACAGCTGAGAGACCGACCATGCGTTGCCACACGAAGTACCCCACATGCGACAGGGTATGCCCCGGACCCCACCTCCAGCGGTACAGCACCCTGCACACCTTCCCAAGGACACATCCCATCCCAGCACTGGCCACAACAGCCAGCACAGACATGCACAGTGTAGCATGAAAGCATGCACCACACAGGATGCAACACAGTGCATGGACAAACACCCACCCATACCCAAGGGCACACCAACACAGGGACACAGTAGCGGGTCAACCAAGCCACTGGCGTGTGGCCACGGCTGACGTGTACACACGGCCAGCACCCCTACATTGCACAGGTGTGCCAGTCACCCTGCACAGGCACCATGAAGCTGTATGTCACCAGCATGCCACCAGAGCACAGGTGACAGACACTGGAGCACATCCCCTTCAACAGACACAAGCGACAGCATGGAGGGGGGACAGCAACAGCGGAGGCCACAGTGCCACCGGAGGCAGATATGCACCATACTGGTGATGGAAGGCAACCTGGCATTGTGCCAGGTACTGTTGTTATCCAGCATGGACAGCTACCACTGACACGTCAGCCGACCGTGCATATCACAGACATGCAAGGGTGTCAGCTGCACAGGCCATGGACAGTCTGACAGGGGTGCCATGCACACAGTGCAGTCCCCATGGACCACTGCACACAGGCATCCAGTGCACAGAGTACAACACACAAACCACAGACAGTGACTGATTCCCCTGCCCACACCATAGGCGGTTCACCTCTGCACACACACACACGCCCATGCGTGCATCACCCCTGACGCCATGCACACCACTGCAGCTGAGCACCTGTAGCCCACTGCAAATCAGAGACCACCACAGTTGTCATAACAAAACACTTATATTTAAAAGAAGTAACAAAACCTATTTACAACTATTTACAAGAGGGGGGAAGGGCCACAGAACAGGTGGGGCAGGTAAGGGGCAGGGGTGAACATATGGGAGAGGGAAGAAGAGTGTGAGGGTGGGTCAAAGGGGGGGAAGGTGGTAGTAGGGGCATGGAGTCCTCAATGTGCGTCCCGGTCCTCCTCCACATGGTGCCCACGACTGCCGCTCCTCCTCCTCCTCACCCCGTGGCAGTGGATTCTCTGTAACAGCTCCAGTGTCGCCCTTGCCACCTGGAGCAGCTCCCAAACACTCCTGTCCAGCGCCTGGAGTCACCATCCACCTAGGACGAGGGAGCAGAGTCAATAAGTGTGACTGTCCAGCCCCCTGCAGCCCACCCATTGTGCATGGCATACAGCCATGTGCCACGCCCCTGTGATGGTGTGCAACCACCCACAGTGACCGCGTCCACAAGACCTGCCCACCCAGGCAGCCACAGCCATGTGGACCACTGCACACACCCACCGCCCATGTCCTGCACAGCACCACCATGGCCATACAGTGACTTGGCTAGGCGGTGTGAAGGCAGTGCCACAGCCATGTGCCCGGTGCATGCATGGACCACCATTGACGCACTCCTGGACATGCAGTGCCACTGGACAGTGCTGACTGTAACAAGTTGCGTGCATGGCAGTGGTGTCAATGGATGGTGGCCATACCCCGCTGCCCGCCCAGTTATACAGCATGCAATAGTAATCATGGATGTAAGGCACTCACCATCATCAGGCTGGTCCACACGCCGCTGACCGCCATTATCCCTCCTGCCCTGCAGCTCCTCCAGGCGGCGCCTCCGCTCCCTGGCCTGCCTGCGTTCTTCGGGCCCTAAGGTGCAAACATGGAGAGAGGAACAGTACAATCCGGTAGCAAAGTCCCCCCTCCCCCATGTGTGTGCAATCCCACACAGCCATACCCATCCACCCCACACCCCGATACCACCACCACCATGGCCAACACTGGACAGCCCCCCCATGTGCTGGACACATGCAACCATGATACCCATATGGACGATAATAGTGTATGTATGTAGCACCTACCTGGCCGTGGCACCATGTCCCTCCTGGCATGTGCCCGCAGGCGGGCAAGGAGGTCTGGGTCCCTGCACCTCAGGTCCCTGTAACGGTGGCGACACTGATCTGCTGTGCGCCCCATACCGGTGGCCTCCTCCAGGGCATCTGCCACACCGCACTCCTGGCCCTGTCCAGGGGTGCAGCTCCATACAAAGCTCCAGCATGAGGCTCTACTATTGCCACCAGGTTGGCTAGCTCAACCTGGCTCCACATTACTTCTTGCCTCCGCGCCATCTCATCAGCGTGGTGGATTCAAAATGGCGCTCGGCAGCGCGGTCCTGCCATGTGCAGATGCTGTGCGGTACAGCACTGCCATTCCCTATCGCGCTGTCACCGAACAGCGCAGTAGTGGAGCACCCATGCCTGACGCATGGTGCCTAGGGGGCAAAGGTCAGGCACAGGGTCAAGGGTCTCTGGTGCATTGACAGCCACAGCGTGATTTGAACCCAATGCGTATAGCACGATTGGGTGCCTGTGTGCCACCTCCTGCAGCGGGCTACAGCGCTATTGCCCTAGTGCACCTACTGCACCCTAGTGCCACAGCACCATATATGTGAACAGCGCTGTAGCACCACTGGCACAATGGTGGCTGTGCCCTGCATTGCCTCCTGTGCACAGCACGTCAGCAGCGCGGCAGGCGCCTGCGTCATCAACCTGGGCATGTGCAGTTAGGTGTGTACTGCGCATGTCACAGAACTGCACCCTTGGCTCAGCACGTTCAACACAATTACGCAGTGCAACAGCACGATATTCAGCCGGGTATATGCAAATCATCTAATCAGCCATTCAATGGCGCAGTCACTGCATTTGCATCCACTTAAAAATGCGCCGCCTCATTTGCATGGGTTGGCGCTATAAAATGCGACATTGGCTGCACTGGCCATAGTCGGTTACTGCAGTCTATTGCGGTGAGTTGCATGCTGTTTGGGAGTGTGGACTGTGGTGTTTGGGACATGCATGGGACTGCACAGTCACAGGTAACACCTGTCATTCTCACAGCATGAATCATGACCGATCGAGAGGTGGAGGAAGAGGAACAGAGACGTGGGAGGAAGAGGAGGCCAAACTTCACAAAGGCAGAGACAGATGCCCTGTTTGAGGCCTACCTCGACCAGGAGCCGCTGCTCAGTGAATGCCAGGGAACACCACAGGCCCATGCTGCTGCATGGGAGGAGGTGGCGCGTGCTGTCAACCTGCATGGCAGCCACCAGCGCTCCATGCAGGAGTGCTAAAAGAAGATGGGCATGGACAGGTGGAGAATTAAAGAGAAGGTGGCTGCCATCAGGGCAGCATGGTCTGCGACCGGTGGGGAACAGCCGGAGGTGCAATGCCTGACCCCACAGGAAGAGCGGGTTGCTGGCAGTATGCAGCGTTGCACCATCGAGGGTGTTCCAGGTGGTGGATTCCAGATGGGTGGTAGCCCGTCACTGCATGGTAGGTCCTGGTCTGTCAATGGGGAGGACAGGGTAGGTCACATACATTAATGCTACTGTTTTTCCTTTACAGCTCCTGAGCTTCTACATGGGTCAGCGGTGGTGGGCTTCTCCACTGAGGGCAGTAGCATGGAGATGGAGGAGAGCCCATCCACCTATACAGGCATACGGGGGTCAGGATGACAGTGGGCCCGCCTGGACGTCCGGACTGATGTTGGTGGAGCAGGTGCGGAGGAGGCCCTGCCCGTGTCCCAGCGTGCCAGCGTCCATGGATGCCAGCATGCTGAGACTCTGGCTGGTGCCAGATCCGTCACCGATGATGATGGAGCAAACGTCATGGGCAGTGAGACGTGTGGACCACAGGATGGCCACACAGCAGGTGACATCGCAGGCATGGCTGTGGGTGGTGCTGCCGTGGAGGCCTGCGTGACATCACAGTCCCAGCCTGTGCCTGTCTGCACCAGTGGGGCAGCGCTGGTGTGTGTCCAGGACAGTGGGGCTGTTGCGGCCACTGCAGCAGCACCATTGAGCCCTGGAGAGTGGCAGTCAGAGGGGCAGTATCAGCAGTCTGCCAATGGCCATGGGGGTACAGTGTCAGTGGGCGGCGTCAGTGCACCACCTGTGGACATGCCCAGGCCTGGCCCTGGTGTGCAGCGCCCACCCTCAAGGGGTGATGACCATCAGGGCCGTGAACACGATGAAGGACAGCATGCTGATCAGGCAGATGACCTCTTAGATGAGCACACCTGCATACTGCAAGCATCAGTCAATCAGCAGATGCGGCTTGTGAAGGTGGTGGATGCACTGAGTGTGGCTCTGCGCCAGGCAGAGGAGCGGTGCAGCAGAGACACCGCTCTGCTCCTGGTAGGGATGGACAGGTTGCGGGAGGATGTGACGGCTGCCATTGACAGGCAGACACAGGCATTCATAGCTGTCATGGCCACAATGGGCACATAGTTATTTGCCCATGTGTCACAGACACTGCGCAGTGCAATGTCCACCCCCCATTCCCGGCGTCATGTGACACCCTCCTTGTTGACACCGGGTTCAGCTGTGGGCATCCCCAGCACACCTGGCACAGGCATGTTCGGTGTGCAGCAGACCCCTGTGTGAGCACGGTCGCGTTCACGCAGTGGAACCCCTGGGGGACCGTCGGTGCCACCCCATGAGGCCAGTGGTCAGCCTGTCACTGCTGGTGGGTCTCAGCGGGGCCGCCCACACATCCGTGGCAGCCATGGCACTGTGGCACATGACTGACCTGTCTCCCAGCACAGCTACTGTCTGATGCTGCCCTGTGTGCATTGTGTCATTCAGCGTGCAATGCACGGGTAAGGTACCCTGCCCTGCACGCACACACACACACGTTCCATCTGCACACCCTCCTGGCTGCTGTCCACTGTGGCGTGTG
The DNA here is from genome assembly GCA_016271365.2 of Neoceratodus forsteri. NCBI lineage: Eukaryota > Metazoa > Chordata > Ceratodontiformes > Ceratodontidae > Neoceratodus > Neoceratodus forsteri. Next base: position 470,491,866 of record CM057450.1, on the reverse strand, counting down.
CATGATGATGCCTGCATTGCACTGTACGCCACTATGCAATGGTGCCCAGCATCTGACACACGCACAATGACAGGCATTGGGCGTGGTGGTCTGTGGACGTGTGTGTGGCTAGGGGTGGCGGTCTGGGTCAGTGTGCCTCCTACCCTTTGTGCAAGTCTTGTGAGGGGTGTGTGTGTGTGTGTGTGTGTGTGTGTGTGTGTGTGTGTGTGTGTGTGTATGACCGTGTGCCATGTTAGACCTTGCCCATCCCTGGCAGTGTGTGCGGTTCCATGCTCGGCCACTTCCCTTGACAGCATGCACCCCTGGTGTTTGTCCATGTGTGTTTGTGGGTTGTGCCTTTGCCACTGGTGGTTGAACATGGCACAATGACTTACCTGGGTTGGCTGAAGTGCTCCTATGTGATGGTGTCCCAGTGCAGCTGTGCCAACCGGATCAGTCGGGGGTCCCGTCACCCAAGGGGGGGGGGCTGCCCATCACCATCTTCACCAGTGTCCTCATTGTCCCCATCGCTGTCACCCTCTTCAACCTGTACAGCTATCCCACAGTCATTGGCCATGTTGTGCAGGATGCAACAGGCCAGGAATAGCCCACAGGCCTTTGAGGGGCTGTACTGTAGAGCACCGCCATACGTGTCCAGGCAATGGAAATGTGCTTTCAGCATCCTGAACACCCGCTCGATGATATTGCGTGTGGTGGCATGTGCCTCATTGTAGCGTTGCTGTGATGGGGTCGCGGGCTGCCGGTATGGTGTGAGCAGCCAGGGACAGAGTGGGTATCCACTGTCACCTGTGTGTAGAGGGTGAAGGTTAATTTGGTAATCAGCGTCACCCTGCCTTGGGCCATCTAGGCCAATACCCATGTCACCTCTGACTATGCCCCTCCCAAAATCTATGTTTTTCCATGTGGTTTGCATACTCACCCACTAAGTGGCCAGTGGGGATGTCCCCACTCTCAAATCTGTGGCACAGTGCCAACTGGTGCCAGATGAAGGCATCATGTACTCCCCCAGGTTGCATGGCACAGACACTGATTATGCGCCCCCTGGCATCGCACACCACCTGGCAGTTGATTTTTGCATAGCCCTTCCGATTGATATATGCGGCCCCTTCGGGGTCAGGTGGTGTGCGGATGGCCACATGGGTGCAGTCTATTGCCCTTGCCAGCCAGGCATACGTGCTACCCTGTGGAACTCCTGTATATTTGCTGTGCGCTCCGCCGGTGTGCTGGGGAAATGGATGTACTCCGCAGCAGTGCGCTGAGGAATTGGGTGAGGTGGCATGACACGGCTGACTGGGTTATGCCTGTGGTGTCCCCTGTTGGTCTCTGGAAGGTACCCGTGGCGAGCAGGTACTTGCAAGCTGTCACTTTTGTCTCCACTGGCAGAGCATGGCTCCATCATCTGGGTGCCTGCATCACATCACTGCACAGCTCACAGAGCTGCCTCAGAATTGCCCGATTCAGGCGGTACCTGCCCACAATCTCGGCATCGCTGTACAGCTTGAAGCTGGTGCAGGCTCGGTACTGCCTGTTGGGGGCATACCACCGACAGGCCCTTCCATGGCCGTGCCCCCCTGCTGCCTGCCTTCTCACCCCCCTCATTACTGCCTCCATCTGGATGGTGGCACTGGCCATGTCCCTGGCTTGTGTTCCTCCCCCTGGCAGCTGTTTCTGTGTTCCCCCCGCTGTCCTGGTTGCTACTTCCCCTGCACCAGGAACTCCTTCCTGTGGTGGCCTCAGTGCTGTGTGGCACTTCCCCCTTCTGCACTGTGAGTTGGCTGTGGCTCCCCACACCTTCCCTGTGCCTGTGGGTTTAGGGTGCCCTTTCTCTGTCCTGCCCTGTGTGTCTGGCTAGAGTTCAGCCACATGTGCCTTCCCTGTAGCATTCTTGCGCCTCTCCCTTGTTCCTTTTTATTTTGGCTCATTTCCGCTATCACGCAACTTCCGCTTTCTCCCCTGTTGCGCATGGCTTATGTTGTTGAATATCACACTGTGCCATTTATGCATGGTTCCTCCCCCTTCAATTGCACATGCATTCATTATCATTGTGCTCTTGCTCAGCGTGATTTGGGGGGCGTATCTGCATTTTCAGACTTGCACTGGAGCAACCCTATTACGCATGGCACAACCCTTTTGAATATCTGGCCCTGGATCTATATAGCAACAATTACAGTAATCAAATGGGGAATGGCACACATTCCCTTTAACCATCAGCAGTTAGACTAATAGTGTTATGTAACAACTTTACCAGACAACCCTTCAGTTTTGTATGGCAACATTTTCATTTATTTATTTGAAATGTGTTCACTGGGAAAGGCACACTGAGGCAATGCTTGTTTTGATGTGTAATGGGGGGGACATATAATTGGAGGAGAGAGAATACAGAATTGGTACAACAATGTACAGAGGGATGCCTAAATGTGGGTTGCCCACACGGAAGCCTAGGTGTGTGCTGTCACTGCCACTAGACCAATCCTTGATATTTCAGTGATGTTACAAATACAGTAGGTGTGAGTGGTTCACAGTTATTTAAATCTGATACTCCCTCCAAACATCGGAGAGTTTTCATATAATGAGTTTGACTATATCTGGCCCTACAGGACTAGGCTTGGCTTGGAGTTTCTCCCACAGGGCATCCCATACTTAGAGTACACCCTGAGAGACCTTGCTGCAGCCATTGTTAAAAAACATCATTGAGACAGAGAACAGAGAAGTACCACAAGAACTTGTGATATTTTCCTTGTAAAGCCATGTGGTTGGGTTTGCTGAAGGAGGAACTATTGCAAAAAGCACTGTTCTCATGGTATTTTTGTCATTCACCCACTGCCACTTGTTGCCTGGAACCTCACTTGGTACAAGCGGTGAGAGAAGACAGATGTGCTCCTGGGGAGTAATGACTGGGGGAAAGAGAGGCTAAGAAAATTTAAAAAACGTAAAGATGGCCAAGCCTAGTGGCACAGGCTGGTGGTGCATTGCTCCACCATGTGGAAGACCCAGGATCAAGTCTTGGTCCTGACTCCATGCCCTGGGCTGATGAAGTCTGGAGAATTATGTGACCCTGGGAAAAGGAGCTGTGTGTCCCGCTGCTTAAGACCCTCCTACTTTGGGAATGGTAGTGGCACTGATGTTGTGGGTGACCAGGTGATGTCACTCACCCTCTTCCCACTGTACAGTGCTATGGGTGCCCACTGGCAGGTGCCTGGGAAATGGGAGAGCTTGAAAAAGGAGGGACTACAAATGTCTACAACTTGCAAATTACAGTGCCACAGACTGACCCCCAAGTGCTGCTGAATGCCCTACACCCCTCTGTTGTTCCTTCACTGACTACAGCTACATCCTGGTGGCTGGCTGTGTATGGGTTGGTTGCCAGGTCCTATTGTGGGGAAAGCCAAGGAGGAACTATGAGGGGGAGTGGGTCCAGACTGGCGGTATTCAGGGTAATTAAGTGTGTGCAAGGGAAGTTGGAGCTGCAGGATGCCTGCTGGAGGAGCAAGGGCTGGATGGGACAAAGACAGAATTAAAAAACAAACAAACTAAAAACCTTAAAAGCCCTTGCACCTCCTTTCCATCAAAGACTTCTCTACTGCCCTTTCTGGGATATGTACTTTAATTGCCTATTTTTGGCAGGCACATTTCTGCCGTCCCTTATTACTAGCGACCCTCCACTTATCTGTTCCACAAAGCCCACTTTTATTGCCCTTTTCTGCATAGCACCCCCTGCTGTCCTTACCCATGATACCTTTTGTTGCCCAGTTCTAACAAGCATCCCTCTGCTGCCCCTTTCCATCAGGCACCTTAGTACTGTTAGTTTCCTGTGCCCTGTCCAAGCCCTGCCCCCCATACTTCTAGTACTGCTTTCCTCTGCCTCTATTCAGGTTCAATGTATCACTTTTTTCAGTCCTGTGTTGTGATGGTATCAGAACAGTACTGCTCATGGTTTTCATAAACTGATATAAGATAAGATTTTAGAATAAAGTTTCTTGTTTTCATTGAAAAAATCAAAAATCCAACTAAAAAAAGTGGACTCACAGCCTCAAGAACTTCTGACGTATAATTCTCATTTAGGTTTGTCAATCTTTGTGGGATCTGGTGTGTGTGTGTGTGTGTGTGTGTGTGTGTGTGTGTGTCTGTGTGTGTGCCTATAGTGAATCTGTATTATATCTCCAGTTTAATTATGCAGAATAAACCAACAGACATGTTATAATGCATATTCAGTGAGCCCTGCTCCTGCCTAATTTTATAGCTGGGATACCCTGAAACACAGGAAGGTCAAGTGACTTGCTTAGGATCACACAATATGTCAGCTGATTTTTTTTTATCATTGTTTATTTGCTGACTGAAAAGGCAAGTTGAGTGAGGCTCATTTCTAGGTGTGACCCAAGGGAGGGGAATACAGCAAGGGAAGAAAGTATAACACAATAAACAGTACACTAGTAGGATTACATAAGTAATAAGCCATGACAGCGGTGCATTACAGGATTTTAATGCATGCCCCCGGGGTGTAATAAGGCACACGGATGAAGGCCGAACATCCTTATATCCCTAGGAAGTGCATTATAATCATACTACCTTTCTTTCCTTAGTAGACTATGCTGACTTCCTTTACAGCCAGGGTACTGCCGGTGCTCTCATCAAACTTGATACGCTCTATCACAGAGCCCTAAGGTATATAACGGACCTTCCCTACAATACCCACCATTGTTCATTGTACTCTGCAGTAGGTTGGCCATCCCTCAGCTTCCAACGACAGATGAACGCCGCAACCTGGACCTACAAAGTCCTTCTCAACAAACTGCCTGACTATATCTCTGACTGCTTACCACTATGCCTACTAAGTAGGTATGCACTGTGAAGTGATTCTTACATTTCACTGAAGGTACTCAAGGCCAGAATATGGATTGGCTTATCTCCAGCTTTCACCTACTCCCGGTCCTTGCTGCTTCTCATTCTCATCCCCTGCCCCTTCTTATCCACTTCCTCCTCCCTCCCTCTTTCCCTCCGTATTTTACTACGTCTTCCTGCTATGTCCCCTTGTGGGACCTGGGTGATTCTATCGGGCCTGGTCCTTACCGGCAACACTGTTTGCTTGTCTATATATATGCACCTCAGTTGCTCTATTGTTGGACACGTTGATTGGATTTACCTGGCCTCTGCTGGCAACATTGCTTGTTGTACAGTTCTCCAATGCACTTGTATTGTACATTTTGATTGACTGTATAATGTTCTTTTGTACTGTATCCTGCACTTATATTTGCACCTGTATTTACATATGTCTTTTGCTGTTATGTCCCTGCATTGTATCTGTTGCTGATCGTTTGGGTGAACTTTTTTCTTTTGTACTGTAAACCCCAGGTCCACCTCGAAAATGAGCTCTGCTCAATGGTGCCCGCCTGGTTAAATAAAAATGTTGATTGATTGAATGATGATGCACACCCTGTAGGGGCTTATTACACTTATAAAATGTTTCTAAATAGGTTTTCTTGGGGAGGGAAATTAGATTTGCCACCTGACCATGCATTTATAGAGATCTGATGCACGATTAAGTGACATCTCTTGGCCAATCAAATTTCTTGATTTTTTTCTTGCCATTTTATAAAAAAGCAATCAATTACATACACAAAGTTGTAAGTTGCAAATACTGCAATATTCATTTGGGAGGGGGAGCAATCAATACTAAATTGCAGACTTTCATCTGTAGTTTCTGGGAGCTGAAAGGGGTTGGCTGGGTATAGGACTGCCAACTATGATAGGGGAAGTATGGGAAGATATGTGAGTAACGTGGTCTCAGAGTGAAACTTTCAAGGCAGTCAGAGATGAGGATGGCCGGAGAGGGGAAGTTAATCCAGAGCTGTGTTAGTCTGCATGGGAACGCAGTTTGTGCAGCAGAGGTTTTAGGAGAAGAGAGGAAGACGAATAGATAATTTTGGCTTCTGAGGGTATTGGAGGATAGAGTAGGTAAGTAGGGAGCTGAGGTAGTAGGAAAGGGGGCCAAAACAATTTGGCAATGAGGGAAGTACAGCGTAAGGGTGTGCCGATACCAAACTGGCATTCAGTGGAAGCGACACTGGCAAAGTGGGTCTGATCAGATTCAGGTTCACTTGAACATCGGATGAAACGTTGTTTACAGAGAGCTCACACTGAACATGTCCAGACTGTTGGCAAGGCACATGACCTGCAGCAGCCAGTCAACAATGTTGCAAATCAAGACCTCGTGCCATGTCCATCTCAGCACCATTTCCAGCTCTCTCACAGAAGGACCTGCAACTTAGGACTATGTATTGCAAAAAGACTAATGTGAAGATAAAAAGTTATAAATCATTAGAGAATTGTGCACTGTCATTCAATTTAACTAGCTCACAATTTCTAACTGTAGTTTCAGGTAGGCAGGCAGGCCAGTGAAACCGTGCTGCTGCAGAGAAGAGGTGTAGACATATGTGCTTGCTACAAGCCTGCAGCTGCAGCCCCTACAATAGGGTCGAGTGAATTTAGTTGAGTGGAAAACATACAGGGGAATTTTTGAAAGATTTATTTGGCAATTTTTTTTTTACTAACTGCTGGTGGTGCAGGCAGGGCACAGAAGTCCATCTTTTTATTTTCTGCCTGTGTGAGTGAGTAAAAAGTGAAACAGGCTGCTATGTGAGACACCAACAGTAGTCTTTTCAGAAGTGCTCAGAAACGAATGCAGTTGGATCAAGACATGCAAATCTGCTTCATGCAGATGCAATATATAATTGCACTGTATTTTCACAGCTGCGTCAAAACCTATACACATGCTTGCATTATAATTGGGGTGTAATTGTGGCATATTTGAAGCATATTTGTATACGGAGTCATAATTGCATCACTTTTGCATCACTAATCTGGATGCAAGAATGATGTAACGGATTGTGACACGACCATCTTCTGATAGTAGTGCACCCTTCTGATGCAGAGTGCAGCTATGATATGCAATACAAAAGTGACACAACTTGCTGGTGTTTCCATCACAACCCTTTGCAAATGCAGGCCTAAGTTTCTTAGTGCCTCTCAGTAGGGTGGTGTAAGGGACTGTCAGCGGGGTCAGGGTGTGGCCTGGTGGTGTTGCTCTTCTCTGTTACCTCATGAGTCACGTGGCTCTGCAGTGTATGAGTGCACCATGCATGTCATATGGGCATCTAAGAAACATCAATGAGTGAGTCTCCATAATACTATCCAGCAGTGACTGCGTCATGTCATCTTCTACATGTGACTTTGATGTGTGTAAAAACATATGAGTAAAAGAACTGTAGGTGAATGGGATGCAGGTGGAGGAAAGGAGCAGATAAATGTTCTACCATGCCAGTTCCACCAAACAATATGAATATTGGACCTTATTCACTAATGGTGTGGGTTATATATATGAAATGCATGTATAACACCCATGGAGCTATGCGGCCCTGGACAGGTGCAGGGTGCGCGGTATTCACTACTGCAAACACTCACAGGGCACATGTCCACAGCCACACACCCTAATGCACAACTGCATGGGGCAGATTGCGGGACTTGGGCAGGTATCCAATGGGATACCTGTCCTGGGCCCCATAGTGGATCCAGTGTTCCACATGAGCAGGGGATTCAGGGCAGGCATGGGTCCAGGGATCATTTCACCTAGGGAGAGTTCCCGAATGGTTGTCCTCAGCCCTACCATGTGGCTAGGTGGGCTGGGGCAGCACAGTGGGGGGCATCCATGTTCAGCTGGCGCTGGCAGGTGTTATTGGCTGAGGCACATAACAGTTATGACAGGGTCTCCTGTCGCATAACTTGCACCTCCTTCACCCAGCACTCCACACCTTCCTGAATGGCATGGAATGCTGGCACGCCCCCCTGACATGTCTCCGGACTGCCAGTGGTGCATAGCTGTGGGATTGAATGGGGGATTGTTTGCGCAAGGGGCTTGCGCTCCTGCAGTGAATGCTACTGGGGTCCACTGGACCCCTGCTGCATGGCATTCCAACTTATGGTTGTCTATGTGCCTCAGATATGTGGCACATAGGCAATCCACCCCTTTGTGAATAGACCCCATTCTAAGGATTGGGTGGCGGGGGGCTGAGATGGGGGTAGCTGGTGTGAAGGGTCGAGGGTAACTGCAAAATGGGCAGGAGGGAAAGGAGAGGGTTAGGCAGCTGTGGGCAGCAGCAGGAGCAGAGGGAGGGATGGGCCCAGGAAGGTGGGGGGAAGGTGGTGATCCTTGGGGTTTCAATAGTTTAAGGGTGGTGATCTTGGGGCATTCATCAGTAAAGGGGGTGATGTGGGGATAGGGTCCAGGACAGACCATTAGATAGTAAAATGTATTCCAGGGATGATGGTGGGGAGAGTGGGATCTTTGATAGCCAAGCATGTGAGGCAGGAGGGTGGGAAGCCTCACATAATAGCGCACCTGGGTATGAATGACCTTGCAGGATGTGAGGTAGGTGTGGTGCAAGAGAGGTTCACGGAGGTAGGGAGAATCTGTAGCAAGGTAGGGAGTTCAGTAGCTTTTTCAGAGGTGCTACCAGTGTCAAGGACTAACACTGCAAGGAAAGTTAGAATTAAGGACTTTAATGTATGGCTCGCAGGGTAGTGTGAAGCAGAGGAGTATGGGAGAGTTGGTGACTGGGGAGGGACCTAGGAGAACAAAGACCTGTATGCACCTGAGAGGCTACATCTAAGTAAAAAGGGCACATGGGTCCTAGAGCAGCAGGGTGCAAAGTACCCACAGACACCTGGCGGAGGAGGCCAATAGGCCTCCCCCATGCAGGATGGAATAGTGAGGAACTAGTGTGGGGGGGGAGGGAAGGAAGAACTGGGGGAGGGGGATGAGGGGGCTGGGATAGATGTAAAAGGGGGGCCCAAGTCATGGTTGAGGGTGATGTCTCTGAACGCCAGAAGCCTGGGAAACAAAATGGCTAAGAAGCATACGCTGATGGCTGACAGAGAGGAGGAGGACATAGTGGCCATCACAGAGACATGGGCCATACTGAATCACGGCTGAAACCTTGCAGTCCCTGGGTATAAAGTGTATAGGAGGGATAGGGAAACGAGAAGGGGGGGGAGTGACTCTATGTGAAGTAGGGGATAACCTGTACCACAGAGTAAGGGGTGGAGAGAAAGATAGAAGTGTTATGGGTGCAGGTATCATTCACTAAAGGGAGAAAACTATGGTTGTGGGTAGTTTACAGACCACCTTCATAGGATGAGGATCTAGACAAGGGATTGGGGTCCCAAGCCACAAAAATGGCAGGCAAGGTGGAGGTAGTAATAACGGGGGTCTTCAATCTGCCTGGGGTGGATCAGACAATCCTGACTACCTCCAGCATCAGGGAGTATGTATTGCTGGACACATTCTAGAGTGGATTCCTGACTCAGGGCACCATGGGGCCCACCAGAGAAAAGGCCACACTGGACCTGGTCCTGTTCAACTGTGGACATGTCCAGGATGTAAAGGTGGAAGTGCCACTTGCAGGGAGTGACCACTATGCCTATGTGGTTTCACCTGTACATGGCATAGTGATGGTCAGGACCAAGACATCCATGGTTGTTTCCATACGTATGTAGCACTGAACGTATGAAATGCTGAATATATGGATGTAAATAACTGTATCTGAATGCATAATGCTTGTCCTGTCTGTGCTTCAAAGTAATGAAATACTGGTTGCTCTTGAAAAAGAGACATTCAGCCTCAGCGGGTCTACCTGGTCAACAACATTTAATAAATAAATAAATACATAAAGATGAAGGTTCTGGACTTCAGGAAGGCTGACTTTAGATGAAGATGGGAGAAATTCTGTTAGGACACCCTGCTGTGATCAGAAAGGAGATGGAGGTAGAATGGAAATGGGCTAACATTTGTGAGTGACTGATGGAGGCCACTAGTGAGTGTGCCAAAATCAAAAGCAAGGAAATTAAGGTCAAAAAGACCAGCTGGTTTGAAAAGGATGTGGCAGATGCAATATGAGAAAAGAAGGCAGCCTTCTGGAATTGCTAACGTATTCAGAAATCTTAAACATAAATATATAAGGCAGAAGAGGAATGTTAAAGATGAGACTGACAGATTAAAGATGCAGGGGGCTTGGGAAGAAGGAAGTGAAGAGAAAGCGAGGTGCTTTACACGTACGTCTGCTCCATCTTCAGTAGCCAGAAGGATGGACAAGTGCCACAATGGAACAGAGGGGTAGGGACGGGAAGGGGGAAGTCACGGACAGCATAATAGAGGTAGGCAGGATGCATAAGGGCCTAAAGGTCCTGAAAGCAGACAAGTCTCCAGGACCAGACAGCTTGCACCCAAGAGTCCTAAGTGAAATGATGGAGGTGCTTGTGGGCCCCCTGACAGACCTGTTTAACACCTCTTTGGAGTCTGGGAGTGTGCCCCAGGTCTGGAGAACTGCATATGTGATGCCTCTCCATAAAAGTGGTCCAACACTTTGTGCAACAGCTTTGTGGGCAAGTAGCCAGTCCTTTGCTGAATGATCCCCAATATGTTATTGAGCAGGCCCACCGTACGCTACGGCCCATACCGAGTCCTGATGAGCGTCCGAGACCTTCAATTTTTAAATTACTTAATTTTCTTGATCACCAGCATATTCTAGCAAGAGTGCGTTCTCAGTTGCAACTTACTTGGGAGGACACCTGAATCCATATTTATCAGGCCCTGCCTTATGAAACTCGTGGGAAGCAGGCTGCCTTTCATCCCTACAGTATCTGAATAAGCTGGCTGTGACAGGTATTTGGTTTTGGCTGCTATACCCAGCCTGGTTGCAGATCACTCATGATGGCCACCAGATGACTTTTTGTATGACTGAACAAATACAGGTGGAACTTTCCTCTTTATTTACGGAGCTTTTTTATAGGGGGGGAGCAGTGTCCCTTGTCCTCCGTCCATCCTACTGGACTCTGCCCCCCCCACCATGACCACCCCGGCAACCGACCTCCCTGGCTTTCCCCCACAAGGCAGGGCCGCCGAGACAACCCTCTCGCAGATTCACATCCAGATTACCGGTGGCATCACCGCCGCCAGCAGGGCTCCCTGGGCTTACCCTCCGGGTGGGGCCACTGGGGCGGGCCAACCGATGGACCACATGTCTTGGTCGGAACTGGGAGGCACGGCAGGTACAACGGGACTGGAGGTGGACTTCATTGTGGGATCTTGCTGTCCAGTTTTTTGCTTGCTTTTCCTGGAGGCAAAGTGTGCAATGACATACAATGTCTGCTCCGCCCTCCCAAGATGGAATGTGCCTGCTGCGGTGGAACCCTCAGGCTCTGCTAGGGGTCTGTAAAGCGCTGGACACTCTACCCCCTCTCCTCGGAGAAGGAGCGCTGTCACTAGGATGCTTGATCCTTCTTTCCCTGGCTGGCCCTCTGATTCCCAAGTCCGTTCCCAAACCCGAGATGTTGGTGCCACAAGTGGATGCCTTGCTGCTACGCCAGCAGGCTGGCCATTTCCAGAGCTTTTTAAGACAGCACCATGAACAAGATATTGGATGTTAAGTGGTTATTCTGTCATTAGACCTCTGCTTTGCTGGCATTATGGTATATGGATGCTGCTTTTCTGCTACACAGTTTGCCTTCTGGCATGGACACTTACTTCTAGTTGTTTACTCTTTCTTAATTTTTATGTTGCTTTCACGCATGTGCAAGAAACATAGTGCCATCATCGGAGATTTCGGAGGTGTGTCACCTCCTCCTCCAATTCAGTCAGTGAGCTGGGTAGCGGCCCTGTAAGCCAATGCATTTTGGAGCTGTCTGACACGCTCCAAAATGCAGTAACCCTCTGATTGAAAGGGAAGCTACGCTTCAGTGAGCAGCGATAAAGCGTAGCTCCCCCCACACGCGGGCATGCGCGCCCGCATGTACTGTGTAGCCGAGTGGGTGCCCAATCCCGCCGGCTGAGCTGCCCCCCCAGTAGTTGGTGCCACGCTGGAGCCACCCCAGCGTGACAATCAGTCCTTGGACGACGGGGTGCCCAATCCCCGTCGGATGAATGGCCTCCTGTCCTTGTGCCACACTGGGAGCCCACCCCAGCGTGGCAAATGTCTGACGTCTTTTTTTTTAAACCTATAAAACAAAAACGGTCAGCAGTCGCGTCTCCCGACCCCCTCCCACAACCCGCACCCACCACTGCGTCCCAGCCTCCCACCCCTCACCCCCATACTTACCTCCGGACTCCGGCAGCGATCTTCGGTGGACCGGGAACACGTCTGCACTCTTCAAAGCCGACCGCGAACTGAGGAAATGCCGGTAAGCTGTATAATGGGCTAGATGGGGGGGTTCAACATTATTGCATATCTCAGGCATTTTTGGGAATTTTTGCACCAAATTTTCAACATGGGGTTTTTAGGACCCCTTCTCATGAATGATGTCACTGTCATGGCGTTATTCGGGCCTGAAGGGTGATTTCGCGCAGTGACTGTGAAATCACCCTTCAGGCTAGTCTACCATGACAGTGACATCGATCATGAAAGAACTCACAAACCCATGTTGAAAATTTGGTCAAAAATCAAAAATGATTGTTTCTGGATGTGCATTCGCGCGGTTCACGGAGGCTCGTAAGTTCGCGAAATTTCAATATTTTCACTCCAGATTTTCAACATTGCCATTTTACCACACCTTCTTATGAGTAGTACAGCTGTCATTTTTCACATCTCACCCAAAATGTGTTTCCGCCCTTGTAGCACAGAATGGCGCAGTCGATGTGCGAAATCAATGTACGGGACAAATTAAGAAAATCACAGTGACACTGTTCATGAGCAGAGGTCTTAAAATGGCTATGTTGAAAATTTAGTGAAAAAATTCTTAAAAATGACTGTTTTACGAGTGTGCATTGCACAGTTCCCACGCACGCTCGTAGGTTTGCGAATTTTCAATATTTCCACTCCAGATTTTCAACATTGCCATTTTACCACACCTCCTTATGAGCAGTACAGCTGTCATTTTTCACATCCTGCCCAAAACGTGTTTCTGCCCATGTAGTGCACAATGGCGCAGTCGGTGTGCAAACTCAATGTATGGGACACATTAACAAAATCACAGTGACACTGTTCATGAGCAGAGGTCTTAAAATGGCTATGTTGAAAATTTCGTGAAAAATTTCCTAACAATGACTGTTTTTCGAGCGTGCGTTGCGCAGTTCCTACGCACGCTCGTAAGTTCGCAAATTTTCAATATTTGCACTCCAATGACTTCCAAATACCTAAACAGCACATAAAAGCAAGCAACATTCGGCATTGACAAATGCTTGTTAGGCTTGTTGTTGTGTTATATAACAGTTTTATATTGTTGCTGTTTCTTGGATGTTTGTAACTTTATTGTTAGTTTTTTTATGGCTCTTCAACCACTGTTTTGCTGATTTAAAGTGTGTTGAGACACTTGTTTTCTATTTGGATTAGTAAGGTTTTGCTGCCATCTAGTGGCTTTTTATTGGTACTGATTGTGTTACTTCGGGAATGTTATCTGTATTCCTCTTTTTTTTCTCTTTATTTTTCAAGTTTAGCGTTGGGGGGGTACATGAAGTTGTTTACTTGGTATTTGTTGTTTTAGGGCCTTCAGCTAGTTCTGAGAAGGGGATTAACTGTTCTGTTTGTTTCTTTATCCCCGTTTTCATTTTTTTAGTTTTGGGAGCTGGGTCTGGGTTGGTATATTATTTTTCTGTATTTTATTTACTTGTAGCCACCCCCTCCTCACTGTCTAGTGGCTTGATGGAGAAATAAGAGGAGGGGGTACCACTAGCAGCAGAAACTTATCCAGCGCAGGAATAAAGATGGTACATACCTGCAGATGCTCTAGGGTTCAGAAGGTGGCCATGATGCTGCGGCCGAAACTGGGGCACAGAACAGAAGTCTGGGTTGCACGAACAAACAGTAATCAGCAGCAGACATCTTAATTCATAAATCAGCAGGTGGCAGACTGAGGTATATATAAAACAGAAAATAAATTTATTGCAGACAAATAACATAAAGGCAGCTCCTGGGGACTGGGGGTATGACTTATGGAAGCAACAGACTGATTTTACTGTGGCACAAAGCAACAACACCATACTTGTGGCTGAAAAGGCCTTGATGCTGAGTCCTGCAGAGTCAAGGGGCTCCAAACACATTTTAGGCAGCAGCAAGCCAGGCTGATACCCAAATGCCCCATGGCCTCCATCGTAGCAGCTCAAACCATGGCCTACCATGCCTTCCTATTGCACTACCTGGTGGCATAAACTCACAGGGCTGCAGTTTCCCCAAACTCCTCTCCACTTATCCTGCAACTCAGGGCTTTAGAACCCAGGCCCCCAGCATCCCCGCTTAACTTACACCCATGGAGGATCCGAGAGATGCACTGGGTCCCATTTTCTCTCTCTCCCTGCAGGCTGTCCATGCACAAATCAGAGTGCCACAAGGTATGGGGCAGACATGCTGCCACCACCACCTGGCCCCTCACTGCAGGCTGCCACCAGTGCACCACCCCCACCATTCCACCATTCTCAGGCCTTACTAGGACATCGACCCAACCTCCACCCTGGTGCCGCAATGCACGCAGGTGGACCTCCTTGTCTCCCAGGCCGTGGCTCCCCACAGGCAGAGTCCCAGCATGTCACAACCCTATGCATCCCAACCACCTATCGAGCAGACTGCTGACGCTGAGTCGCCAAGGGCCGGTGCCCCAGCCCAACTTGGTGCACTTCCCGATCTCCCACTGGCCTCTCCAAACAGGCCAAAACCAGACATTAAATACCGCTTCCAGGCAGCCCAGCCCACCATACCAAGCAAGAGAAATGGGAGGCAAGGGTAACTGTTGTAAGCACACCCCAAAAGGGGTGCCTACATATTTTTCCCCCAACCCTTTATGATGTTTACCTGATTTTATAATTTTTGTGGTTAACTGGGTTCTGTTAATGGGTTTGTGAATGAGGGATACTCCACTTTCCTTTTGGGGGAACGTAACTAACTAGAGATGAAAGGCCCCTTAGTTTTAACTTTCTGATGGATTTTGGGGGCAGGATGCATTGTCTTTTTCTTTTCTTTTCTCACCATTGTATTTGGGGGGGGATGCATCAGTCATGGAGCACAGGCTGGAATGGATCACGGGCCTTAGCAGGTTTGGTGTTCGAGTCCTTGAGACCCGGGTGGGGAGTGTTTATCTTGAATGGTTGAGTCTCCTGTATTTTGTTTTCCTTGTTGGGGGAATATTGCTTGTTGGGCTGTTCTGATGTATTCATTTTTATTTTATTTTGTTTTATTATTGCTGTTGCTAGCCTTGCTTGTACAGCAGAAAGCAGCTAACTAAAATAAGCTACATTTTCTTATTAATTTAACACTTATATCTCAGCAGGAGTCAGTGCCTGTTGAGATTAAGCAGACAGATGACCAGGACCAATGCCACTACCTCAGAGGTTGCCAAGAAAGAGGAGAGGCTGGACCAGGGTGGGCTCAGGAAGGGAGAGGGTGGTGGAACAGAGTTGCATCCCTCCAGCTGTACCTCTCCACAATTCATTCGCTCTTCTGGTGGATAGTGGTTCCTCTATGTAGGCACCTGCAGTGGAGACCAAGGAGGATGCTGGGAACCTTCACAAAGGAGACCCACAGGAGGGTGGCATGGGACCCCACAGGGGAAGGAAACAACTCCTGGTGGGGGACTCAAGCATTAGGGGTAGAAATGGGGAGGAAGGGGAGAGGGAGGTAAGGTGCCTGCCTGGCGCAACGGCTTGGAGGGACAGGAAGCGAATCCTCAGGATTGTGGGAGCAGCTGCACGAGGGAGGGAGCTGGATGTCATTGTCCACCTAGGGACAAATGACCTGGCTAGGAATGGGATCAGAGCAGTGCAAGAGGACTTTGTAGAGTTGGGGAGGGGCCTCAGACAAGTAGCGCATACAGTAACCTTCTCAGAGGTGCTGCCTGTCTATGGCAAGGGTGATGCTAGGGTACTCCTCACCAGGGAATTCAATGAATGGTTGAAAAACTGGTGTGGAGCTCAGGGTTTTAAGCTTCACTGGGGACTGGGGAGCCACCTGGAGGGATGCAGACCTATACTGGTGTGATGGTCTGCATCTGTCCGGGGGGCAACCCGGATCCTAGGTAAGAGGTTTAAATGCTTCATTGGCAAGCATTTAAACTAGCCAAAGGGGGAGGCACTGAAAAGGAGCAGGGAAATCCCAGCCTCCCCCCACAAAACACGGTAATTAGTGAGGTAAACACTAAGGTAGAGAAGTCATTAGGGAGCAGGACAGAGATAAATGTCAAAAAGGCAAAGGTAGTAAGGACAGGAATGGGGCTAAAAGGGGTAAGGCCATCAAAAAGTGGAGGGTGATGAGTACCAATGCCCATAGTCTGTGTAACAAACTCCCTGAACTAGTGGCCTTGATGGAAGAGGGTTGCCTGGATATTGTGGCAGTCACAGAAACATGGTACACAGTGAACCATGACTGGGACGTCAACATACCAGGATACACAATCTACAGGAAGGACAGGGAGGGTAAAAGAGGAGGAGGAGTAGCTCTCTATGTAAAGGAAGGGATGAAAGCAACAGAACTAAAGAGTAACCAGGGAGCAGACGAGGCACTCTGGGTCACTCTGGAGACAGGAAATAGCACCATAATCTGCATGGGGGTTGTATACAGACCCCCATCTCAGGGGAAGGGAATGGACAAGGAAATGATAGAAAGCTTCCTTAGAATGGCAGAAAAAGGGGAGATATTGTTGATGGGGGACCTGAATATGCCAGATGTTAACTGGAGCACCTTTGCTGCAGGCACATCCAAGAGCAGGGTCATTCTTGATGCCCTACAGGGGGCATGCCTCAGACAGCTAGTATTGGAACCCACTCAGGAGGGAGCAATCTTAGACCTCATACTCTCAAATGGGGATGGAAAAAGAATCTCAGATTTAGAAGTGGGTAGCTGTCTGGGAACAAGCGACCACCAAACAGTGTGGTTCACGATAAACACAGCCATATAATCAAGCCATACAAAAGCAAGAGTATTGGACTTTAGGAGGGCTGACTTTGGGAAAATGAGAGAGTGCCTCAGAATATCACTAGCAAACAGACAAGAAGGAGGGGTGGAGGAACAATGGGGAGTAATCAAAACAGCCATCACAGAGGCAACAAGCCTTTGTGTAAAGCAAATCAATAAAACACAACAAAGGAAAAAACCGCTACGGTTCTCAAAAGAGGTGGCAGGGAAGGTTAAGGAGAAAAGGATAGCATTCAGGAAATATAAGGAAACACAGAAGGAGCAGGACAGAGAACTTTATCAGTTAAAGCAGAAAGAGGCTGGGAAGGCAGTCAGAATAGCAAAGGCCCAAACCGAGGAAAGGATAGCCAGCTCTGTTAAGAAGGGGGTAAGACCTTTTATAGGTACATTAGGGAGCGAAGAAAGACCAAAAAGACCAAAGGAGGGATACTGAGGCTTAATAAAGGGGAGGGAATGTGGGTAGAGGATGACAGTGAAAAAGCAGGGATATTGAACGAATATCAGTAAAAATGGAAAGGGACCTGGGGGTAATTATATCAGATGACCTAAAGGTGGGCAAGCAATGTGAGAAGGCAGGAAGAAAGGCTGGGGTAATACTGGGATGCATAGGGAGAGGCATCAATAGTAGAAAACAAGAAGTTGTTATCCCTCTGTACAGACAGTTGGTGAGACCCCATCTGGAGTACTGTGTGCAATTCTGGAGACCCCACCTCCGTAAAGACAGACAGAATGGAGGCTGTCCAGAGGAGGGCAACCAAAATGGTGCAGGGTCTGCACCAGAAGACATACGAAGAAAGACTAAAGGAGCTTAATATGTATACCCTTGAAGAAAGAAGGGAGAGAGGGGGCATGATAGAAACTTTTAAGTACCTCAAGGGAATCAACAAAGTCCAAGAGGGTAGAAAAAGAGATGTGCAAGAACAAGGGGGCACAATTTGAAGATAGAGGGGGGACGGCTCAGAGGTAATGTGAGGAAGTATTTTTTCACAGAGAGGGTTGTGGATGCATGGAACAGCCTCCCTGAGGAGGTCATGGAGTCAATAACAGTGGGGAAATTCAAGAATGCATGGGACAGACATAAGGCAGTCCTAGTGAGGGGGGTAGGAGGAAGTAAGCTGTTGGTTAACTAGGATCTGCAGCTTATCTGTTAGGTAGGAAAATGGGCAGATTAGGTGGGCCAAGCGGTCCTTATCTGCCATCAAATTCTATGGCCCGGATATTCAAACTGTGCCAGGCTGTGGCGCAAGCCTGGGCGCAGCTCAACTTGGCTGCGCAGGGGTGTGGCCTGGGCGATATTCAACGGAGCTGC
Organism: Neoceratodus forsteri; assembly: GCA_016271365.2. Classification (NCBI taxonomy): domain Eukaryota; kingdom Metazoa; phylum Chordata; order Ceratodontiformes; family Ceratodontidae; genus Neoceratodus; species Neoceratodus forsteri. Next base: position 470,473,614 of record CM057450.1, on the reverse strand, counting down.
ACCATGGCTCAGCAGCTTTGAATATTGCACCCTGGCCACCCCCACTGTGCATGGCGCAGTGGCACTGCGCCAGCGCAAGTGGCCAGAGTGGACATGGAGATGCACTAGCGCAAGTGCCATTGCGCCATTCACAGCACCTGCCGATATTCATGGGGACATGTAAATGGCCATAATTTATGCAAGGCACACCGAAGCCATTTGCATGTCATTATGGTCCATTTGTATCTCCATTAGCATGCAGGTGCGCCAATCCCCTAACGATTTCTGCACCTGGCGCCCTGCCAGGGCACCAGGCCGTCGGGGACCGACACCCCCTGCAGCCCGATCGCGGGCATTTGTGTAAAATAAAAGATCGCTTCCAACATCCCTGGTGGTCCAGTGGACCGCTATCTGCCCGATCGCGGGCATCTGTATTAAAAAAGAAGGTCAATATCCCTGGTGGTCCAGTGGACCGCTATCTGCCCGATTGTGGGCATTTGTGTCACAGAAAGATCCCCTCCCAATATCCCTGGTGGTCCAGTGGACCAGCTATCTACCTGATAGCGGGCATTTGTAAAAAACAATGAATTCCAATATCCCTGGTGGTCTAGTGGTCCCCCCACCCTCCCACTGAGCCCATCCGCCCGATCCCCGGTCAGCTGGCGGGCAGCAGCACCTCACCCCTGCCACCCTGCGGCCGACTGACACCTCGGTAGGGCTACACGCCCATTAGTTCACAGCGTGAGCCAATGGCGTGCAGCCCCTACCATACTACACATTCCAGATATGTGAATGAATTACTCTCTAATTTTTTTATGGAAGGAGGGGGTCACCAGGATAGCATATTTTAAACGCACGTGTCCTACATCTCAGAGAGGGCTGTGGCTTCCCAGTTTCTATTTGTATTATTTAGCGCTTCATGGGTATAAATATTTTTGGTGGGGTGCCGCTCTAGAGGAATCACTAGGTAACTATGTACCACAGTGGTTAACCTTGGAGCGTACTCTTTGTCAAGGGTCAGCGAAAACTAGTTTGGGGCAAACACTATTTTGTAATCCTAACTTGAAAATAGCTCAAAAGCCCATTCTGCCTTCTTTTCTTCCTTTTGAGCTTACTACTCTTGTGTCAGCTCTACTCTCTGAAGATCGGTTAGTTGATTTTCTGACTTTCCAGTCACATTTCTCTTTGAAGCCTCAGCATTATTGTAAATATTAACAACTGTCCCAGGCAATCTGCTCTGATTTTGGTTTGCTTCCTTGGATAGATCAGATTTCTCCTATTTTTGATACAATGATTTCTGCAGCCGCTAAAGCTATTATTTTGGGGGGCATTGGTTTGCTGATCAACTTCCGGTTTGGTCAGAATGGCATAAGGAACTCCTTAGAGCCTTAAATTTAGACTTACATATTGCAAATGTGCATCACAAATATTCTTCCTTTTTGGAAAAACTGGATCCATTGTGTGCTTGGTCAACAACATTGTAATGGAGGTATCTGTTGTTTATGGGAGGGTTTTTTTCCTTTCTCTGGTTTTGTTCCTATTTTTGGACCTTCTTAATGTGAGGTGGTCATTGTTTTGGCTACTTTTCATGGGTCTTGCAGACTCGTATGGGGCAGCACCTATTGGGGGGAGGGGTTATTGTTTGCTTTATTTGTTGTAATTTCTTCTTTGTTTCATCTGTATTGTTTTCTTTGTTTAATGCTTGTGATTTGTATTGTTGAAAATCAATAAAGTATCTTTAATAAAAAAAAAAAATATATAAAAGTGGTCCAAGGTATGAACCAGCAAATTACAGGCCAGTCAGTCTGACCTCAATAGTGGGGAAACTGATGGAGACTAACCTGAAGGAAACACTGTTGAGCTTTCTCAAGGAAAACATGCTGCATATGATAATATATGATGTATACATATATATTACAAACCCATACATGTATAAGTAGAAGCAAAGAAACTGTCAGAATGACTAGAGAGCCCGCTCTCCCAATTTCATTATTCTATATGTAGCATACCTACAGCCCTGTTCCCAGCTTCATGTCATCAAACTGCAATTATTAGGGGCAGGGCTGCAGCACTCAGTGACTGCTCAACTCATAGTTGGAAGCTACATCCCGGGTACACTAATACACGTAGTTGACTAACCTCTGAATAAAAAAAAAATCCATTTTGGGCTAAATTAGCTCCTTGAGCAGGTAACTCCTTAGTGTGAGTTGCCTGCCCAGAATGTGTCAGTTGCTCTTTAATTTATTTATTTATTGATTTATCTGTTCTTTTAGAGTGTGATGAATCTGTACGTGTTATTCATAGTTATATTGCCCTATGTTATTGTAACGGCACACTGAGCCTCCAGGGAAGGGCACCACAAATAAATAAAGACTACTACTACTAGTACTACTACTACCATTACATCAATTATTAAAGGTTTCAGCTGTTTCCTAGACATCAGTACAAACTTCATGACCTGATTTTTTCCCCTAGCAACTTATTCAAAGAATTCCAAGCCTGACCAGAACTTTTTCCAAAGGAATTTTGTTGACTCGCCTTATAATAATTTGATTTTGCCTTCCTAACCTCATTTTTATGGCTGCAGTGGGCAGAGCCTGCAGCCATGTTGTGGTGAGCTCTAAAAATGACTGACCGCAGCGGTATCCAGTAACTACAGCAAACCAATATGGGTGTTGCATCAAAGCAGCAACTCATACTGGGCTATATACTACTGGGCTACCCTATAAGGATAGAGAACTCTATGCAAATGTGAGGGTAGGGAATGGCAACTGGAAGGGGTGGATAGCGAAGGGAAGGGGAGGGACAGGAAAGGGGTATGTAGGGGGCTGGTGTGCCTGCTGCTGCCGAGCTAGCCATGTGGTGGGGTGGTGAGGGCAGTTAGCTCTAACAGAGCAGGTACTGGGTTCAGGGCTGAGGACTAGCACAAGATGTTTGCAGCTGCCTGCGGCTCCCGACTTAATTTTACTGTGGCAACCAGAGTGTTGACCCCTCCCCGACATGCAACCCCCCCTGGAGTTAGTAATCTAAATTCAGGGGGGTGCAGGGGCAAAGCCTCCCATGAGGGTAACACACTTTTTAGGTTGCTGGATGTTGGGCCGCTTCCTTGTGTATATCGCTGATTTGTTTTTCGGTGATATACACTCACCATAATAGCGATCACTGTTTTGCAATAGCTATTATGACATGGAACCAACTGCAGCACAAATTTGGAGCTGCAGTGCAATCTGGTCAGTGAGAGCACCCCACTCAGTGCACAGCCGCACTGAGCTCATGGTGGAACAGTCTGTTGTGGCCAAGATGGCCACCAGAGTTCAGTGTGCATGCGTGACTTCCTCTGCTCATTGCACATGCACTCTGAGCTCACATTGGGAAAGATCACCTTGCCCAAGATGGCCACTGGAGCTCAGTGCACATGCATGACTTCACTGCTGCTCATGCATGCATACAGAGCTCCGGTGGCCATCTTGGGCAAGGCACATTGTTCCGCTGTGAGTTCAGTGAGTGCTCTTAAAGTGCAACTGTAGCCGTGTCAGCTCTGGCCAGAGTCTGTTAAACAAGTTTCTCACTTGTATGAATGTTCAGATATTTCATGATATATCTAAAGAGTTCCTCTCTGGTGGCCCACAATAGTACTGCAGACAGGGAGTTTCTCTAGAGATACTGTACCACAGACATTTCAGGAAACATCTGGTCATGTTTTTGGACGCAACTTAAGTAGCTGAGGACTAGTCCAAGGCTATTTGTTTCCCTTAATCCTAACAAATTTTTCAGGGGGAAAAAAGCGAATCACAAAGCTTTTGGAACTTAGAAGAGAACTAGAAATGAGTGTATTTATTATTCGACAGAACAACCACTAGTATCTTCTGAACATTTCAAAAATAATCTTATATGATACGTTTATAATGCTTGAAGCTACATTTTGAAAGCTACAACATTTGAACAGGTAATAAAGTTCTTCTGTGTTGCCACATGCATATGCATGTGGATATAATATGTTAAAAATGACAGGACTTTAAAAATGCAGTGAACCATTGTATGTTATTGATATGAAACATTTCATTTTTTTATGTTGGTATATGTCATTGTAGGGATATAGTAATCATATATCTACTTGGCTGACTCCAAGCTTTCATTTTAAAAACATTAAGGGCCAGATTCACAAAGAGAAATGGGACTTAGTCCCACTCCGTAACTCCAGTTGTGGACCGAAATCTATGCAGCTGCAGAGATTTATATTCACAGTCCCCCACAGCTACAGAGATGTTACGCTGGGTCTCGTCAGCTGTAACATTTTTCCACAAATGTGGGGATTTCTGTGGCAACACCACCTGCAAGTTGCCATAAATCGTGGAGCTGGTCCTAAACTGGCTCCACCTTTATGGATATTGCAGCTATGGGAAAAACTGCAGATGGGTTGTGGCAACCCACTGCACTGGCTTCTAAATTTGTGCTCTAGATTTTCAGGACCTTTATAAATCTGGCCCTAAGTCTCTAGCCCCAACAATTACATTGTTATAAATATTCTTTGAAAGGTCTAACTCTTGGGTATAGAAACTTCATTTTTAAAAATGAAAGCTTGGAGTCCAGCCATTAAGAAATGGTGTTGTTATTATTTGAAGCGAAACTAGCTTACCCTACTCTCTGCCTTGCCTTTAAAATAATCAAAATGAATACTCCACCCAGCCTCAATGGGCCGCTACACTACTAAACTCACAAGAGGGAGCTTAGATTATCAGCTTGCCTTACTCTGAAGGTCCCAAGGTCCAGAACCTGTGCAGGAAATAGGTCCTTTGCTATATCTGCTCCTATCCTCTGGAACAGCCAGCCACCAGAGGTGTCTCACTGTACTTCTTTAAATGCATTCAAGGTTGCCCTGAAATCTCACTTTCGAGTGGTAAGTAGGTACAAATGTAACTGATGCCTCAGATGTGTTTCCTAGAACTTAGCTGCTATTTTCTTGACCTATTTTTAGTTACGCATCCTATTCTTTCATGGTCTCTTAACCCTGTTGTAAATATTATTATACCTAACTGCAAATGCACTCTTGCACTGCTCTCTTGTGATGTTACCCCATTATGAGGTTGTTTGTACGTGGACATTTACAGCATATGAATGCATTGTGCTTTTCACCTCTGCCCTACTATTCCTTAAGTTGGTGTCCATCTTATGTACACTTCGTGTCTGTCTCAAAATGTAAACTGCAGTTATTAACTTACCTCTGTATCTTAACTGTTATTTCTTAGCTGTCCCCAAATGTTAATGATGGTTGATCACTTGTCTCAGTATGTAATTTGTTTTTATTAAATGTAATTAACTCCGGATCGCCCCAGAAAAAGGAACATTTTGTCTCAGTGGGCTTACCCAGTCAACAAATTTCAATAAATAAATAAACAAATAAATAAATTATATCTTTATTATGTAACTGTAGTAATTATGTTACGAATATAAAAAAACAGGCAATTTTGTCTAGCTATGTCGCTATACATATTTACACCATGACATAATTTTTTTTTGTTGTAAAATAAATGTTATTACCTACATACTAACATACTAAAATGCCAGCAGAATAGGCCTAAAGGTTTCTTGAGTCTGCTCGATTTTCAGCAATGTTATTGATATACTTTTTCCATAATGATACCTTATATCAATATACTTTTTAAATATCAACATGGAACATTTCATGATGGTTTTAAAAAGTAAAATTAAAAACTTTTTTTGCCCTTTTTTTCTAAATTTTGGTATTTGTCCCCATAATTTAATTGGTATTTATATAAGTGTAATACCCATAAACATTCATCTTTTACCTTAAATTGTGTGGCTAACATTTCACTTTCTTGCCTAGCAGTACCAGTTCTTTCCCACTTTTGCAGCCTTCAGCTGCGGAAGTGTCGGAAGACAATCAATGAAGAGCCAAATGACTGTCACCACAATTGTCAGCGATGGACCAGTCCACAGCTGATACGCTGGTGGCAAAGGAAGTCACATCCAGATTTTTATAGTTTCTGAATTTCAAAAATCTGGTGGATGCTTATTTTGTTTTGGTTGACCATGTGCAAATAATTGCACTCTGATCACTGGTCACATCTGGAAGTACACCAGAATCAATGAACTTTGCTAAAGTCTGTGACCATCCTCCAATCAATCAATACAGGACTCATATATTTTTTGCAACCCACACCTTGTGGGTTCTAAAATGATTTGCTGTAAGTTAAAATCACCAACAGTGCTCCTAATCTTACTAGTTGCTGAACTAAACCAGCCCATATTAAAATCACTGGTGAGTGTCCATTCACGATTTTTAGAAAGTTTGTCATAAATGGTTGATATCTCCATGCAGAGATCATAAGTATCTGGGGGCAAGTAAGCAACAGGTATTGATAGGTATTCTGCTTTGACAAGAATAATGTTCATAGTGGGCAAATCAATATCTTGACACAATTGCTCATATTTGAAGATGGATAGCATTCAAATGATTTCTTACATAACAGACAACCTCCTCCTCTTTTATTTACTCTGTCCTTTTGAAACACCATGTAGCCTGGGAGAATTATCTCACTGTCTTTTATTTTGAATTTAGCCATGTTTCAGTAATGTCAAGTATGCCTCAGTTGTGCTGAGTTACTCAAACCTTGAAAGGATCCCATTTAGCTAGTAAACTGTTAGGCCCAGATATTCAAAAGGGTTGCACATGGCGCAACAGTGTTGTGCCATCATGACTCACACTAATCTTGACGCGATATTCAAAGGGAAAAGTGCGCGAAGACAGTCCCGATGCGCTGAGCGCATCAGTAATGTATGCAGGCACAGGTGGGGGGGTGTGCCGCTTAACAACCTGCACAGCCCAACATTCAGCCCAGGATGCAGAGCCATGCATGTGCAACCACTACCGCGCCAGCACAAAGTTAAGCTTTACAAAAGGAATAGAACTGATGGCCACCACAGTTGACTGCCACATGCGAAACAACACGACGGCTGCCACCTGTGGGTAGCCACCCATTCAAGCTGCACCTGGCGGCGTCCCCCATGCAATCGTGGGCATTTGTATAAACAAAAAAGATTAATGTCCTATATCCCTGGTGGTCCAGTGGACCGTTCTCTGCCCGATCACGGGCATCTACAAAAAAAAAATTCCTATATCCCTAGTGGTCCAGTGGATGACTCTCTGCCGATCGTTGGGCATCTGTAAAAAAAGTCCTATATCCCTGGTGGTCTAAGGTACCCCTTCCACCGCCCACTGAGCCACCGCCCGCTCCCCCTGGTCAGCGGTGGTGGCAGCACCCCCGCCTGCCCCCGCCGCCCGCTGACTGACACCTCCGTGAGGCTGCATGCCCATTGGTTCACAAGTGAGCCAATGGGCGTGCAATATCGTACTACACATTCCAGATATGAATGAATCATTCACATATCTGGAATATGTCTGATGAAACTGCATGCCGGTGGCTCACGCTGTGTTTCAATGAACATCGCTCAGTGTCGGTCGATGAGCGGCTGGGGGTGACGAGCGGGTGGTGCTGCCGCCCGGCGACTTCAGAAGGCGAGCGGTAGTCGGTAAGCGCGGTGGTACCTGAACCCTCAAGACTATCGAACTTTCACAGGCTGAGATCAAACTGAAGCGATCACTGAACCCTCAAATATGAACAGGTATTCTATTTTATACAAATGCCCACGATTGGGCAGATGAGGGTCCACTAGACCACCAGGGATATTGGACGGGGATCTTTTTAAACAAATGCCCGTGGCGGGCTGCAGGGCGTCAGTCCCCGACGGCTGCTCGCAGGGCGCCAGTCACAAGTCGTCGGGATCGGGCGCACCTGCATGCAATGGGCCATAATGACATGTAAATGGCCCCATGTGCACCTTGCATACATTATGGCCCCATTTGCATGTCGACTTTTGAATATCGCGGTTGCTGTGCATGGCGCAATGGAACTTACGCTAGCGCATCTCCATGCTCCACTCTGGCCACTTGCGCTGGCGCAGTGCCACTGCGCCATGCACACTGGGGGTGGCCAGGGTGCGATATTCAAAGCTGCTGAGCCATGGCACAGCTCCGTTGAATATTGCCCAGTCCACACCCCTGCACAGCCAAGTTGAGCTGTGCCCAAGCTTGTACCACAGCCTGGCGCAGTTTGAATATCTGGGCCTTAGTGTTTAGATTCTCTATTTTCAGCATATTCCCTCTGGAACTAAGTGTATTAAGTTGCTATGGCCCTGGATTGGGATCAATAGGGATGGGTGAAATGTGGAAATTTCATTCTGCGAAATATTTTTCATAATTCATGCATTTTGCAAAATATTTTGCTGGTGCGAAATGTGAAATTTCACCCGCAAAAACCGGAATTTCGCCACTCACGGGTGCAATTTTGCTGTTTGCGGGCAAAATACCACATTTGAAGGGGATGAGAATGCATGTGTATTTTAAAAAAAGTTTTCCCCCCTCCTGGCCATAGTGGTCAACATTAAAGTAAGTATTTAAATCTGCAGGATCCCTGGTGTCTAGAGGTCCCACCCCGGCCCAATATGAAGAACCCCCCCAACACCAGCAAGATTCACCCCATCCCCATCCAGAATGTTAATTAAAAATAAATATCCCTTGTCTAATGTACCCCCGGCGATCACGGCACAATCTGAAGAATGATCTCTTTCCAGATTCACCCCTCATCCCCGTCATCCATGAGTGTGGTGTCAAACTCCTCCACAACATGTTGTCATTATTTAATTAAAAAAAAAAAAAACTTTCCCTGGTGTCTAGTGGACCCCCACCTGTCCGGTAATGACCGTCACCTCGCTCCCCCCCATACAGGACCAGGACTCCAGTGGACCACCGGTACAGCCCTCCACTCACCTACATGGCCAGCGGCCTGGCTGAGCACTTTTCATGAATGAGCCTGATCCAACTGAGTGCTTTCAATGAATGAGTGCATGGTCCTAAATACAAGTCCCATTTCTCCTTCTTCTAAAATAACTTTTTACCTTCAGCAGTGGTGGAACACAGCAACAGATGCTTATACAGAGTGAAAAACTACTTTTTTTATCCAATCCAGTAACAGCCATTGGATCTGGCAGTGCTCTACTCACCTGATTTTGTAAAAAATATATCCTCCTTTAATTGCAAAACCCATTTATTAGACAAGGACAAGGCCCCACCTGAATAGTTATTTGAACAGTTTGCGTTAAGAGGAGCTGTCCCGTTCAGCTACTGTCCACAGATGTGGACATTTATTTATTTAGTTTTTGTTAACCGGGGTAGGTGCGCTAGCCAAAGCTGACTATTTTCAGGCCCGACCTGGGAGAATACATACATAAAATGAGATGAGATTATGCAATACATAGTATATAGTACAGGTACATAGTATATAGTACAGGTAGGTTAGAATACAGATTAAGTCAGATAGTACTCAAGATAATACATATAGCTATGCAGAGATGACAAAAGTGACATTAGTACATGCAAATAACAACTGAAACTGGGCTAAGTGGCAGCTATAAAGACATTTTATAGCAAAGCTTATTTAGAAGCGCAGCAGTGTCTTGGGGCGAAATAGGGTGGTTAGCTGTGAGGCATTAAGTGGGATCAAAGCATGTGCAGCGGTCCCAGGATAGGTGGCAATATAATTCTTTTTTGAAGATTGGGTGGGAGTTAGCCTGCCTTAGGGCAGGAGGGAGGGAGTTCCAGGTGCAGTGAAATGCTCCAGAGCCTTTTGAAGTAAGACACTTGGGTACGGTAAGTAGAAATTTGTTTGCTGAGCGTAGTCCGTGGGCAGGTGTCTGTGGTACAAGTAGAGCTGCAAGGGAGGAAGGGGTTTGGTTACGGATTACAGAGTCTGTGAGGATCCCTAGGGAGTATAGTTGGTAGGCAGTTGGAGGGGAGCCAGCCTAGGTTGCTATACAGTGTGCAGTGGTGCTTGAGGCGATGGGAAGAGGAGGCATACCGACATATGTTGTTATACGCGACATCCCATTTATGGAGAGCAGTCTTATGGGCATTAGCAAAGGTGGAGACACCATATGTCAGCGCTGGAAGCAGAATACCCTTGGCAATTGCCAATTTGGCAGATGGTGTTAGCAGGTGACAGGTCTTATAGGCGATTTCAAGTTTGGCATTTGTTGCTTTACAGGTTGACTGGATGTGCAGACTGAAATCAAGGGATTTATCAAGGAGGACTCCCAGGTATTTGAAGGATGTGACACAGTCAATGAGAGACCCCCTCAGAGTCATGGACTAGGAGGGATTCCTTACAAGCCCTGAGTTTGGGGGCAGTGCCAAATAGCATGGCTTGGGTCTTTTTTGTGTTGGGGATGAGCTTATTAGCATTTAGCAATATTTGCACATTCCTGAAATCCGAGGAGAGGTTTTTGTTAATGATGTTAACTTTGTCAGTGCTGGAGTAGAGGATGAGATCATCAGTGTATAAGATAGCTCAGCAGGAGAGTATGGCATAATCTATGTTGCTGATGTATAACGAGAAAAAAAGGGGTCCTAGGATGGAGCCCTGGGGTACTCCAATGTCAGTGCTGGTCACATCCGAGAGAACGGAGTTGAATTTAACAAGTTGTAATCTGTTTGATAGGTAGTTGTTAAACCAGTCAACTACTGAGGATGAGAAGTTAAGTCTATGCAGGGCTGAGAGAAGCAGAGGATGATCAACAAGATCGAAAGCTTTGGTAAGATCAATAAATACTGCTCCAGTGAGCAGGCCTTTGTCCATGTTGCAGAGTACATCGGTGGAGAATTTGAGAAGAGTGGTTGAGGTACTGTGCCCTTTTCTGAAACCATGCTGAGTGTCTGAGAGGTTGTTCTTTGTGAGATAGTCAATGGTTTGGGTTGCAACAAGCTTCTCCACTAGCTTGCTTAGCACAGAGAGGATGGCTATGGGCCTGTAGTTGTTGATATTCTTTGGGTCTCCTTTTTTAAAGATAGGTGTAACTTGGGCAATCTTCCAGAGATCTGGGACAATGCCAAGAGAGTGCGACAGAGTGAAAATCTTGGCCAGTCGCGAGTCAATCAATGGTGCCACTAGCTTCAGGAGTCGTGGCTCGAGTGAGTCTGAGCCGGGGCTAGTGTTGTCGGATATGTTTTGCAATAGCCTTTGGACCTTGGATCTAGATATAGTTTTAAAGTGGAAAGGGGGGGTAGTAGTTAGTTGGCAGTGGTCAGCACCAGATGCAGATCTCTGGGGTGTGCAGTAAGGCTGAGATGTTGTGGGAGGTGAAGCAAAGGATGAGGTGTACTGAGACAGGTCCGTAAATAATCTGTTAAAGGCATTCGCTATAGTGTTTGAGTCATTGCAATGCACACCATTTAGGATCATATCCCTAGGGTCAACTGGATAACCCCAATAAAAGGTCTTGATGTGTGTCCAAATTTTCTAGGGTCACCAGCAGAGTTTATGAGCAGTTCCTTGCAGTAGATGCTCTTTGCTGTTCTGATTTGTTTATTACAGGTGCTCCGAGAGGCCCTGTAGATATTGTAATCCTCCGGTAGTCTGGACACTTTACACTTCTTCCAGAGTTTGTCCCATGTGCGCAGGTTAGCCAGCAGGTCTTTGTGTATCCATCTTGTTTGTTTACCCCGACCATTCTGGTGACCTTCGGGGTATGTTTATCCTGAAGTGCTGTGAAATTATCAATGAAGATATCAAGGGCTATTTGAACATCATGGGAGTGATAGATGTCAGACTAGTTGATACAGGATACATCATAGAGGAAAGCTTCCACGTCCAGTTTGGCAAAGTTAGTAACTGTGATGTAGCGCAGAGGGGGTGGGAGAGCAGTCTCCGGGCTCCATACACAGAAAGTGGGAGAGTGGTCTGTGATAGCATCTGCCAAGATGCCTGCAGTTTGCACATGGTCAAGGCGATTCACCAGTACCCAGTCTATGAGGGTGGAGGTAGTTAGAGAAGGGGTGGTTCTAGTGGATTCAGTTAAGATCTGGTGCAGGTTATAGCTCTGTGTTAGTGTCAGCAGTGTGCTGTGAGTTGGTCCCAGCCAGTTTAGGTTAAAGTCACCTAAGATTACGACCTCGTTTTGCTTGGCGTTTGTGACGGTTTGATTAAGTAAATCCTGAAGACCTGTGACACCTCCAGTGGGCGGGTTGTAGGCCCAGATAATGTGGAGTTTTTTTGCTCCAAGGGCAATGGTTGTGTGTAGGGACTCACAGACTGAGGATGAGCCGGTGGGTGGGCAGACCGTAACATCAAGATGTTTTTTATATAGGAGAGCAACCCCCCCTCCACGTTTTGGGGAAGGCCTATCTCTCTGTATCAAGGAGTAATTGGGCAAGGAACATAAGGAGCCCAGAATGTGAGGCTTGAGCCATGTTTCAGATAGGCAGAGTAGGTCAGGATTGTACACTTTCATCCATGCCTCGAGATCAGCAAAGTGCCTGGTAATGCTCCTAATATTCATATGGGCAATGAGGAGTCCTTTTCATGAGACAGCCGATAGGTCAGTGGGAGAGCGGTGGACAGAGGGGCCAGGGTTAAATTCTATGTCCCCTGACAATAGGATGATGAGGAGTAGAAGAAACCACAGTTTAATGGTGTGGAATGGGAGATGAACCAGTTGTGTCATTTTGTATTTTCTGAGGATACGAAACGAGTTGTAGGTACAACCCTTCAGAAGGATAAGTGTGATATAGGCATGCACATGTTGTGTTTCAGCAATTTGGTTGGAGAAAGTAAATTCATTGTGTTGTGAGGTATTTTCTCCATGGTGGTTGTTGACTAGAACAGAAGTAGATACCCCAAGTAAGCATAATAGCAGTATCAAAAGCAGGATTCGTCCTCCCAATCTATGAGTTGCCAGTTTTGGCAGGAGACTGCAAATGTTTACTGTAGCAAGGGTGAGTGTTCTTGAGTGACTCATGGTGAGCTACTAGGGACCAGAAAACTGATTGTTACTGTAGGTCAAAGACCCAGAATGTGTTAAATTCCTTAAGGTAATGAACATTGGCCTAGGGCATATGCAGGATGTAAAAATCCTTTGTTAGAATCTTCCCTTTGTTCTCCAAAACAGTTGTGAATAGACCACAAAGACAAGCACACATCCTTTAAGAAAGTCAGACAGAAATGTGGATTCAATGCAGCACTCCACAACCCAGAAGCTTGTATAAAAGATTTACTGACCTCACTTTTGCTTTTTGATGTCTTCCAAAAAAGTTGATTTATGATGAGAATGCTAATACCTGGTGGTGATGTTTTGTAGTTTCTTAGTCCAGGAAACGTTCATAGATGTTATGTCCAAGAATGGTCCAGTTCCTCCAAGAAGAAACACATGAAAAACCACAAAAACTAAACTACTGACAGAGACAAACACAAACAGCCAGCCACACTGAAACACAGCGAGACATTAACCATAAACACAAACACAAAACCGAGTAAGAGAAATCCCAACGTGCAATTTCTCCCTGAGTCTAACATAGTTACAAGACAGAACAACTCTGAAGTTTTGTGCACAGTTATTCTATAACAACAGATAAGATGTGCAGCCAAGTCTTTATATTTCCTAAAGGACAGTCAAATATACTCACTAACAGGGTTCCTGGGTGGCCAGAATTCAGTTGTATCATGCTGACTCTAGAAGATTCAGTCCCTCCACTCCTGCTGTGCCACTCATTCTGGGATTGCTCATACTAGACTACATGGCGGAGGCAGGGTTAAGAGGTCTTAAAGTCCCACCCTTGAATGCATTCTTCCAGACCCAACTGGTTGGGGGAGCATGTGAATGATAACCTAGAAAGCTGTCTAGTTGCTTGAGGGACCCCCTAGAGAGCTGAATCCCAACCCCCGGCAGCAGCAAGATGGTGGCTCTGATGTCCATGAGCTGGCTATGGCGTGTTTTTGATGCAGCAAACACTGAATTGCTCCTGCTGTTAAAGGTCTTAAAGTGTCACTCTCAAATGCATGCTCCCAGACCAATTGGTTAGGGAAGCGGAAGGTGAGTGATGGCCTGAAAAGCTGGGGACTGGGTGGGCTAGTTGCTTGGGGAAGCCTCTGATGATCTGGCTGCCGACCCCAGCAGCAGCAAGATGGTGGCTCCGGCGTCCATAAGCCCCAACTGGGCTACTGGCAGCAGTGTATTCCTGGTGGATTACTTAATAAAGGAGGAGATCCAGGCTGGGAAGTTTGGAGTTTGTCCAGCTAAGGTTCAGCTTTCCTCACAGTTCAAAGGGATGAAGGTAGGACTTTGGACCCAGGAGAAGTTGGGTGGGGCAGTGGATAGCTCCAGTTAACAAGAAACCATGTTAAGGAGGTACTAAATTACTGCCTCATGAAGGAAGCAGCCAGTTCTTTTGTCCATAGAGAGTTGGAGATCTTTGAAGGCTCCAGCACCAGACAGTTTTGTGTAATCTGAAGAAAAGGCTGTTAGTGCTGGAGCTGCTGATGTTTCAATGCACTGAAATGCAGCAGTCCTTAGCTTGATTTCGGATTGCTTCCAAAAAGCTGAAGTTAAATGAAAATGCTGATACCTGGCAGCAATGAATTGCAAGAATTCTGTCCAGAAGTCTTTCACAGATGAGACATGCAAAATGGTGTAGGTGCTCCAGCAGAAAAACATAAAAAAATCATCCAAACTAATCTACAGACAGAGGCACATAAAGAAATGCCCACACGGATCATAGAGAAATTGTACTTTTAATAAAATAGAATCTCCTTTTTTATCAAATAAATTGGCATTTTTTTATTTTTGAAAAAGTTCTCAGTTTATTTATTTTATAGGTGCAATAAGACACTCTTTAGGTCATGGGTTGTCTGGGGTTGACACATATGCGTCTTGTGCCTCATTACATATCTGGGCATGCATTAACTCAGGCAATGCCCTATCTTGTCTTATTGCTTATGAAATCCAACCCCGTGTCATGCCTTAATGCTTAGGAACTATTGATTCATAGAGGCTTAGTGGAAACTGAAACGCAAGAGGACACAGTCACAGACTGGAAGGGGAGGTTTAAGAGGCAAACTAGGAGCATTTCTTCATGGAGAGGGTGGTGTTGAGTTGGCTTGTGCGTCCAGAAAAGAAGGTTTTGTCAAAAATGGTGGGCAGCTTCAAGAGAGGCTGGATAGAGTTAGGGGGAAAATAAGGGTCAAGGGAGGGGTAGACAGAGGGGAAGGGTGGATTGGGAAGGGGCAGGGGCAGTAGCTTAAGATGAACACCCTACATTACGAGCAGACTAGATAGACCAAATGGCTTTTTTCAGCTGGCCTCTTCCTGTGTTCATAACCCATGTTTGTTCTAGTTCTAAACTATAACTTAAACCTCTGGGTACTAAATGAGTTCTATTGTTTTTAGAACTAGTACTGACAACTCTACTGCATACACTGAGGGTACTATATGGGCAGCCATGTCTAGGAAGCCTTTGTTGGCATTAAGATGTTGTCATGGCAACCACTCAACTTTAATAGCAAAGCTTGAGAGGTTTGAGGTTGCCATGGTAACATTAAGGTGCAAACTCAAGCTTCTTAGTGTATGGCTGACCATACATTGTGTTTTATAGTGTAAGGGCACCACACTGTTCTTGCTGGGGGTAACTAAGATTCTGCCAGGCAAGCTGTAATGAGGTACCCCATGTACTGTTAATATGACATAGTTTGTACTGCCATGGTAAATGTTCTGAACTGCGTTCTGAGTCAGATGGTGTGAATACCAAGAAACTGCAGCATTTTCTAATTTAAAAAGGAAAAATGTTTGTGTATCCTTCTGTACTCTGCAGTTGGTTTGTGTTGGTACCTCCAGTTTCTCGAGGGACCTAGTTGAGAGCCAGTACTATAGAGAAAGAAATAGGTGGGAGAAAAGTAGGAGTTTGTGTTTTGCATCAGTGAGGTGACGGATGGCAGGAGGTGGCTGGATGCATGCTTCCCTCTTTTGTTTTCAGGAATGTCAGTTATGGGGTGGCTTCCATGATCTCTGACATGAACTTGGCTAGTATTTTTAATCCAGTATAATTTTTTTCATCCCATGCCATTCTTGTTTTGATCATTAACATTGTGTGCATCTGGCAGACACTGCCAAGATGAGTCACAGTGTTAGAGACCAGAGCCGCAGCTTTAGCAGGGCAGCTGCGCAACAGCATTCCATGTTGTTGTACCACAATTGTGAAAAATCTACTGGGGTACAACAACATTTTGACATCATTACTATGGTACAATAGCTCTGTTCTAGGGATAGAAAACATAGAAAATGTAGAAAAAGAAGATGGCAGAATTAGACCAAGGGTCCATTTAGTCTGCTCATGTGTTCCTCGGACCTTCTCAGATCCCAGGACCTAACCCCCTTCTTTTATTGTAAAAGGAATCTCCAACTTTACCTCACCTCAACCATGCAATGTGACTGCTTCTCCTAAAGGGACTGCCTCTCTATCCACCCAGTTGTATCTGACCTGTGTCTTGTAACCTCCCAAAGCAATCTACACTACTGGCACCTGCTTTTCTTTCATCCCTGCCCTTCCCCCTCAACCCCCCACACTTCACCAACCCCCTCCCACCATTATGGCACTTAGACATGGTCCCTTCATCTCCAATCTTTTTTTTTTTACACTTCTGTTTATCACCCCGGACACGGAACTCTCAGACTTCCGACTCATCCCCCACTCTACACATCGCTGTGACCTCCACCTATACAAAGTCATTACTCTCTCCCACAGAGCGGGGGACCCCACTGGGCGTCGAAGGTGGAGTAGAGGTCCAGCGTTGGGTGTGTGGCAGGTGGTCACTCGCGGAGCCATCGCCTCATCCGGCCGGAGGGGTCTTTTTTCCCTTATGCTGGTCCCATGTGGGCACGCCTGACGCCCGCACACACGGCAACTCTGCCAACGCCAGCCACGTTATACAAGCAGTCCACATTCTGCAGTGCCCCGGTCTCCACCAGGGACACTGGAACGCCGGACAGTCCCTAACCCACCCGCCGGGAGAGGAGAGGCCCAGCGGGCGATCAATCCCTCCCACCCCTGCCGACCCCCGGCACCCGAGCTCGCTCCCGAACTTGGGTCGCCGGCGTGACGCGAGGTGTGGCATCCAGTGCCTCAACCCTCAGCACCACCGGGCAGACCCATTCATCTCCAATCTTACTTGCACTATTTCTAGCCACCCCTCCTTCTGACAGTGGCCCCTCAGCCTGCCTACTTCTTCCTGACCCCACCTACCCTGCTCACACTAATTGTCCTTTACGTTTAATTCTTTCTCTGAAACTTGACTTAAGCTGCTTATGATGTCTCTCTCCATTATTGTCTGTAATTTCTAAAGCGTATTAGACTGTGAACCACTGACAACCTTTGTATGTATGTTACACTCCACCCTTTGACACGGAACCTTTGTAAATGAGCAGTCTTTGCTCAAAGGTATTTGTAATCTGAGAGTTTAATAAATAAATAAATAAACAAATATTTATTTATTTATTGAAATGTTTCAACAGGAAGGCACACTGAACAACAAGTTGCTCATCTCACGATGCACGGCGGGTACAAGTGGACATAAAACAGAGATTATACATACAATTACAATTTACATACATGACGGCAATTAGGTACAGAGGTTTGAACAACAGTATCACCAACTACTGTTGTGATGGTGTTACAATTAATACAGGTAAACAGTGCAAATTAAACAATTTAAACAATTAAAGTGCTATGGGATGAAGAGTAAGTGGGACAAATGGAACCCAGCTGGGGGAAGGAAAAGCCGTGAGCCTGGAGGAGCCAGGATATTTCCAATAAAAACAGATGCAAGGCCTGGTTGAGTAAGATATTTGACATAGGACTGAGGCGAGCTGAAGTAACAGCTCTGACAATGTAAAGAGTATAGTGACAAAGGGAGAATGAATTAAAACAGTGCATGTAGGTAGTAGAGCTACCTAATTAGTGCCAGGGTATAATGGAGGGAACAGGAGGTGGGGGATAGGGAATGGGCAAGTCATGCCTAGAACTGAACCACTCCAGGATGCTGAGAACCCTGCCGGGGCAGAACTGGGTGATGACAATTGGGGTGGGAAGACAGTGGGTGAGGTGGAAGTGTAAGACAGAGGACAGGGGGTTGGGAAGATAGGTAGAAAAGGGGGTGAGGGAAGAAAGAGGCATGCTGAGAACTAACCCCTCCAGGATGCTGAAAACCCTGCAAGGAGGCAGAACCAGGCAAGGACATTGGTTATAGAAGATAGAGGGGGTCAGGTATAGGGCAGAGTAATTAGGCAAGGGGAAAGCATGGTGGGTGGGGGATAGGGTGATGTTCTGGGAGCAGGTGAGGAAGTAGTTAAGAAGAGAGATGGTTATGTAAGGCATGTCAATGGAGTAAGAGGAGGAGGAGTGCCCTATTTATGGGCGGGGAAGAGTTCCAGAGTTTCAGGAAGCAATGGGCAAACCAGACTGTCCGATGAGGGTCAATCGCTGGGGACCAGCAAGGCACGAGAACTACAGATCTGAGGGAGGGAAGGAGAGGGAGGGATGAGAGGAGCTAGAGAGGTAGGGGGAGTCTCACCAAGCCAAAATTTAGAAGTGAGTTTTGCACAGTGAGCAAGCCATCTGTTTGCAAGCGAGGGAAAGGACAGGGCATGATAGAGATTGCAATGATGCGTTCAGGATGGAGCATAGATAGCGAAGCAACTGAAGGAGTTAAAGAGAGTGTCCAATCTGGTCAGGAAGGATTGGGAGCGGCACCATAGACTACTTTGCAGTAGTCAAAGATGAGGAGTATAAGCTTATGGACAAGTTCACACCGTGCCGTAGGAGGGTTGCAACAATGGTTCCTGTATAAGGCACCAAGCTTGGGGTGCATTTTTTTTTAGGATGGTGTCAATGTGTCCAGAGAAGTTCAGGTGCTGGTCCAGCCAAACCCCAAGGTGTCTGAAAGAGGAGGCATCCTCAAGGATTATCTCATCCAGGGTGTGGAAAGAGGGTAGGAGAAGTAGCCTTGAGAGTCTCTGCCTAGTGCCAAAGATCATGGAGACAGTCTTCTTGGCATTTAGAAATAACTCATGTGAGGCAAACCATAGCTGAATCTGGTGGAAGTCATGCTGTAAGGTGGTTGCTACATTGGCAGGGGATTTGCCATAGGTAAACAAGACAGTGTCATCAGCTTACATGTGGATAGAGGAGGAGGGGAAGCAGACTGAGGGCAAGTCATTGAGGAACATGGAGAAAAGAATGGGACCAAGCACAGAGTCCTGTGGGACTCCTGTGGAGATGGGGAAGGGGGAGAGATCACATCCTGGATCTTGACTGATTGTGTTCTGCCTGTGAGATAGGCTCTGAACTAGTTAGTGGTGGGTGCAGACAGTCCAGCTGTCTTAAGGGTTCCATGTCAATACAGTGAATATATTTCAGCGAATGCGAGTTCAGCGAGTTTTTAATAGCTAAGCCCATTTCAGCTATCGAGAAATTCAGCAAATGTCTATTCAGCGCACATCTTTAAATGTTTTATTGCGAATAAAAAGCCACTCCTTGCAAGTAATCCTACTGTGACCATGTGCTGTACTCCTGTACAACTCCAAACATGTGGTCAGTCAAAACACGACTTCAGACATTGGGGCAGTTACAAGTGCGATCCAAAATGCACTTGCAATAGGATAGTAAAGTGGTATGGACTAGTATTGCAAGGGGGCTATGCCCCCTGAACCCCCCCCGGGGGGCTGTGCCCCCAAGAACCCCCCCATTTCTAAAATAACATCCTCCAAGGCGCACCTGGACCTCAGAGGTAGGCTATTACCCCATAGTCGCTGAAACTGTTCCGCTTGTATGCAGTGATCGCTATTATTGCAGTTGCTATAATAGCATTGCTGTAATTGACTTGATGAAATTGCAGTGCTGAAATGATGTGCTACCATCTTGAGGGAGTTAAGAAGCAGGGTATGGAGACTGTGTCAAAAACCTTAGTGAGGTTAACAAAGATGGCAGAGGCAATGAGGCCGTTATTTTTCCCAGTGAGGATGGAGTCAGTGAGCCTGAGAAAGGAGGTGGTGGTGGAGTGGGTCTTCCGAAAGCCAGATTGGAATGGGGTGAAAAAGGAGTCAGAGAGGAAGGCGGTATGTTGGCAGAGGACCAGGTGTTCTTGGAGCTTGGCGAGGGTAGGGAGGAGAGAGATTGGGTGATAGTTGCCAGGGGAGGAGGGGTTGCCGCTCTTTGGGAGAGGGAGGCCCGCTGCATGTTTCCAGGATGAAGGGACTGATGAGGATAAAAAGAAAGGTTTAGCATTACGGAGAGGGGATAGGCAATGGCTGTTGCTGAAAGATATAGGAGCTTAGGGTCAAGGTCATCAAGTGATGAGCCTTTAGAAGGGTTGAGAGAGAGGAAGAGGGTAAGTGTTTCATCAGGGGAGACAGCTGAGAAGGAGAAGTAAGGGTAAGCATGGAGGTGTTGAGTACAAGAAGAGGGGGGAGATGGAGAGAGGAGGTTTGAGGGGAGGGACTTTAGGAGTCCAAGGCACATGAGGTGTAATAGGAGTTAAACTCCTTGGCCACTAAGCATGGGTCAGTCACTAATGAGTTATTTATTGTAAGCATGGGGAGGGGGTGGGTGTGAAGAGGAGGAGAAAAGGGCATTGACCACTTTCCAGAATTTGGAGGGGGTTTTGATATTATTAAGGAAGGCAGATTTAAAAATATTCAGACTTCGCTAGTCTAAATAGAGGCCTGCAAGTCGGCTCGTTGTTTGACGAGAGAGAGAGAGAGAGAGAGAGAGAGAGAGAGAGAGAGAGGGAGAGTAATTATCGGACTAAATCCGAGTCTGGAGAACCCAGTGAGTGGCTGAAGGGTGATCAGGCTTTACCTGGGGAGGACCGAAGATTGTGCTGAATGCGATTGGCCTGCCTGAAATCTTTTCTCACCTAGATGTTCCTATGGGGCGCCGAGATCATAATGATTGAGGTCAGAAAGTGCTGTGCCTGGTTCAGTAAGTTCCACTTACATATAAATGTTCTGTAAACGAGGATGGAACTGCGAGTTGGTTCCCCGCATTGTAAACTGTGTGCTGCTGGCAGGAAGCGATATCCTGCAGAAATGGATGGAATTCACTGTATCTCCATGGTTCTGGGCCTAGCCACGAGGGCCCCGTCACCCTATCCTGCTGCGCAGTGAAGAGACATCAACGAGAGACCTGCCCTGGGATCAGCCCCCTGCTCCACGCCTGACAGGAACGATGCTATGGCGAATCATGTGGGCCCTGCTTCTCCTGACAAACCAGAGAATTCATCTGCTGTCTCAATTTTTGTTCCTCCTGTGTCCAGCTTGGGTATCGTGAGTAACTATCAGGGTAGCTCCCTGCAATCATCTTTTAATTTAAGTGTGCCACCTGATTTGTTGTGTTGTTTCTTTCTGTCACAGACTGAGCCATCTGGCTCTGGATTACAAAAGTGTGTTGTACAACTTGTGTTTTCCATTACAGGGCCCCAACCAGCAGCAATGCCAGCCTACCCTGGGCAACGGTCCTGGCTAGCCCACCTTCCACCTCCCCTGGGTACCCAGAAGTGTGATTGTGTGAGGGACTCTGCCTGCATGTACAACTGTTTGATTGCTAGAGAAATTAAGCCAATTAACCTGATTGTCCCCTTCCTTGTTCAATTCCCACAGAATAAATCAGATCTACTTTATCTGCATTGCAACCAGTCTATGAATCCTGTTTGTGCCCAAAATATTATACTGTTGCCATTTGCTCTGTTTGATCTTGTTTTACGGGGGTCCCCAAGGTCTAACTGAAGAAGCCAGCCCTGGTGGTAAGTGCATACTGTGTGGGTACTTGCAAAGCATATCGAGGTATTGTTAAAGTAACTATTGCATACTGTGTGGGCCACTGGCAGGGACTGAGGGGGGTTACAGTATCTCAGAGGGCTGTGCCCAGGCTAGCCCGACCACTACTAACCCTGACCTCTGGGTGGTGGCACCGCTGAACTCAGATCCCTTAACCTACTGGTTGCCCAGCAGGCAGGGGTAGTAGCCCTTAGGTAGTGCCATCTAGGGTTACATCTTGGAGGCACCGCTGGGAATAGCGCCCTAGTGGCCAAGGGAGGGAATTACCCCAATATGTTCCGCTTTGGTGACAGAATGGAGGATCTTGCTACGCCTAAACTCAAAACTGCCCCATAATCTGTTGGCACATCGAATGATGGGGTGGAGTGAGGCTGAGGGTTATACCTCGACAGGCCCCTCCTGTTACTGGACGCCCCATTAGGGACTACTAATGCTGATATCGTAGCAGCTGTGGAACATGTCAAAGGTTTGGGCAAAGTTGAAGTGAAGGGGAGGGATTCAGATCTGTTTGAGCAGACTGTGATAGTTTTATTCTCCTGTAGCTCCCCAATAGATCCGGAGAAGGTACCCCCTGCTATCCTTCCGGAAGGGACTCATAAGGGGTGGAGGGTCATTCACCTGCATAGTGATCCAGCTACAGTATAGAAGGGTTTAAGGATGAGCTGCTTAAGCTATTAGCGTCTGAAGGATGAACTGCTCAAGAGCTAGTAAAAGTGCTAGACCTTTCCAAGGAACACACGCCCCTGCACTCCCCAGCCACATCCCCTGCTTCTCCTAAGAGTTCCCCTGTAGCTCCCTCCCCCACGGTAATTCCCTCAGTGCAGTTGGACTCGTACCGTAAGCTCAGACTTTTCTCAGGCACAGTCCCAGTGCCTACAGGGGAGGATGACCTGGAAACATGGATGGACTATGCTACTCCCTTGGTACAGGAATGGCAGTGCTCAGAGGGGGAAAGAAGAGAAGAGACTTATGGAGAGCTTAAGGAGCCCTGCACTGGAGGCCATCCACTTCTTGTGAGCTACTAGCCCAGAGGCTATGGCGGCTGAATACCTCTCTGCACTGGAAGGAGTGTTTGGCAGCACTGAGTCGGGGGATGACTTGTGGAAGTTCAAGTCTGCTAAGCAATGGAAAAACGAGAAGTTGTCTACATTTGTTACAAGAATTGAGAGGGCTCTGCAGGGGGCCCACAGGAAAGGAGGAGTGCCAGCAAAGGAACTGAACTGGGTCAGATTGGACCATATTCTAAAGTCAGCCAGATACTCCAGTGTGATGATATTGAAACTCAAGTTACAAGACAGGAAGGCTAATCCTCCCGAGTACTGTGATCTTATGAAAAGATCGTGAAACCGAGACTGATGAAGAGGGCTGGGAGCCCTATGCTGGGATTGTTGGTACCTGCCCGACCCCGGAGAGGAGTGACTTGGATGAGGCACAGCAGCTGAGAGAGCTGATCAAAGAATTGACAGAGGTGGCCAGAGAACCTGACTTGTATCAGGCACCCATAGAGACTAAAAGTGAATGGGGTGCATGTTGTTTCTCCAGAACCCCGGACTGAGGGTAACCTATTAGAAGAAGTACGAGTTGAGAGCTCTGGGGGGCACTTGCTGCGAACCCCACAAACCCCCAATCCTGGTGGAAGTCCAGAGGATCAAGGACCCAAAGCATGAGCCAAAGATGAGTTGCCCAATGCCTCTGTGGTGCACAAACCGGGAGATGGCCCGCGTGCCTCCCCGAGACCCTAGAGAACCTACTTTTTGCTATCATTGTGGGGAGGATGGACACAATCGTTTCTTCTGGCATTCACCGTAGAATTTGAGGAGAGTTACTACAAGTTATTGGCTGTGATTCGACAAAATAACAACCGGCCACCTGGTAGGGCAGTTCAAAAAAGTTACTCTTCAAAGGTCACCGCCAGATCAACACCAGCATCTGTACCACCTGAATGGTCCAAGGTGGTGGGTCCCTCCATGGAGACAACAGTAAAGATGAATGGAGTGTCCACCAGGGCTGTGCTTGACAGTGGCTCTCAAGTGACTATAATGTTCAAGATTGGTAACGGGGGCCGGCCCGCCGGTGCAGCGGTTGGATTTCCGCTTGCGACGCCAGCGACCCGGTTCGGGAACTGACTCGGGTAGCTGGAGGGTGCCGGGAGAGGAGGATCGAGCGCCCAACGGCTGCTCTCCTCCTCTGGGGAGGAGGGATGACTGTCCCGCAGCTCGACCGGCCACCTGGGTGGCCACGGGTGGTGGTGTAGTGGGACCGCATAAAGGGGTGGGAGGACGGGCGGAAGCAGGCGGCGCATAGAGTGCGTCACTCCTAGGTTTCCCCAGAGTGCTCACGTCCTTGTGGGGGGGGACAGAAAAACAGAAAAAGATGCCTGGCGTGGAGGACGTAGACGGGTCCCGACTGCCCCAGATAACCCATAACCGAGCTACCAATGGTCATCACAGATGGACCACCTGACAAAGACTAATGGACTGGAGGGGGTGTAAAGTGGGGTTCCCCCCTCCTCCCCGCCCGGGGGGGTAGGCCGAGGCAGCATGGAGGTAAGTCCAAGCGGCACCATGGTAGTTACCCGGGGAGGGATTAGGGGAGCTCAGTCTAGGGTTACCCAGAAGAAGTCCCACCACGCCAAGAGAGTAGGGGGATAAAAAAAAAAAAAAGATTGGTAACGGAAGCACTTGCCTGATGTGCCCTTACAACCCTTGGAAGGTTTGCATGTCTGGGGGTTGAGTGAAAAGTCGTATCCATACTCTGGGTATATCCAGATCTGGCTGTCTTTCCCTACTTCGGTGGCTGGAGTGGCTGAACAAATAGAGACCTTGGCCTCGGTGTGTCCCCCTACTGGACTGTATGATGGGGTTCCCCTAGTAATTGGGACCAATGCTCATATGTTCGGGAGACTGGCACAATTATGCTACGAGAAACAGGGGCACTGGACTGGTAGGGCTCTGAGGATTCCTGCATTGATTAAGAAGGACTATGAGTTGCGGCAGAATGGTGAGGAGGTGGATCAGGATGAACCGGTCGGGTTGTATGGAAGAAGGATCCAAGTCAATGGTGCTACCCCAATGCCCAGTGTACTCTACAAGGAGGTCCGCTTATGGAAAGATGTCAAGAATAGAATACTAATGCTGGATGCGCCAGGCGATGGAAAGTTGCCAGAAGGATTGTTGGTCAAGCCCAGCATCTTGCCTGCTCATGCTCATGCCTATGCACGACAAGTGATGGTCCAGGTTCACAATGTGTCAGATCGGGAGATTCGGGTGAACAGAGGCTGCACCCAGCTATGGTACACTGTGCAGACACCGCAGAGTTACCCAGTAACAAGCACTCTGGTGTGACTGACAGAGTGACCCCCGACTTGTTTGACTTTGGTGACTCCCCGTTGCCAGCTGAATGGAAGACTAGAATCAGCAAGAGACTTGCCCAGAAAGACCAAGTGTTTTCGCTGAAGGAGTGGGACGTGGGATATGTCCAGGGAATGGAGCATCACATACGCCCACGATGAACAGCCATTTCATGAGAGGTCTCGGCGCCTTGCTCCGCAGAAAGAGGTGATGTGGAGAAGACACCTGCAGGAGATGCTTGGTGGCTGGTGTGATACAAGAATCCAGAAGCCCTATGCTTCACCTATTGTGATTGGCAAAAAGAATGGGTCAGTAAGAATGTGCATGGGTTAGCAAACCCTTAATCGGTGGACCATCCCTGATCAATACACCATGCCCGTGATACAAGATGCTTTGGACTGTCTGAATGGGAGCAAGTGGTTCTCAGTATTGGATCTTCATAGTGGGTACTACAGATCCCCATGGCCCCGGAAGACCATGAGAAAACAGCCTCATCTGTCCATTAGGTTCTATGAGTTTATGAGGATGGCCTAGGGATATCAGGTGTTCCAGCCACTTTTCAGCAATTGATGGAATGTGTAGTGGGGATATGAATTTGTTGTAGTGCCTGGTGTATTTGAACGATGTCATTGTGTTCAGAAGTTTATTGGAGGAGCATGAGAATCGAATATTTAAAGTGTTAGACCGACTGGAGGATTTCAGCCTTAAGCTGTCCATCGACAAATGCCAGTTTTTTCAGACATCTCTGAAGTACAGTATGTGGGGCACATAGTATCCACAGAAGGGTTAGAGACTGATCCTAGTAAAGTTGAGGCCTTGATCACCTGGCCCAGCCCCACAATCTGAAAGAATTACAGCGCTTCCTAGGATTCTGTGGCTATTACCCGCGGTTCATAAAGGACTCCTCCAGGGTGATTCACCCACTCCTGAATCTTACCCAGGGTTACCCTCCCATGAACTGTAAATACAAGAAAGGGGCCTTCTCCGGAACAGAAAGAGTATACTTCCGCCCGGGTGAACTTTCTGGGTCCCGCTGGACACCCAACTGTGAAGCCGCTTTACATGAAATAATATATCAGCTCATCCATGCTCCCTTCCTCATCTGTGCTGACCCTACTAGACCCTATGTGTTGCATACCGATGCTAGCCTACAAGGTTTGGGGGCTGTGCTGTATCAAGAATATGAGAATGGTTTGAGACCGGTGGCCTTTGCTAGTAGAAGTCTGACCCCATCAGAGAAAAACTACCCTGTGCATAAGCTGGAGTTCCTGGCATTAAAGTGGGCCATTGTTGACCAGTTCCATGAATACTTATATGGGGCAAAGATACTGGTAAAGACTGATAATAATCCATTGACCTATGTGCAGACTTCAGCTAAGTTAGATGCCACTGGGCATCGGTGGCTCTCTGCGTTGTCTACCTATGATTATGCTGTTGAATACAGATCAGGCCTGAATCACATAGATGCTGATGCCCTATCCCGGAGGCCCACTTCCAAAGGTGATTGGGTCAGGCTGTCTGAACCTGGCATTCAAGCACTGTGTCAAAAGTTTGATAAAGATGAACAAATGTCTACAGACACTGTGGACTGCTTAGTAGATTTCTTGCGCCCCTCTGATACCTGCATACCGCTCATGTTCAGGAGAGAGGCTCAGCTGCCAGTTGATGGTTATTTTGGGGTTTCTCCTGATGGGGTCTGAGCTAAAAATTATCTACAATATGTACAAAAACTGAAAGCCCAATTGAATCATGCATACCAACTAGCCCAGACAATGGCTGCAAAGAGAAACTTAGCCAAAAAAGAGAGATATGATAAAAAAGTAAAGGCCCAAGAGCTTCGAACTGGAGACTGTGTGTTGTTGTGAAATTTGGGACTGCATGGTAAACATAAAATTGCTGACTGATGGCACCATCTCCCTCATATATAGTAGTGGGCAAGTTGGATGACTTCCATCTGTACAAAGTGGCCTGAAAATGGTTCAAAAGCTGCCAGGACCATGCACCGTTAGCATTTACTGCCTATTGGTCAAGTCATGATTGAGGCTGAACCCTGAGATTGTTCCCTCTGAACCGTGACTCGGGCTGCTGCCAAACAAAGACAGAGTCAACCTACCCCAGTAGTCACAGACTCCAGGTTTTCTCCATAGCAAGCCCAGAACAATAATGACTGCCAGTCCACTTCTGATGAGAGTGAGTGCGACTATGCTTATTAACCCTCTTATGAACTGAGTCAGCTGTTTCAAGGTAACCCCATGATTAATTGTGGGGATGAAGCTGGGCCCTCTGGACTGCCTATCCCCCCAGCTTTGTCCTTGGAGCCAATGCTCCCTGAGAGTGAAGTGCGAAGTGTCACGTCTGATGATATTGAGTCACTCTGTACGGTGGAACTGTATGATTTACCTGAAGAAGGGGCAGATGACCTGAGTCATACTGATGACATGCCAGAACCTGAAGAATACTTTGAGTTGATGATAATTCCTTCCAGTGCCAGAGTGCCTTCCAGTGAGCAACATGTTGTAGAACCAGAATTTACAGAGCCAGGGGCTGACAGTGCTCCAAGTTTGAACTTTTCTACTGAGGCAGAGGTCCCCCTCACAAGCAATGAGCGCACAGAGACTGAAGCTGAAAGTGCAGAGACTGTGCTTGTTCCCCCCAGGAAGACTGGCCGAGCCGTCAAACCAATAGTACACTTCAGTTATGATTCCCTGGGAGGCCAGTAGATTTTTCTTCCTGACTCCCTCAGTGACCACCGCGTTACTTTCTTCGTGCGCATAAATCCACCACTCAAATCCCCCTAAATTTCTAGTCCAACGCTCCTTCAAATCCCTCAATCTAGCCGGTGTTAGATGACCTTGCATTAGCAAACTGGGCCCCCGTCCCTATTATGGACTCCATTGATGACGCCTTTCTCCACTTTAAAGACACTTTCCTCAGCGTCTGGGACAAACATGACCCGCTGCGATGTACAAGGGTACGAGGCAACCATCTGCCGTGGATCACCCAAGAACTGATTGCATGTCAAACTGCCCGTGACAAAGCCTGGAAAATGCATAAATCCTCACGCCTCCCACAACATCTCTCCAAATACCGTATGCTCCGAAACAAGTGCACCAGAGCCACTCACCTAGCTAAAGCAGAGTACTTCAGCATCTTCCTACAGTCCAACCTAAATAACTCCTCAAAATTCTGGAAGGTCATTCACTCCCTCTTCACCCCACCAGCTGCCAATCCCACTCCAATTCTAAATATTAACAACTCCATTCTCGCTGAGCCAACAGCAGTCGCTGCTGAGTTCATCATATATTTTTCCACTTGTGCTGCCACTCTCCTCTCTGCCCTGCCAAACCCTGCACTTATCGCACCCTCTACAGACGTAACAAACCTAACTAGGCCTCACTCCTTTTCCTTCAATGACATCTCTGCAGCGGATGCCCTAGATGCACTACTTTCTCTCAACCCTTCAAAAGGCAAATTCCCAGATGGCTAGGACCCTAAACTCCTCTACCTCTCCGCCATAGCAACTCTGCTTGCCAAACTCTTAAACCAATCCTTTGCCGCTGCTGCCCTCCCCCAAGCCTGGAAGCATGCCATTGTCATCCCCCTCCCAAAAGGAGGTACCCCACCTTCCCCTCCAACTACCACCCTATTTCCCTCCTTCCAGTACTAGCAAAACTACAAGAGCACCTTGTGCTCACCCAACTTACTTCCTTCCTCACTGACTCTAATTTCTTCACACCCTACCAGTCAGGTTTCAGAAAGGAACACTCCACTGCATCCTCCCTGATAAGGCTTATTGACTCCATCCTGACTGGTATGGACAGTGGGCTGATCACCTCAGCTGTCTTCGTCGACCTTGCGAAAGCCTTCGACACCGTCTTCCACCCAATATTGCTCTCTTGTCTTGCTGATTCAGGCATCTCTATTGCTGCCACCAACTGGTTCAGATCTTACCTTTCTGGCAGAACCCAGTCCGTTAGAGTCGCAAATGCTATT
The DNA here is from genome assembly GCA_016271365.2 of Neoceratodus forsteri. NCBI lineage: Eukaryota > Metazoa > Chordata > Ceratodontiformes > Ceratodontidae > Neoceratodus > Neoceratodus forsteri. The sequence goes on along the minus strand of CM057450.1, from coordinate 470,444,560 downwards.
TTCTCCCCACTTCCCTTAACTACCGGTGTCCCCCAAGGGTCAGTTCTGGGACCCATACTGTTCTCTATATTCCTAAATGATTTACCACTCATCTGCTCTACTACCTCAATCCACGTGTATGCAGATGACACTGTACTCTTCTCCTCAGGCTCCAACCCTGAAGTGGTACAAACTAACCTCCAAGCCGACTTCAGCAAAGTACAGCAATGGTTCAGCTCTCACCAGCTCTCCCTAAATGTAAAAAAAACAGTCACGATGACTTTTGGCACATGACAACGCTGTCCAGACTCCTATCCCTTCCCTATTTCCACACCGTGGATGGTCAAAAACTCAAAGATGTCTCCTCATTCTGCTACTTGGGGTATGGCTCAACTGCCATCTTCCTTCTCAGACCACATTGATGCTATTTCAAAAACTACGCCCCATGCTTGGTGCACTTTATAGGAACTGCAGTAGTCTCCTCCCCCTTCTGACGTGAACTGGTCCAGAAGATGATACTTCCCTCCTTTGATTACTGTGACATTGTTTACAGTGCAGCCCCTAAGTCCACCCTATCTAAGCTGGACACATTTTTAATGCCTTCTGCCGCTTTGCTCTCGATGCCTCACCCTTACCCACCACTGCGACTTTACTGCTCCCTGGCACTACTGTCCCTCGAAACCACTGCATTTCACACTGTGCTAAATATCTATCTAATCTATGGCTTGGCACCATCCCTTCTACCTCTCCTCCATGCTCCCAGCTGCCCCTCCCCGGCCATTATCTTAGATCCTGCGACTACTGCCAACTATCAATCCCTATGCGGAAGACTACTGCCGGGCAAGCGGCCCTCTCACACCGGTTACCCAAGCCATAGAATGGTCTCCCACCTCAAATTCGGCATTCCTCTTCTGCCCACTCTCTTTCTACCGCCCTAGCTAACTTCCTCACCACTAATTGCTCCTGTACCTGACTTGGCCATGCACCAATTGCTCCCTTCCCCACTGCCTGACCAGCGGCCTTAGCTTTGCTATAAATGCTGACATATAGCCCCAACCTATGCACTTTTGTCCTGTGCCTTTTTGTCCTGCACCATCATGTGTTCTATGTCTCCTGTTGCTTATACCTGCATATTACTGTGTGCTAAATTTTCCTTGTATTGCTGCTATATGTCAAGTAATTGTTATATGCTCCATACAATATCCAATGTACCCATGTGTTGTTGCTTGTCGTTTAATGCAATTGTATCCATATGCTGCTACTTGCCTCTGTTATTTGCTCAGTTGATAACCTGCATGTTATCCAACCCCCTTGTACCCCTTCCCCCCAGGTCGCACCAGGAGACGAGCATCTTGTTGCTCAGTGTGCCTTTCCTGGTGAAACTATTTCAATAAGTAAATAAATAAATAAATCTGCCTCTCAATGTGGTCCACAAGGGAGTTTATGTGTCTCAGAGTTCACTGCCCAAACTGAGCCTAGGTGCAAATTCCAGGTTGATTGTGCTGCCCTCTAGGTATGGTGCCCCTGCCCCGTCTAGCCCCAAGTTAGCTGATAGGGAAGGGCCCCCTCTCTCATTGTTCAATGTGCAGGAAGTAATAACCTGATTCCGTACTGCAGTGTGTGTAACTAACCTGTGTAACATATGCATGATGTGACTCAGGATAAATAGTGTACTGTGAAATGCAGAGCATGTGTATAGTAAAGATTGAATATGTTGATTGATGTCCTAGAAGCTATAGGCCTAGCCTGCTAATGGCATAGATGTATGAGATAATTTGCAATTTCAATTACTGTAATAGTACCCACTTGACGAGGACACCAAGTTTTCTCCAGGCAGGGAAGGGTGTAACCCCCCTACAAATGGGGGTTCCCGAAAAGTTTTCCATGAGTTTGCCTAATTGCTCGCTGCCTGGCTGGTGTTCAGCGCTATAGCCGTTTAAATGTATTGCCAGTGAGTGCCTGTGAGGCCTCCGTGTACTGTCACTTTAAGGGCTGCCTGTTTGCAGTAATAATTAATCTGGGAGGGGGACTGAGTGTTTCCATGCTCGGGTCCCGCCTGGGCTGCCTGCTAATTGCTCCGTTTCTGCCATTGCTGGTTACGCAGCGGGCGCTCTGCTGAAGGATGTAACTATTTGCTGGAAATATTTTAGAGCAATAATGATAATGTAGTTTGTTCTTTTTTTTTAATTTAAACTTTATTAATACATTTTCCATTATGAAGGGCAGTTACAATGAAAATAAGATGCAATGCAACCAATTATAGAAACATAACTGCCCAACCCTCCCCTCCCACCTCCTCCCTTACAGCAGCAACTATTCCATGAAACCTCTAAGTGCCGAGCTCATTCCCAAAGAACCTATGGGAGATTTTAAAATATGACATTATTATGACTGAGCCAATACGATTAATGAGTGAAGGGGATCCCATATTTTGGTATAAATTGCCAGTCTATTGTGAAGACTGGCAATTGCTTTTTCTGTTAGAAGGTTAGCAAGAATTTCATACAACCATTCTTGAAAGGTTGGGGTGGACTTGTCTTTCCAGTGACATAAAATAAGCTTCTTGACAGATAGGGCAATCATAGAAATATGAAATTTCCTTACTTTGACCCTGACAGAAGACAGGTCCCCTAAAAGGCATATATCAGGCGTGAAATACTCCTGAAGGCCCAGTAAGGGATCCAGGGAAATCTTGATTGAATCCCATAAAAGGGAAATTTTGGGACAGGACCAGAACATGTGGAGAAGTGTACCTTCTTCCCGCATATACTTAATGCATATATTGGAATCCAAAAAAACCCATTTCTTTAGTTTTACAGGAGTGCAATACATGTTGTGTAATATATGATATTGCATGAGACGCAATCTGTCTTGAGAAACATATTTATGGCAGGATCTCCACAGAGATTGCCACTCCAGATGATACTGAAGAAGAATCGAATTCTAGAATCTAGTGGGTCCGAAAGAGTCACTATATCTTTTGTGAAACAGAACCCGATATAGTTTAGATACGGCACCTGAAGATCCAGTAAGTGAAGAGACCTCAGGTATCAGGGCTGAGACCGTCTGGGGGGGGAATGTTACCAAAAGCTATTGTGAGTAAGTGCCTTAGCTGCATAACTTTGAAGTGAGAGGAAACCGAATAAGAAATTTCTTAATAATATCACTCATGGACAAACCATTGCCCTCATAATCCACCAAAGAAACAGTTTCCCATCTCCCAGTTGGGGCAGCCATTTACGGGAAATCTGCTTCTTATTGAAAGTGAAGGATGGGGAATTCCAGATAGACTGAGCTAGATCTGCCTGAGGGGTATAATGCAAAAATGAACATAATTGTGCATATACCCTTAGTGAAATACCTACTGTGGGGCATTCCTCAACCATACGCACCTGGGATATTTTAAGGTAAAATAAGGTTAGGGGGTCCAGATTCTTAGATCTAATTGCATCCAGTTCAATCCTAAACCAGACCGGTTGTTCCTTTTCTAGGCCAGGGGATACCCATCTCAAACATTTTACTAGATGACTGGCCCAGTAGTATATAGCCAAATGAGGAATCCAAGAAAACCCTCAAATTTTGAGCAGCTAATTTATGATAGGCCAAACGGGGATACTTGTCTGCCCAGATAAATCTAGTGAATATGCCATGTAATTTTTTGAACCAGAGTAAAGGGATAAAAGTATTAAGAAGAGATAAGGGGTAGAAAATTCTAGGGAAAACGTTCATCTTGATTATGTTGATCCGGCCCCATAGTGATATGGGAAGTTTGGACCACCTGTCAAGGTCATGGATAATAAGATGTGAGAGGGAATCAAGATTATCCTTAAACCATGTTAGGGATTACGGGATAATTTAATACCCAAATACTTGAATGACCTGGGAGTCCAACATAGCCCTAAGGGACTAATATCATTCTTGAATACCTTATGGTTTAGTGGAAAGAAGAGATTTACTGGCATTCAATTTGTAATTGGACAATTCACTAAATCTTGCTATTTCATTCAATAAGTACAGAAGATACGGGTGGGATAGGTGTATCAACAAATCATCCCATATGCGGTGACTTTAATTTCATGACGCCAACTCAAATGCCTTGTATAGAGGTATTATTGAGAATATTTTGAATGAGGGGTTCCAGATATAAATGAAATAACAGAGGACATGGGGCAACCCTGTCTAGTCCCTCCTGAATGGAGGGAAGGATTTGAAAAGCCCGTTGCCTCAAACTCTTGCTGTAGGAGTTTTATATAGTGCAGCAATCCAGGATATAAATACAGGAGGAAATTGAAAAGCTTCCAAAACACTGAACAAAAAACTCCAATTTACACGATCAAATGCCTTCTCGGCATCCAGGGAGACCGACCTGTAGGAAACTCAGCATCTCTGGTAGCCAAGAAGACATGAGATAATGTACGCAAATGATCAGCTGATGAGCGCCCTTTCATAAATCCTACCTGGTTCGTACCTATTAATTCAGGGAGAACTACGGTTAAAGTATTGGCTAAAATCTTCGAAAGGATTTTTATATCTTGGTTTAAAATGGATATAGGTCTGTAGCTTTGGACAAGCTCTGGGTCCTTATCTGGTTTAGGGAGAAGTACAATCAAGGCCTCAAAGAGATAAGGATCAACCTCTGTCCCGGTTAAGATATATTGGAATAATCGATTAAGTACTGGTAGTAAAAGATCCCGAAACACTTTATAAAATAGGGAGGAGAATCCATCAGGGCCGGGGGCTTTATCTGAGGGTAATCCACTAATGACCTCAGCAATTTCCTCCTGTGATATAGGAGAGACCAAAAAATCCTTATGATGTACTGAAAGGGAGGGCAAATGGGAATCCCTCAGATACTTCTCCATGTTCCCAGGACAGGGAGGGTGCTCCATATCACTATACAGCATTTTATAGTATAGGGCAAATTCTTGAACTATCTTGGTAGGAGCTATTGCCTTAATTGGAGGGATGAATCTCGCAGATTCTTGTTGCTTGATACGGAATGCCAATAGGTGCCCCGCCTTCTCTCCTGATCTGTGTAACTGGCTCTAGTACTAATAATAGCTAATTCTGCTTTTCCGAAGTTACTCTAAATATCTGTCTCTCAGCAATAAGAGCTTCCTCCTGTCTTCTTCTGGGCAGTAACCGAAATATTAGTTTTGAGTGACCGAATTTCGACAATAATGATAATAATTTTTCTCCGTTGCCTTTTCCTATCCACAAGCCATACTAATAAGGATCCTCTCATGTAGGCCTTAAAGGCCCCCCATATGATATCCGGTTTTGCACTGTCTAAGGGGTTGGATAAGAAAAAAGCCTCAATTTGCTCCCTTATGAGCTTGCAATACTTAGAATCCTTGAGAAGTTGTTCATTAAGTTTCCATCTTGTTTCCCTACTTGATAAATCAAGGAATGCCAATTTGCATAACACCAGTGAATGATCAGAGACAGGGCCAGGTTGGATCGAAGAGGTCTTAACCCCCAGTAGGAAATCCTGAGAAATGAGAATATAGTCAATGCGGGACTGCGAGCCATGCGCCATTGACCTAAAAGTGAACTCCTTAGAATCCGGAAATAGGACGCGCCAGACATCACAGAGCCCGCATTGATCCAATAAATCTCTAAAAGCCCTCTGCCCCGGGAGAAACCACTCCCGGTCCACTACCTGACCTGTCAAGATTAGAGTCTACAACTTGATTAAAGTCACCTCCCAAAATAATCCTGATGGGAAGCAAAGGCAGGATAATGTTTATGAGTCTCATAAAAAACCCAGGATCGTCCATATTAGGACCATATATACTGCCAAGTAGAAGTGGGACTGACCAGAGAGTACCTTTAACTAGGACAAACCTACCTGGGGTCTTTGATAACTTGTGTAGAGACAAAGGGAATGCCCTATTAATAATAACAGACCCCACAGCTATTGGTAGAACCCTGAGCATCGTGACACCATCCCCACCTGCTATCTCCTTAACTGTGACGCTTCCGCTTCTAATAAGTGGAATTCCTGTAGGAAAGTTATCTGAGAATGTAATAGACTTAAATGTTTGAGAACCTGATATTGTTTAGGTTTTTTCCTGATCCCCTTAACATTCCACGTAGCAAAAGTCACCTCCTTGGCCACCTAATAATAATTGCTAAGTTTAATAGGTTCAGCCCTGCACTCAGGATATTTAATACGTGCGACCAAACCCCAAATGTTGCTGCTGTAAGGCCCTCCCGCCACCCCCACAATTACCCAATTTTTAAACCCCCCTATGACCCCCTCCCTGACAAGAACCCGTGCCCTGCCCCCCACCCAGCCCCCAAACTGTAACAAGCAACGTTTAGCACAGTACTGGGTCATTTCCTCCCTCCCGCCCCGATAATATACCGCTGCCAATGACAAACCACTTATATCTCGAGATACGTATATAAATTACAAACAATATTAGTTAGCCCATAACACCTAGAAGCGGTCCCGGGCTTCCAATGCCTGTATCGCATGATTATTGACCTGATAGCACCAGGGCGAATGAGATAACTTGCAAAATCATGACTATGACAGGTAACCTCACAAACCAGAATGAGAATTAGGGGTTACCTTGCCCCAAAAAAGAACTATGCCAAAACCAGAGCCAGAGGGAAAAACTGATGAAGGGGAGTAGCCCCAACCTCAAACTGAGAACAGAGAATGAGACAAATATTGAAAACGAGACCCTAAAGAGAGAAAACTGAGAAACATGTCTTCCCTGAGGCTGCCGGCCCCCAATTCCAAAAGTGCCCCTTGAAAAAACTGGAGTAGTAAAAGGACTGGGAGAGATCCTTCTCAAAATAGGAGCCCCACGGGCATGTATTACTTAGGCATGCTGCGCCCTCTTGTGGTCATCCCCCAATCCTGACAGGGTATGTCAGAATAACAATGAAAACTGGAAGCCGCTCTAATACCCACCAAACTATAACATGAAAACTACTCTTATAATCGACAACCTAGACTTCCCCCCTGTATGCAACCCCACAAAACTGAATACAACAGCATCCAAACTATAATCCTAGATGAGCCATCCCCAAGACCCTGAAAGTCTTCGCCCTAAGCCGAAATTAACACAGGGAAGCCAAGGCTTGAGAGATTGTTAACGATTAGGCCATGCACAAGGTAGCCCAGTTCCAGATGAAAGAACAAATACGTCCAAATACAGCTCGTTGAAAATATTTTCTCCGAGAGAAAGAAGAATAACAGTTCCAACAACAACTCTCAGTGACTCCTGATACTCTAGCCAGATCTCTCAGGACTCTCGGAACAAGTCTGGTAGCATAGATTTAAGGCTTGACAGGACAGCTTCAGAATCATCATAATTAAACCAGGATCCATTTACTGAGACTTGTAACCTGGCTGGATACCCCATCCTAAATTTCAAACCCGCTGCAATGATCTTAGATACAGTAGGATGAAATGCTTTCGCTTAGACGGACCGAACCAGGAGATCTTGCACAATTCTCAGCTTTGCATTCTCCCAACGAACCTCTTGTAAAGCTCTCACTTTGTGCAAAAATACTGCTTTTCCAAAAATTCAAGAAGCGGTAAATAATAGGGACGGGGAGCATCCAGAGAAGGCTTTGGTCGCGAGGGACCTATGAGCTCGCTCTATCATGTACACTGGGCGAAGGGAGAGGACCAGCAACCCGCTCACCCAGTTTCTGTACAAAGACAACAGCATGCTGACCCTCTTCACCCTCTGGTAGCCCTAGTATTACGATGTTATTTCTGCGCTCGACCCTCCAAATCTTGCGTTTGCCTCTAAGCTGAGACAACTTCTGTCTCATTGACACCAATTCAGGCTCCAGACTCTCCAGCTTTCTCTCCATCGAGACTATTCGAGCTGTATTATCAGAAACCGTTAGCGAGACTTCATCCAATTTTCTTGAGAGAGTTTTCAGATCAATCACCATATCTTTCACCTCTTCTCGAAAAGGTTTAAACTCTTCTAAGAACCTATTAGTGTTAAAGGTTCTTGTTCCCCAGCTTGACACGAGGATCAGGCTTGTCTAGCCCACTCGAGGCTCAGGATTTCTTTGGGGCCTTTTCAGGAGTAGCGGGGGTTTCTGCAGGGCTTTCTTCATGTAAGCTCCTCCATCTACCAATCTGACACCCAAAACAGGCTCACAATATGTTTAGACGATAGAAGAATTCGGAGGCAGAGGAATTAGAGAAGATTAAACGTCTAAAAAGATGAATTAATACTCGAGTGCTGGAGCTTAGCGGAGGAGCTTCTACTCAGCACTCTGCATCATGTGATCCTCTAATGTAGTTTGTTCTAACCTGCATTCTTTGTAGCAAAGACTGCTCTGATTATCTCCTCCATCTTGGTCCCGAACTGCCGAATTGGACCAGTCAGTGATAGGGGACTCTAAAATGGAGCCTGTTCATAGGGACTGTATGGACCCAAACCTGTGGGAATTGTAGTTTTGGACTGTTGGCGCCTTATGCTACTGAAAGGGGAGGACTTGTGTGATTGACAGTTGTGCTGACCAACTGAACCGTTTGGATCTGGGGGAAATACCATGAGGTGTCTGCTGGTGAGCCAGATCTAGCTGGGAGTCAAGAGAGAAACAGCTTGTGATAGCCGAGCAAGCGTTTATGTAGTTTCAGTGGGAGAACTGTGCAAAGGTCTAAATAGAGGCCTGCAAGTTGGCTCGTTGTTTGAGAAGACAGAGAGAGAGGAGAGTAGTTATTGAACTAAATCCTAGTCTGGAGAACTCAGTGAGTGACTGAAGGGTGATCAGGCTTTACCTGGGGAGGACCAAGATTGTGCTGAATGCAATCGGCCTGCCTGAAATCTTTTCCGACCTAGATGCTCCTGTGGGGCGCCGAGACCATAGTGATTGAGGCCAGAAAGTACTGTGCCTGGTTCAGTAAGTTCCACTTTCATATAAATGTGCTGTAAACGAGGAGGGAACTGCAAATTGGCTCCCCACATTGTAAACTGTGTGCGGCTGGCAGGAAGCAATATCCTGCAGAAATGGACTGAATCCGCTGTATCTCCACGGTGCTGGGCTTTGCCACGAGGACCCCATCACCCTACCCTGCTCGCGCAGTGAAGAGCCATTGACGAGACCTGCCCTGGGATCAGCCCCTGCTCCACGCCTGACAGAAATGATGCTGCGGCGAATCGTGTGGGCCTTGCTTCTCCTGGCAAACCAGAGAACTCATCTGCTGTCTCAATGTTTGTCCCTCCTGTGTCCAGCTTGGGTATTGTGAGTAACTATCAGAGTAGCTCCCAGCAACCATCTTTTAATTTAAGTGTGCCACCTGATTTGCTGTGTTGTTTCTTTCTGTCACGGACTGAGCCATCTGGCTCTGGATTACAAAAGTGTGTTGTACAACTTGTGTTTTCCATTACAGAGCCCCAACCAGCTGCCATGCCGGCCTACCCTGGGCAACAGTCCTGGCTAGCCCACCTTCCGCCTCCCCTGGGTACCCAGAAGTGTGACTGTGTGAGGGACTCTGCCTGCATGTACAACTGTGTGATTGCTAAAGAAATTAAGCCAATTAACCTGATTGTCCCCTTTCTTGTTCAATTCCCCCTGAATAAATCAGATTTACTTTTTCTGCATTGCAGCCAGTCTGTGGATTCTGTTTGTGCCCAAAATATTGTACTGTTACCATTTGCTCTGTTTGATCTTGTTTTACGGGGGTCCCCAGGGTCTAACTGAAGAAGCCAGCCCTGGTGGTAAGTGCATACTGTGTGGGTACTTGCAAAGCATATCAGGGGTATTGTGAAACTAACTATTGCATGCTGTGTGGGACAGTGGCAGGAACTGAGGGAGGTTTCAGTGTCCCAGAGGTCTGTGCCCCGGCTAGTCCAACCACTACTAACCCTGACCTCTGGGTGGAGGCACCCATTTCAGAACTCAAGCACCTTAACCTACTGGTTGTCCAGCAGGCAGGGGTAGTAGCCCTTAGGGTAGTGCCATCTAGCGGTTTCACTTATCTGCCTCTTCACTGTCCACCCTTCCTCCTAGCTTGGTATCATCTGTGAATACAGCAATTTTGCCCTGAATACCTATACTGAAGTCACTGATGAAGGCATTAAACAGGACTGACCCCAGCAATGAGCCTTGTGGCATATCACTAGAGAATACGCCTTCATCAGACCTCACTTCATTGACCACTACTCTCTGTTTTCTGTCCCTATGCCAATTACCTACCCAACTGACTATGCACTTGGCTGCACCCAGGTCCTCCAACTTTTTCAGTAGGTGGTTGTGCGGCATTGAATCAAAGGCCTTACAGAAATCAAAGAAAAGGAGGTTTATTGGGTGGCCTCCGTCTAGTTCCCTAATGACCCCTCGAAATATGTGATTAGGTTTGTTTGGCATGACCCTCCCACCACAAACCCATGTTGCCTGTCATCCTGCAGACAGTTCTTACCGACGTACTCTACCAAGTGTTGTTTTATTAAGGTTTCCATCAGTTTCCCTACTACCAATGTAAGATTGATCAGTCAGTAGTTGCCTGCTTCCTCCCAACTCCCTCCCTTGTGGAGAGGTACCACATCAGCTCATCTCCAGTCTCCCAGCACTAACCCTCCTGTCTAGAAGCTACACAGTATTATAAATCCATTAGTAACAACTTTCCATCCGACACGTATATACATTTTTTCTCATTGTAATATTTGAACAGTTATGCTCCAGCACAATATTATTGGCATTAGTACGTCATGGATTGATGGGTTGACAGAGTTCAGGCTGTGTTACTTAACTGGACTACCAAGCTTGGCAGAGGGACAAGTAGATATTTAATTTAGCCACCTTTCCAGGAAATCTTTGTTGAATGCTGCTCTTAACCACTAGGCCAAACTACCACTATTGTAAAACCAAATCAAAGGCAGTATAGCGCAGTGGTTTAAGGCTCCGAGTTGCAAATCTGGAGACCTGGGTTTGAATTCCACAGCCCCCACTTGCACACTGTGTGACCCTGAGCAAGTCCCGGGTCACACCTGTAAACAAGCTTTCAGCTTAGTGTGTCTCTTCTGGTTAAAAAAAAATGTAAATGTAAATGTTGGTGCTACACTTAAATGAGGCTATCCAGGTGTGGAACCCTTGAAATAAATTCATTTATTACTGAATAGCTGCTTGTTGTTGTTAGAGGGGGGGAGCTGCCAGGGATAGCTTTAGCCATGGTTAACGCTACAGAGTAACAGTTTTCCTGTACACTGGTCTATTTTCCTGTAAAATAGTGGAATTCTTGTAGATCTAGGATCCCTGTATTGTTTTTGAGGTGGAAGTTACAACTGGCAGTTCCTAAAACTGGCTTTGTAATGCTTACTTATAAATGTACTGTGACAAACATGCACTATTGTTGAAGTGCTTCACAGAAGTTGAGATCCTCTGCTGTGGACCGTAAGTCTACAGAGCTGCAGAGAACAGACGGCCGTTATATCTACTTATTGATTTTAACAGTTTCCATTTTTCATGCTCATCCTTTTCAATTATTTCCAGATTGTGCAGAATGCTACTGGATCACTGGATGACGAAGGAAAATGTGTTTGCACCGTAATTCTACCAGACACCACCTTCCCTGTGGAGAGGCTTGAGCATCTGGAGATCGTATCTCACAACCTCACTTTAAGCTTACAACATGAATCCCTCAAGGTAAAAAATATACATGTGACATTCTGTAGTCTTCCATCCAGGCAGGGATACACCCTTCTTGAAGGCATATACCTTGTCCGGGCCATACCCCATTGTCATTTAGTTGACTTACTGGTTTTCTCCCCAGGTTTTGTTGCCCACCCTCCTCCTCTGCTCCGAGAGAGATGCCTTTATCTGTCTTGCACATATACAGCTTCACTGTGGCAGCAGTAAGATTTCCAGCTCAGACTCCGGGGTTGTGTGGTGGCATAGCCTGTTGCCAACCCACCTTGGCTGATATGCATTGTTACATGGCAGCTGTCTCGGCCGTGACTTGCATCCTTATCAAACTACTAAACTTGCTTCCAAGCCTGAGTTGTCAGTGCAGTAGCATGATACATTGCCGCTGGACTATCGGGGCAGCTACACGTACATAATCATAACACACTATTATATAAAATAGGTAAGAAAAATCCAGCTCTACCACTGTTACAAATACATCACATGACCATGCATTATTGCCCAGACATAGCACACCTGCACCTTTTTCATTTTTAAGAGCTGCAGTAGGATGGTTTTCCAGTTTCAAACATCCCTCAGACTGCAGCACTTAAACTAAAATGCCCTGCAAAATGGCACAATGCTAGTACCAGACAAGCCCAGCATCATGACAGTGGATAGACAGAATTCCACAAAGAAACAAGTTTAACCTGTTAATAGAAAATTTACACAGAGAGCACAGGGGTCAAGCTTAACTTTATGTTGCACTGGCCTGCAGGGCTAGTGAACCAGAGATTGCACTAGTTCACAGAAGTTTGCACTAGCCTGCAGTAATTATGGCTAATAGTGGTTTGTTAAAGAAAAGGCTAATAAAGATAAATTTATTAAACATGTGTCTTAGTTTATTTTAAACCTAAATCTGAAATGAACTTTGTTTGTGAAATAAAATACTTCAGTATATAGCATTCAGTTTAGTCACAGTATCTTAATATAAAAGTCAAAAGAAGATCCTTAAATGTTGCTGGACTTTGTGGTGTCAGGGGAGGGCAACTAAAATGGTGCAGGGTCTGCACCAGAAGACATATGAAGAGAGACGAAAGGAGCTTAATATGTATAGCCTCGAGGAAAGGAGGAAGAGGGGGGACATGATAGAAACGTTCAAGTACCTCAAGGGAATCAACAAAGTCCAAGAGGGTAGCATCTTTCAAAAAAAGAGGTGTGCAAGAACAAGAGGGCACAATTTGAAGATGGGGGGGCGGCTCAGAGGTAATTTAAGGAAGTATTTTTTCACAGAGAGGGTTGTGGATGCATGGAACGGCCTTCCGGAGGAGGTTGTGGAGTCAAAATCAGTGGTGGAATTCAAGCATGCATGGGACAGTCATAAGGCAATTCTAGGGGTGGGGTAGGAAGAAGTAGGCTGCTGGTTAACTAGGATCTGCAGCTTATCCAGTAGGTAGGGAAATGGGCAGACTGGGTGGGCCAAGCTGGTCCTTATCTGCGGTCAAATTCTATGTTTCTATGTGTGGCTCTTTCTCAATAGCACCACCTAGCAGCACAGAACCAACCTACTGTACACTAAAACAAATTAATTTTTTTCACTTTCACAAATAAAACCCCTTAGTTTTCTTGGATATTTTTTCTTTGTTTACTTTTTCCAATATTGCGTTTTGTTTTATATTTCTTACATCAAGCCCATTTTGTAAGTTCAGATTGTAAGTTCAGTAATACTGCCCAGGGTGCGAGTTTCTTTTCCTGATCCACACTTCCGGGTAGTTGAAGACACTCAGCCCAAAAACCTGCTGCCTCACAACACACGTGAGTTTGTGGTTCAGTCAGTAAAACCCCTGTCGTAGCTTATTGCTTACTCAACGCTAACATGGTGGACAGTCAGTTTCTCACCTTTATTAAGCTAAAGGAGGCATATTCAAATTGGCCGCCTACCTCAGCAAATTCAACAAAAGGAGAGCGATCATGAAATAATCAAAGTGGGGACAATTTCAGGGCTAAGAGGAGTTGACAGTGGGCTACACAATAATAATCATATTTGTACAACACTAGTGGTGATCTGCCTTTTTCCCTGAGAAACACATAATTTTACCTCCAGGTCAATGTTCTGTAACCCCTCCCTTAATCCCATACTCAGTGCTCAATTCCCCTCCTGTTCGTGCTGTTAGCTTATTCCTTTCTACTGCAATTTTTTTTTGCTCTGCATTTCACCTTTCATTATTTCCTTTCATGCTATCCGACCCTCTCTGCCCTTACCCTACCCCTATCTCTGCCCTTTCCCTTACTGTATCTTCCCAACACATTTTATACAGCTGTCTTTTTTCTCTTTTTGTCTACAGAGGCTGCAACAGTTGGCAGCAGCCTTATTTTGCCTGGGGCCATCCTCCCCTGGACCCAGGAAGGAGGAGGGAGTGGAAAGAGTGAGGTGGTCCCAAGGGGGCTAGGTAGGGTCCAGTGATTGGACTAGGGGTCACCAAGGCTTCCCACTTGGGAGGGGGGGTCACATCCTGTTGGGGGAAGAAGAAAGAGGAATTTCTTGGACTGCAGCCAGCAGTTCCTCCTCCACTTCCTCCTTTCGCCCTGCTAGGAGCAACACATCCACATGTCCAGCTAGCCACCCAGGTAAGGGCCTAGTAGGCCTGAGGGTCACTCATGCCTGGGGCTGGGGGAGGCAGGGCAGTGAGAGAAGGGGCTGAAGCAATGAACTGGAATGGGCTAGGTACAGCCAGCAGACCTGGGGGTTTTCCATATCTTCCTTGTACACTACAAAAAAAAAAAATCCAAGTCATAGGTAGACGAGTGGGCAAGTATGCGGAGAATGGGGCATGCCTGCAGAGCAGTTTCCGCAAAGGGTCATGGGTTTAATTCCCAGGGAAGAGACATATGCGGCATTAAAAAAAAAAATTAAACCAGTTTAGTTTAGGCAACAGCCTCTGTGTAACAGTACCCCCCCAGAGGTCGGGCTTACCGGAGTGTTGGGGCTGTGCACCAGTGCATCCTCTTCTGCTGATTCAGCCCTTGGCCTGCAGTCCTCACTTGTGGTTTGTCGCTTCCTTTGTCGCTCCTCTCTAGGCGGCGAGGGGGCAGAAAGTTGACATGGCTACCACATGCAGTCTGGGTGACTGCAGGTTCCTGGGTAGGGTGGTGGCCAGAATGGATGCCTCAGCCATTGCAGCAGCCATCTGGAGTAACCCAGGCCACAGACTGCCATTGTGGTGCTTCCAGTGCTGCTGTATATGCCAGGTGCGGACAGGGGACTCCTCTGTGAAGCAAGGCATTTGCCTGGGATCTGGTGAATGTTTCGGGTGCCCCACAGCTCCGCTTGGTGCTCGACTTGGGGGGCTGAACGGCCCAGGGAGGGGCCGATTCCTGGAGCACTGTCTGGGGCAATGGGGGCTGGAGGCCATCACCGGCAGACGGTGTAGAGCACTAGAATGTCCCAGGGGGCTGGAAGGGCATTGTCTATGGCAGCAGCCCCCGGGTTGAATGTCGTGGGCTGGGAAGCGGCCTCGTGAGAGGTGACATGGGGAGATTTGTGGGCCATGCCTCATGAGAGCCGATGGCTATCTCGAGGATGGCATATGCATTTGACTACAGCTGATAAGGAAATCTCGGGGGCTGCGGGAGTTGGGACTTGCTATATGAGACTTTGCCAGGATTGGCTGCTGAGGTCTCATGAGATTCTTGGCGGCCATCTTGAGGATGGCAACTTGGTGGGGCGACTCGCTGGTTAGCAAATCTGGCAGCAGCCATCTCTACATCAGGGAATAGGATAATCAAAACAAAAATAAATAAATAAATAGTCTCAGCAATCATCTTTAGGATAGCAAGTGCGGGCACCCATGATCTGTGGGTACTGCAGCGGCCGTTGGTGAGTTAGACATCAGGGGAGGGACCCCCCCTCAACTGTCCCTGATTTCAGGAACATCCCTGATTTGCCTTAGAATGTTCCTCTGTCCCTTGAAAACTTTGTGTTAGGGATGGAGCAATGGGGATTAAAACATAAAATGCTGTAAAAAAAAGTTTAAAGTTACAGAATGGTTCTTTTTCAGAAATGCACTTGAATACAAATCCCATTATTTTATCAGCTTTCAAGGAATAGTATCAATTTAAGAGGTGTCCCTGATTTTGGGTCTTGGTCCTTGATTATTTTGAGCCTTGTCCCTGATTCATGATGCAAGAGGGTAAGAGATATGGGCTAAGATGACTCATATACAGATAATAATAGACAAATGGCCTGGAACGGGGGGCCCTCGCCGCTGCGGACAGGCCCCTCCCCCCGCAGGCATTCTATGAAGAGTGCACAAGGGTATGGTTTTTGGTACATGTTTGAAGGGCATGACGGGGGTCCATGGGGATTGCTGGTGGCAAGGGGAGCTCATGCTGCTGGAATGGGTTCCCAGGAAGGGGGAGGAGGCGGTCCAACATCCCCCAGTGACTTCAACAGCCTCCGGCATGGGGGCAGGCTTGATGAGACCCCTACTAACTATCTCTGGAGATGGGGGCTTTCTCAGTGTCTTGCAGGGGAGATGTCAGCTCGGCAGAGAAAACCTTAAGCGAAGGCCCTGGAGGGTCTGGAGGCACAGTTGCAGGACATGTACAAGAGAAGGGGAGTTGCGTGGCTCGAAGCTTGCTTGGAGGGACTGGAGTGCCAGATGATAACAGCAATTGGGGGGGTTCCTTCAAGGAAATGGCCAGTGAAGGGCTGGAGGGCCCACCTGCAAAGGTCCCCAGGATGCCAATGAAATGTAAGCAGTGACCTGAGGTAAGCTGATTGACTGGCAGGGAAGTGTTATAGGTACTTAATGTGGCATTAGGGGACAGAAGGCAGGAGCAGGATAGGCCAGACAGCCCGGGGGGAGGTGGTGGTCACTTCACCACCCTGACAGCAGCACCCTATTGTGGTGGTGGGGGATCAGGGGGTCCTAGCTGAGGTTGGGCTGGGGCACATGGGGATGAAGGCAAAATTAGATAAACTACTGGACCTCATGGCGGTGATGGTTGAGAAAACAGGAGGGAAGGATTCAGCTGCCCAGACTGCTTCTGAGACACTGCCTCCCCAGCCGAGCTTGTATGCAGGTCTGGACAAACAGTTGGGGTCCCACCCCACTGATAAGGTCAGGCAGCAAATAAGGAAGAGGGAAAACGTGGATGAGTTCTCTCTGTTAAACAGGCCGGTTGAGAGGGACGATAAGAAGAAGGAAAAGGGCGAGGAGACCAAAAAGAAGCCACCAAAGGTGCCTCGCACCTTTGAGAACTGGATTGCAGCCTTCCCCATCTATGCTGGCACCATCCTGCAGGGGGATAAGGATCAGGGCCTGGGATTGTACACATACCAGAACAGGATTACGCTGATGCACCACAGGAGGGGAGGGGGAGCATGGCTCAAATACGATGAGGAGTTTCGGTGGCGGAGGCAGGATGACAGCACCCTGGGGTGGGGGACAGTAGATATGACTCTCTTAGTGGACGTCATGCACGGGCGGGGGTAGTGCATACCGACAGTGGCTTGCCACTGTGGGTGGCACCACCACTACCACAGAGGGCCAAGGGGGGGCAACACTGGCTTGCAGGCATGTTATGCCTACAATCAGGCGAAGTGTTCAAGGGTGGTTTGTCACTTGGCACATATGTATGGTTTGCGGGCAGCAACACCCATTCCTCCAGTGTGCGTCACTGCGCACTCCTAAAGTGGGTTTCGGGGAGCTGCTAGGAAGCCAGGTAACCTGCAAGGAACAAACCGCATACCCTGGAAAGAAGGGACAGGACTAACTAAGGTCCACAGAAGCTGGCATGGGGCAGCTAGGTCCAATGCAGGTCAGATAACATGGGGGCACAAGTAGTTTTGGGACAGTGGGGGCAATAGGGTCCAAGGGGTGGTTTAGGCATAGTTGTATGAGCCAAATTCTTCTGAAGGGCTTGCGACCCCCCTTCTGGTAGTCGGCGTGGAGGTGGAACAAGTACCCTGATCCAGGGAGGGGGCCAGTGTCCTCGCTTCCAGCAGGTACAGCTATACCGTGCTAACGGCACCCGATCGAAGCGGCCGAAAGCAGCCTTGGCCATTATGATCATGGGCAGTGATCCTCCCGGTGCACATGCTGCTCTTAAATTGGATTGTTAATCAATAAATGCATGACTGTGGCCATTTCCTCCAAGACATGTGTCTGTGTTTTCTTTCTGGGAAAGAGGGGTATGGATGGATACCAGATAGTCTCTCTGCCAGTTGTTCCTGGGCCTACACTGCACCTTGTTTTTCCTGCTATGTTATTGCACATGTATACTTCTTTGCTGACTGTATAGTTTTGGATTCTCACATGTATACTTCTTTGTTGACTGTATATTTTTGCATTACCATTTACTGTACATACTGTAGTTTGCATTGGCATTTGTAAGTGTTCTAAGTGTTTGTTCTATATTATTTGTCTGGTGTTATTCTCCTGGTTTCCTCCTCTGGGTGCCACATTGCAACAAGCCCAGATCAGTATCCCTATCCTGGTCACCAAAGTTTAAATAAGCAAATAAATTATCAAATAAATATTTATTTTACAAATGGCCCAATCACAATCCTCATCCTAAGAACCAATTAGAGAGCAACTTTGTCAAGGCTCATGACATTCAAATTGTCATGCGCTGCTGCCAATGAACTAGCTGCTAAACTCCAAGAGAAACAGTTAAATCTTCACACAAGCAGCTGATTTACAAATTATCATTTGTAAACTGATGTATAAATGAAATAGCACTTTCAAATAACTCAGTCTTGGCTCAACCCTGCTCATGAGTTATGATCTTTCCCTCTCACACTCTGAGGAAACGTGCATACTTCGAGTTAGACCACTGCATACAGTATATAGGGTCTATGAATGGCCTGACTCAGAAAACGCCATGTCTCTTTATGGGTGAGGAGACAGGACCAAAACTCATGCTGAAGCCACAAACAAGTTATAAAGCTCATTGCCCCCTCAGAAGCAAGGATAAATGACATATTCTGAGTGAGTTAGATCAGTGAAGGAGCAGAAAGCTCAATTCTGACTGATTCACTGAGATTTAGTCACATTTCTTACACATGCTTCTTAAATTTTGTAGGCATGCTACTGGTGTATGGCCAACAACAGAATCAAATGTTTTTAGTATCAATGTGCAACCCCCCCCCCCACCAATGCTGCTCACAAGAGCCTGCAGATCTATTCCATTTTCTTACTTACTTGCTTACATCAGTTCATCATTTCAAAGGGGGTTCCCAATCTCAGTATTCATCCAAATCATGATTAGCCTGACCTCTGATGACAAAGTGCCCCCCCCCCAAATAGATTAGGTACCTACACTTTCAGTTTTAATATGCTAAAGCACCCTGCTGGCCCAGTGGCACTGAGGGTTGAAGCGCTGGATGCCACACCTCGTGCCATGCTGGCGATCCAGTTTCGGGTTGTCGGGGGTCGGCAGGGGAGGGAGGGGATTGAGCATCCAGAGGACTACTCTCCCATCCCGGGGTGGGATCCGGGGTAAGCCTCACTCCATAGTGGCCCCTGATGGAGACCAGGGGACCCTATGGGTAGGGAGGCTCAACACAACATTGGGGGCAGAGCGGCAGCAGATGACTGCATGTTAGATGTACTGCCATCATTTCACATCCTTTAACCAGGACGCTCTGACTCAGGGATAAATTTGAGCATCCACCCAGTGTGTCACATCACTCTAATGTCCCAGTGCATGAGTGGGACATAGCAAGAGTGAAGCATCTGTCTTAAGGCATCTATAAGCTTTTACAAATAGTCCACAGGACACTCTGCAGGGGGGCCACCAGACTAAGGTGTCCTGCCTGATGGGATAATCTGTCTAGCAAGGGTAAGTCTACTATACATTCAATATTTTAATTACTCCTGTAAGTCAAATGCATAGATAACTTGGTTGGGGAAGAGACAGTAAAATTAATTCATATCTGACCCAGGTTGCTAATTTGGTATAACTGTGTTGAATTTGCTTGTACCATAGCTTTACCCTATCTAGGTGACCCTGCACATAATGTCATCCTATCTGGGGACCCTTTATAGCTGGCTAGTATCATTATGTGTGCTTGTTAGGTTTGCTTGTGTTGTGCCATAGCCTCAACCTATCTAGGTAACTCCCATAAAGCTGCCCTATTATGGGTCCTATGCACATATGTGCAGATTGCCTAAGCATCCGTATCCTCTGCACGTAGGCAACCTAAGTTAGTAATCCACACATTGGGAGTCCTGTGGACTCCACGACATCCACCAAAGGGATGCACACTCCAACCGTATCACGATCCCCTGGCTGTTTGTGCAGCTATACATTCGGATGGTCTGGGTGAGGGACCAGGGTGTGTGCCCACACTCTGCGCCATTCACTATGGTGCAGAGTGTTGGGTGAGGAGGCGCAGGTGAGCAGGTACACTGCTGCAACCACTGTGTTCCCCCCATGGGCCATGCAGAAGTACTGTACACCCCCAATATACTGCCCAAGCCCTCCAGTCCAGCAGGGAGGGCTTGGGGCAGTCATTGAGGCAAATGGCCTTTAAAGTAATTCCCTGGGATGATAGGCTTCCCACAGTCCCCTGCTCCACACAGAACAGGGGATCCACTCACAGACCAGAACATGTATCTAATTGGATGCCCACCTGTGTTCGTGATGCACCCCCCCATGCACCAGCACGCCGGGGTGGTGAGGCCACAGGCAGGTGCCCTGTGGTGGCCAACCATGGGTGCAGACCTGCATGGTCCAGGTATGTGCTTATCATGTGTACCTGGCCTGTATTGGTACATCGGCACCATTATGGGTGTATTTGTTATGTTTGCTTGTGTTGTACCATAGCCTGACCTTTTCTAGGTGACCCCGATTAAGTTAGTCTGTGCTACACACGGTTGGGGGCATCCAAGAAATTGGGAGGCCTTAAACTACCAAATCTTTTCTTATATTACCTGGCCAGCCACATGGCCAAATACTTCCGGTGATCCAATTCCCCTTTGTCAGAAAGAGAACCTCCTTACGCTCCAATCTGGCTTCAATAGAAAGGCACCCAATTCAGGAATCTGACCTATTACCTGAGAGTCTTCCTTTTGTAACCCCAAAATCATTACCTCCCCAGCTTCGAAACTCGATTATAGCTACTGTATCTCTTTGAGAGTGCATGCCCAATTTTGTAGAGTCTTACGTTATGATAACCTTAGGGATGTTTCCAAGCATTTATATTATAATCCAAAGTTTAAATTGGGTGGGAAAATGTTGACCCATGGGGAAATCCCACAGTTGGTGGATAAAAATGGTAGCGGATTTTCTCCTTAATGGCCAGTTTAAGACTAGTCAGGAACTTTTGCTGCTGCTTAATTTAGCCCCTGATATATTTTTAAGATTGATCAAATTCAGCATCTGCTGTTTAAATGGTTTGGTACAGCGTTTTGGTCCATCGACCAAGGTGTCTGTCTCCATATGCTCCAGACTCTAGCGTGGCAACCACATACGGTGTCCCAAATTACAACTGCCCTGAATACTGAGCTCTTTCCAGATAACACTGGGCATTCACATTATTGGTCCACTCTGTTTCCCACTAAGACCTGTAATTGGGAACATATCTGGGAAGACCTTTATCTTTACACAAAAATGACAAACTACGGCTTACTCAGCTTTACATTCTAAACAACATATACTTTACACCTGATAAATTGTATCAGATGGGGCATCTTCCTTCCCTCTTTGCACCAGATGTAACCAAATCGAAGGTCCTTATTCTATATATATTGTCGGATTGTCCCAAAATTGCCTCTTTTGGGACATGATAAAAGCATAAGACAGATCCGTTCTTTGTCTAGCAGACCACTTCATGACTGAAATTTGCCTCGTGGGAGATTACTCCGAGGTTAGTCAAAGAGCAGAAATACCATCTGTCCATGATTGCTCTTTCAGTTAAAAGAGTGGTGCTTCACCACTGGAAGGACCAATCAGACATACCTTACGCTGAATGGCTTAATGAGTTGTTGAGTAATCTCCATCTTGAGAAGATGATAGCTAGTCTTTCTAACAAGATAGCTGGGTTTAATAAGAAATGGGGTAAATTATATACCTTACTTTCCCTCTAACCCTTCCTTGGAGTGGTATATCAGTGTAGACTGTGGCCAGGATTTTCAAACTGCGCCCAGAAAGGGCACAAGTATGTGTGCCATGCAACTGAGTTGCGCTGGAGTGCAAACTTGCTATATTCAAACAAGATGGATAGCAAAGGATGTGAGCAGCAGAAATGGGGCCACCAAAGATGCACTGGCGCATCCAACTGTGTGATCTGAATACCTGGAATGTGGATGTGCAGTGCATCTTCGGGATGTGCCGGGCACAACTTCCAGATATTCAGACCATGACATGCAAATGGGGCCATTATGCATGCAAGGCACAAATGGGTCCATTTGCATATCATTATGGCCCCATTTGCATGTCTGGGGCAGGGATGCCCCCGGCAGAATGTGCCGGGCGCCCTGCAAAGTCCATGCAAAATACAAAACACACCACAGCCCCCTGGTAGTCCAGTGTCCCCCCCCCTCTTCCCCGAACCCCATCCCTAGAATAATCCCAGTGTGAATAACCCTGGTAGTCCAGTGGCCCCCCCCCCTTCCTGAACCCCATCTGTACATGTAAATAATTTCCCATTCATCCCTGGTAGTCTAGTGGTGCCCCTCCCATCCCCAACCCCATCTGTAGGAAAATCCCAGATCAAAATACCCTGGTAGTCTAGTGGCCCCTCAGCCCTGATCGTAACACAGAATAGAAACCCCAATATTTCCCTGGTAGTCCAGTGGGCCACCCACTGAGACACCCACACCCCACCCTGCTCCTCCATCCCAGCATGGTCATTGCTGCCAGCAGGCAGCAAAACCCACCCACACACCTCAATGGCTGCCTGCCGACTGAA
Organism: Neoceratodus forsteri; assembly: GCA_016271365.2. Taxonomy (NCBI): domain Eukaryota; kingdom Metazoa; phylum Chordata; order Ceratodontiformes; family Ceratodontidae; genus Neoceratodus; species Neoceratodus forsteri. Next base: position 470,422,050 of record CM057450.1, on the reverse strand, counting down.
CTGTCACTGAATGACAGCTTACAGTAAGCACTGCAATACCATTGGTCAACACTGTCAACAAATGGGCCTGCAGTGTATACTGTAAGCTTTCATTCTCAACCCTACCTGTGGGTGGCTATAACTTAGGCATGGTTCTTCCATGCCTAACTTTGTGCAGCACATCTCCGAGATTTGCGGGCAGCTGCGCCGCACATCTTGGCTGAATATGGAGATGTGCCGCGTATGCAAGGGAATGCCCCCTGCGGATACACCGCATACATTATCTTTGCATTGTGGCACATCTGGACTTGTGTGGCATATCCCTGCCCTTTGAATATAGCCCAGGGGTGCATTTGGAGATGTGCCAGCACAACTCAGTTGCGCTGAGTGCATCTCCTTTGAATATCTGTGCCTTAGTGTTTATTTCTACTGGATTTCCAGTATTTATGGCCTCAAAGTTTTCCTCTGTTAGTTGCAAAATGTGGACCCTTTTCTCCTTCTGTTGTGATGTTTGCTTTATTTTTTAAGTAGATTTTTTTGTAACAGTTAATGGTCTCCGCTGGGGGTTGGGGGGTTGTGTTAAGCATTATTGTTGTAGTGGTTATGGTAGTTGTTATTGTTTGATTGCTGTTAGTTTGTTGATTGTTAGCTGTACATTTAAACTCAATAAAGTATATTACATTTCAAAAGTTAGTTTGTGCTGTTAGGGAGTGTGTCAAGCATACTGGTAACAACTGCTTTCCTATCTGTGTGACCATGCATAAGGTAGGCCAGCCTGGTTCTATTATGAGAGTATTAGAGAGGGAGGGGAAACTAGTTAGTATCAGACATTTAAGGGTAATTATAAGGATCAATAGAGTGATGCGGTTTAGCAGGGAGCAAGTCAGTTGCAGGGACTGTGGGATGTTCTTTTCCAAAGTAATGCTCTAGAGGAGGGGTCACTGCCCCTCCTGCAGGACCTTTGCAGAGTTCTATGCTCAGCTGGTAGAAGTGAGGGAAGAGATATTTCTACTGTGGTACCATTTCATCTGGACCCCACAGTCCACACCTCCACTCCCACAGAGGACCATTGATCCAGGGGTGGAGAGTGGTGGAAGGGGAAGGGTGTCAGGGTAGCCACAAGGAGGTCAACTAACCACACATCATCCTGATGGTAAATTGCTTTGCACCCCCAGAGAGACTCAGGTGCATGACTCCACTGGGGAGGACTCTAGGTCATGCGGGGAATGGGAGTGATGACCTGGTGGTACCCAGGAGGAGAGTAAGAAGAAGGTAGCTAGGACAGTCTTAGTAGTTGGGGATTCTATGATCAGGACAGTAGAGAGGGTGGTGAGTGAGAGAAGGTGGGGAAACCCAAATCCTGTAACCCTCGCACTCATGGAACAGATTGCAGTGTACTTCTAGAAGGCAAAACAGTGTACCAAGGAAAACAAAAAACAGAAAAGCACTCACACCCGGTGGAGTGGGATCAGAAAAAACACTTAGCATATTCAGGGCTTGATGACTTATAAATTTATTGAAAAGTCATCCAAAACTTGTGCTACTTGTAAGTGCAAGTGCTATTCGTAATTAAACAGGCATCTGCTTTTGACCAGCTCCTACTGCTTGCTACAACACTTTGGTCTTCACCTTTATCAGGAGACATGGCCTGAGCAGTGGACAGACACCTATTTATCTGGAAGACAGATTGACATCATGATTAAATCACTATTACACAGAAGAGTATAAAAAGGATGTGACAGGAGATATCAAAAACAGTAAGTAACAAAACCTTGTATTTACATAGTATACACACAAGTCAATTAATACTCCAAGAAAATTATTTCAAAAAAATGTTGTTTCCAACCAGCTTTCACCTAAACTACTGAAATGGAAAATAAAGTTCTCTACAAATTCCTTACTGAAATTCAATCTGTAAACAGTCAAGTTCTAGTTCTGCTAACCCCCATATCTGTGTTCATACCCACTTCCTGTGTTGCCACAGTCTATGTTTTCAGTTCTGGTTTTGTGAAGTATAATGTGTCACCTCCCACAATATTCTTTATACTTGCAAAATAATACTTCAAGTTCAGTTTTTCTGCTTAACTTTTGAATGGTGACCTTTAATTGAAACTCTTCTGGTTTTGTGTAGGGGATGAATGAGAGTCCTTGCTTTAATACCCTCTCCTGGGCTCGTGGTAATGATGTGCTCGAAAAATGATTTTATTTCTGTGCTTCTGCCTTCTTCTCCTTCTAGAATCTCCTGGGTTGCGTTTTAATGTTTTGATAGCTTCTTTCTTCTTCCCTTCTGTCCTCTCCTAGTTCTGTCTGCTTCATTTGTTTTGTTTTTGTTCTTTTTGGAAGCTTAGGTTTTACTTTTGTCTAAAAAATACAACAGATCTTTTCTCATGAAGGATGCTCATTCCTTTCAAAAACAAGCATTTGTCAATGCCTAATGTTTGCTTGCTGGCATTGGCAGTGGTAGTGTAGAAGTTACAGAGCTGCATAATAGGAATGGCAGTGAAGTATTGAACTGAAGCCAACCCCACCATCACCCTGCAGAGAGTGACAGGCATTGGGGTGTGCCTTTGGGTCGTCAGGCATAACGGCCATGCCATTTCACCACACCCCACCCTGCAGACACTGACAAGTGTCACAGTGTGCCTTGGGGTCTTTGGCCCTTATGTGCACCCCATTCCATCAGGAAATAGGGTGAGATGGGTGCAGTATAGGAGAATGGGGTGAACTTTGGGGCTGAAGAGTCCAAGGCATACCTCGATGCCTCTCACTGGCTGCAGGGTGTGGAATGGTATGAGCATTACAGGCAAGAATCCCAAGTCACACCCCTGATGCCTGTCATTCTCTACAGGGTTGGGCGGTATGGCTGGAAACCCTAATACCTCAGGCATTCGTTGGTATTTTCACTCCAAATTTTCAACATGGTTTTTTTGTGACCCCACCTCATGAACAGAGGCAATATCAGTTTGTTAGCCGAAAGTTGCTTATGCACAGCGACTACAGCATTTAGCACCACAGGTGCAAAAACATTCCGAACAGGATGTGAAAAATGACAGCTGTACTGTTCATGGGGAGGTGTAAAAAATGGCAATGTTGCAAATCTGCAGTAAAAATATAAACAAAATTGGTGAAGTCACAAGCGTGCATAGAAACTGTGCAACGCACACCCGTAATGTAATTAGTTTGGGGATTTTTTACAGCAGATTGTCAACACAGGCATTTGGGACCTCCGATCATGAACAGTGTCACTGTGATTTTCTTTATGTGTTCCAAACAATGATTTCCCACAGCGACCACGCATCTCTGCGCTGAAAGTGTGAAAACACATTTCAGCCATGTTGTGAAAAATGACAGCTGTACTATTCATAAGGAAGTGTGGAAAAATGCCACTGGTGAAAATCTGGACTGAAAATATTACAAAGTCATGAACTTACAAGGGTGCGTGGAAACTGCGCAATGCTCACTCGTAACACAGTCATTTTATGGACTTTTGTCACCAAATTTTCAACATAGCCATTTTAAGACCTCTGCTCATGAACAGTGTAACTGTGATTTTCTTAATCTGTCCCAAACATTGCTTTCTCACACCGACTGCACCATGGTGCGCTACATGTGCGGAAACACATTTTGAGTGACATGTGAAAAATGGCAGCTGTACTGTTCATAAGGAAGTGTAATAAAATGGCAATGTTGAAAATCTGGAGCGAAAATATTGAAAATTAAACTTACGAGCATGCGTAGGAACTGCGCAACGCACGCTCGTGAAACAGTCATTTTTAGGAATTATGTCACCAAATTTCCAACATAGCCATTTTAAGACCTCTGCTCATTAACAGTGTCACTGTGATTTTCTTAATATGTCCCATACATTGATTTAGCACACCGAGTGCGCCGATGTAAACTACATGGGAAAACATGTTTTGGGCAAGATATGACAAATGACAGCTGTAAGTGCTCATAAGGAAGTGTAATAAAATGGCAATGTTGAAAATCTGGATTGAAAATATTGAAAATTGTAACTTACGAGCGCTATGAGGAACCGCAACGCATGCTCAGAAACAGTCATTTTTAGGAATTTTTTCACCAAATTTTCTACCATAGCCATTTTAAGACATCTGCTCATGAACAGTGTCACTGTAATTTTCTTAATGTGTCCCATACATTGATTTCAAGACACCGACTGCGCCATTATGCGCTACATGGGCGGAAACATGTTTTGGGAAGATGTAAAAATGACAGCTGTACTGCTCATAAGGAGGTGTGGTAAAATGGCAGCATTGAAAATCTGGAGTGAAAATATTGAAAATTCATGAACTTTAAGCGTCGTAGGAACTGCTTGTAATCTGCGCTAAATCAAAACCAGTCATTTTGAATTTTTTCCACCAAATTTTCAACATAGGCTTTTGAGAGCCACCCTATGAACAGTGGCAGTGTCATTTCATTACTTGGTCCCAAAAGGTGATTTTGCGCAGTGATCATGAAATCACCCTTCGGCCAGAATAACGCCATGACAGTGACAGCATTCATGAGAAGGGGTCCCAAAAACCCCATGTTGAAAATTTGGTGCAAAATTCCAAAAATGCCTGAGATATGCAGCAAAGTTGAAAACCCAATCTATCCCATTATACAGCTTACCGGCATTTCCTCAGTTCGCGGGTCGGCTTTGAAGAGTACAGATGTGTTCCGTCCACCGAAGATCTGCGGCCCGAGGTCCGGAGGTAAGTATGGGGGTGAGGGGTGTGGGGAGGCAGGGTGCGCAGTGGGTGGGTGCAGGTTGTGGGAGGGGCAGGGAGAAGCACTGAGGACAAGTTTTTATTTGCAGGTTTATTTTTTACTGAGGCGCGAGGACATTTGCCACACTGGGGTGGGCTCCCAGCATGGCAGCTGAAAGGCTGTTTGGGGGGGCTGGAGCCGACGGGGGATTGGGCATCCTCGTCGGCTATAACACATTTTGCCACGCTGGGGTGGGCTCCCAGCGTGGCATTGGATGCTTGGGGGGGAGACATAGAAACATAGAATTCGATGGCAGATAAGGACCACTTGGCCCATCCAGTCTGCCCATTTCCCTACCTAATGGATAAGCTGCAGATCCTAGTTAACCAGCAGCCTACTTCTTCCAGTGGAGCCGCCGCTGGGGTGGGCTCCCAGCGTGGTTTCCCTGTACTTTGGGGGGAGACAGTGGAGCCGGCGGGGCATTGGGCACCCGTCAGGCTATACATGTGTAGCCATGCTGGGGTGGGCACCCAGTGGCATGGGAAGACTTTTGGGGAGGGAGCGCAGCACAAGCACAGTGTGTACGTGGGGGGACAGGCAGTATGCGTGGTTGTGTGGTGTGTGTGTAGGGGAGCATGCATGAGCAGGCGATATCTTATCGCTGCTCACTGAAGCATAGCTCCCCCTTTCAACTGTACGCCACTGCATTTTGGACTGTCATAGACAGCTCCAGCAGGCATTGGAGAACTCGGGTCGCGCCTGCAAACACACTGACTGAATTGGAAGAGGGCTGCCGCACCTCCGAAAACTCGAATGATGGCACTATGTTTCTTGCACATGCGTAAGGTGGATTAGTATAGTTCTATAATTTGGACCATTACAGAGCCCCAGAGTTGGGATCATGAAAAATGTACCTGTTGAATATTATTTTTGTTTCCTCAAGAGTTAGAGTGACACTAGATCATTAATGAAATCAGCATATAACTAGATTGTTTACAGACTGAATTTCAGTAAGCAATTTGTAGAGAACTTTATTTCCATTTCAGTAGTTTATGTTAAAAGCTGGTTGGACACAAACTTTTTTTAAATAATTTTCTTGGAATAATAATTGACTTTTCAATAACATTATAAGTCACCTAGCCCTGAGTACACTGAGTATTATTTGTGAACCCTCCACTGGATGTGAGTACATTTCTATTTTTGTTTTCACAGGAGAGGAGAGGATGGTCATGTGCCTTTGTGGGGCATCAGCCATCCGGGACATAGACAGAATAGGAGAATAGTGGAGAGAGAGGGGATCTGGGGTGCTTCTCATGGAGTTGCCAACAATCTGGTGAAGTGGCCTGTGGGGCAAGTGAAGCAGAACTTTCAGAGGCTGAGGAACAGATTTTATTTATTTATTTTTTGATAAGCGGGTAGGTGCACTAGACACGAAAGTGACTATTTTCAGGCACGATCCGGGAGGTCAATAACACAGAGAGATACAGTTACATAGAATACAGTGTCAAGAGATATGCAATACATCACAATCAGAAAGTGAGACAAAATTAAGACAAATATTGGTACAAGGCACGCAAAGGTGTCAATTATACAAATGGAGATAAGTGCCCATGTGAAGACTGTCAGAGTAATATCTCAATACAAGGTGCAGAAAAAGAAAAAACATACCAACCGGTATCATTACATCCTGCTGAACCTGAAAGGATGTTATCGGCAGGAGGCAGGGAGAGAGGTCATGGTGGGAATACGTTTAAGGGAGGCTGAAAGGAGCAGGTGCCAACTCACACCATAGAAGGGGATACCAGCAGCCAAGGCAGAGAGAGTCAAGATCTATGGAGGGTTGAAGTAGGTGCAATGAGCATATGCAGTAAGGAGGGAGTGGTGCCTCTTCTTAAAGGTGGCATGATTAGGGGCAAGGCGTACATCTAGGGGAAGCGAGTTCCAGTAGGAGGGGCCTACATGCGAGAAGCCTGATTTCCCTTTGGTAGTTCTACATCTGGGAATGCTAATCAAGGAAAGGTCAGTAGATCGGAGACTGTAGCAGATAGGCTGAGGGGTCAGCAGGGAGGCTAGGTAGGTAGGCATACTGGATCGCAGTACACTGTCCAGAAGGTTCCCAAGGGAGAGGAGACGGTGTGCAATGGGGGATGGCCAATTTAGGTCAGAGTACAGCAGGCAGTGATGTTTTAGTCGGGAGGATGCAGAGGCGTAACAGCATATGTTGTTATAAGTTGTGTCCCACTTATGAAGAGTAGCCTTAGATGCATTAGTATAGATTACGGATCCATAAGAAAGTGATGGAAGCAGGATTCCTCTAGCAATGGCTGTCCTAGCAGTGGGGGTAAGAATATGGTTTGTTTTGTAGGCTAAGCCCAGTTTGGCATTTACAGCCTTACAAGTGGAGGTGATATGGGCATCATAGGTGAGCGATTCATCAAGTAAGACACCAGATATTTAAAAGAAGTTACCATCTCCAATGGGAACCGTCAGCCCAGGTGACCTGGAAAAATTTACGGCACTGCTTTTAGTTTAATAGGGGATCCAAAGAGCATGGCCTTGGTCTTTCCAGCTAAGAACAAGCTTGTTTTTGGTGATCCAGGATTGAATATTTTGTAGGTCCATAGAGAGTTTATGATTAATAGAGTGGACATTATCTGAGCTAGTGTAAGGACAAGGTCATCGCATATAGCAACGATGAACAGGAGGATATATTTTGAGGAATATTGTTAATAAAATTGAGAAGAGGAGGGTCTGAGGATAGATCCCTGAGGTACTCCAACATTAATGACTGCTTCATCTGAGGTGGCCGAGTTGAATTTCACAGTTTGATATCTGTTTGATGGGTAGCTATGGAACCAGTTTACAACTCAGTCGAGAAACCCAGGGAGTGGAGATTGGTAAGCAGAAGACGGTGGTTAACAAGATCAAAAGCTTTCGTCAGATCGATAAATACTGCACCGGTTTGATAACCCTGGTCCATGGCTTGAAGAACATCATTTGTCAGCTGTAGTAGAGCAGTTTGAGTACTATGGCCTTTTCTGAAGCCGTGTTGGTTTGAGTGGAGAAGGTTATACTTAGTAAAGTGTTCTGAGATCTGTGTTGAGATGAGCTTCTCAAGGACTTTATTTAATACTGACAGTATTGCTATTGGTCTATAGTTAGCTAGATTAGATTACAGGCACACTCGGCCTCTCTGACCTTTTCTGAGGGCCTACCAGTGTGGAGTAGGGGTGGAGGAAAGGTAGACTAAGGAGGGAAGAGATAGAGGAATTAAATGGGTGGTTAAAAGGTTGACGTCAGGAGAAAGGGTACCACTTTCTGGGGGACTAGGGGGACTTCTAAAACAGGAGGCTCTTCAAAGATTACAACCTTCACCTGACAAGAGAGGGGACCAGCATGCTGGGGCAGATGGTTGACGTCTGTGGTAGACAGTTAAACTGACTGCAGGGGATACTGAGGCTAGGGGGACCACAGTAAAGGGAGTAAAGGAGGGGAACCTAGCTACTGCTCCCCCATACTGGGTACTGGAAGCAGTAAGGTTGGCAAAAATTAAGGTTGAGATTCAAAAAGGAATAACTGAAGAGGCAGAAGGGGGAAGGCTTTCAGGGTCAGCCAGTGTAAGGAAAAATAAGACAGTAAGGAGAATGGGAGGAATGCAGTTTTAAGATCACAAATCAGCAGAAGAGGATCTGGAGTTAGTTGGAAGGGGTCTGCGGTTGCAGACACTGAAGCAGATCTTGTAGCCATCACAGAAACTTGAGCCACAGAGAATAATGACTGGGACTTGTCAGTCCCAGGTTATGCAATGTTTAAAGGGGATACAGGAAAAGGCAAAGGGGGGGGGCATAGCCCAGTATGTTAAGGAGAGCATAGAGGCTGTGTAGGATGGACACATTAGGGGAATCAAAAGGGAAGCAGAGTAACAGTGGATTCACCTTACAGTGCCCTCAGGCAAGAAAATAGGGGTGGGGGGAGAAGAGCTGGCAAAGGGAGTAAAGAAGGCAGCAGCGGTGGTGGACAATCTGAACCTGCCAGATATTGACTGGGACATTCCAGCAGCCATGTGCACCAGTACTCAGGCCTGGTTGGATACATTGCAGGGCTGCCTGCTGGTGCAGCTGGTTAAGAATCCCACTAGATAGATGGTCATTCTCGATTTGGTGTTCACCAACTGAGAGTTAGTGGGAGGAATGAGTGTTGAGGTTCTCCTACAACTACATTTACTTCAGGCTGGTCTTTGGGACCAGAATGCCCCTGTCAAAAACTGAAGTCCTAGATTTCAAAAGAGCAGATTTTAACCTGATGGAGGAGCCAAGCTGAGACAAGTTGACCATGGTGGACAGCATCGGAGGTGTAGAGGAAAGACGGGGGACAATTAAGGATCTTATTCTCAAGGCAACAAAGTTAGGCACAAGAATTTTTACAAAACAAAACAGGTACAAGAGACCAATCTGTTTCCTGAAAAGGTCAGAGAAGCAGTGAAGGACCAGGTGCAATCGGAAAGCAGGGATGGGGTGAGTAGCAAATGAAAACTAGGGAAGCAAAGATGACGGTCAAACAGGCAAGGCAGACATGGAGCTGAATTTTGCAGAGGGGGACAAGACTGGGGAAAAATAATTTTTCAGATATATTAAAAGGAGACAGGGAGGGGGTATTGTTAAGATACGAGTGGGGGAGGGTACCAAAGGAGGGTGAACAAAAAGCAGCCCTCCTTAATGATTACTTTTGCTCTGTCCTCACAAGGGAAGACAGCTGTCCCCTGCCTGGAACTGGCATTAAGGTGGATCTCAGGTGTATTCCTGAAATGAGGTGGCCAGCATTAAGCAAAGAAAGGGAACAGAAGTGGAGTTAAAGCCCTAAAAGTAGATAAAACCCCAGGGCCGGAAAGGCTGCACTCAAGGGTACTCAAGAAATTGGCTGCAGAACGGGCTGCACCCCTAGTAGAGCTATTCAACAACTCAGTTCAAGCATAGGTAATTCCAAAATACTGGAGGGTAGCTGATGTAGTCCCACTACACAAGGTGGGGGACAAGGAGCAACTGAGAAAGTACTGACATATCAGCCTTACTTCTATAATGGGTAAACTGATGGAGTCTCTAATCAATGTGACTACCTAGAGCAGCAGTCTACAGGATAGTAAACAGCACTGGTTTGGGTCAGGAGGTCTTGTCAGACTAACCTGATAGCTTTTTTCACCACTGGGCAACAAATGTAGTAGATAAGGGCCACAGTGTATCCCCTTATCTATTATCTTTGTTGCCCATTCAAAGGCAGTAGATAAGGGCCACACTGTGGATTTACTCTAAATCAGTTTCAGCAAGGCTTTTTTTAATACATAATTTTTATTATAGATTAAACATAAAACATAATATCTCATAATACATTATACAATAATGCTTATTTCCCCATCCCCATGCCAAATCTTCAGCATTATTAAAAGACGTGCAGAGGTATTCCCATACACTATAGTTAGGCAAAGTTTCCAAACATAATCTCATAACACCATATATAACGTAACCATTACAATAATGTAATTAAAGGTAACATATTTTCATCTATTTCTTTCCAGTGGGTGCCCATAGTATTATCTAGAGTATCATCCAACTCGAACATCAATTTCTCTTGTAATAAAGATTCTCTGAACATATACCACCATAAATGAATTTCAAAGAGAGGAAGACAGGGTTTTTTCCAATTACTCAGAATGATTCTTTTTAGGGCCATAGTTGCTAGTGCCAATAGTCTAATTTTTTTGTTCATCTATTGCAAGCATTTGGGTATTGCTAAACAGAAAAATATCAGCACATAAAGGAATATCAGTTCTTAATATATTTTCTAGTATCTGTTTACTTTTCCTCCACCAAGCATTTATTTGTGGGCAGGACCATAAACAGTGTATTAGAGAGCCTTTTGTTCACATTTGTGCCAGTATAATTCAGAATATTGCTGGTTTATTTTAGAAATATGTACGGGAGTAATGTAAGCTTTATCTAAAATCTTTCTCTGTATGGAGTTATGTTTTTGCTGATATATAATACTTATTACTTTGTACTCTCACAAGTTCCCAGTGTTGATGTGGTAGGTTCAGAGAAGCTTCCTTATTCCATCTATTGTTTATTCTGTGAAGGTTCTTTTTGCTACTGGCTAGCAAGGTTGTGTAGTATCTAGCTAGTAGTTTGCTTTTCCCTTTCTCCAAGGTTAATTTATGTTTTCTAAAAGTATTTATCAGGGTATTCTCTTTTTTGTAAAATAGATTCTTTATTTTGTTATATTTCGCTTTTAATGTATAATAAGCTAAAATGTTCTGGTTTGGAATGTTTCATTTTGTTCCTAATTGTTGATATGAGGGAAATTCACCGTCAATTAATAAATCATTCCATATATGTACAGTATATTCTGATCTATAAATGGTTTATAAATATTTTGATTTAATTTGTCCCATACAGGATATTCAAAGGCGATGTGACCTGCACAAGTAAGTTGTGCTGGCACATCTCCAAAATGCGCCCCTGGGCCATATTCAAAAGGGTTTGATGTGCAAATCCTGATGCACTGTGGTGCAAAGATAATGTATGCGGTGCATCCGGAAAGGGCATTTCCCTGCATCTATGGCACATCTCCATATTCAGCCGAGATGTGCTGCGCAGCTACCCGCACATCTCAGAGATGTGCCATGCAAAGATAGGCATGGAAAAAACATGCCTAAGTTGTAGCTACCCACAGGTGAGCTGCTGCGTTGCACAGCATAACACAGCAGCCAACCCCCTGGGTGCCCCCAGCCCCGATCGTGAGGGAGATTGATAAAACCCCCACATCCTTGGTAGTTTAGTGGTCCCCTTCCAGAACCCCATCTGTAAAATAATGTTCCTTGAAACACCCTGGTAGTTTAGTGGCCCCCTTTCCAGAACCTCATCCATAGTATAATTTTCCCATTAAACTCCTGGTAGTCTAGTGGTAGCCCTCCCAGCCCTGATCGCAGCACAACCCACAATTCATGTCACCTGGTAGTCAGTGGACTCCTTCACTTCCACCACTGAGTTAGTTAATTCCCCCATTCTTCATCCTCAGCATGAACATGTCAGTCGGTGGGACACTACTCTGCATTTCCATGGCTGTCACGATTGTAAGCGTTACTGAATGACAGTTTACAGTAAGCTCTGCACACATTGGTTGACATCATCGATCATCGGATTTGCAGTGAGTACTGCAAGCATTCATCTGCCAACTTTGTGTCATTCACAAAGTTGTGAATGAATGCTTACAGTACTCACTGAAAACTCATTGGTCGATGGTAGTGCAGAGTATACTGTAAGCTGTCATTCAGTGATAGCACAGTCAGCGAGCAGCCGTGGAGGTGTGCAGGTGGGTTTTGCTGCCTGCCAGCTGACATGCCCATGCTGGGATAGTGGAGTGGGCTGGGGTTTGGTTGCCTCAGTGGGTGGGGGGTCCACTGGACTACCAGGGTGATCTTAGGTTGTAGGTATTGCTGCGATCGGGGCTGGGGGGGTACCACTAGACTACCAGGGACTTTTTATGGAAAATTATACTATGGACGGGTTCGGGAAGAGAAGGGGGGCCACTAGACTATCAGGGAGTTTTGAGGAATATTATACTATGGACAGGGTTCAGGATGGAGGGGGCCATTAGACTACCAGGGGTTGTGGTGTGCATTGGGACACAGAGGTCGCAAGGTGCCTGGCTCATCCTGCCAGGTGGTGCAGCCTCCAGCCCTGAAATGGGGCCATAATGACATAAAATGGCCCCATTTGCACCTGCATGGCTAATGGCCCCATTTGCATGTCCACAGTCTGAATATCTGGAATTTGAGCATGGTGCATCCCGAGGAGTGCCGGCATCCCCATTCCAGGTATTCAGACCAAGACAAGGGATGCACCAGCACATCTTCGTGGCCACCTTTGCCCAGCCTGCATCTTTTGATATATTCAGACAGAATATGTGATTGTGCATCTTGTTTGAATATATAGGAAGTGTTTTGATGGTTTCTAATATTTCTTTTTTGATATGTTTTGGTATATAAATTGATTTGTTTGGATCTGGGCTTTGCCAAAAACTATTGTTCATCTGTTTAGAGTTTGGTGTAAAGTCATTGTGATAAATTGTTTTAAAGTAATCTGTAATAATTTCTGCCATCTCTTCATCTGCCTATTTCACTATTCCTTGTTTGTTTTTCAAAGCTAAAATAATATTTATTTCTTTTTCTGATCATAATAAGTTGGCAAGAAATTTGCCCGATTTGTCAATATTGAAGTATTTTATTTCTTTGATAGAGTGTGCTATTCTTTTACTTTCTTGTTCTATCCAATCTAGTTTCTTAGCTTTATATTTGAACCATTACTCTTTAGATGTTTTATACTCCGTAATACATCTTGATCTAATTTCCTTAATTTTCTTCTATTTCCTGATTTTTCTTTTTTCTTGTTTCTGTAATATTTTATTTGATAGGAAATTATGGTAGCTCTAAGTGTAGCTTTAAAATCCTCCCAAAGCTCCACAATCTTCGATTGTCCAGTATAATTATAAAACCAATATTCTTTTATGGTAGTTGACATATTCCTAAAATTTTCATCTTTCAGAAAACTATTATTAAAGTATCAAGTGGAGGATTGTTTTCTATTTTTATTTTCAATATGTATTTCTATAGATATTAACACATTGTCTGAAAAAAGGTTGAATCAATATCAGTGTTAGTAATTAAGTTGGCTAAACTTTTTGAGGTAATAAAATAGTCTATTCTAGTAAAAACTTTTGCCTTTTTATCAAAATGGGTAAATCTTTGAAATAATGGGTTGTAATGTCAGCAGATATAAACTAAATGATCTATATTTAGGAAACTATTTAAATTAATTTGAAATTTGTAAATTTCATTTCATTGGTGATGAAGTTCTATCATGGTAAGAGCTGACTAAGGCATTAAAATCTCATGCCAAAATAATTTTGTCCACCTGTAAAGCTTGTAAACCTTCAAAACGTTTTGCTAAAAAAGAATTATAATTTTCAAATGGAACGTAGACCGAGCCTGTTATTAAATTTTGATTAGTAATTTTTATTTTAAGCAACAAAATTTGGCTCTCATGATCAGTAAATTTATCTAAAACTTTAATAGAGGAGCCTTTTTTAAATAATAATAGCCACACCCCTGCTTTTCTTGTTCGGTGCTATAAAATATATTCAACCCATTTTCTTTTAAATTTTAATATTTCCTTTTCAATAAATAGGTTTCCTGAATAAACATTATTTGTGCCGTGGTTTTCTTAAAGGCAGATTAATAATTTGTTCCTTTAATTGGTGAATTGATCCCATTGATATTTAATGAAAACATTTTAATTATTTGCGATTGAGCCATTGTATATTAAGGACTGAGTCTTTCCTATTCCTAGAAGACTGAAACATTTAAAGCATCTGTATTTTTAATAAATTTTTGTAATAATTCAGAAACTTTCTGAAGGATGGAAATCCTCTCAAAGGATTTACTTCCCTCTCCTCTTCTTCAGCAAGTACATAGGACAAGCAGGAAACAATCTCTGATAATGACTCCATTTCATGTTACCAAGAAAGAAAAGGACAAAAATAAACACAGAGACAAACACAGAAACACATACAAAATTGAATAGAGAGAATATTATACTAGCTAGCTCCTTTTTTCCTTATAACCCTGTTCATTGTGAGAAAGAGAGCAACTTTTCTTGTAGCATGCTGCAGTTCTTCTCTCCCACCCCTCATCCAGTTATACATTCTGAACTCTCTAGCACCCAGAAAATGGAGGAGCTGGTTGATTGAGTGAATGAATGAGCACGTGCTTGTTCAAGCATGCACTCATTCATTCAGAATCAGACAGCATGTCAGTCAGGCTGCTGGCCACAGAGATGAGTGGAGAGCTGTGCCAGTGGCCCGCTTTGGGGTCGGGGACGGGGTGGGGAGTGGAGTGGTGGCTGGGGGGGCACTACCTGACAGTTTGGGGGTATGGGGTTCCACTACACACCAGGGATTATTATTGGGCTGGAGTGGTACTAGTCTGGCGGTGATCAGCAGGGTGGGTGGTTCCACTAGATACCAGGGTTTTTTTTTATTACTGGGTCTGGAGATCAGCGGGGAGGGGGTCCACTAGACACCAGGGACTTTTACTATTAGGGCCAGGGATCGGTGGGGGTGGAGTGCGGGGTTCCACTAGACACCAGGGATTGCCATAATTTTTTTTTATAGTGTGATTGGTGGGGTGGGTGTGCAGGGCAAAGTATGGAATTGTGCTTCACATTTGATCCACGCTACATGAAATGGCGAATTTCACAAATTGCACTCAACAAATTGAGCACTATAGGCAAAATATTTTACATAGCAAATTTTTCCAACTTCTCCCACCTCTATCTAGGAGTCATCATTAGTGACTCACTCAAACAATCAAACCAGTGTAGCAAGGCCTGTAGTAAGGCTAATAGGATAATGGGGTGTATTGGAAGGGGTACTGACAGCAGGAAAAATATGTATTACTGCCTCTGTATAGGTCACTGGTGAGGCCACTCCTGAAATATTGTGCTCAGTTCTGGAGTCCTCATGTAAGGAAGGACAAAGACAGGCTGCAGATGGTGCAGTGCAGGGTGACCAAGATGATTTAGGGCCCATAGGGAAATTCTTATGAAGATTATCTGAAGGCACTGAACATGTACTCCCAGGAGATCAGACAAGAGAGGGGGTATATGATAGAGACCATCAAATTCCTGAAGAGGCTTAACAAGGTGAACTGTGGGGAACTATTTTCCCTGCATACAGAGTCAAGAACCCAAGGTCATGACTGAAAACTGGTAGGGAAAACATTTAAAAGACATGTGAGGAAGTTCTAGTTTACAGAAAGAGTGGTGGAGCCATAGAGCAATCAGCCAGTAGAGGGGTTGGGTACCAAGACCATAAATGGGTTCAAGCAGGGCGGGGACAGAGTGAAGGGTTTGGTGCCTGCTCAGGTCAATAGCAGTAGAGAGAGGAGCAGGGGGTGGACTGGGAGTGATAAAACCCTCCATGGAAAATAGGTCCCTGGCCAGACAGGGATGTCTGGGCAGACTAGATGGACCTTTAGTCTTTTCTGTCTTCATTGTCTATGTTTCCATGTTTCTATACACCCTATTAATCTAAAAGGAAAGATAAGACCTCTGACTACACATGTAGCTTTAACAGCTGCATGTTATAAGTCTAATTGTTAGATGTGGAAATAATTATGGGATATACATAGAAACATAGAAAATTTCAGCAGAAAAAGACCATGGGTTCATCCATTCAGTCCTGTTTTACCATATTCTACTCCAATAACTAACATCTAGTTGTGCTTATCTATAGGACTTTATTCCTTCTATACCCTCCTTTGTTAAGGATACTAGAAATGTTAACAAACTAATGTCAGATATTTGTGATGGGGGGTTAGAGGTCAGAGATGTCTGGCTAGTCACCATGGATGACTCTGACCTCTACACCACCACCCCCATCGTGAAGGTCTTGCTGTACTTGAACATATATAAGAGAGTTACAGAATTTAACTGGCAAACCACCTACAAGGTTCCTTTTGGAACTAGTACAGTTCATCACAGAAATTGTTTTAAGTTTGAGGGACAGTTTTTCAAACAGACAAGGGGTGGTGATAGGGTTTACAATGGCCCCATCATACACCAACATTTATATGTATATTTTTGAGGAACATTTCTCTATGGATCCTACTGTTAATGGTTTTCTTGACAAAATATTAATATATAAATGATTTATTTGGAGTGGATCAGAAACTGAATTGAGAATTGTTACACTTTTTTGAATACCTGTAAAGTCAATCTGAAGTTCTCTTTGGAGTGCAGCTATGAGAAAATAGCTTATTTAGACATTGAAATCTATATGGAGCAGGGCAAATTGCAGACCAGGCTCTTTAGAAAGAGCACTGAAAGAAATATGACATTACATTACCAAAGCTACCATCCTAGACAGCAGAAGGATAAGATCCCAATGGGACAGTTCCTAAGAGTTTGTAGGAACTGTTCCAGTGAGGAAAGCTATCAAACTGAAAAACAGGTGTTGAAAAAATAGGCTATAAAGTAGAGGTTATCCTACAAAGGTGATTAAGAAGGCACAAGCACAGGCTGATTTGAGGAACAGGGCAGACTTATTAATTCTGTGTGTATGTGAGAGAGAGAGAGAGAGAGAGAGAGAGAGAGAGAGAGAGGGACAGCCTGTAGGAGATCGAATTGTCTTCTACACCACATTCCCAGTTTCTGGTAAAATCAAGAATGTTTTGCATAAACAATGGAATACCTTAAGATCTAATGAATTAGCACAATGTACATTTATTAGACCTCCCTTACAGTGGCAAAAAATGTAGAATATTTAATGATTTATGTCAACATACTGAGCACACAGTACCTGAACAAAGAGAAAGGGTGGCTTTTGTGCAGCGCCACCTGGGAATTTTCCTTGTGGTTGCTGTGTGCAGTGCTCGAATACTTACAGCCAGGGCTCCAGATAAGGGAGTACTGACCCGCTTTTACTCACCTCTATTTTAGGAAATACTCTTCAGAAATTTTTTAATGAGTACCAGTACTCACCCAACATTTGTAAATACTCCACACTCCAAAGAATAGTGCTTCATAACATAACTGGTGATTCAAAAGGAGCATTTGTTTCCAGATTTACAGCACTCCTAAGCATTCCAGTTTTGTTTTATTCACTAATATTTTAAAACTGGTGAGTAAATTACTCCTACCTGCCAACATTATCTGGAGCATTGCTGGCACTTGATCAGTTTTTATCTAGGAAAAAAATTACATTGAAAATGTACTCCTCACTCCACTCTGTCCAGTCATTTGTACACATCTGAATTTGGTTTTACTCACCTCACTTTCAAAATGAGGAGTACAGTACTCATCCCCAAAAACCTTATCTGGAGCCCTGCTTACAGCCTTGAAATAAATCTAACAAATTGAAAAATGAGGAAATATAACTTGTACTGCAATACTTGCTATATATTTACTAGAATGGTCTTGTGATTTATCCTATGTAGGGAAAACTACTAGGATGCTTAAACAGAAAGTTTCTGAACATAAATCTGCAATTCAAGCAAAGGACCAGAAGTTTAGCATTGCATGCCTCTGGAAGAAAAAGTAATTCCATCCCCTCTTCGAGGTTTTTTGGCCCAGAGAGGGTCTTTATGCTTAGAAGAAGTAGTAGCTGGGACTGTAAAATATTGGAGAGGGAACTATGTGTATACAAAGAGTTGGAACTTTGTCCCCATCATATGGACTTAAAGAATCTATAGACTGGCCCCTGATATTATGGGCACTGATATTATAGGACTTGTTTCTTGTTGTTATGATGTTACCAATTGCTGTCATGTATTAATCTTGCTGATGACTGTATTTTTATGTTTACATTTTGTATATTTGTTGAGAGAGCATCACATGAGATTTTCTTATGAATAATATGCACACTCTGACCTTTTGACCTACCCATATAATCATTTTCTATGCTTTGATTAATTTGTTACGTCTTCACCCCATCTGGGTATTGACAGTGGAAGACTGTGTACACTTCTCTTTATACCATTCACTCCTTTGTATCCTGACTTCACCAAGCCTTTGTGGTCTTGTGTCTGAACAATTTGACCTGATTGTAAATGCGTTTTCACAGCCTCTATCTGTTTCTAATTTGAAGGTTTAAATTACAGTAGTTTAAATTTTTAACCTAGTTATAATGTTTGACATATCTGACAATACGAATTTGAAGTTTGGCGTCAACTCAGGCATCTGGGAGGCTTGGATGCTTGGGGCTTGCTATTTGAGAGCACTAGGTGCTCATCCTCTGGTGCTCGGTATGTTGATGTCAGTGTGCAGCGTGTCATCACTCGCTGATGATTTGAGGCAGCAAGTTGCTTATAAGGAGTGGCTGGTCAGCACTGAGCCAACATGGTTTTCTGGCACAGAGCTGGGTTTTGGAGATTTTGAAGACCTCTGTGAGAGGTGGAACATGCTTTGGATAATGCTTCCTTTTAAAATCTGTGAGGAAACTGTTTTTCAAATAGTGTGGTCATTTTGGGCTCTCTTGTTCAATTGCCACATAATGAATTTTTACGAGTCACAAGCGATTGGTAGAGCCATGTTTTAGGGGTAATATATGGCTTGTTATGAAACCATACTTATGAATACTATTCTGCTGTTTATCATATATGTCCACTCTCCTTGAAAAAGCATAATTCATATGCAAAACATCAGAGTTTTAAGGTGGCCAGCGTACCTGAATGTAATTGAAATAAACTGACGGAAGCTACTGACAAATGTGCACTTTTTGGTGTTTGAAAGTTTCACTCACAGTCATGGCTATTGCAATGACCTGACTCAGAGTATGCCATCTTCACAAGTGAGGATGTAGAATAATAACTCAACCAGCTCTGTACGTACCCCCTATTGTGCCATTATTGATGTTCTAACCAGTAACATTATTGGTTGCAATCATTCAGGGCCTCCTGACTCTGACACTGTTACTTGCATACTACTTTGAAGAAAAGTGAGCAGACTGGGGAGTGGCTCCAGTTTTATCAGTGTACTGTAAAAGACTATGCAAGGAGTGGTATCAGTATAAACAGCACTGACTGACTGTAACCTGTGATGCCACTGGTTGGACTGCGAGACATATACAGAGAAAGAGAACAAGGAGTACACAGATACTTTATAAATTTGCTAATCTGAATGTAGACAAGGCAGTGGGGCCAGATGGGATACATCCCAGAGTATTAAGAGAACTCAAGGAGGTGCTGTCAGCACCACTGACAGCGCTGCTCAATAGTTTGCTGGAAACAGGTGTAGTACCAAAGGAATGGAGGAGGGTGAATGTACTCCCTGACCACAAAAGTGGGAGCAGGGAGGAGGCTGGCAATTACAGGCCAGTCAGCCTGACCTCAGTTGTGGGGAAACTAATGGAATCACTACTAAAAGAAGGTTTTGTGATATATATCGAATCCAGTGCAGCACAGGATCCAAGGCAGCATGGATTCACAGAAGGAAGATCTTGTGAAACAAATGTGATATATTTCTTTGACTGGGTGCCTAGGGAGGTGGATCAGGGAGGGTTGGTGGATGTGGCCTACCTGGATTTCGGCAAGGCTTTCAACACCGTCCCATTTAGGAGGCTAGTAAACAAGCTAAGCAGCCTGGGAGTGGGTTCCATGGTGGTAAACTGGTCAAAAATTGGCTAAGCAGTAGGTCACTGAAGGTGGTGGTGAATGGAGTTCAATCTGAATAAAGGAGGTGACCAGCAGGGTCCTGCAGGGATCAGTTTCTGGACCAGTCTTCTTTAATGCCTTCCTAAGCAACATTGCAGAGGGTCTGGAAGGAAGCTGTGTCTCTTTGCAGATGACGTGAATATCTGCAACAGGGTTGACACTCCAGGAGGGGTTGAGAAAATGAGAAGGGACCTAAGCAAGCTTGAGGAGTGGTCAAGGGTGTGGCAAATAAGATTCAGTGCAAAGAAGTGCAAGATCATGTACTTCGGGCACAGAAATGCAGGGGGAGAAGTACATGATGGGGGTAGGTACTGATGGCCACCAAACAGGAAAGGGACCTGTGAATAATCATATCTGATGATCTAAAGGTTACTAATGTGATGGTCTCAGAGGTGCTCTGTGGTACTCTGTTCTAAAGATGGTGGAAAGAGATGAGTGAGACTCCAAGGTCCAAATTATTGTGGATAAGATAACTGTTACCCAGACAAGGAGAGGCAGGAGTCGTCCTAGATTTTCAGTGCCTGCAGGGCATTTATTTAGTATCAGTGGGTAGGGAGACACAGTCACAAGAGAAGGAGAAGACACCCAGAACAATAGGGCGGTAAAGAGGACAGAACACTTTATCTATGACTGCCAAAATTACTTCAAACAAGAATAGCATAGGTATTTAGACCTACTGCCACTTTACTTCTATAATTATTCAAGAGTTCTTATTCCTATTACTAAGCTTAGGCAAAAATCAGATGATTGGTCCTACCCAAAATAATATTTGGTTTAGCTATAACCACACTATTCTACCAAGTCCAATGTCACAGGAGTCCAGAGGTCTGCCGTCTTCGTGTACACCATCATTCTACGATGGTAGCTACAAAGGGAAGCAAATGAAACAGTTGATACTAACACAGTTCCCAGCAGGGACCTTGTAAAGGCCACTGGGTGGTGAGAGGTTTGGTAAACAGACCATATGATTCTTCACAAAGCCCACTCTCCAAGGCTGCGGAATGAAAGAACCAGAGCAACTGGTTCCTGAAATAACCCACTTACAGGCTGTCAGATTCCAAACTGAAGACAAAGGATTCCTTGGCCAAAACCCACTTCCAGGGCCGCCAAGGACGCAGAGAGAGAAAACGGGACTGGGCGTGGCGGCGAATCCACCTCGAGGACTACCACGACCTGAATGATGCTGCAACACTCCAATGGCCAGCTAAACTCTGAATGATCTCCGATAGGACCAGGAACCAGAAGAATCTGTAGAGAGGATGGTTGGTTCTGCAATCTGTCACCAGAACCTAGAACAAAATAAAGAAAAGGCGGATGCGTCCCGAACTGGGCTTGACGGACTCGACTCTCAGCGAACAACCGGGCGCAGACCAGGTTCTCCAGGATGTGCACGCCTTCTGTGGAGGGCGACCAACTTTGGGACATCTGGATCAGGAACCATATGAAAAGACACTGGCATGGTTGTCGTGATGCACTTTGGCAGACGTTAACTTCGAGCTGTGGAAAACAAGAAATAGCGGGTACGACTGGCGGCGGACTCGACTTCGGCGGACGACACAGATGGAGGAGATGATTTGATGGACGATCCCACTTGGGTGAAGAATGATGAGAAGACGTCCTCTTCTGGGTAGAGACTGATTCAGAGTACGTAGTATTACAGACCACACTATGGGACTGCAGTGTGGTAGAAGATTGAGACTGTCCCCATATGCTGGTAACAATGTAGCTGAAAGATGCACCTTTCTGCAATGCCAAGAGGACTGCGGAATGATCCAATAATTTCCCAGGGGGAAGGACAAATTATAAATCTAGGGGTGATTATTACAGGTGGGGCAATTGTTCAGATGCTTAGGGCAACAGTTCAGATGGTTAGGGCAATAGTTCAGATTCTTAGGGCAATAGTTCAGATGCTTATGACAATAGTTCAGATACTTAGGGCAATAGTTCAGATGCTTAGAGCAATAGTTCAGATGCTTAGGGCAATAGTCCAGATGCTTAGGGCAATAGTTCAGATGCTTAGGGCAATAGTTCAGATAACCGGGGCAAATAACCACAATCCATTCACAATACAGTTTTGGTGCTTCCTAGCAAGTTCACAGTCTTTCAAGTACTTCAGCAGTAACAGTTGTATGAACAGTACAGTTGCTACAGTAGCTTCACAGTATTTGTGAACTGAGCACCCTTGGATGGACCCTTTTCCCTGACTGTAGGGCCTTCCTGAATAGGATCTGGCTACCCCTGAATGTTTTGCTAAGGATGCCCTAACCTCTATACTGACGGTACCACTTGCCCTATGTTAATTGCCCGGAACACTAAAGGCCTAAATGCCTTATTTGCTATGGGACCTATATGCCCTACTTATTGCACTAATCCACTAGGCCGGGGCTGCCCTTACTACGACTAGGCTGGGTTGCCCTAATCCACTAGGCTGGGGCTGCCCTTACTACCACTATGCTGGTTTGCCCTAATCTGCTAGGCCGGGGCTGCCCTTACTACCACTAGGCTGGGTTGCCCTAATCCACCAGGCCGGGCTGCCTTACTACCACTAGGCTGGTTTGCCCTAATCCACCAGGCCAGGGCTACCCTTACTACCACTAGGCTGACTTGTCCTAATCCACCAGGCCGGGCTGCCCTTTCTACCACTCAGGCTGGATTGCCCAATCCACCAGGCCGGGCTGCCCTTACCACCACTAGGCTGTCTTGCCCTAATCCGCCAGGCCGGGCTGCCCTGGGACCCTGCTTTACCCTCGGCCCAATGCCCTACATCACCTGGCCCACGTTCCCACACTTACTTGGGCTAAACGCCTGCTTAACTGTGGGCCTAATCACCCTTTTTAAAACTGGGCCTGGTGCCCTTAATTCAGTGGGCCTGGTGCCCTTCGAAATGGGCCTGGTGCCCTCTATACTGTGGGCCTAATAGCCCCTCTTACAACTGGGCCTGGTGCCCTGCTTTACAATGGGCCTGGTGCCCTAACAGAAATGGGCCTGAATTGTCCCCTCTTTACTGGGCCTGGATCGCCCCTTTAAATAATTAGAAGGCCAAAAGTGGCAGGGCCCCTTTAAATCTAAAAGTCTCTCTGAGCCTGCTGCCACTCGATTGGCAGATCGCTGCCCCGAATCCCGTCCCCTTTTGAATATTTATGAGGCCCTAGCTTGGCCTCTCTGAGCTAGCCCCTCCCCAAGGTGCGTCACTAACTCAACCTCCCTCCTAAATATTTAAATATAGGGTCCTAGCGACACGATGCCCAGCGGCGCTCAGCCACTTGCCTTCGTGCCTAAAGCGCTCTTTTGAAATAATAAAAAAAAGTATTTCCTGAAGAGACAGGCAGCACAAATCTGCGTGCTGCCACCGACTCACCGCACACCACACTGGAGCGAGGAGGAGAACGGGAGGCAGCCGGGAGGTGGGCGCCTTTGCTGGCAGTGGAAGGGAGTAAAGGATGCTGGCGATGCGAGGGACAGACTGGGGGCCTCAGATGGCCGACAGCAACTTGGGCGCGATGCAGCTCTTCTATGCTGCCAACGTGGGACCGAAATAAACTTTAAAACACTGGGGGTTAAAATAAAGTGGACAGGGCTCTTAAGCCCAAAACTGACAAACTGGCATCTTTCTTCATGGTGCCCCGACGGCACCACTGACCGCAAAACTGAGCAGAAACAGGAGTCTTCAGGCAGGGAGGCAGAACAGGACCACAGCAAGCCCTGAGGGATGGCTTCAACCCAAGGAAAGCCCTAACCAGTCCCTTGACTTCTGTGTCCTATCTCCTCAACCTCTGCCCAGGAGCAACTGAAAACTGTAAAAATATTTTTAAACTTAAACCCACCAGGGTTCTAGAGCGCTGGAGTGGAATGCTGTACATGAGCAGCTCAGCACAGCATTCCATCCAGGCCATTGTTACTGGAGCTACATGAATTTTTTTTTTACTAAGGTTTAAGTGCACAGGGCACTTTTCTTTATTAATTACAGTGTTTCTATACTGCACAGGGATGGGAATCACTTCTGAGGGGCCCCTTTATCTATTTACCCTGCAGACTGTACCTAAGATAGGCATCCTGGGCACCTGTAAACCCCTAATCTTTTTACTTAATTTATATTTCTGGGATGCCCCAACTTTGGGGCATTACACTAAACAATATGAGAGGGCTGTGAGGAGAGCCAGTGGAATGCTGAGGTGCATAGGGAGAGGTATCTCCAGCAGAAGGAAGGAGGTGGTGATGCCACTGTATAGAACATTGGTGAGATCTCATCCATAGTGCTGTGTCTAGTGCTGGAGGCCACATCTCTGGAAGGCATAGACAGAGTAGAAGCATTTCAGAGAAGGGTGACAAAAATGATGCAGAGGCAGCACAGAGGGGGAGATATGATAGAGCCTTTCAAATATCTCAAGGGTGTAAATAAGATAGAAGAGGGTAGCATCTTTAAAATATAAATAAAATAATGTTCAAGAGCAAGTGGCCATGATATAAAAATAGAGGTGGGGATAGACTTAGGGGGTAATGTGAGAAAATATTTTTTCATGGAAAGGGTAGTGGATCCATGGAACAGCCTCCCAGCAGAGGTTGTAGGGCCAAAAACAGTAGGGGAATTCAAAAACGCATGAGTCAGACATAAAGGAACTCTACCAGTAGGAAAGTGAGGGTAAGCCGCAGATAATTTAGGATCTGTGGTATATGAAACTGGTAGGGAAACTGAGCAGACTAGGTGGGCCAAGCAGCCCTTATCTGCCATCAAAGTCTATGTTTCTATGTAACTGGGGATGCAGTGGGGCTTTTCATCCTCTTTAAACTAAGTTTATCTAGTTGGGATGCTTATTTTCTAGCTTAGGGCACAAGTCTCATTTTGTGACATCATAATGATTTCCACAGCAACACATTGTAATGTCACAAGCAAGGGATTGGGTTACATTTATATAATATTTACTCTTGTTCTTTGATAAGAAAGGAAATGTGTTAAAACTGTCATCTTTTCAGATTCAAGAGTACCAGACAACCTTATCCGTGTACATGCAAAAAATACAGAACCTGACGCGAAGGATGGAGCAGCTGGAGACGGGAGTTTTTTTCACACAGCTGGACTTTGAACTGCTGAAGCTAGAGATCAAAGAAATAGAAGAACTTGTGTTGCAGCTAAAAGGCTCTTGAATGGAAGCAATGACATCCTTGAGATACTGCATACTGAGGTGAGAATTAGACAGGGTGGTATTCAAAACTTTTCATTGAAGTCAATCATTACAGAGCAGGAAGACACGCTTATGGTACAAACAGTTTTTTTGTTCAGTTCAAAATGTGGAGGTGGCTACAAAACAGCTAGGAAGGAGCCAAACAAAAAGTTACTCACAGTGCAGGCATATAGGTTCGGCATCCCATTCGCCACTGTAGACAGGTAGCACGCGTTGTAGCCAGGATAAAACCTCTTTGATGTTGAATAACCAGCAGTACAAAAGCAAATCCAGGACACCCACCAAAAGCATCAAATGTTTTCACGCTTGTGACCAGCACTTTCTCAAGGCTAATTGGCCTGTAGTAGACAGGTGTTTTTAAAGCTCCATATTAAAGTGACAGTGCACCCATTCATTAAATAGTTAAAAACACATTGCAATGTATGACACTCACTACCACACAGTAGGAATACAGGTATACCCAACAAATAAAAAATGTATATTATATACAACTAGTCGAGTACTGCATGCAGTTTTGGAGGCCACACTTAAAGAGGGACGTCAAACTCCTGGAGAGGGTCCATAGGAGCGCAGCCAAAATTATCTGGTGCTTGGGGAACAGGATCTATGGGGAGAGGCTCGAAGAGCTAAATATGTACACATTGGAAGACAGAAGGGACCGGAGAGACATGATAGAGGTCTTTGGGTACATGAAGAAGGTAAATAGGGGAGGAGCAGTCAGGGTGCTCCGAAAGAAGGAGGGGGGCAACTAGAGGGCACGGGTCTAAGCTGGAGGGGCGGGAGATTCAGGGGAGAAAGAAGGAGGTGCTACTTCACTGAGAGGGTGGTGGAGCCATGGAATGTGCTGCCCAGGGGGCTGGTGGAGGCAGAGATGGTGGAGGGGTTCAAGAGGGGGTGGGACAGGTACAGGGGAAGGGTTCTGGAAGCAAAGTCCTGTGCAGCGAGAATATCCGGGATTGGGACAGGAGAAGCCAGAGAGGGCGAGGGGGGCAGCAAGGTCAGCTCCCAGGGTGGGGGCTGACCAAATGAACAGACACAAAAGACCATTAGGCCTATTCTGCTGGGATTTTAGTATGTTAGTCTGAAAATACCCAGGAAAAGAAGGGGGAGACAGAAAAGACAGCTATCAGACACTTACGATATAAATTTGTTACAGGATGTAACTTATCCATAGATATATATTATATCATATAAGTAGACTCCTGTTTCAAAAAAAAATTCTGTTACAAAAATATTCATATTATAAATACGGAGAGAGGAGAAAAAATTCATTTAACCCTGGAGGGATATATGACTTAAACTTGTACTACCAAAAGATCCCTCTCCTGTATAGTTGCTTATTCAAATCCACTCCTCTTATGTGTTCAAACACCTTCTTCATTATCTGAAACCAAAATTGCTGGTTATTCCCCCATTCTTGTACATGCTGTGCCAACCCACTGATACCATCCAGTTTGGCTATACTCATGAGATGTTGACATATTCTGTCCTTCAGTTTCTGTGTAGTTTTCCAATATAAAATGAGGTACATCGATTCATGAGGCTAAAATACAACATTGTGTTAGAAGTGCAGAAATAATTAATATAGTATGTTTCCTTGTAACTGGGCTTTAAAGGATTTTCCCACCAAGATGTAATTACAAACAATACAGTTCCCACACTTGAATGTCTCTGCTGAAGTGGTGGAACAAGACCGTTTTGTACTGGGGAAATCCCAATTCAAACTCTGCACCAGTGAGTATCTCAAGTTAGTGCTATGATTTTAAACAGTCCGGGAGGGGGGTATTCTTGGCCACATGTTCTAGTTTTTTTTTTTATCAGTTCCAAGGATGTGCCAATTTTTTTAAGATGGCATCTCTCACAATTTGTGATTGTGGACTGAAGGTGGTAATGAAAACAGGGGTTTGATTATTAAAATCATTCATACTGGTTGTTCTCTCACTTCGAGTCAGAAGACTGTTTCTGTTCGCTGTGTCAACTTTATTTTTGGCTTTCATTGTAACCTCTTATAGCCTCTTTCCTCAAATCTATTCATAAGACTGCTTGCATGGTGTTGGTAGTCCGTCTCATCGGAACAGTCCCGCTTTAGTCCGCATAATTGACCAAGTGGAATGTTTTCCGTCACATGTGAAGGATGATAGCTTTTCAAGTGCAGCAGATAATTTTGTCAGTCTATTTCTATGTAGTTGTGTAATGATATTTCCATCTTGGTCTTTAGAGATTGTCAAGTCCAAAAATTCACTTGATGCAAATCACAGATTATCTCAAATTTAAGGTTATTAATTTGTGTTTTCCAAATAGGCAGTGACGTCATGCAATTCTAAGGGGACCCTTCCAAATGAAAACAAATAGTTGATGTAACACTTAAAGAAACCAATTTTTTTCAAGGAAGTGGTTATTGGGACCATAGATGTGTTCATTCTCCCATCAGACTGTATATAATATTGCATAATTGGGGGCCATTTCTGCTGCCATGGTTGTTCCCTTCTGTTGCAAATACATCCTAGCCTTAAAGAGAAACCTGTTGCAGGTTAACACTTTTTCAGTGAGTAACAGGATGAATTCAATAATAGCTGTTGTATATTCCATTTGTGTAGATAAAAAGAATCTCAAAGATTCAAGGCCCTCTAAATTAGGAATATTCGTATACCATGATCTGACATCCATAGTCACAAAGTACCACCTGCATTCCATTTCCATATCTTGTAACATATTCAATGGATATGTTCTATCTTTCAGACAGGAGCGGGTGCTCTATGCTACTCCTTTGATATGATGATTCATGTAACATGCAAATGATTTGATGACTGATCCCAGACTTGCCACAATTGGTCTTTCTGGTGGTTTTACAAGGCTCTTGTGGATCTTCAGAAGGCTGTGACGGTACTGCCCGAAAGGTGCTTTATTTGTAAAAAGTTATAGGTATCCTGAGTAATAGTGCCATTGCAAACTGCTTCATACAGTATAATGTCAATTTGTTTTTTGTACTGTTCAGTGGGGTTACCAGATAATGGGATGTAAAAATCTGTCTGACAGTTGATGCAGCATTTCCTGTTCATAATCTCCCCTGTTCCAGACCACGATAGATCCACTGTTATCAGCCAGTTTCAATTTGATGTTTTGATTAATCCGTAAACTCTCAGTTGCAAGTTTCTTTTCATTTGTGCAGTTTTAATATGGTGCTGCCGATATGTTCAAATGTTCAAGTTCTTGTGAGACTGCACATTCAAAGATAGAACCCGTCATGTTGGAAGGAGGGATAAATGTGGATTTTGCTTTAAAGCCTCATCTTGTGTGTCTACTCTGAATCTGGCAATTCTCAGGCTGCATCTCAGTGATCTCTCTCTCGGAGCTGTAATACTGGATATTGTGGTGGTGCCATTGTTAGTACAGCGGTAGGTGTCTGTTGGAGGGGGGCGGTTGAGATCAATGGCGCTTGTATTCTCCGGGCTGATTGTAGTGCTACAAGAGCTTCCTGGTTGGGCGGTGGAGGTGGAAGATCCTCCTGTTGTCTAAACAGGATTATCAGACTCCAAGTCCCTGGTATATACATCGCCAACCCAGGAGGAGCAGCAGGTATATTGGATACATGTGTTGTTTCAGAATAGATTTCTAGATTGTTGTGATTGATTTTCCAATTAAATATATGGCCTTCACATAATCCCTACTGTCCCTCTCGAATTTATTTCTTTTATCTTTTCAATCCATATGTCCTGTTTTCTTTCTTTCTTGTTGTATTTTTCTCTTCCTCCTCGGCACAGCCGGCTATACATCCAGCCACTATCCTGTGCTCCTGGCTCCACATACAGACCCTCACTCCCCAGCTACTTCCACAGCTTACCCCCCATGGTGGGGCAGTGGGGAGTCCAGCTAACTCACCCACATCGAATTGGATCCAGCGCTGGGAGTGATGCCTCTGGAGCTGGAGCCTTGGGATGGCTATCAAGCCGCCATGATTGGCCGACCTTGTTTTTTTGCTTTACTCCCCTTGCAGGAACATGGCGTGCAATGATGCCTGCGGCGGGGTCATGCACACTCCTGCATGTGCCTCTGCCAAGTGTCTGCCATGCTCCTGCCCCACATTCTTGTGGCACCATGCCGCCGAGCCCCAGCCTCTGCACCGGCTGCCAATCACCCCCCTCCCTGGAGATGGAGAGCCATCCATCAGACGCTTGATCCATCTCCTCCCTTCTGACTCCCAGCGGCCCGCACTCATTCCCGAATGTGGGTCACTGGCATGGCACGAGGTGTGGTGTCCAGTGCCTCAGCCCTCAGTGCCACTGGACTGGCACTATATGTCCTGTTTTCTAATAGTTTCTCTCAGCTGCAGACGATAGTCAGCATATGCTAGATGGTTTGAGAAGGTTAATACAACTTGTTCCTTGGCCAGAAGTTCTATTTTAATTTCCTTTTCTACAGTCTCTGCATCTTTAAGAATATATTGAATCAGACTGGCAGTGGCATTTAGTAGATAGGTTTAGAAAATGGCTAGAATGGATTGTGAAACCTGATTGGCTGAAAGTAGTTCCAATCTGGGCGTCTATTTTTCGATAGACGTCCGGTGGAAAACAAGTGCCAATTCGGGATGCCTCATTACATTAATTTTCAAACTCCTTAGCCACCATTTCTTTTCTCACTGAGTGAGCCCTACAGCAACTGCTGATCTCCCTCATCGCCACTGGAAAGATACACATGAAGGCACAGAAGTTCTTGCAAGATGTCGATCGCCAGCACAATCGGAAGCTAAGATGGGCAGGACAGAGAGTGCTAGATCTGCTTAGAGGACTTGTAGTTTCTTGATTTTCTGGATTGTAGGTCTAGCAGTCTCTCTCTCGCTCTCTCTCTCTCACTCACTCTTGGGGTCTTGTTCGCTTAGCGCTTGCTCGCTCAACTTGGTATGCTAGTTTAAAGGCAGTAAATTTTTTAAGCCTGCGAGTGCCTCCTTATACGTTTCACACACACACAAAAAGAAAATCACAGTACCTAAATGTCGCTGCCTGAAACAGCGCATGCCACTCTCCTGTTGCTGTTGTACTCATGCCGTCAATTGGGGAAAAGAAACAGCAGTTCATTAAACTGTAAAATGAATGAGTAAACAACTAAAAAAAAGGACTGCAGTCAAGCCAAAAAAACTAGTTAAAACTATTTCAGCCCATTTTATAAGACTGGTATGGGTGCATGTGTGTGTGTGTGTGTGTGTGTGTGTGTGTGTGTGTGTGTGTGTGTGTGTGTGTATAACCATGGCAACCAGCTTCATACAACTACGGGGGCTCTAATAGGACCAATGTCCTTAAAAAACACAAGTCTAATGCAAGCGGAAGAACTTTTTTTTACAAAATAATTGAAAGACATAATAATTTTTATATATAAATACAAATCTTTTTTTTTTTCAAACACATGTAATACAGTGGGCCATTTTCTAAGCTCAATAATACCCTCCAGGGTGGGTGGTATTGGGGAATACTGGACATTCCAGGGACTATAAGGTCCTCCATCTTCAGCATTGGGCCTCATTACACACCTGGGCAGTCTGGTGTTCCCCAATACTCCCACCCTGTTAGGAATATTCTTCTACTATCCTGCCAAAAAATCCTGTTCTTGGCCAATAGCAGGTTGTTTCACAAACCTAGGCCCTCTTGGAACTCTGTTAACAGCAAGGTAAGCTGATAGGGTTATGCGTTGCCAGTACATGTGGCGGGCTTTCAAAGCAACCCGCTCCAGCTGAATGAAGGCAGTCTTAATGGTCAGGGGAGCATAAATGGATTCAGAATGAGGAGCGGTTTGGGAAGCAATATTGGAAATTGGTGTGTTGCCCCATAGAGGGTCAGTTTCACCCTCATGAAAAAACAAGGAGTCTACAAAGTTACTGATAAAAAAACCTGTGCGGGAGGGGTGTTCCCGCTGGTCACTGCCATTGAAATGCTTGAAACCAACATATATAATTTGTAATGTTGCCAGTGGTCTGTTGAGCACGCCTAATGAGAAACAGAACAAGACAAAGCATGTAGGTGGCTACAAAACAGCTAGGAAGGAGCCAAACAAAAAGTTACTCACAGTGCAGGCATGTAGGTTCGGCATCCCATTCACCACTGTAGACAGGTAACACATGTTGTTGCCGAGATAAAACTTCTTTAATGTTAACTATCCAGCAGTGCAAAAAGCAAATACAGGACACCCTCCCAAAAAAAACACCAAATGTTTTCATGCTTGTGATCAGCACTTTCTCAAGGCTGATAGGCCAGTAGTAGACAGGTGTCTTTTAAAACTCAGATTAAAGTGACAGTGCACCCATCCATAAAATAGTTAACACACACTTCAATGTATGATGCTCACTACCACACAGTAGGAATATAGGTATGCCCAATAAATAAAAAATGTATATTATGTACAACTAGTCTGAAAATACCCAGGAAAAGAAAAGGGGGTGGTGGACAGAAAACACAGCTATCAGACACTTATGATATAAATTTGATACAGAATATAAGTTATCCACAGATATATATATGTATCATAAAGTAGACTATAGCTAAAAAAAATTTCCTTTACAAAAATATTCAGATTGGGCCCTATACTATGCCAATGCACCATGTAACCTGGGTGCATTGGCTTAATAAGTCTGAATGCCATGTAGTGGGATCCTGTGGACCCCATGTGGCATTCACAGGGGAGGGCACAGAACAGGTTCATGCTGATCCCCTGGCCATGTGACAGCAGCGCAGCGGGGTACTGGGTGCCTGCACTCCGCACCATTTACAAAGGTGTGGAGGTTGGCATAGTGGTGCACCTTATGGCTGGGAACCCCAGCCATAAGGGTTACACTCCCCCCAGGATGCTGCCACTGGCAGTGGCCAAGATGTCGGGGTGCAGAAGACCTTTGCAACATGCCACTCCCACCCATGGGGGCCACGAGGAGGGCAGGGGGTGGCTGATTGGGCATCCCATGGCAAGTGTGGTTGGTGCACTGCATGCCAGAAGCCAGCATCTGTACCCTGTGGGTGCAAAGGATCCACTGTGGACCAGGTCAGGCATCCCACTGGATGCATGCGTGCATAATACCCCTCCATGCACCTGTGTGCTGGGGGTGTTGGGCTGCAGACAGGTGGCTGGCATTAGTGAATGCCAGTACTGGTGCACCTGTCCATAGATGCGCAGCTCTGGGGTCTTCGTTTGCCTATTCTTGTAGCTGGCTTTTTAATTCATTATTTAATAAAGCTGGTTATACTCTGCTTGTGAACTGTGCTGTAACTGCTATTACTTCATATGCTTTTTTTTAAGAGCATGCTTACATAGCTGGAGTGGTTTTTGTTGGTTTGGTGATAGGCCAGTAGTAGAAAGGTGTCTTTTAAAGTTCCAGATTAAAGTGACACAGCACCCATTCGTAAAATAGTTGAACACGCACTACAATGTACGACACTCACTACCACACAGTAGGAATATAGGTATACCCAATAAATAAAACATTTATATTATATACAACTAGACTGAAAATACCCAGGAAAAGAAAGGGGGGGGCGGACAGAAAAGACAGTTATCAGACACTTATGATATAAATTTGATAAGGGATATAAGTTATCCACAGATATATATCATATCATAAAAGCAGACTCCTGTTTCAAAAAAAATTTCTTTTACAAAAATATTCATATTGGGCCCTATGCACTATGCCAACGTGCCATGTAACCTGGGCATGTTGGCATAGTTAAGTCCAAATGCCATGTAGTGGGGTCCCACAGACCCCACGCTGCATTCACAAGGAAGGGCACAGGACAGATTTGCACCGATTCCCCAGCCATGCAAACAGCAGCGTGCCAGGGGCATGTGTCGGAGGCTGCCCGCACCGCGCCATCTGCACAAAGGTGCGGAGTGCGGGGCGCGGGGGTGCACCTTACACCTGGGAACCCCAGCCATAAGAGTTACGTGCCCCCTCAGGATGCCACCACTGGCAGCAGCCAAGATATCAGGGTGCAGCAGACCCCTGTGACATGCTGCCCCTACTCATGGGGGCCACAAGAAGGGCTGGGGGTGGCCAATCAGGCATCCCATGGCAAGTGTGGTTGGCGCACTGCGTGCTGGCAGCTGTGCCTTGTGGGTGCAAGGGATCCACTGGTGGACCAGGTTTGGGCATCCCATTGGATGTGTGCCTGGTCCGTGTAACACCCCTCTGTACACCTGTGCGCCGGGGGGCAGGGCCGTGGACAGGTGGCCGGCATTAGTGAATGTCGGTACCGGTGCACCTGTCCACAGGTGCGCAGCTCCGTGGGGTGGAGTACGCCCATTTCACGTGAACCTACGCCCCATTGGTGCATAGCACCCATTACGTCAATTCCTGTTCCAAGCATTGTATTGCCAAGGATCACTGGGATCTTAAATATGAGAGTTAAAGGATCAATCTCCCTATAAAAGTAGTGTTTTATGCCAGCCTGTTTTAATCCATTGCGAACTGCTAAAGACTACTGGGCACAAGGCACATTTACAGGGGTGACCCAGGAGCCCAGGGAAGTTAAATGGCTTGCTGATGGTCACACTGTTTGAGCAGGTCATTTTGGGAACAAAATATTTTTGTTTTTATTTGCACAGAAAGACCGTGAACAGGGGAGTTAGGTCTTAGCAGCTGGAGTTGGCTGCCTTGATGTAGTGCTGAGTTTAACCAGTTAGATCCATTTCAGTCCTTGAGACCAAAGACTGGACTGTTGAAATTATAGTAAGATTTACGTTCACGTTATTTAATTTATTTTATGGTTCCATATTTTGTTTACTTTTTATATCCAGTTACACTCAGTGGGCTCGATTCTCAAACAGCCCCTAGACTGACTGATGCAAGCTGCCCCAAAGGCAGCTTGCATCAAAGCCTGGTGTGCCAGGGACCCTGCACCCAACCTCTATTGGATAGAGTCCCAAGCGGCAAAGTCCCTGGCTTGTGGCAACTCTGGCTAAAGGCCAAACAGAAGGCACATCCTGAGGGTATGCTGCAAGCAGGGGAGTGGCTGTCACGCCACTCTAGCAGTCCCTGGAGGCTAGC
The DNA here is from genome assembly GCA_016271365.2 of Neoceratodus forsteri. Lineage (NCBI taxonomy): Eukaryota > Metazoa > Chordata > Ceratodontiformes > Ceratodontidae > Neoceratodus > Neoceratodus forsteri. Next base: position 470,387,903 of record CM057450.1, on the reverse strand, counting down.
GGACCCCCATCCGTACCCGATATCACCAAAATAGTCAATTCACTACTCCCTCCCTGATCCCCGATGTCCCACTAAGTCACTGTAATTCATCAACCCCCTCCCAAATGTCCCATGAATTCATTGTAATTCACCAACCCCTCCCCAATGTCCTGTTAATTCATGGCAAGTCACCAACCCCTCCCCAATCCCCAAAATCCTGTTAAGTCATTTAAGTCATCACCCCTCCCTGATCCCCGATGTCCCATTAAGTCATTGTAATTCACCAACCCTCTCCCCAATGTCCCGTGAATTCATTGTAATTCACCAATACCCTCCCCGATGTCCTGTTAATTCATTGCAAGTCACCAACCCCTCCCCAATCCCCAATGTCCTGTTAAGTCATTTAAGTCATCACCCCTCCCCGATCCCTGATGTCCCATTAATTTAAGTCATCACCCCCCCGATCCCTGATGTCCCATTGATTCATTTAAGTCATCACTCCCTCCCCGATCCCCTATTAATTTATTTAAGTCATCACCCCCCCAATGTCCCGTTAAGGCATTTAAATATACAACCCCCTCCCCGTTCCTGGATGCACCCACTGTACGAATATGTTCCATTTCCCTGGTGTTCTAGTGGCCTCCCACTTCACTCCAGCAGGTAGTACCCACCACCCTCTCCCCCATTCCAAACAGAACCAGTGACTGACACAGTCAGCTCTCCTCTCACCTCTTCTGTCTGCCACCGAATGAACTGTCAGTGAGCTTCTACTGTAATAGAAACAAGGAAGTCAGGCTAGAAATATTTTATTATGTCCCACAATGTTCTTGTGAAAGCTTTTACAGATAAACAGTTGGAAAAGAATAAAAATCAAACAAATACAGCAATGTACATTTCAACCCTGCACAGTAACCCTACCATAGCAGGCCTCCAAAAATACCTGAAGAGTAATCTCACCACCATCTCACCTCCCCCCCACCAAGCAGGATGAAATAATGCCTAACCCCCAAACCTGCACAGCAGCCCCCCACCACAAACAGTGCCCTACCTGAAGCAGGCTGCAAAGTGCTCCCTTACCATAACTGCACAATAACTCCCCACCCCTCACAGTCCCTCCCCAAGCAGATCACAATACAGCCCCATCTCACACAACTGCAAGTAACCCGCATTCCCACACAACCTCCCAAGCAGGTTGCAACAGCACCTCCCACCACCTACACAATCCACCACCACGTATTGCCCCACTACCATACCTGCACCGGGACCCCACTAGCACTCCACACAGTCCCTCCCCAAGCAGGTCATAATAGTCCCCACCACACTGCACAGAAACACAATAATCCTCCCCAGCTGTGGTCCAGCTCATCTGTAAGGTCTGCTCACTTCTTTCCCTCGACCATGCTGATCCAAACAAGCAGAAGCCTAGGGTCCAATCTGGCATGTTCACTTTGCACCTCCTACCTAAACCACTCTGCAGTGCAAAGAAGCATGGGCCAGATATTCAGAAATGCAGCGAAGGCTGGCTCACATCCGGCGGCTTGCAAAACCGTGCGCCGCTGGCACAATGAGTGCCATATTCAGAGGTTACACATGCCAAACTGCACCAGTGCAACATGGCTGAATATGGATAGCGCACCATGGCGCAACCATGGATGCGCCATGGCACAACCACAGGTGCACCATGGCAGACAGAAGCCCCTAGAGCACCTGTGGGAACAGAGCACCAGAGCAACTGAGGGGGGCATGGCACAGGTGGAGACCCAGGGACAGAGCCAGGGCAGTGGAGCGACAGGCCACAGGAGGCCACCACCAGCAGGGCATAGCAGGACGCACACAGGCACCAGACTCCTCACCCAGAACACAACAGTGGCAGACAGAGGAGGCAACAGGGGTGCTAATAGGGGACAGAGGGCCTGCGGGGGCCCCAGCAGGCAGCAGGCCATGCCCCCCTCCGCACAACCAGTCCAGGCCAGGCCATGCCACACCCAGGACCACACAGCCAAGCCAACACACCCGCCACACAACTGTGACAGCTACCCCAAGGCACAGCCAGTAACCGAGGGGAGGGACACCACCACCATGGGACATGCAGCAGCACACAGCAGTGATCCGCAGAAGCACAACACGTGCCCCAACACATGCACACCACATGGACAGGCACTGGGCCACTGCAGCATGCCTTCTCATGCCACCTGCAAAGCAGACACAGACACAGGCAGGTAAGGAAAAATAGAAATGTATTCAAAAGAACTGTATACAGTAACAAGGGGGTGGGAAAGGGTAGGATAGTGAGGGAAGGGTACAGGGAACTGGGACTGTACAGTGGGATGGGGGACTGATGGGGAAGGTACAGCAGGGGAAACAGGGGAATGCTGGGGCAACATCTAACGGTGACCACACCCTGCCATCCCTTGGTGCCCTCTCTGTCGTCGGTCAGCCAACATAATGCGGAACATCTGAAGGACTGCCTCCATGGTCATGGATGTCACCAGAATCAACTGCCGGAGCAGCCGGCAGTACAGAGGCAGCCAACCTCTCCACTGGACACCTATGACAAGGGATAGGACAGGTGATCACTGCACTGTCCCAAGGTACCATGCTCACCTGTGTGCAATGGGCAGCAGGGGATGGGCCAACACCTGCCAACAACTCGGCACACCAGTACAATGCACAGAGGTGGTCCCCGCCACACAATGGCCACCCGATTGCGGAATGACAGTCACATGGCACAGTGCACCAGCAGCACCACAGCAAACAACAGTGTCAGCCAGGCACACACCCACCCCACCAACAGCTGGCACACATGTGCAATGGCTGCCCCACAGTGGCATGCACCATGCACAGTACGACACACACAGCTGCCACGGCACATGGCACAGGTGGCCATGCCCACACCCACTCCCCCGCTGCCCCCATGTACAGTGTGCAGGACCAAGACAGTGCCTACCTGCCCTCTGTGGCACCGCTGGTGCTGATCCTGCTCCGGCATCACCACCGTGGTCCACCGTGACCTGCTGTGCTGCTCCTGCCACTCTCACCGCCCTCGCACAGTGTCAATCCTCAGGGACTGGGAATGGAACAAAGACAGGTACACATCAGGACACATCCATAGCAGCTGCCCACCACCCCATCCCTGTGTACAGGGTGTGCCCCTGCCCAACATGGCCCACACAGCTGTATTGCAATGCAAGCTGCAGCTGGCAATGCCACTCTGCAATGTGCATGATGACAGTGTATCCAACTGCAGGGCATGCTGGGCAGCCTAGCCAACACCACTGGACAGCACTAAGGCACACATGCAAAATGGGCTGACTTACCTGGCCGTGGCACAGCCCCTCACTTAACGTGTGCCTGCAGCCATCACAGGTGCTCTGGGTCCTGCCGCACAAGGTCCCCATACCTGTGGTGGCATTGCTCCCCTGTCTGGGCCACTCCAGTGGCTTGCTGCAGACTGGCAGCAATCTCCTGCCACACTGCTACCCTTGGCTGCTGCAGGGGCACCTGTCCGAAGAGCTGTGGGGTGTGTGGCGGGACGCACACCACCAGGTTCATCAGTTCGACCTGGGACCAGTTCCTTGCCCATCAAACACCACGCTGTGCCATAGTGCCAACCGCAATGTGGGGAAGCAAAATGGTGGCCGGAGGCACACGTGTGCACAACATGCACCAGATGCGCAATGTGAGGGTACATGTGCTGTGTCCGCCCATCGTGCAATGCTGGAGATGCACGACATGGGTGTGGTCAGACTGGCACGTGGCAGGGGAGTGACAAGAGGTCAGGGGGGTCACACCAGGGGTCAGGGGTCAGCTGCTGCACAGTGCACCGGTGCGCAATAGCAGGCATGGCACACTGTGTGCCATGGACCCTATTGCACAGTGGGCACACAGTGTGCAATAGGCGAGAGTACACTGATCGGTGCATGTGCTCTACGATCCTGTGCAGTGCACATGCCTGGGCATGGTGCCTTGACTTGCCCCGGAGCAAACTCATTTCGCACAGAGAAAATTTGCGATATTCAGCCACCATATGAAATGAGCTCATCAGCCAATGCATGGCGCACTGGGGAAATTAGCATGTCATTACCGTTGTGCCAATGCTCATTTGCATGTTTGTGCTATAAAGTGCCACGGACTGGCACAGGCAATGGACCAGTGTTGCAACCATCTGAGGTAAGTTGTGCATGCTGGTGGAGCACACTGAGGTCAGCCAGCATAGCAGGGGGACGGTAAGTTGCTGCTGACACTGACACACTGTGCTGTCCATGTCCACAGGTAGCAACATGTTGGAACCTGAGAGGGTGAGGAGAATGGGCCTGCTTGCAAACGCAGGCCCAATTTCAAAGGCAGAGGCCCTGTTTGAGGCCTACCTGAACAGGGAGCCATGGTGCCACGGGCATACCACAGGCCAGGGCTGGGGCCTGGGAAGAGGTGGCGGCATGCATCATCCAGCAGGGCAGCCACCAGCGGTAGTGCAGGAGTGCCGCAAGAAGGTGGGCACCGATAAGCGGCACATCAAAGAGAAGGTGGCGGTCATCCATGCAGCCCGGAAAGCCACTGGAGGGGGCCTGCTGATGCGCCACAGCTCACAGTGCAGGAGGAGTTGGTGGCAGCCACCATGCACCACAGCACTGTGGAGGGTGTGCCAGGTGGAGGATTCCAGATGGGAGGCAGCCCATCACTGCATGGTATGTATGCCGGGCATGTGCAGCATGCACTGGCTGTGTTGGGGGGGAAGGGGGCCTTGGGGGGCATGGGGGCCTTGCATCACTGACACATCTGTTTTTGCTTTCAGCACCAGCACAACTGCATATGGAGGATGGGGCACCAGCAACAGCTGTGGAGGCAGGCCCAGCCCCAGTGGACCAGCCATCCACCTCCACGGGCATCCAGGGGCCTGATTGGCTGCAGTTACCACCACTGTCCAGCTGGATGTCCTGGGCATGGGGTCGGACGAGGCCCTGGATGTGTTTCTACAGGATGCCAGTCTCGGCATCCTCTGCATGGAGACACAGATCAAGGCGGGGTCCAACACTGATGATGTCCTGACCATAATCCTGGACAGCATGGGTGGTGTTGTGGGGGAGACACGACACCCATACCAGACACCATCACAGGCAGCATGCCCAGTGGCCTGACAGTGGTGAGACAGCTGCACGCCGCCACTGCAGGTGCTGCTGTGTGCACTGCCACAGCTGTGCCATGTGGTGGTGGTGGTGCGGCTGCACAGGCGCTGGGCAGCATTCTGCTGCAGGATGGGAAATGGCAGCAGTCAGTAGGGGCCACAGGGCAGCCCAACATGGGGTCCACTGTAGGGGTGCCTGATAGGGACTTACCCCATGGGGACCCCACTGTGCAGCGTCCAGTTGAGCGGGGCCTGCAGCGTGGTTGTTCACTGCAGGAGGTTGGTGCCTGCCCAGGTTCCCCTGGGCACCAACCCATTGGCAGAGCACACCCATTTGCTGCAGGTCTCCATGGAGCAACAGGTGCTGCTTGCCACTGGGGTGCGTGCACTGCATGCGGAGGTGCACCAGGCAGCTGAGTAGCGCAAGAGGGGCACTGCACAGCTCCTGGCAGCTATACAGCACTTGCGGGAAGACACAACTGCATTCCAGGATCACATAGCCAATGCGATCACTGATGTCCTTGCACTGCTGGCTGCCACAGGGCATGGCTGGCCACCACGGACCCCACGCAGTGCACAATCCACCCCACAATCCCGACATCGGGCAACACCCTCCATGTCGATGCCGGGCTCTGCTGTTGTCATCCCAGGAATGCCTGGGGTGAGTCTGTTTGGGCGCCTACACACACCCCTGCATTTACCCGGTCACCGTCCCGCAGTACAAGCCCTGGGGGGCTGTTGCAAACACCCCCCTGTGGCCGATGAGCAGCCTGTAGCTGCCAATTGGCCCCGGCATGGCCACCCCCGTGGCTGTGGTGGCCATGGTTCTGTGTGGCAGCCCTGATGTGCGTGCCACCCTGACCGCAGTCTGCAGCCACTGCCCTGTGCACACATGGGTGGCATGTGTGTGTGCATACCACTGGTGTGGCACCTGTGTGTTGCTCTGCATGCAGCCTGTGTGTGTGTCTGCCCGGCTGCTGGCCCATGTGGCATGGGCATGATGAGAGCAGTTCTGCACCACTGTTCCACCTGTGCACTGGTGCAATGCATCTGATCCCCCTCCACTTACCAGCCCCTGGGCGCATGGGTGCGTGGGTATGTTGCTGTGTGATGCTGTGTGCAGTTGTATGTGGCTGTGTGCCACTGCCACCCCTACCCCTGCACCACACCTCTGTGTGTGCATGCCCATTGCCATGCATGTCCCTGCCTGTGTGCTGTACCTATGCGTGTGTCCTTTGCATGGGTTAGGCACTACCTACCTGCCTGCACCATAGTGCACCTGTGCGATGGTGTCCCAATGCTGCCGCACCATCCTTTGTAGCCGGGGATCCCTCCACCCGGGGCTGCTCACCACCCTCTGGCCCATTGCCATTGTCATCCCCACTACAGTCACCCTCATCAGCCTCGATAGCTATCCCAAGGTCAATGGGCATGTTGTGCAGCATGCAGCAGGCCAGGAATATGCTACAGACTTTCGAGGGACTGTACTGTGGGGCACTACAAGACCTGTCTTAGCATCAGAACCATATCTTCAGCATCCCAAATACATGTTCAATGATGTTTCGTGTGCTGGCGTGTGCTTCATTGTAGCTTTCCTCTGCTGGGGACGACGGGCACTGATAGTGGGTGAGCAGCCAGGGCCTCAGTGGATAGGTGCTGTCTCCTGTGTGGACAATGACATGGTTAGCCCTGTGTCATCCTTTGCTGTGCCCCTTCCCTATCCCTGACACCCTCGCCAGCATACCCACCCTGTCCTCCCCCCATCCCATGGCCTGCTCTGGCTGGCACCCCTTGCCCATCCCCACTAGGTGGCCCGTGGGGATGTCCCCATGCTCAAACCTGTGGCACAGTGCTGAGTTATGCCAGATGAACACATCATGTGCACTCCCAGGGTGTGTGGCACAGACATTGGTGATGCACCCCTTGGCATCGCACACCACCTGACAGTTCACACTTGGGAACCCCTTCCTATTCATATAGGCCACACTCTCAGGGCCAGGTGGCATGCAGATGCCCAGGTGGATACATCAATGGCCCCAAGCATGCCAGGAATACGTGCTACCCTGTGGAAGTCCTGCATGGTTGCTGTACGCTCCACCTGTGTGCTGGGGAAAATGGATGTATTCTGAAGCATGTGGCAGAAGAGCATTGAGGAACTGTGTGAGGAGGCATGACGTGGCTGACTGGATTATGCCTGGGGTGTCCCCTGTTGGTCTCTGGAAGGTGCCCATGGTGAGCAGGCACATGACAGCTGTCATTTTTGTCTCCACAGACATTGCGTGGCTCCGTCTTGTGGGTGCCTGCATCTCCTCACTGCACAGCTCACAGAGCTGCCTCAGAATGCCCTGTTCAGCTGGTACCATCCAGCAATCTCCGTGTCTGTGTACTTCTCAAAGGTGGTGCAGGCATGGTACCACCTATTCCAGGTGTACCACCGATGGGCCCTTCCTTGGCCATGTCCCTGTTCCTCCTGCTCCCTCACACCCCTCATTACAGCCTCCATTAGGAAGGGTGCACTATCCATGGCCCCTGATGTCCTGTCTCCCCTGGCAGTCAGCTTCTGCGGCTGTGCCACCCTGGTGCACTGCATGACACTGTGCCTGCCTGTCCCTCTCGCTCTCTCTGCCCCAGGCTCATTCTCCACTGTCACCTCTGTCACTCTCCCCCTGTGTCTGCCTGTGACAGTCTCTCTGTCTCTCGCTGGTTCTGTCTCCCTTGCTCTGTCTGTCTGTCTGTCCCATGTCTCTTGCCACTCTCTCTCCCTCCTTCTCGCCTGGTGCAAGTACTGTCTGTGCTTGCACCCTGTATTTATAGGCTCAAGTCTGCTCGGTGCATCTAGGTTTTGCTCCGCACTTGCGTCATGGTTCCACAGTTGAATATCGCACTGTACCGAATATTCATGTGCACGCCTCCTGCTCTTGGGCATGCATTCATTATAGTTGCACATTCTTCTGCCGAATATCGTTCCTTGGCGCAAGTCCGCAATTGCACCAGTGCAACTCAGTTGCACCATGCACAACTGCTTTGAATATCCTGGCCAGAAGCATAAGTCTGTAATCCAGTTCAGGGTATGCACTCCCTTCCTTGACCACTCTATGGTTTAAACAGGCAGAAGTGCTGCATAGTCATTTCAAGAGTGGCACTGTTAACATCTTCAACAAGCAACAGAAAGTTATGAGTTGCACCATCACAGGGCAGACTTAACTGCTGTGCAGCTGGAGGACACATGCATATACATGCACTAGAAACTGGTGTTACACTGGTGTGGAAGCTGCCTCTCAGAAGTGGTGAACAGTTGTGCCTGCATAAACAGTCAGTGGAAGACACACACCTGTGTGAGCGATACCGATTTGAAGCTGGTTCACAGTATAAATGGGTTTTAATTTCTGCATCTTTTATTTTTTAATAGTTACTGGTAAAACTTCAGCAATATATTTTTCAGAAAACATCAGTGAAAGAGGAGGTCTGGTCAGTGGCAAAAAAATTTTTAGCCATCAGTAGATCTCAGTTGCTATACATTAAAAAAAACTTGCAAGAAACTTGTCAGGGCAAGAAGAAGAGAGTTCCCTGATAAGCAGGTAAAGACAGAAGGTGGGATTTTTCACTGTCAGCAAAGAAATAGTTGTAGTGAAAACTATAAACAATACTTACTGGCCCGGATAGTCAAACTGCGCCAGGCTGCGGTGCAAGCCTGGGCGCAGCTCAACTTTGTTGTGCCAGGGTGTGGCCTGGGCGATATTCAATGGAGCTGCGCTATGGCACAGCAGCTTTGAATATCGCACCCTGGCCACCCCCACTGTGCATGGCACAGTGGCACTGCGCCAGCGCAAGTGGCCAGAGTGGAGCATGGAGATGCGCTAGCGCAAGTGCCATTGCGCCATGCACAGCACCTGCGATATTCAAAAGGGGACATGCAAATGGGGCCATAATTTATGCAAGGTGCACAGGGGGCCATTTGCATCTCATTAGGCCCCATTTGCATGCCATTAGCATGCAGGTGCGCCCATCCCCGACGACTTGCACCTGGCGCCCTGCCAGGCAGCAGCCATCAGGACCAACACCCCCTGCAGCCTGATCGCAGGCATTTGTGTGAAAGAAAAAAAAACCCCGTCCAATATCCCTGGTGGTCCAGTGGACCTCTATGTGCCTGATCGCGGGCATTTGTCCTGAAGATCAAGCCCCCCGTCCTATATTCCCTGGTGGTCCAGTGGACCTCTATGTGCCCGATCGCGGGCATTTGTCCTTAAGATCAAGCCCCCCGTCCTATATCCCTGGTGGTCCAGTGGACCACACTCAGCCGATCGCGGGCATCAGTAATAGAACCCCCAAGTCCTATATCCCTGGTGGTCCAGTGGACCGATTGCTGCCGATCGTGGGCATCTGTAACTCATCAAATACCCTACTACCCTGGTGGTCTGGTGTACCCCCTCCCCACCTGCCCACTGGGCCCCACCACCCCTCCCCCCCGTCAGCGGTGGTGGCAGCACCACCCGCCTGCGCCCGCCACCCGCCGACTGACAGCTCGGTGGGGCTGCCGCCATTGGTTCTGGCGTGAGCCAACGGGTGTGCAACCCATATCCTACTACTCAGTCAGATATGAATTAATTGTTCACATATCTGGACTGAATAGTACGTATGGCTGCACGCCCATTGGCTCATGCCAGAACCACCGGGCGGCAGCTCTACCGAGCTATCAGTTGGTGGGCGGCGGGCGGGCAGGTGGGTGAGGTGCTGCCGCCGCTGGCTGACGGGGAGGAGGGGCAGTGGGACTCAGTGGGTGGGTGGGGAGGATACACTAGACCACCAGGGTAGTAGGGGTATTTGATGAGTTACAGATGCCCGATCGGGCAGCGATTGGTCCACTGGACCACCAGGATATTGGACTGGGGGTTCTATTATTGATGCCCGCTGATCGGGCTGAGTGCGGTCCACTGGACCACCAGGGATATTGGACTTGGGGGTTCTATTACTGATGCCCATGATCGGGCTGAGTGCGGTCCACTGGACCACCAGGGATATTGGACTTGGGGGTTCTATTATTGATGCCCGCGATCGGGCTGAGTGCAGTCCACTGGACCACCAGGATATTGGACTGGGGGTTCTATACTGATGCCCATGATCGGGTTGAGTGCGGTCCACTGGAACACCAGGAATATAGGATGGGGGCTTAATCTTCAGGACAAATGTCCACGATCGGGCACATAGAGGTCCACTGGACCACCAGGGATATTGGTCAGGGGATTTTGCCACACGGATGCCCACGATGGTGCATGGGGGCGAGCCAGGTGTGGCAGGGAACTCGGTGCCACCCACAGGTGGCAGGTGCTGTGTTGCGCCCTGCAATCGGCAGCTCACCTGTGGGTGGCCATCACTGTTCCTTTTTGGGGGCTTAACTTTGTGCAGGTGCAGGTAGGGTTGCGCATGCATGACTCACACATCCCGGCTGAATATCGGGCTGTGCAGGTTATACATGGGCACGCCCCCACCAGTCCTGCATACATTACTGATGCCCTCAGGCGCATTGGGATTTGTCTGACACTTTTCCTTTGAATATCGTACGGGTGCATCCCTTTGAATAGCTGGGCCACTGTTTCTAATTTGTTTATGTATGTACAGAGAGTGTGATAATCAGGAAACAATATCCATTCCATTCTTCATTGCTAAGGGTAGTTGCAAGATTAAAGAGGCATTTGCACCTTATAGTTAATCTACTGCGTGGCATATTCTGGGGTTGAAGTCATAATGCTCTGTTTGTGATGTCATAGTGATGCCCATAGCAGCACACTATGACATCACAAGGAGGTGGTTTAATTTCATCTCCTGGATGAGTTTCTTCTTTAGTGACACATTGACAGGCTGCTGTTGGGACATGAAGAAAGCTTGTAACTCCATGCACAAACTACATCAAAATGACCACGGACAGCTCAATGGTCTATAAAAAGCCCCTGACACTATGAGAAAAACTTGAAAAAAATGTGAGATTTAGACACATTTCAGTTTATATTTCATATATTTTCTATAACGATTTCCCTTTTTTCTATATTACTGAGGACAGTTGTATGAAAGAGAATTACTGCCACTTGGACTTTATCTGCTCTTTCTGCTAGCCTACACATGACATCATAATCCCTTGTTTATGGCATCATAATTATTTCTATAGCAACAGATGGTGATGTCATAAACACATAAACAGAACTGTGAAGTCAGGTGTAGGCAAGCAACCAGAACAGATAAGGCAGCGATTCTCTTTACATGAAAATGTACTTAGTAATAAAGAAGTAAGGTGAGAATTGAAATATATATATATATATATATATATATATATTATATATAAACACTTCAGCTGCTGTTTTACACATCCCTGAGTGCCTTATTGTGCTTATAAAATAAATTGACTCCTTTTTTTTTTTACCTTTTATTGTTGGAAAAGCATGTTTACATATAGCAACAATTAATTTACTTGCATGCATTTGTGATAAAATAGTCCTCCGCCCACTGCAAGTGATGTCATTGATGATGTCATTGTATTATCGCCTACTTTCTTCTTCCTTTTTTCTCTGTTTTCTCTATATTCAAGATATGGAATGTTTACCATGGAATAGGTGGATTCAAAATTCTGCTCAGTTCCACGGCAGAATGTTTCTCTCCTAACACACTGTACACACAGACAACAAAGGCCTTTGTTACAGCCAGAGACTCAATTATCTCACTGTCAGGGCAGGTAGAAGAGAGTTCCTGATACGCAGGTAAAGACAGAAGGTGGGATTTTCACTGTCAGCAAAGAAACAGTTGTAGTGAAAACTATAAACAATACTTATTGTTTCTAATCTATGTATGTAAGGAGAGTGTGATAATCAGGAAACAATATTTAATTAATTTGTTTTACATTTTATTTAATGTAATTTAATTTTTAGGGCCCAGTTGAAGTTTTTTTACAATGTAAAGGTAGCAGCCATGTTTGTGGTGGAAGATCAGTTCTGGCTGTAGGGGGCTAGCTAAAATGCCTGTGTTTCAAATGCCTATTGATCAGGGTTCCAGACTCTTCACTGCTGAGCAGGCCTTTTTTTAACCATGTGTAAACCATATTTTACACATAAATAAGAGCCAATCAGATTACATGATTTTAACCTGACATTTTATAATATATATATTATACTGGTGCGGTAGTGCCAGTATAGTTAGGGTTGAGGGATCACTTCTATGTTAAATCCCAAATTTTGCACCTTAATAACTTTTCAATGGTTTAATGGATTTACATGAAATTCTGCATACAAAATTTCATGGGGTAGATCTCATGACATGGCAAATTACGTGTGCATCTGTTATGTGGTTTTTGAGCTACAGAGTGTTAAACATCCTTAAATGTACATGTTGTTTGTTGTTTCTTTGTCCACCTGTATCTTAGAAACTGTTTTAAACTGTAATCTGAAATGTTCAGGTTAGAAAGCCTTTGCCTCACAGATGTGCCTCTTTCTGGTTAGGTAAAAAAATATTAATCTATTCCAAAGTTATTACATTTTAAAATTCCCATTATTTTCAATTGGAAAAAATAGATGTCCAGCACAGAAATGGATATAGTGTCACAGGAGCTAATCCATTTTCTAAACAGGTCATCCTGCATCTGCCATTTTGTTTTTTCAGTTAGCAAGAGAAACAAAAGTAAGAAAACACATAAAAATTCACGAATTATGAAAACAAACATCAACACGTAGCTAAACAGGACCCGTTTAGCTACATTCTGATATTTTTCTTTTTTAATTTTGGCAAGAAACACCTTCTCAGGGCACCGACATCTCAGGTGCCAGCTTAGTGAAAGGACCACTTCTCCTGTTTTCTGTTTATCAGAACAGTGGGGATTTTCTTGACTGCTCAGCCACAGCTGGAAATTGTGCTGCTAGCTACAGTTTCAGCTGTGAGCTGATGTGTCCTGGTGTTTATTGGCACCCCCACCCTCCAGTCCCCATGTTTTATTTATTTGTTGGTGTTAGTGGCATTCTCCCACCCTCCCACTCATAAAAAAAAATTACCTGGTAGTCTAGTGGTCCCCCCCTCCCTGATGTCCAATCCCTGTCCCCATAATAAAAACCCACAAATTACCTGGTATGCTACTGGTCCCCCAGATGTCCATTTGCAGTCTTGTTATAAATGAAAGATTCAGGTAGAGTAGTAGTCCCTCCCCCTTACCCGATTCCTGATCCCCAAGACACCTCCCCCGACACCTGTCAGTGTCTGCAGGGTTGGGCTGGGGTGTTAGGGCTGGAAACCCTAACACCACATTTCTCTACTTTTGTTACTTTAGTAACAACCCTAACTGATACATTAACAAGTTATTTTTGCAATGAATAAAATATAAGCTGAATTGTGTCTAAATATGATATATTTTCAAAGTTGTCACAGTGGTGTCTGGGGCTCTATAAGTACGCAGACTGATTTCATTGCCGATGAGAAGCTGAAACTGTCTCAGCAATGTGCAGTGGCATTAAGTAAGGCAAACGGAATGTTGGGTAGCATTAAAGGGGTGCAACATGCCATGAAAGTAATGGCATTTTGTCCCTCTATAGGATACTGGTAGGTCGCACTTGGAGTACTGTGTGCCATTCTGGTCATCACAGAATAAAAGGCCATTCTAGTACTAGATGGAGTGCAACAAAGAGCAAGTAATATGATTAAAGGAATGGAGAGACTGAGCTATGGGGCATGTTTCAACGGGCTAGGAATGTTTTCATGGAAAGAAATCTAATGATTTTAATTTTGTATTGATGCATATTTTTCATTTTAATTTTTTATACTTGTAAACCAGATGAGCAAAACTGCCCATTTTCAGAGGTGACAAGTCATATCTAAAACACAGTGCAATACATATAATTAACATAATATTTCAACAGACAACTCTATCCAGATAAAGTGCCCGTATAATACATAAACCACAGCAAAAAACATACATACAGTACATACATACAGTACATACAATTAGGAGGACAGCCGCTGTTTGAAACTTTTTTTGAAACCTTGTATAGAATTACTATCAACAATTTGAGAAGGTATTTTATTAAAAAAGAGTGGTGCCCTAAATAACAAAGATCTCTGCCCAATAGTCTTTTTTTAAATAAGGGTACTTTAAAGATAAATTTATACTGAGACCTACTGGAAAGAGCAATTAAAGCCCTAGGAGGCATCATAGAAACAGAGGGAAGACATCCTGTTTTACTTTATAAAAAAAAATACCCATTTTAAAACGGACTCGGTTATCAAAAGATAAGGAGTCGGATTGTTCATATAAATCAGTACAGTGATTTTGAAATCCATTGTGTTTACTACTTACCTGGTGTGGTCTCATCTCCTGGGTTGGGCCCAGCCTCATCCCCCTGCATCCCTGGCACATACTCCTCACCTTCCAGCTGCACAGGCTCACCCTGTCGCATGGCTTGGCCATGCCAGACTCAAACCTCCCACCTCCAGTGGGGACATGGAAGCAGGGGAACCTGGTGGTTGGGAGGGTGACCAGTAGTGGGAGGTAGAGCTGAGCATTTCTTGGAATCATTCTACTTTCTCCAGGGTGTTTCCCATGTTGAGCCCCACTCCTGCAGAATGTCGTCTCACTAGGAGCTCAAAGTGGTAGGAGGTGTTAATGCTGCTTGGATAAGCATTTAAACTAGCCAGGAGGAGGCTGTCAAAATCTGTTGGGAAAGACTCGTCAGCACATCACTATGAGAATGCTGCTTAGTTTCCATTCTGTCATGAAAGTGTCATTACAGCTGCAGGATTTATTCAAAATACTTTTTTTTTTTCTTGGTCACCGCTTTATTCTTTTAAAGAGGACAGGAAATGATTTCTAATTAGTGGCTGTTTACAGTGTTTCTGTTTTCAGAATGCTATTTGTAGCCCTACATGATCCATATGTAACTGTACCTGAATAAAAATCAATGTGGAAAACTGTATTTTGCACTGTTTGGTTTTTAGGGACAGCATTCTGTTACCATTTTCTTTGTGGAACCACTGATTTGGATTTATAAATATATAATATCTGGTCAGCAATTTTTCCCATTGTCAGACTGAGTTATAATTTAACATTATACAATGGCAAGAAAACATCTTGCTTCCTGATTGGTCAGTCTAGCACTCAAACCGTGATGTTATCCTGGCATAACATCACGGATGTAGTGCCAACCACAAAGAAACCTAAGAAATGCCACAACACAGTGACGTATCACTATGTCAAAACGTCTCAAAACATAAACTTCAGCATTGTCACAAAGCTTCTCTCCGATCATCTGACAGACTGTCTGACAGGAGCACCATAAAGAATTGATGTGTGACTTACCAGCACTCGATTTCCAGCTCTTCACAATGTCCTCCTTAGCAAAAATGTTCCCTGAAAAGAAGAAAAATCAGCCGACCGTCAGCGAGCCTAAAAAAACCAGCAGAAAAAAGGCACATTCAGGTAGAAGAAACCACCTTAGATGCCATGGAATGCGACTGGAATGAGCTGTCAACTAAAAAGCAGACACAGTGGGTAGTTAAGGTATTTTCTGACTGGCTAGCAGAATCTGACACAGATATAGACCTGAAAACAGTAACTGTACCACAGCTAAACAACATTTTAAGAAAGTTTTATGCTTCTGTGAGATCAACAGTGAGCACACAATATGAAATCAGCAGTTTCACTGGCTTAAGAGCAGGCATCAACAGATACCTCAACGAGCCTTCTCTAAACCGTAACATAAATTTGCTCTCAAACCCTGACTTCCACAGTTCGAATAACATTTTTGCCACTCAAATAAAAAACCTAAAAAGAGAAGGCAAAGACAAGGCCAAACACCACGAGCCCCTCACAATTTCAAATCTTTACTTCCTCCGCCACTCCGAAGCCTTAAGTACCGACACCCAGAGGACTGTTACACCATGTCTGGCTTGAACTGCAACTCCACTTTGCCAGGCGCGGCTGTGAGGCAACAACAGTTAAAACAAAGCTTTCAATTCTGCACTGCAGAAAACAGCCTTCAATATGTAACCCTCACATTTAACGAAAAAAACAAGAACCACAGCGATCCTTTAGAGAAAGACCGCGATAAGTACAGAGGGTGCAGGTTTCAAATAGCTGAGCACCCACACTGTCCAGTTGCAGCCCTACAAAAGTATTTAAGCAAGTTACCCCCAAACCCTCCATGTCTCTTCTGTCCCCCACAGGCTGCCAGCCAAACCATGGACTGAAGAAACTGTTTGGTTCACCTGAGAGCCAGTAGGAATCAATTCTCTAGCCACCATGCTGCCAAAAATATGCAAGGTTGCTGGCCTGGCCACAACATACACAAACCATTGCCTTGAAGCCACCACAGTTCAACTCCTTAGCAATGCAGGGCTCGAAAGTCGTCAAATCATGTCCGTCACAGGACACAAGCAAGAATCATCCCTAAAAAGTTATTGGGGACCTACCATGTCTGAGCGCAGTAAATGGAGTGCGATCCTCTCTGGAACATCACAAACCACTGAGCAGCTGACTCGAACCCATGCATTTGTTGACCTACAGGCAGCCACCTGCCATGTGACTGAACCGACCCAAACTGCCACAACCTCTGAACCTCAAAGTTCAAAAGCCACTGCAACCTGAGAAGACAGCAACAACCAAAGAGCTGACAACGAAGCAAGCTTCAGCTACAGAAGCAACAGTACATTGCGAGAGCAAAACACTAACACACAGTTCACGATCCAAGGCAACACAATGTGTGTTTTTAATATATACAAGCCTTAAAACCCAAAAGTCAACAAATGAAAAGCAATAAATGAAACTATTAAATATAAAAAATACAAAAGTTGTTTAAGACATGATTGAACACATTGTTTAAAAATAGTTTGAACTTCAAGTTAATGAAATTGTTCTCTGCTTTACTGCCATATTTATTTAAAAATATTTATATTTATGAACAAAAAATGTTTATTATATTAGCTAACATACTTTATCTTTTTTCATACTTTTGATCACTTTAACAGTGAAACTAATAAAACTACAAGTCATGTAACAGTTTTAAAACAAGACTATTTAATGTTGTGGAAGGTTATTTTAACATATTAATTCATTAAAATCATTTTAAAATCTAAATTTGACTCTGTTTCCTCACTTATACAATTTGAGCCATTGTATAATAGAATAATGCACTCAAGGTGTATGTCGTGCTGGGATAACGTCACTTCTGTGTGATTATTCATATAAACTCTTGACCTGTTCTAATTACCCCAGGCATGACAATATCTCAGCACGGCACACACCATGTCATGCATTATTCCTTTATTATAACCCACGGGTTATAATGGTAAACACGCGCCATGTCAGTGAAATAAGAGCTGCATCCTGATTGGCTCTTTACTCCTCCAGGGTGGGCTTACTAGTTACAGAAACATGGCGACTCCTCCGTCCTGCTTAGCGAGGAGCCGCCACACTGAGAGCGCGTTTAAATGTTTTTTGTTTTAAACACTTTTCTCCCTTATTTAAAGTGCATCACAATGTATCTGGCTGATCCCACCATTCAAAAGCCACACTGGGGATTTCAGAGCCGCACTAGAGAAAACCTACACTGGAATGGCCTCGAAGCCCAGGAGGTAAGCGCCATTGGGGAGGCGACAAACTGAACCCAAATAATCAAAAAATGCTGCAAATAAATAAATAAATAAATTGAACACTTTACAAAATGAAAGACTGTCAATAAGAGAGAGATAGAGACTGAGAGAGTGAGTGTGTATGCATGTGTGTGCGTGTGTGTGTGTATAGGTGTGTCTATGAGAAACTAGTAAAACTGGTGTGGCAAAAATTGCTGAACAGCAATTATAAAAATAAAAAGATGAGGAAGTCTGCTAAAGCTCTGATTTAATGGTTGCCCTCAGTGTGGGATGCTTTAATCGCCCTCGGGGTTTATGTAGCATCCCACGCAACAACAACCATTAAGTCTCATTAAGCACACTTCCCATCTATTATTCTATATATAATTACTTGCCACAATTTTTTTCCATAGAAAGCCAGTTATAATTTGCTGTTATAACCAGCCGAGCTGGTTATAATATGGCAACTGACGCCAACTTTCTCTAGAGCTTGAGACACAAACACCTGCAGAGCAACGAAGAATTCAGCCACTCACGCTCTGTCAGTTGCTGGTGTTCTCTCAGTTCTTTGTTGTTCTCCGTGACACTAAACAAATACTCACCTGCCAGAGATCTTCGTGCTGTGGTGTTCGTAGTTATCTGCTTCCTGTGGAGATCTGGGTGTTGCGTTGTCAGAGGACAGGCGTTAGGTTAGCGATGGGTTAGGGGCGTGTTAAATAATGTGGCAAAAAAATTGCAACCAGCAATTATGAAAAATAAAGCAATGGGGAGGTGGTTATTTACTCGAATTTTACCAACACCTCAGTGTGGGATGCCTAAATAAACCCCTCAGGCTTCACCCTTGGGGTTTATGTGGCATCCCACACCTCGGGTGTGTGTAAAAGTCTCGTTATAACCACCTCCCCATATATTATTCTCTATGTTATGGTTTGTGTAGAGAGCTCTAAGTATAGTTCCGATATGTGAACAGCTTGTGCTTGCATTCTGCACACAAACCATAACATAGCAAAAACTACAAACTACTGCTTCAGTGAAGAGAACTGTAACAGAATGCTGCCCATAAAAAGAAAACAATTGACAACACAGTTGATCATATCTGTGTTTATTTATTTACAGTTAAATATGGATCATTTGGAGGTATGGATTTCATTTCTGTAAGTAAGGACATTACTCATTGCTGCCAATTAGTACACATCTGTCCCCTTTAAGCAGGCTCTTGTAATAGAATTCTGCATCGATTTTCAACCATCTTTAATTTATTTTTTCTTTCCCAGGTCCAAAACATTTCATTGCTAGTGAAGCAGATGGAAGCATATGACAAGAACAATGTGCTGGCAATTCGAAAGGAAATTACAAACCTGAAGCAACGTCTCCAGGAGTGTGAGAGTAATCACTCAAAGCCAACTCTCCCTCCCCCAATTGTTCCTGGTCAGTACCTTTCGTAAATAGCATGGCAGATCCCGCTGCACCTCTTTACAACAGTGCAACAATGTCTTTTTATATCTCGGAAGCTTCTACGTACAAATAGATTTGTGGGACCCTATCTGATAGCTTTTAAGTCACTCCTTTATTTTTATTTTGTTTGAAATGTGGTAACAAGGTAAGCTCCACGTGCATTAAATGTCCATTTTCAAGGAGGACCCAGACATTAAACAAATATGAACAATACATATTAAACACATTATAAAATTTACAAATAACAAATATAAATATACAAATTATGTATAGCAAGTACAGTGCTATTTTTGGGGCCAATGTAATTGCACCTTTACTCCAGCAAGGAGGGTGGGTGAGTCATTGTTTCCCCCAAATCTAATGCAAATGCTTCATTGTAGCCAACTGATGTGGGACGTTAATCATTGGTTAGCTAGAACCCTCTGTGGTCATCATCAACTTCCACCAGCTCAGGGCCCGCCATTCCAAATTCAGTCCCAGCATTTAGCTGTTGCAAATGTTTTGGCTGGGATTGACCCACTGATCTGTAGTTTGTTTCAGATATGATAAGGGGAACGGGAAATAACTGTGGGAGAATAAAGAAGTAAATGCAGCCATACCCTGTTAGATGCATAGCCTAGGTGCCGGACAAAAGTATTCATTTAACAGGATTATTTTTTTAATCAGATATTCATTTAAGAGGGTTTCTGAAAAGATAGCATTGGCAAAAATTGGTGCATGATGAAATTATTCATTTAACAGGTATATTCTTTTAATCGATTGGAAAAGCATTATATCTACCTTTCTGGACATAACCATTTTATTCTTGCAGCAGATTTATTCCGCTAAGATGGCTCCCCTATACTTTAAAGATACAAAGGAATCTGTTCACAGTAAAAGTATTCCTTTAACAGGTCAATTCTATTATCAGGTATTTACAGTGGCCCAGATATTCAAAGGAGATGCACCAGCAATTGAGTTGCACTGGCGCATCTCCAAATTTGCGCCCTGGGCCATATTCCAAAGGGAGGGAATGCACTGCAGTATTCCAGATGCGCCCCAGCACAAAGATAATGTATGCGGCACATCTGGAGGGGGCATTCCCATGAATGTGTGGCACATCTCGATATTCAGCCGAGATGTGTGGTGCAGCTGCCTGCACATCTCGGAGATGTGCTGCACAAAGTTAGGCATGAAAGAAACATGCCTAAGTCATAACCACCCACAGGCTGGCTGCTGCACTGCACAGCACAACATAGCAGCAGCCAGCCCCTTGGTGGCTACCCCCCCCAGCCCTGAATGTACCAAACATATACATACCCTGCACATCCCTGGTAGTCTAGTGTCCCCCCTTTCCCATACCCCGATCATGCCACAATAAATAAACGTCCATTCCCTGGTAGCCTAGTGTCCCCCCTCCTTTTTCCATACCCCAATCATGCCAAAAGACATAACTGGTCAATTCCTGGTAGTCTAGCAGCCCCCCTCCCTTCCCCACACCCCAATCATGCAAAACAGGACATTCATTTCCATTACCTGGTAGTCTAGTGTCCCCCCTCCCTTCCCCATACTCCGATCATGCCATAATTAATAAACATTCATTCCCTGACAGTCTAGTGGCCCTCCACACCCCACCCTCAGCACCCACATCCCACCCCCTCCCCTGTTCCATTGGAGGAAAGGAGGTCAGCAGGCACAGCCACCCACACGCCACTATGGCTGCCCACCGACTGAACTGTAAAGAATGACACCGTACTGCCATACTACAATCCAGTTGGTCAACACTGTTGAGCAATGGGCTTGCAGTGTGTACTGTAAGCCATCATTCACAACGTTAATGACAGCTTACAGTACATACTGCAAGCCCATTGGTTGACAGTGTAGATCAATTGGAATGTAGTATGTACAGTATGCTGTCATTCTTAACAGTTCAGTCAGCGGCAGCCATGGTGGTGTGCAGGTGGCATTGCTGGCTGCTGACTCCTTGCTTCTGATGGATGGGGAGGGGTGGGATGTGGTGCTGAGTAGGTGGGGGTGGAGGGCAACTAGACTGTCAGGGAATGAATGTTTATTAATTATGGCATGATCGGGTATGGGGAAGGGAGGGGGACACTAGATTACCAGGTAATGGAAATGAATGTCCTGTTTTGGTATGATTGGGGTGGGGAAGGAGGGCGGACACTACACTACCAGGGAATGGACGTTTATTTATTGTGCCACAATTGGTGTATGGGGAAGGGAGGAATGGCACTAGGCTACCAGAAAATGGAAATGTATTTATTGTGGCACGATCTGGGTACAGGGAAGTTGTGGGGGACACTAGACTACCAGGGATGTGTGGGGTGTGATGCGTTTTTTTATGATCGGTACTGGGAGGGGGGGCACACTAGACTATCAGGGACCATGGCCCGACAGCACACTTGCAGGGTGCCTGGCACATCCTGTTGGGTGCATCCCTGCACAGAACATGCAAATGGGGCCATAAAGACATGCAAATGGCCCCATTTGTGCCTTGCATGGCTAATGGACTCATTTGCATGTTTCAGTCTGAATATCTGGAATTTGCGCTTGGTGCATCTGCAAGATGCACTGTGCATCCCCATTCCAGGTATTCAGACCAGGTAGGGGAGGCACCAGAACAGGGGATGCACCGGAGCATCATCTGTGGCCCCCATTTGCACCACAGTCATTTTTACCATATTCAGACAAGATGTGCGGTAGTGCATCTTATTTGAATATGGCACTTTTGCACTCTGATGCAACTCAGTTGTGCGGAGCAACCACTTGCACCCTTTCTGGGCACAGTTTGAATATCCAGGCCAGTATGTAAGTGTCCTTCACTGTAGTGCAGTAGTGCAGATATTTTAAATGCAAGGGTGCAGATATCTATATACAGTACATATTAAAATCAAGTCTGGTTGGACGTGGGTGCAAGTTATACATATTATACACATTTTATAGAAACACAGAAATTTTGCAGCCAAAAGACTTGGTGTCCGTAGAGTCTACACTGCATTATCTGAATACACTGCAACTTGTAGCTGGATGTCTTTAGTCTAAGCACCCAGAGATGAACTCGCCCCCCCCCATGTCATTGTCCTGTTCCTTACACCCTAGGTCCACTGTCACAGTGCCTTTGTACCTATCAGAACACATGTTAAACCCTTAGAGAGACTGGTCTTACCAACTTGCACGGCAGTCGGTTCCACTTGTCTACCACCCTCTGTGTTAAGTAATACTGCCTAACTTCCCTTTTAAATGTACCCCCTATCCATTTATACTCATACCCCCGGTGTCTGACCCTTGCTACAACTTAAATTAACAGGGTTGAGTTGCCTCTGTTGAGCCTATGGATGTATTTAAAGGTCTCAGTCAAATCACCCCCTAGCCTTAAGCATCTAAAAGTTGAGGTTAGACAGTAGGCTCTCTTACATCATTCCATGCATACCCATTATCATTTTAGGGGCCCTTTTTTGGACCCTTTCTAAGTGGTTATGTAAAGATTAGGAGCAGAGTGAAAGTATTAGAAACAGCCATCTGAGTGAAAAGGTATCCCAAGGAGCAGCTGCTTAGAGCATAGGTATTATATCAATGAACTCCATGACTTTGATTTGCTATATATTTCCTGTATTAATATTGTTTTTCCAAATAGCAAACTAGTCCCTGGATAGTATGATACCTTTTACTGTGCTAACTCGTATGTTATACAAATGTGTTATTGTACACATTGTTTTTGGGATTACACGGTTTTCTTTGTCAAGTGTAGCACTGTATACCTGACAAAGGGACTTTGTGGTCTTTAAAAGCTTTTGTGCTTTATTATCTTGTGCATTATAAATACTGATCCTTTTAAATTATCCTGTGACATAATGGCTCTTGTTTTCCCAGGTCCAACATGGCTACAAACTTTTCCAGCAATCAAAGAAATGAAACACTTAGCCCCAGGAATAATAATACCTCCTTTTAAGGGCATTACTAAGGAATATGGGCCTTGATATTCAGAAACAGTCATTAGCATCATGCAGCCAGTAGCGTTGCATGTTAAATACGTTGATCAGTCCTCAGCAATATTCAGATAGTTCAAGGGCTCCAACAGGGCATTCAAACTGTCTGAATATGGGGCCATGTCAATGGACTACATAGTGACTATCTGCTGTACCAGCACTGCCCACAGCTGAATATGGCCCACAGGAAGCCACTGAGATAACACTGCCAAACAAGATAGTACTAGGGCTGCTATGGGCTATAGTCAGACCTAGCATGCTAATGAGCCCATTGAACATGCAAGGTGCCAAGGGGCCAATAGCGTGTCATTATGGGCTCATTATTAGGCTGCACAGCCTCTTATAGCACCATGCTGGGCTTCCATGTCAGTATACCTGGTGCCCAGTGGACTCCTGATCACCCTGTTGATGTTATCATTTGTTTCTCTGGTGCCCAGTAGTACCCCAACCCCATATCATCCCTGCTGGTATTATCATTTATTTCTCTGGTGCCTAGTAGTACCCACCCCATATCATCCCTGTTGGTATTATCATTTATTTTTCTGGTGCCCAGTAGTACCCCAACCCCATATCATCCCTGCTGGTATTATCATTTATTTGACTAGTGATCTCTGCACCCCCCAATTAGCCATGCGGGCTTCATTATCATTTTTCACTGGAGTCTAGTAGTCTCCCACCCCTGAATTGTTTGTAAACCTCCTCCCAATCTGCCTGCTCCTTACCCACTGCCCTGCAACCCCTTCAACCTGGACACTAGTCCAAACTCACGGTCAGCAATGGCGACTGGAACAGCCCTCCACTCACCTCCTTGGCCATCTACCATCTGACTGTCAGTAAGTGATTTTAAGTGTTTTGTACTCATAATCACTCACTGACAATCAGATGGCAGTCAGCCAAGGAGGTGGGCAGAGTGCTGTGCCAGTCGCTGACTGTGGGTCTGGACCAGAGTCTGCGGTGAGGGAGGTGGGTACAGAATGGTCAGGTTGGGAGGGGGGTTGTAAACAGTTCAGGGTATATGTGGGTCACTAGACATGAAGGAACAATGATAGGGATGCCCAGCATGGACGATTGGGAGGGTGGATGGGACCACTAGACACCAGGAAGAAGGATAGGATGCCCATTATGGGCGATTGGGGATGGGGTGGGGAACACTAGACACCAGGAAATAAATAATAATACCAACAAGGGTGCAGGGAGTGGAAGGCCCACTAGGCATCAGGGAAATAATAATTATGCACACAGGGGTGATTGGGGATGGGAGACCATTAGATAACAGGGAACTAAATAACAATACCAACAAGGGTGAGTGAGGTTGAGGGACCAATAGGCACCAGAGAAATAAATAATTGTACAAGCGGGTGACTGGGGGTTGGGGAACCACTGGAAAATGAAATACGAGTGACAGCATAGGCGATCGGGCGCAAACCATTTCACCCAGTTACATAGGATTCAGCAGTAATAAACAGCATTGTGATGGGAGCTGTTTAGCTGTGCCAAAACTTTGGAATAAACCGCAGTGCCCTTTTTTCCATGAGGGATCCCTCATTAGCATTGGTGCATCAGAATATTCTGTGCGGTCACAGTGCTGAATTTGCTCGACGCACCGGGATCCACTGAATATGGCCCCTGGCTGCCAGCTCTATTCACAGTTAGTACAGCTCTCACCTGGTTAGTGTCACACTGTTTGGAATATAGGTGCCATAGGATGTTGTCAAATAATTGGTCCAGGACAAGCCAAAGGCCGTAATAGTAATAAATGCTAGATTCCAAAAATGTAGTAACAATAGTAACAGTTATTGGTAAAAGAGGTGCCCCTCCATTGCTCAGAGCATCTGTATAATATAAAATGAACTGCCATAAACACAAAGATAAAAAACAGAGGAACACAAAGTAAAGCAGTATAGAACACTATTGCATATCAATACAAAATCAGATGTTTTGGGACACACTGTAATACATGTCTACTCAAATGCTTGCTGTATAAAATGGCGTTTCAGTTTTAATTTAAAAGAGGAAGCAACACAGATCTCCTCAAGGAATGAAGTCCAGAGTGTGGGGTGACTGACATAAAGGGCTGATCTTCTGTAGACTTCAAACCAGATGGTGGCACTGGCACTCCTAGCAGCCCCACCCTGGACCCCAGGAGTGGCCAGCAAGCAGCAACTGCTTACATTCCTGCACTGGAAATACAGTAAGAGCTAAGTTTAGGTATGAGATTAAAGCATTTGTTAAAAATAGATTTCGACAAAACTGAAACAGTTTAGGGTAAACAGGTTTTCTTCAACAAAAAGTAGAAATACTAACTGTTTGCTAATTTTGCTTTCAGACAGAAGTAGGCTGTATATCTGCCATGGTGATGTCAATAAAGAAAGGTAGACTCTGAAACCCCAGCAGTGCATGTTCAGTCAGCCTGACTGTATGAGCACTTTAGGGAGACACTGGTATATTAATGCTGCATATTTGTGGTCCTGGAATAAGATATGTATTGTGTATTTTAAAAGAACATTTTTATCTCATTATTAATCACTGTAAAATTTGAGAGCTTTGTTTGCATTTTTTTAGTACAAAGTGGCAAGAAAAATCTAGAACTTTCATTGACTGAGAGATGTCACCTGGCGTGCAATAAATCTCAATAAATACACGGTCAGGTACTGAACTCATTTTCCTCCAAGAAACCTACTTAGAGTTACCTTATAAGTATAATAACCCTCTCCAGGGGTGTGCATCATAAATTTTAATGCACTTCCCATGGGCATGCATTAAAATCCTATAATGCACATCCTGTCATAACAATTATTTATATAATGGATTGTAAAAACCTCTTTTGGTTGAGCTGTAAAGATTTAACCAACCTATAAAAGTTATGTTGGTTTAGCACATGTATAACAAGCATTTGTCAATGCCGAATGTTGTCACGCTGGCATTGGCAGTGGCGAGCTAGAGATGCATAGCACTTTGATTTTGTTAATTGTCGCAAAGGTGATTTTGCACAGCGAACACGCCATTGGCGCCACAGCTGCGGAAACGTGTTTTGGGCAGGCTGTGAAAATGGCAGCTGGACTGTTGATAAGGAGGTATGCAGAAATGCCAGTGGTGAAAATGTGGCATGAAAATATTGCAGATTGACAAAGGTACAAGGTGCATGGAACCGCGCAATGCACGCTTAACACAGTCCTTGTATGGACTTTCGGCACCAAATTTTCAACATAAGCATTTTAGGATCTCTGCTCATGAATAGTTTCACCGTCATTTCCGAAAACTGTCCTGAAAACTGATTTTGCACAGCGACCGTGCAATTCTGCACCTGACATGCGAAAACACATTTCAGCCAGCTGTACTGTTCATAAGGAGGCATGGAAAAATGCCAGTGATGAACAGCTGGAGTGAAACTATTACAAATTCACAAAGTCATGAGCATGCATGCAAACTGCACAACGCACGCTCGTAAAACACTAATTTTATTGACTTCCGTCCCCAAATTTTCAACATAGGCATTTTAGGACATCTGCTAATGAACAGTGTTACTGTCATCTTCATAATGTGTCTCAAACACGGGCTTTCCACAGAGACCGCGCTAGTCTGCGCTGGAACTGCGAAAACAGATTTTGGTCAGGATGTGAAAAATGACAGCTGTACTGTTCATTAGGAGGTGCAGAACAATGGCACTGTTGAAAATCTGGAGTGAAAGTATTATAAGTTTGCGAACTTACGAGTGTGCATGCAAACTGCTCAACACACGCTTGTAACACAGTCATTTTATGGAGTATTGTCACCAAATTTTCAACACAGGCATTTTAGGACCTCTGCTCATGAACAGTGTCACTGTCATTTTGCAATGTGTTCTGAACACTGATTTACTTAGCGACCGTGCTATTCTACACTGAAAGTGAGAAAACACATTTCGGCCAGGATGTGAAAATGAAAGCTGTACGGTTCACAGAAGGTGTGGTAAAATGCCAATGTTGAAATCTGGCATGAAAATATTGCGACCGCTTAATCCTTACGAAGGCGAGGCAACCGCGCAACGAGCGCCAGAAACAAAGTCATTTTGGGGATTTTCCCACCACATTTAGAACATAGGTTTTTTGAGAGCCCCCCTCATGAACAGTGGCACTGTTATTTCATTACTCAACCCCGAAAGGTGATTCCATAGCAGTGACTGCGAAATCACCTTTCGGGATGAATAACACCATGATAGCGCAAGAACTCAAGAGGAGGGGTCCCAAAAACCCCATGTTGAAAATTTTGGGCCAAAATTCCCAAAAATGCCTGAGATATGCAGCAAAGTTGAAAACACCCTATTTATTCCATTATACAGCTTACCGGCATTTCTTCAGTTCGTGGTCGGCTTTGAAGAGTGCAGACGTGTTCCTGGTCATGATCGTTGTGCCAGACTCCAGAGGTAAGTATGGGGGGAGGTTGGTGTGGGGAGGCAGGGTGCGCAGAGGGTGGGTGCGTGTGGGGGGGCAGGGAGATTACGAGGGACCGTTTTTGTTTTACAGGTAAAAAAAAAAAAATTAGTAGAACAAACCAAACACTGAGGAGCTCAAATTCACTCACGGTGAATAATTTCTGATCTGGTGCAAGAAGGTATCAGAGTCAATCAATTCAAACCAATACTTTTGAAAACAAAAGCAAAACCAACTGCACATATACCCGTCAGTAAGCCAAATAAACTAAGGAGGCACGGCTTACCGTATCTTCATATTTTTATTCAGATGACACCACTGTTTCAACAAGCAGCAAACCATAGAGTGCGGCGGCGACTACTCGATAGATAAATAGAAAATAGTATATTTTTTTCACCATCTCGGTGTAGACATAATTATGACCAGGCCAGCCGAGCAGAAACAGCCCAAATGCGTGATGACGCACAGGATCAGCTGACGTTTCGGCTAACGCCTTCCTCAGAGCTGATTGGTCAAAAAATTACATCAACTTTTTATAGTGAAAAACATACATATTCATTAACCTTACAGTAATTGGACCATCCTCCACTCATAAATATGCACATACACCCCAAATCACTCAAGTGTCATAAAAAACCAATCATAAATAACAATGTAATAATAATTCCTCATTAAGTCCCTTTGGCTGTAGAGTCCCAAGTTTAAAATCCAAAACATTCTCTTTGATCCAGTTTGTTTGCTAGACTCCATGCCGGGCCCAACATACACTTTTAATCCCAACAAATTTAAGATTTGCAGGTGAACCATGACCCACAGTTGAAAAATGTCGTGCCATTGCATTAGTCTGTACATTATTTCAAATAGCAGATTTATGTTCACTTATTCTTTCCCTTAATTGACGTTTTGTTTGTCCCATAGTTCAAACCACATGGGCACGTAAGCATGTATATAACCCCAGTACTTCTACAATTAATAAAGTCATTTATCTCAAATTTCTGACTTGTATGTGGATGTTTAAAATATTTACTGTTGTTTGTATTATTACATTGTGCACAATTCCCACATTTATAATTTCCCTTTGGAAGTGCTGGAATCCAAGTTGTTCTCAATTTTTCCGGACTTTGTACACTATGTACTAATAAATCTTTGATGTTCCTACCCCTCTTGTATGTGATTCTGGGCTTTTTATATACATCTTTTCTAAAAATAGGGTCTCCTGTAAAACCTTCCAGTGTCTTTTCACTATGCTAGCAATTTCCTCCGCTTGGTTGGAAAATTCAGTTACAAATTAATAACACCCTGAGGCTCTCATTGAAACTTTTGGCTGTAAAGATCACTTCTATTAGTGTTAACCGCTCTCTCCATGCCTCTGTATATAGTTTTACATTATAACCACGACTTTGAAATCTATTTGCAACTTCCTGTCGTTCTTTTTAAATTGTTCAGCATCACTGCAGACTCTCTTTAAGCGCAACATCTGTCCAACCGAATATTGCGACTTTAAACTAGGATGATTACTCTCATTGTGCAACAGCGTATTTCTACTCATAGGTTTTCTATACAGCGTAGTTTTTAATTTGCCTGCATCCTTATAAATTAGCATATCCAAAATGGAACTTCAGTAGTGTCTGCTTGCATAGTGAACTTTAAATTTGAATCAAATTTATTAATGAGATCCACAAAACCATTTAAACTTTCCCAATCAGCTGTCCAAATAAAAACAATCATCAATGTAACGTTTCCAGGATCGAACACATCTATTGAAAATTTCAGCTTTGTATAAATCATCGCTTCCCATTGTCCCACATAAAGACAGGCAATACTCGGAATGACGTGGTTCCATCGCTGTGCCTTTGTGCTGCATATAAAATTGATCTTTATACACAAAGTAGTTCGATTTCAGAACCATATCTGCCATACTAATAATGAATTCCACATCAACATTAACATCTTGTTGGACTCATGAAAAAAAATTCAATGGCTTTAATTCCTCCATCATGTGAGTACGTTTGAATACAGACTTTCTATGTCCAAAGTCACCAGCCAAAAATCAGAGTCAATAATCAAATTCTCAATATTTCTTATCATATCTCCACTATCTAAAATGTAAGAGGGCAATTTTTTCACCATTGGTTTAAGATAACAGTCCACCATTTGTGAAAAGGCTCCATAGATGAGCCAATACCGAAACAATCGAGCCCTGGAGGGCTTGAGCATTCTTATGTATCTTGGTAATAAATAAATTGCGGTCTGACTGGTGACACAACCTTTAAAAAGTCCGCCTCCTGTTTATTCAAGCGTCCATTCATCTCATTACTTTTAATAAATTCATCAGCTTGAACTTTAATCTCAGCTGTTGGGTCCTTCACTAGTTTGCAATAGTATATTTCATTATTTAAATGTCGATCCATTTCACACTCATAGTCTTTTATTCCCCATAAGACAATGCGCCCGTTTGTCAGCGGTTTTATGATCAAACTTTTATCGTCCTTCAACGTTTTAATGCTAAATGTTCTTGATATGTTAAATTAAAATTACTTTCTTTCTTCTTTTCAGTAACAAATCAATATCACGATCTACCAATGCTGAAAAAGTGTTTACAGCATGATGGCCATGAACTGAAGGACAAAATTTACTTTTTTCTTCAAATGTTTCATCACACTGTTTTCTTCTACTTTATTATTCTGATTAGTCACACCAACATGGTCACTGTTTCCAAAACCTCCTGGGCATCAAAAAAACATTTTAAATGGAGTTGCCTATACAATTTAAAAAGATCAATTTTTAGTTGAAATGGATTAACATCTTTGCTAGGCACAAAAGACAAACCTTTTTGCAAAACTGCTTCCTCATGAATCGTAAGCTCTCTCTCAGTTAAATTTATGATTGCCATTTGTTCTGTCTGTTCGAACGTCTGGGGGGGCCCGAATATTGCCAACGCCCTCTGTTCCTCCCTCTTCCTCCTCGCCCTCTTCCCATGTCCCCTTCTAGTCTTGCGTTTTCTCTGTAGGTGGGCATTTGAGGTCCCGGGGTTTCTGGTGGGAACACTGAAGGCCGAAAATCTTGATTTTGTTGAATATGTTGAATCCTGCCAGAATCACTTTCAGGGGATGATGTAAATCCATCTATTCCAAATGGCACTGTGTTCTTTTTAAACAAAAAGGGTTCACGGCGAATTTTACTCTGCCAATTATAAACTTGTCCCCGTGCATAGTCTCTAGCATCTCTTTCATGTTTCTGCAATTTGTATTCTTTCAACTCTGTTTGAAATTTTAAAATATTAAGATTCACCTTTTCAAACACCGATTGGACCTCTGTATGGGAAAAACTTGATTTAAAATCATTCTCCATTTTAATAATTTGTTCCTCCACACCATTAATATCTCTTCTTGCTTTTTTAATTAAAGCCAGAATTAAATCATTTGAGGCCTTGTTTAGAATCTGTTCCCAGTCTTGCATCAATAACTTATCATCCAGACCATATGCTGGCGGTTTTTGAATTCTCAAACCTCTGGGTATTCGTTTGTCTCTCCAATACTGTGATAGAGAGAATGCATGCAGCTGGAAACAAATCAATTTCTTTTTGAGGCCTTCCAAAACACTGCAATCCGGTTTTAAATGAGTAGTACTTGTGCTTGGTGATGGGGCAAATAAAACTTCACAGGCTGCCTGGTCAACTATTATTTCGCTCCTTCAATATCTGAGAAACTTAGTAGAGCCGTTTGAATTGAAGAGTTCTCTTTAACCACTCCAATTTCTAGTTCAGTCGCCATATTCAATCAGCACAATTGCTTTTAAGCCTCTAATAGTTGCTGTTGGGTTCACAGATCAGAGAGCTAACCTCAAACAATTCGGTCCTCTGAGTAACGCGTTCAAACACAACAAGTAGAACAAACCAAACACTGAGGAGCTCAAATTCACTCACGGTGAATAATTTCTGATCTGGTGCAAGAAGGTATCAAGTCAATCAATTCAAACCAATACTTTTGAAAACAAAAGCAAAACCAACTGCACATATACCCGTCAGTAAGCCAAATAAACTAAGGAGGCATGGCTTACCGTATCTTCATATTTTTATTCAGATGACACCACTGTTTCAACAAGCAGCAAACCATAGAGTGCGGCGGCGACTACTCGATAGATAAATAGAAAATAGTATATTTTTTTCACCATCTCGGTGTAGACATAATTATGACCAGGCCAGCCGAGCAGAAACAGCCAAATCGTGATGGCGCTGGGATCAGCTGTCGTTTCATTAACGCCTTCCTCAGAGCTGATTGGTCAAAAATTACATCAACTTTTTATAGTGAAAAACATACATATTCATTAACCTTTCAGTAATTGGACCATCCTCCACTCATAAATATACACATACACCCCAAATCGCTCAAGTGTCATAAAAACCAATCATAAATAACAATGTAATAATAATTCCTCATTAAGTCCCTTTGGCTGTAGAGTCCCAAGTTTAAAATCCAAAAACATTCTCTTTGATCCAGTTTGTTTGCTAGACTCCACCACGGGCCCAACATACACTTTTCAATCCCAACAAATTTAAGATTTGCAGGTGAACCATGACCCACAGTTGAAAATGTGATGGCCATTGCATTAGTCTGTACATTATTTGAATAGCAGATTTATGTTCCTTATTCTTTCCCTTAACTGACGTTTTGTTTGTCCCATAGTTCAAACCACATGGGCACGTAAGCATGTATATAACCCCAGTACTTCTACAATTAATAAAGTCATTTATCTCAAATTTCTGACTTGTATGTGGATGTCTGAAATATTTGCTGTTGTTTGTATTATTACATTGTGCACAATTCCACATTTATAATTTCCCTTTGGAAGTGCGGAATCAAGTTGTTCTCAATTTTCCGGACTTTGTACACTATGTACTAATAAATCTTTGATGTTCCTACCCCTCTTGTATGTGATTCTGGGCTTTATATACATCTTTTCTAAAAATAGGGTCTCCTTAAAACCTTCCAGTGTCTTTTCACTATGCTAGCAATTTCCTCCGCTTGGTTGGAAAATTCAGTTACAAAATTAATAACACCCTGAGAGCTCTCATTCGAAACTTTTGGCTGTAAAAGATCACTTCTATTAGTGTTAACCGCTCTCTCCATGCCTCTGTATGAAAAAAATTAGACATCGCGGGACAGTTTTTTTTTTTTAGGGGATTTGGCATGCTGGGGTGGGCTCCCAGCCGCCACCTAACTGTTAGGGGTCTGTAGCTGGCGGGGACTGGGCACCCTCATTGGCACACAGCAGGGGATGTTATGCCGGCGGGGTTAGGCACCCTGTCGGCACACAAAGCAAGCAGAGGCCGAGCCGAGGATTAGGCACTGAGCGTTTAACAATAGAAAGGTGATTTATGCTGATGGGGAGTGGACTCCTCCATCGGCACATACACAGGGGTAACAGACCAGGGGATTGGGCACCCTCGAAGTTGGCAGTTTGGGGGCCAGTGTGCCGCCATGTGCATAATGTGGTGAGCACGTCAAGGGAAGGCCCTCTGCATCTGATGAGCTTTGCTCGGATTGCAGCAGACCTTTTCTTAGATGTGCTCACCACATTATGTATGCATGGTGTGGGGCTGGCATGCAGACTGATTGGGGAATGAGGGACGCACCTACTGGTGCGTGCCCTGCATTCACCCAACAGTGACCGCGCCTCCAAATCCCCACTGCCACAAAATGTTGGCTGTGCAAGCATGCCAACATAAAAACGGGCTTTAATAAAGCACACAGCATGTTTTTTATACTTATATTTTATACATTTTTTTCTTCATATAATGCATCATACAAATTAAATTAGAAAAAAGAAAGGAAATAAATTCTCAATAAAACTCATAATTTGTGTAATATATAAGAGAGTCTAGACCAAATCAATTGGAGAGGAGATAATATTAAATTAAATACAATATTTCTCACAGGTCTTAGCTGCGGTTATATAATCTTTACATTTCTTTTAATATATACTCTGTAAACATTTGCCGCTAACAACATTTTATGAAAATTAAAAGACCATCTAAAGGTAAAAATAAGCTGCTTGTTCACCAGAGGGAAAAACACAATGACCTCTCCCTCTCTTACCACTGTAGCAAAAAACTAACAATATTTTATAGATTAGAGTTCATTAGTACATCTTCATCATTTCTTCCTCAGACAATGTACAGTAAGAGATTCATTTTCACTCTCCGATTGTTTTTTCTGCTCATATTGAGCTCAAATGAACTCAGAAATTTGATCCACATCATAGAAGGTATATTGGACTCCTTTGTATTTGATTTTTAGTCGGCTGGAGCTGATAGCTGAAATTCTGCCTTCATCTCTAATAGTTCTTGCCTATATTGCAAGAATCACTTTCCGCGCTGTTGTGTTGGATAAGAATAGTCGAAACAATGGGAACAACGCGTTTTATAAGTCAGTGGTGCCTTAATCATAGAACGCTTAATGATCAGATCTCTGTTGGTATTGAATGCAAAAGTTATCATTCTGGTTGACTTGTTTTATGAGATCGAATTTTCATCCTCTGATGTTATAGTAGTAGTAGATTTAGCAGAGGGTTTCTTTATTTTTTCAGTAGGAAGCTTTGGAAGGATTCTGTAAGCACGTGTAATAAATAGAAGGTTATCTTCAGGTAGTTCGAAAGTGTTTAAAAAAGATGTCTTTGACCATATTTCTTAATGAATTGAAATCTCAGTCCAAAGTAACTGGTAAATCCAACACTCTTAAGTTTTTATATCGCTGCTGGTTTTCAAGCAACTCAATATTTCTAGTCTCGTTGATGTTATCCGTATTATGTTTGCTGTAGTGGCTTCAACAGCCTGAACATTACTGGCCATTTTTTCAATGTCCTTCTTATTAACTTCAGACTCTTTTGACAAAATTTCAATTTTCTCATGATTTTGCTTTGCATCAGCTTGCAGGAAATCAACTTTTTGTGACAGAACTTGAAATTTCAAATCAAATGATTGAGTCCATAACAATAGCTTTCCATTGCCTCTCCAAGGGAATGGATTGTATAGTGACCTCTTATGGCCATTGCAGGTGTTTGATCAAACATGGCAGAGTTATAAAAAACCTGTGAAGGAGTACTATATTGCTTGCATGATAAAGTATTTTTTTCTGTAGCCTCTGCTTTATCAACTTTATCTGCCAATCCAGCTTGCGCTGCTACAATTCCTTCTAGAGATGATACAGGTGAACCAGGTAAGAAATGATTCCCCGTTCCAGTCTCTATTCTTGTCTCCGTTTGAGCAATACCTTTAGGTGACTCCAAGGATAAATTTATTAGTTTTGCTTCAGTGTGAGGGGATGTTACAAATGTCTTACTTGGAACTGGTGAGCTTATCTGTAAAAAGACCTACACAGGCTGTTGTGGGCTGGCTGTTGGCGTCCTGACACCTGAGCCAGATCTGCCTTCCTTGGCTCTCCTGATGCCCTCTGAGCCTGACTGCAATCTGCAATATTTTTCCAATGGCTTAATACATGAAGAAACATATTCTTCTGATGATGAAGAGGACTTAGCTTTCCTCTTATCTGCCATAAGTTATTTTTTGAATATGTGAATTTTTTTACTAAAAGAAAGCAGAAAATATTAAGCGTTGGTTCCAAGTTAAACACAAAGGCAGCTACCTGCCACCACGTTGACTCCTTCCACCTCACACAGCATGGATTCACAAAACATAGATCTCGCCAAGCCAAACCGATTGTCTTCTTCACGGAGGTAACTAGGGAGGCAATTTGAGGTAGGTGGTGAATGTTGTTAATCTGGACTCCAGCAAGGTCTTTGACACTGTACCACATGTGACCTCATGAAAATAATAGCACAATCTGGAATCCACAAAGTGTACAGGAACTGGATATAAAAAAAAAGGCTGACAGGAAGCAGAGAGTATTGCTGGATGATCACCATTCAGAATGGAGGTATGTGTTAAGTGGAGTACCCCAGGGGTCAGTGCCAAGTTCAAGGGCAATAACACGACAGGGAGTGCATTAATTAGAAGATATAAGTACCTCAACAGTGTGTACTGTGGCACAAGGCTGCAGGCGATGTGCTCTACCGTGCACACCAGAAGAGTGCCTGTATCATCCAATGAATGCAACACCGAGTGTATTACTGCACTTAAAAATAGGCCTGGTATTAAAGATTTTGGCTGAGAAAATGGAGCACTGCATGGTCATGAATATGTATAGGCATGGTTTGTGACCCGATCTGTCCAGTCAGAGAGCAGTATTTGAAGTTGCCATCTCGACATATTTTACAAAGGCTTTTAAACCTATTTATTTATAATTTTTTAAAATGTTTTCTTTCACATCAGGTTACAGTAATTAAGCCAATTTTATACAAAACTGAGAAACAGGAAAACTTACTTGAAGTTACAGTCCAAAACCTGTCAAAGTCATTAGTCCAAGAAAAGCCTATTTAAGAGCATGCATAAGAGTTCATGTAGTAAACCAAGGGGAGAATTTATCAATTTATTCTTTTTAAGGCCTTTCCACAACATCATCTGTAACAGTCAACACTTCTATTAGAGGTAGGCAAGCCAGGAATTTTTCCTCTACAGCCAAGCCAGAGCACAGCCAGGGGTCTCGCTTGACTTTACGAGCCAAAACATGATCCAAGCTATTGCTGCTGCAGGACTTCCTCTATGTTAGGTTAGTGGCAGTGTCCCTTGTGAATTCTACAAAAGGAGTCGAAAGTTTTAGCCACCACACTAACTACTCAGGCTGACAAAAATACTTGCTTTGACCATAACTGTCCTGGATTGACCTTGGCTCTCAGTTTCTTATAGAGGTTGAGCCAAACCAGGCACTAGGCTCAAGCCAGGCTTGAGTCTGCTCTGGCATGCCCACTTCTACTGCACTTGCCATTCAGCTGTACTGGCTGCAACCAAAAGATGAAAGTCAATATTCAGTGTATCTCTGTTCTTACATTAGGGCAGTGTCAATGGTTCAGCAGGTAGCACACTCACCTCTGAGACCGGGAGATCAGATGGGTTCTAGCCCCACACCAGGCACTTGGGTTAATATCCCAATATTGACACTGTAGTGCAGCATGAAGGGGGAGCTGCACTCATGAGGTGCCGTCTTTCGGATGAGACATTAAACAGAGGTCCTATCTGTCTGTTCTGGTGGTAGTTCAGGTGGATGTTAAAGATCCCATGGCACTTCTTGAAAGAGTAGGGGAAAGTTTTATTAAGAACTAATCAGTGCAGTTCCAAAAAAAAAAACAAAAACATTTACAATACATAAAATCATAACAGAAATAAAACAAGAACAGAACAAAAAGATTCCAAAACAAGCATACAGGACAGCAAGTCTAAGGTAGTAATAAAAAATTACACCAATCCACTCAGTACAAGTGACAGCCGCATCAGTGATCCAGAGCAGATGCTTCCATAATTCAGATAGGTTCAGGGCAGAAAGATGCGAACTGTCGGACAAAAAAACAACACGTGTGTAAACCCCAGGTGGCGCTATCCCAAGGGCTACTACCCCTGCCTGCTTGACTACTGACAGGTTGAGGGGCCTAGGTTCTATGGTGGGTGCCTCCACCCAGAAGTCAGGGTTTGTAGTGGTTAGACTAGTTTGGTCACAGCCCTCTGGGACACTGAGACCCCCTTTTATCCCTTATAGTGGCTCACACAATGCACAGGAGTTACAGTCCCAATACCCCACATGTACACACTGTTCAATCATAGAATACCACTTACCCTCGAGACTGATTCTGAGGTTCGTCTCTGAGGACCCCCTGTAAAATAAGGTTAATCAACATACACCAACCACTACAATGCTTGATAAGTAGGCACTGACACTTCAGACAGTTTAAAGCTTAACAACATCAAATCTGGTTTATTTAGGGGGACAATAACATGGGAGGGGGAAATCAGGTTAATTAGCAGCATAAGATCACAGTGCTGTGCACATTACAGGGTCTAGAAAGTTACATTCTGGGTACCCAGGTTGGGGGCTAGCCAGGTCCATTGCCTGGGGATGGCTGGCAGGTGCAGATGGAAAAGGGCCCTGTAGAAGAAAATATGCACAACACCCAATTGTAATCCAGAGCCGGATGGCTCAGTCCATGAAGAAGTGAAACCACAATAATTAGATCACACACTTGCAATTTGATAAACAGTCAGCAGGGAGCTACCCTGATTTGTACTCACAGACTCATTGCGAAAAAACTAGCAAGATGGGGTTCTGGATTGCCAGACTCCCACACACAGCAGGGAGATGAGATTCTACAGGCCAGGCACACAGCTTTGATCAGCAGGCGGAATCAGTCCGCATACATTCACTTGGCTTTCAGTCTACACCAGCGGGGACAAGAGAACCCGTTTAGCTGTTCCTCACAAGCATTCTATGCATTTATATGTAAAAAATTACTAGACCAGGAGCTGCTTTCAGGTCCCGATGCTTCACTACTAAACCAGGAATTCACACTGCAGCTTCACTTTCCTGACAGACCGGAGCGATTCAGCAATTTCTCCAGTCTTCTACAGGATGAGCCTGGTTTCCACTCTTTCAGCCTCTCTTCCTCTCCGTAGTCTTGGATTCAGTCCAAATGGAATTGCAATGCAACAGCCTGACTTCAGGCCTCCACACACTTCCCTCAAAACTATGCAGCGCAGAAGCTCGGAGCTCCTTCTCTCATCACGGTCACAACAGATCTGATCTGTCCAGACACAAGGCAGAGCATTACTTTCGGGCGCCACCCGGTCCAATTGGTGGACTCAGCTGTCAATCACTCAGAACTCTCCCCATTGGTGCAAATAGGCGCCAAGGTCCAGAACTTCACTTCCCAGAATTACTAGCTATATCTCCTCATAGTAAACCGGCTCCCAAGAGAGTCCTGATTCTGGTTGGTCCGAACAAACTCCATTTTAGAGGCCCCCTGTACTGATTGGATCTATTCAACAGTTCAGATCCAAAATGGAGGGGCAAAACACACAGAGTCCCAGCTGCAAGAAAGGCAGGTTAGACAAACTACATTCTACTTAATACTCTAACTAGTTTCAGGCAAACAGTTACACCTCTCATTTAGGCTCCCTCTGCACTCTTAGCGGCTGCAGAAACGGAGCGCTTACTTAGTGGCCCAGGCAGGATTCGAGCATTAAATACACAGTCCCCCCCAAATAAACTAATAAAGGTTGCAAGCAGACAGCTCTTAAAGAGACAGTACAAGAGGCTCTAAAAGCACTCACAGATAAACGGCTTAGACGCCCAACACCATTCAGGCTGGGAGCACTTAGCCAGCTCCTGGAAGACTTTTGGGAACCCCTATTTGCAGGGGGGTTACACTTGCATTAGTAACTGTCTTGTGCGTAGTTCAACATAAGTGCAATCGTGTTGTTGTAAAGTAAATAAACAGTGATACATCTAGATATTCCATTTGATAATTGAAAATAAAACACACAGAGTTCCAAGATTCCATTTCCCCAAGCAGAGGACACATGTCCATACATAAGATTTGCATAAGAAATCCTAGAGAATAGAGATCCCCCACTGATCAGCTAGATATGTCTAAAAATCTTTAATAAAGGAGCACTGAAAAAATAAATGGTCAATCGTTTCAAGGGAGTCATTACACTGAGGTCTACTGCAGAACCTGTTAGAGAGCTGCGTATGTTTGTGATTGCTCTTGACATTAATCTTCTCATGGCAAGAGTTCCAATGGAAGTCCCACATGTGTGCAGGGATCCTAGGATTCATCAACAGGATTTTCAGGAAGCCCTGTACAAAGCATCACATAAGGAAAGGGGTCAGGACAGGGTCAGACAGAAGCCCTCAAAGTTCTATAGAACATCAGATGTGAAGAAACCGTCAAGAGTTGATGTGGAGTAACCTTCCATTGTTTTAACTGAAGGAATGTGATTTTTAAGTATTGAAAGACATCCGGTCCCCTCAGAACCGTAATGGAGTTCTTTCCCAAGAATGGAACCAAGAGCTGCAATTACCATAGAGCCAGCTCTCCCACCCTCTTTGTCTATTTATTAAGAGAGGTCTAAAATTATTAGACATCAAAAAGACACTAGAAAAAAAAAGAATCGGGTTCACCGTGTTCAGCCATCCCTCAGGAACAGACAGATATAGAACATCCCATTTAATTGGGTTAAGGCGACTACCCCATACCACCTGAAAAAACAAACTTAAGAGAGGGGTTTCAATTTTTTTGGGAATGGAGAACACGTAACTTAAATATAAAAAAAAAAGAAGTAGAAAAGTTTTCACCAAAAACACACGTTTTTTTCTTCCCAATCTTGCTATGGTTCCATTGAGAAAGCTTGAATCTCCCAACAGCTAGCTTTTCTTCCCAATTCTAAACATAAATCCCTGGGGGCAAACTTAATTCCCAGGAGAGTAATAGAAGAGGAAGAAACAGTAATTGGGCCAATAGAGGTGTCAGCCTGGGAGGAAAAGCCAAGTGCAAAAGCATGATACTTGTCCAGATTCAAAGCCGCCCAAACCAAAAGAAAAGCATTCGGAAAGGGCTTCCCGGACTGAGGAGGTGTCCGCAGTCAGTAAACAAAAATCATCAGCATAAGCCAAAGAGGAGGGCATATCCTGAGCAGTAGGATTAGAAATTGGGGTAATACTCGGTGAAGTATTTAATTTACGTAGCAGAGGGTCAATAAAAAAGACATATAAAAGGGGGCTCAGGGGGCACCCCATCTCACACCTCTTTTAATG
Source organism: Neoceratodus forsteri (assembly GCA_016271365.2). NCBI lineage: Eukaryota > Metazoa > Chordata > Ceratodontiformes > Ceratodontidae > Neoceratodus > Neoceratodus forsteri. The sequence goes on along the minus strand of CM057450.1, from coordinate 470,347,663 downwards.
GGAACCAAGAGACCCAGCCAACCATTGACCAGAGGTACCACAGTGGCAGTTCTATAAAGAGACCATATCCAAGAGACGAATGTAGGAGGAATACGATAATGTAAAAGAGTTTCCCATAAAAAATCATGACAAATGGAGTCAAAAGCAGACTTTTGGTCCAAAGAAACAACATACCCCGAACACTGACCAGAATACCCAGAGGTAAAAATTTCCTGCACTCGAATGAGATGATCCTGTATTTTCTACTGAGGGATCGCACAAGCTTGCTCTGAGGAAATGACAAGATCAGCAACAGATAACGACCTGTTGGTCAGAATCTTGGACAATATTTTACAATCCAGTTGTTTAACCAGGTGAGACACACTAAGCTGAAAGCTTGTTTACAGGTGCAATCTGGGAGTACAGGGAAGTTAAGTGACTTGCTCAGGGTCACACAGTATGCAAGTGGGGGCTGTGCGATTAAAACCCAGGTCTCCAGATTTGCAGCTCAAAGCTTAAACCACTGCGCTATACTGCCTCCAAAGCATACATACCTCTAAACATGCATATAGGTCTCCAATTATGCAAGTCAGATTTATCCCCTTTTTATGCAAAAAATTAAGGCTCCTTTAGTAAAGTTGAGGAACATCACCAAATTCCAACATAGTATTAAACACCAGGGCTAATTCCGACCCCAGGGTCTCACCCATAAGCCTATATAACTCATTCGGAAGCCCATCAGGACCCAGGGTGATACTGGGCTTCAAATGACGTATAACATTCAGCACCTCATTCAAAGTTATAGGCTGGCATAAACCAGTAAGAACCTGTGGAGAAAGATCAGGGATAAAAACGTCATGTAAATAGTTTTGATCTGCCCACCATCTGAAGGGAGTTCGAAAACAAGTTAAAAGAAAAATCAGCCACAATTTGCATAATGTCACACGGGGAGTTATGAAGATTACCCAATTGGTCCAGCAGGCCAGTGATCCCTTTCTTACTGACTTGCGACTCGTTATGGGTAAAGGGACAGATTTCATAAGCCATACCCTCAGTGCCAAATGTATATTGCCAATAAAGGTGAGTAGCCTGTTTTTTGGAATAACTCAACATATTTTGCCGAACAGATTGAAGTTGCACACTCAGATCTTGTCCAGTAGCATGAGCAAGGGACAAAAGGGACTGTAGACGCTGACGGTTTTGCAAGTATGATAAGTAAGCTGAGGTGCTTTGAGTCTTACTATACCACCGAAGGAGCTTCATTGACCCAGCTTTGGATCCTCCCACCGCTGTATAGGGTTCTCAGCAAAGTAGTACAGATTTCTGGCTGCTAAAAAGTGGCTTAAGGAGCATAAGAAAACATCATCCTTAAGGAAAGAAATATTAAACTTCCAAATACCCTTGCCTTTAGAAAGGGAAGATTACTATCAAATGTGAGTGAGATCAGTTTATGATCTGAGAATTCAACAGGATCAACTTTGACTTTAGAAAGAACAAGATGAGGGGACAAAAAAATGTAGTCAATCCTGGTTGCCAGGACACCTTTTTGAAATGTGGGGGAATGTTGTTTTGTGAATTCTAAGACAGTGTCCCACAGGTTCACAGGGCATATCACTGAATTCAACGAGCAGGAATCACAATACAACTTTCTAGTTGTAGCACATAAGCCTTTGTCCAGAAGACTAAGCCCACAGTTAAAATCACCTGCAAAAATCATATGCTTGGAAGTATGCAAAATAGGCAGGATCTGAGAAAAAAATGTCAATCCATGCAGTTTTAATTTGGGGGGCATATAAATAGATAAGGCGATAAGGGACCAGGTGAAGCAAACCATCAAGAATCAAAACCCGACTGGGGCTACATCATAAAGTTTTAGATGCACAAAGGCAACAGAGTGAACCTAAATCCCCACATCAGAACATCTGTCCAGACCCATCGACCAATAGGAAGGGCCCAAAAGCCAGTATCTTTGATCCTGTTTCGGTTCATGCAGAGCATGAAACCTAACATCCTGCAGGAATATTATACCACATGGCAAGGAAGCTAGGAAAGCAAAAACAGTGTTACGCTTATCCAGTCTCTTGATACTGTTAACATTCAGAGAGTAACATGCAAAGGTATAGGAAGACATGGCAAAACAAAGAGCAAAAACAGGGAGGGCAAGTAACCAGTATTATTTTTTCTTATCCTTCCCACCAACGGCTTTCAATTTGGACCTGGCTTTCTATTTTTAGGCCCCTCTACGCATTGAGCAAACCTCTTATCTGTAGTGCCTTCTGGATGGGAAGAAGGAACAGAGGAGGAATCAGTATCCTCACCAGAGTCTGCTGAAGTCTCCTGTAAAACATCACAGGTGTTTGAAAGGTTTACAGGGGTGGTCCAAACAGCCTTAGATGGAGGGGGGGCAGCTTTCAGTTTGGAGCACACAGATCGCCTATAAATGACCTGCATAGGTTCCTGAGGAGGAGGCATAGCATCTGGGAGATTACAGACCAATGTCTGATCCTTGGGGTCTACTACTACTGAGTCTGGTAAAACAGGTGGGGGGGAGCTAACACCACAGGGTCACCAAGAGGTAAATCATGCTGTGTAACAGGTGGTGGTACAATAGAGGAGGAGGGTCCAGCAGGGGCATGAGAAAGCTGAGAAGAACAGGATTTATTATGGAAATTAGCTTTCTGAGCTTGTGTAATAATGAAATGTTGGTCTGCCCCACCATCATGGTGTTCCAGATTATGGCCGCCCAGGTGCAATTCTGAAAGGTATGACCAATCTCGTCACAGAGATTACAGTGACATTCATTCAAACAGGATGTACCTAAATGACCCAATTCCCCACAAAGATTACACTTCACAGTATCACAAACACTGCTTAAATGCGAAGAATTCCCACACCTATAACAGGCCTTTGGCTGACCTGGATAGAACAAACCCCCATCTCTGCCCCCAAAAAAGGTTCAGGTGGTAAAGAACACCAGAATCATCAGACTTCAGTAAAACCTTCACTTTCCAGCCACCAGTCCAGACATTTCGGAATCCAGAATGGCCTTAGGGTCCCCAAGAACAGTACATCTAAGCTTTAACCAATACAGAACATCCTCCAGGTCCACACCTTCATTTTTGAAAAAGAATGGAAATAGTTTTATAAGTAGGCTTTGTCAGGAGGATGGCAAGAAAGGAGACCATAAAACAGACTTTTCAAGGTGTGATATTTAGACCAAAATCTGTCCAAGCCTTAGAAGTCTTAAAAGTGGCGTCAAAGGTGATCTCTCCAGAAATATGGATAAGGGCATACATTTCATGGGTGAAGAATTTCATGGAATCCTTCAACAAAGTCTGGGTGACAAAGAGACGGTCAAGAGGTTCCTCCATACCCCCACATAGGAAAGTCTAACAGCATTCTGCTGTTTAGCTGAGTAAAACAGGCAGGCAAATAGGGAGGAAAACTATTTCTTTTGTCTATCAGGTAGAACATTAAGTGGAGCCTGCACTAGGCTAGGGCCTAGAGGTAAGGCTGCAGAAGTGATTGGTAAGGTAGGAAAAGCAAGACTAGGGTTTTGGGTCAGCAATAAACTACTAGGTGGTGCCAAAGGGTCAGCTTGCAGGAGAGACCCATCCAGAATATGGTCAGTAGCAACAGCAGGAAGAACCGCTGAAGGAGCAACTGTGACTGGAGACAAAGGCATTCGAATTGGAGATGAACCAGAAGTCCACTGACCTAAAGAGGGGTGTTTCTCCCAACCCGCATCATGGAGCGCCTTGTCAACTGAACAAAGTTCAGTACTAGAGGCCACAACCCCAGGCAACAGAGTACAGGAAGACTGGGAAAGGGATATATCAGGCACACTCAATGCGGTAGCATTCTCCCAACAGATGACAGCTCAGTAGCTAAAGCAGGTCTAAGCTTCAGCTGAGTCGACTTGACAGATCTAGATGTGCTGTCAACCTTCAGCCACCAGATCTTCTGCAGTAGGGCTGATTTTTTGGAATGAAAGGACCGTTCTTCAGATTCAATCAAATGCAGTAATTCCTGTGCCTCTCCCGAAGCATTGTAGGGTAAGTCCAAATGTTCAGTCGACTCAGAGATATTAGATGCAGGATTAGAAACCAAAGGTTCTGCAGACTTCTGTTCTAAGTCACCAACTACAGAGTCACCACCCCACTCATATCGTGCAGGTGCCAGTAAATATCCCCAGTAGAAACATCCACAGCAGAGCTTTTCAAAGAAGACTTAGGTAGCGGTGAGGTGTGGGCAGAAACAGACTCACCCACCTCCATAGCAACCTCCTGCACACCAGGACTGTCGTCCGCCATCTTGGATGGCCAGAAAGTCCCCCTCAGGTCAATAGGGGAATTTCAGTGCCCTGGCCAAATTTCTCCACATTCACTGAAATACTACTAACAGCTTAATCTGGTTCAAAGTCAGTTGGCATTCATCTATATCCCCTCACTTGGGTTGTGCCTGAAAATAGGCAGAAATTTGTCTAGTGCACTTAACGGTCAACAAAACTAATTAAACTAAACTTACTGTCTTTCTGCTCTGTATACATAGAAACGATACTGCTATGTTAAGAGTAGAATTGATGCAAAAAGATAAAAAGTAGGCTGTAATACCGTTTCTTTGACTGACAGAAACTTATTGTACTGTACATGCACATGAAAACCCATGGGCATATTCAGCAGGCACTTTGATAGAACAGCTACATGGAGAGGACTTTATACAGAATTCAGTACTAATTAAAATAATAAATTTAAGCACATCTGATGTAAAAAAAACCCTCTTATATACATAATTGTGACAGTTCTGTTGATAAGGATGCATCATATCAAGAGATAGAAAAAAAATTATGTTTGCATAAAAAAGGGCAGACTTTGAAATATAAAAGGGCAGTCTTTGAAATACTGGGTTATAAATACCCAGTTGAAGCGACCATGAACTGTTTATGAATGTTCATAAAATATTCATGAATAGTTCATGAATTCAACTCATAAACATTCATCAAGCATGAAAAAAGCAAAGCAAATTGTTTATGAATTTTCATGAATTGTGCATGAACATGTAATGGCACACCTTTGTTCTTGTAAGCTCATAAACGTAATGGTTCATAAAGGTCCATGAAAGTTCACAAAACCCCTCCACTGAGCTATTATGGACATATTCTGTCAATATTTTGGGGGAATGGAAATACCCTGCTTTTGTAATATTCAGTAATTCATCAGGCTCTATTCTCAAAAAAATGTTTTTGCCTTAAGTACAAATCAGATATGATCCATTCAATCCTTGTTTTATCACACAATCTAAACAACTACCCATGAAAAACTGAATTATTGCAACTAACTCAACATTTCCTAATGAATAGATTTTCTACATACTTTTTCCCATTGTTCTTTCAAATGGAAACAGTGCTCACCTTCCTTTTAAAAATAGAAATGCTCATTTGCTATTTATGTCAGTAGAATCAGAAACTCTTGTGGTTGGGGCACTTTGAAACTTGGTAGGCAGTGACTGGGTTACCTTTAAACTTGGGTTTTAATTGCAACAGGTGGTGTGGGGAAACTAGTGTAGGTCGGGAACTTAATCTTGGGGTGAGTAGATTCAAGAAGCCCTGTAATCAGGTGTTTAACTGAGGAGATGGTGGAGCTGAGAGGCTTAGTGCCTTCTAAAATTAATTACCTAAAGGAGGGAGAGGGCAAGGGAGGAGACAGGCTAGCAGAGATGGGGGAGGGAGTCTGGCAAACAAGACAGCAGACCTACAGGCACTGATGGCAGAAGAGGAGGTAGAACATAACTGCCATCACAGAAACATGGGCAACCAGTACCATGACTGGGACCTCCAAGATCCCTGGGTACCAATTACATAGAAAAGATAGGGAGGGGAGGAGGATAGCGCTGTACATAAGGGATGGGACAATGTCACCAGGGAGGAGGAGCAACCGGCCCTAAGGTAGTACTACAGAACACAACTGGGAAACAGATTCATATGGGGGTGTACAGACCACCAGCACAGGGCACAGAGCTAGATAGGAAACTGGGGAACAGATTAGGAGGGCAGGAGGGAGAAGGAATACTATTATCCTAGGTGACTTCAATCTGCCAGGTATTGACTGGGGCACTCCGGCTACTTTCTGTGGAAGGGAGCAAGTCCTCCTGGATGCTATCCAGAGTGTTTCCTGACACAGACAGTCACAAACCAACAAGAGGGGGCCATACTAGACCTGGTACTGTCAGATAGGGAGCATGTGAAGGAATTGAAGCAAGGGATCCCTTGCAGGTAGTGACCACCACACTGTGGTTTTACATTAACATGGGGAAGGATGTAGCCAAGACAAAAATGAGTGTGGTGGATTTCAGGAAGGCGGACTTCGCTAGAATGGGTAACATGCTACAGCAGCACCTGGCAAAGCTCAAGCCGCAGATGGGTGCACAGCAGACATGGACAGTCATCATAAAGAGCTAAGACTAGCACATGGGGATTAAGGAAGGGGAGAAGGATTTCTTCCAATACATTAGGGAGAAAAGAAGCAGAAGGGATGGGACTGTAAGGATTAAGAGGGAAGGAGGATAGTCAGAAATGGGGGATGATCAAGCAGAGCCTTTAAATGAATACTTTTGCTCTGTCTTCGCTAAGGAAGAGGAAGGGCCCTTACCACAGGGGAGGAATGAGGAGCCCAGGGGTGGACTATGAAGGGAGAATGGGGTGGACAGAATTTTAAGGGTGCTAAGTGAACTATGGGTGGACAAAGCACTGGGACCAGATGGGTTACATCTGAGGATCCTTAGGGAGTTAGTGGGGGTACTAGCAGCCCCACTGATGGAACTGTTTAACACCTCGCTGGAGGAGGGACGTCTTCCATAGGACTGGAGAACAGCTCACTTGGTTCTAGTCTGCAAAAGTGGTCCCAGGGATGAGCCGGGTAACTACAGGCCAGTTAGCCTGACCTCCATAGTGGGGAAGATAATGGAGACCATTCTAAAGAAAGACCTGTGTCCTTCCTTGAGGATAATGGTCTCCAGGATGACATGCAACATGGGTTTGTCAGGGGGAGATCTTATCAAACCAACATAATTGACTTCTTCGACTGGGTTACAAGGTTATTGGACAGGGACAGGCAGTGGATGTCCTGTGCATAGACTTCAGCAAGGCGTTCGATTCAGTGCACATGGTAGGCTGATCAGCAAACTGGAGACCTAGGAATAGGGGACAAACTGCTGGGGTGGGTCAAGACCTGACTGCAGGATAGGAATCAGAAAGTGGTGGTGGTGGTGGGGGGACTATCCAAACCTTGGCCTGTAACCAGCGGGGTCCCACAGGCTCAGTACTTGGATCTGTGCTGTTCAACATCATTATTGGTGACATAGCAGAGGGGGTCAAAAGTAGATCTGCCTCTTTGTGGATGATACCAAGCTCTGCGGGAGGGTGGACACAGTGGAGGGGAGACAGAAGTTAAGGGAGGATCTGGCTAAGCTAGAGAAATGGTCAGGCATTTGGCAGTTGGGTTTCAGTGCCAAGAAATGCAAGGTCATGCACCTGGGTGCCAGGAACCCAGGGGCCAACTACAGGCTGGGGGAGTACAGGTGGCAGTCTCAGAGGAGAAAAGGACCTTGGGGTGATGGTCAGAAGAGACATGAAACACTCAGCACAGTGCCACAAGGCAGCAAAGCAAATAAAATGCTAGGCTGCATCACCAGGGAATAATCTCTAGGAGGGAGGAAGTCATCTTGCCACTGAACAGGTCACTTGTAAGGCCACACCTGGAATACTGTGTGCAGTTCTGGTGCCTGTATCTGAAGAAGGATATCAAGCTACTGGAGGAGGTCCATAGGAGGGTGACCAGGATGATCCCGGTTATGGGGGACAAAACATATAAGGAGAGGCTGAGTGAGCAAAACATGTACTCCCTGGAGGATAGGAGAGAAATGGGGGACATGATAGAGACCTTCAAGTACCTTAAGAGGATCAACGGTAAGATCGGAAGATATCTTTAACTTAAGAAAGGAGGATACAACAAGGGGGCACAGCCTGAAGCTAGTGAGGGAAGATTTAAGAAGGAAATGAGGAGGAACTTTTTCACCAAAAGGGTGGTATCAGGGTGGAACAAGTTTCCAGAGGAGGTGGTCACAGTAAATGCAGTAGCTAGTTTCAAGGAGGGGCGGGATAGGGTGAAGAAGAAAATTATGGTGGGTGTTCTGGGGATGGGGATGGGAGGGATTGTTGACTCCAGAGGAGTTGGGGGTTCAGCTCAAGGGAACTAATTTGATCTGCACACTCGAGCAGACTTGATAGACCATTATGGCTTGTTTCTGCTGGAAAATTCATGTGTTCATATGATTGTGTGTCTCTGTTACTGAGACATTGTTCACGGGGAACTATGACTGGGATGTGGCCATATCTGGTCACACTCTATTCAGGAGGGACAAGTTGGGTAAAAAGGGAGGAGAAGCGGTTATCTATGTCAGGGAAGGAATTAAAGCAACTGAGGTACAGGGAATGCAGGGAGCGGCGGAGACACTGTGGATCACACAAGAGATGGGAAATGGCACTGCCATTTACATTTGTGTGATCTACAGACCTCCTGCACAAGGGGAAGAGCTGGACAGGGTACTTGTAGAAACCATCTACAGAATGACAGCTAAAGGGGAGGTGCTGCTGGTAGGTGACTTCAGTCTGCCGGATGTGGATTGGAGCAACCAGGCTGCAGCCTCAGCCAAGAACAGAGACATCCTGACAGCCCTGCACGGGGCATGCCTAAGACAGCTAGTGATGAAGCCCACCTGAGAGGGGGTGACTTTGGACCCGGTACTCACCAACAGGGACAGAATTACAGACGTAAAAGTGGGGCGCCATCTGGGATCGAGCGATCACAGTATGGTGTGGTTCAATGTGAGAACAGCAGAAGAGTCAAACCACATGAAATCAAGGGTCCTGGATTTCAGGCGGGCTGTCTTTGCAAAGATGAGGGAATGTCTTAGGAAATCACTGGCAGGGAAGGAGAAAAGACGGGGGGGTGGAGGAACAATGGGAGAATCTTAAGGGAGTCATAGTAGAGGCAACAAGCCTTTGCATTAGGCAAGCAAGTAAAACTAAAAGAAAGAAAAAAAAAACACCATGGTTCTCAAAGGAAGTGGCCAAGAAGCTAAGGGTGAAAAGGATAGCATTCAAGAGGTACAAGAAACACAGAGGGATGAAAACAGGGAACAGTATCTGGAAAATCAGAGGGAGGCAGGAAGGCAGTCAGGAGTGCAGAGTCACAAACAGTAGAAGAAATAGCCCAGGCAATAACAGAAGGGTGACAAGAACTTTTTCAGGTATATTAGTGAAAGAAAAAGACTAAGGGTGGGATTGTGAGATTAAAAAGGGAAGGAGGGACGTGTGCAGAGGGGAACCAAGAAAAAGCCGAAATCCTAAACAAGTATTTTTGTTCAGTATTCACAGAAGAAGCTGAAGAGGAAGGACCGAAGTTAGGAGACAAAAGCACCACTGGGAGGGAGGTGGACACCAGTCCATTTCAGGAGGAGAGAGTCTTAAAGCAACTCGCTAATCTGAAAGTGGACAAGGCAATGGGGCTGGACAGGATACATCCCAGAGTATTAAGAGAACTCAGAGTAGTGTTAGCAGCACCACTGACAGCCCTGTTTAACAGTTAGCTAGAAACAGGTGTGGTACCAAGGGACTGGAGGAGGGCAAATGTAGTCCCTCTCCACAAAAGTGGGAGCAGGGAGGAGGCTGACAATTTATTTATTTAGCTTTTGTTGACCAGGTAGGTACACTAAACAAGCTGTATGCCTATTTTCAGGTACGACCCGGGAGAGTACAGTGAAAAATACAGGTTCAAACAAGGTACAATAACGACCAGAGGGCAATGCACATAGTTACAGGAGAGCAAGATGAACAGATAGTCTAGAGTGAGCAGTAAATAGGTAAAATATACATATACATACAGAATAAGTAGACTAAGACATTCAATGGCAATTACATTGTATGAGTGACCCTTTTACCAGGGCCACATAATTCATAAGCAGATAGCAAGAATCATGTGCATCCCAGAGTTAAGGACAGTGGACTGGATGAGACCAATTTGGAGACCTGATTAAGGTGATTTAGGACACCCGCACACAGAGGACAGTTTCAAGTGCCCCCACAGGGAATTCTGGAGGCTCCGGTGGGAGGGGGAGGTGCGACCGTGTTCTGGAAGGGAGTTCCATAGCCTTGTAGTGCATGTAGCAAAGTCTCTTTTCCCCATTGGGGTTCGAGTATAAGGAACTTTGAGCACCCCAGGACACTGAGACCTAAGGGAGTAGGAGGTGGATTCAGCAGGCTTGAGAAGCTGCACCAGCCCTGGGGGGGTTCCGGTTCTGAACACCTTTCCTACGAAGCAGCCCAAGCCATATTTCAAGTGATTGTCCGGGGGAAAGTCAGCCCAGTTTGTCGTATAATTTACAATGATGGGTGAGATGTGGGGCTGCCAGAGCAAAGCGACAAGATGTTGTGTAGGTCGTGTTCCATCGAGCAAGGTGGACCTTGGAGGTGCTAGCAAACAGGAGAAGGCCATAGCTAAGTGAAGGAGCAGCACACCTCTGGTCAACACCAAGCGGGCTGCAGACATCAAATTTTTCTTTGCCCTGTAGGCAAGACCCAGTTTGCAGTTTACAGTTCTGCAAACATTTAGGATGTGACACCCCATGTCCAGTTGGGGGTCAAGTTTCACTCCAAGGTATTTTATTGAAACCATGGTTAAGAGGGGAGAGCTGTCAGCACCACTGACACATAGAGGGACAGGAGAGGCCTGGATCTTGGCGACTGACCCAAAAAGCATGGCTTGAGTTTTCTTTAGGTTGAGGACCAGCTTGTGAGTCGTTACCCAGGATTGAATATTCTTAAAGGCCTCACTCAGCTGAAGGTTGAGAACCCCAATGCCCCGGGAGTGTGCAAGGATGACAAGATCGTCGGCATAAAGGGCGGCACTACAGTTGGAAGCAGCTGCAGGGAGGTTGTTAACAAATGCAGAAAAAAGAAGAGGCCCCAAAACTGATCCCTGTGGAACACCAGAGGTCACCGGAGTGGGTTCAGAGAGGACCTTGTTGAATTTAGTCTGCTGTATTCTGCCTTGGAGGTAGTTTCTAAGCCAATTCAAGGCAGGAGAGGACAGGCCAAGGGACTGCATCTGTGAGCAAAGTAATGCATGGTCGACAAGGTGAAAGGCCTTAGATAAGTCTATAAATATGGCCCCAGAGAGTTTGCCCTGGTCCATGGCCACCTGGATGCTAGTAGAGACTGAGGCCAGGGCCGTAGACATGCCATACCTTTTTCGATAGCCATGCTGCACAGGGGACAGCAACTTATGAGCTTGGATGTACTTTGTGAGCTGTTCAGCCACAGCTTTCTGTAAGAGTTTACTAATGGCCGATAGGATGGCAATTGGATGACAGTTGTCCAGGACTTTGGGGTTTTCTTGCTTTGGAATGAGGACAATCCTCGCTACTTTTCAAATGTCAGGGATAACACCAGTGGCAAGGGACAGGTTGAAGATATGTGCCAGTGGGATGGCAATGAAGGGGCACCCAGGTTCAGAAGCTTGGGTTCCATGTTATCATGGCCAGCACTGGAGTGTGGAGATAGACCAGAGAGGAGTCTCTGTGTCTCCATGACAGACACAGCCCTGAGATAAAATACTGGGTGAGAGGAGTGATCCTCCTGAGGGACACAGGCTGAAGGGCCACCGATGTTCTCAGCGGCAGGGAAAAGGAAAGTAAGCGCAGGCAAGTCAGAAAAGTGGGAATTTAAAGCATTAGCAATCATAAGTGGATTATTACAACTCGACCCACTAATGATCATTTCAGATACCCCAGAGTTGGAGGAGCCGCTGACTAAGTTTTTTATGTTCCTCCAGAACCTACGGGGTCCTTAGCAGAGCTAAGCAGGGCAGATTTACAGTAGTCACTTTTTGCCACCCTGATGGCTTTTTTGCACTCATTTCTGAGCTTCCTATACTGTTGGAAGATGGACTGATCCAACGTGCTTTTGAAGTGAACCCAACACTTGCCTCTTGCACGCATGAGGGCTAAGAGGCTCCTGTGCAGCCATTTTGCGGCAGACCCCCTTACTGTCCGCCTAATGAGGGCAGCATGCTTGTCCTGCAGGGCACCAAAAACAGTGAGAAACTGGGACACAGCTGTAGAGGGGTCATGGGTACTAAGCACTTCTGACCAGTCAGTGATCATCAGATCCTCATGAAATGACCCCAGATTAAACCTAGAGAAATCCCTAACCTGAATGATCCTGTGGGGAATTTTTTGTGAAGGGACTTTCCACACACAAAACAACGCGGTGTGATCCGAGATGGAGTCAGGTAGGGTTCCTGTGGAGCTGATCCTATCTGGACAGTTTGATAGTACTTAGTCCAGTAGGGAGCTAGTTCCACCATTAGCAGACCATCTAGTGGGCTCCTGAATAAGCTGAGACAGGGCAAGACTTGTTAACAGAGGTTCAAATTGCTTGGTGCTACCTCCTATCCAGTTTAAGTTCACATCGCCCAGGATCAAAAGTTCATTATCCCCAACATAAGGACCAGTGGTATCCAGGAGGTGGGTGAGCCCAGGCAGACCTCCCTTGGGGGGATTGTATGTGCATACAACATGCAGCTTCTTTGTATTTCCAAGTAACAACACAGTGTGCAGCAGCTCACAGGAAGACAGGGAGGACTGCTGATGGATTACTTCAGATACTTTCAGATGACTCTTATAGTAAATTAGGATACCACCCACTTTTTTCCTGGCCGATCATGTCTAATAAGCTCATAGCCAGGAAGTGCACAGCCAAGTCTGGTATTGAGGGTTTCAGCCAGGACTCTGTAATGCCTAGTACGTCAGGCTTATAGTGAACGACCAGGCAGATAGTTCATCAAGATTGGGTAGTAGACTGCGAATGTTAAGGTGAGCAATTTTAACCCCTTTCCCAATTTCCAACTTTCCAGGATGGAAGAGGCCTGATAGGCAGGACCAGGGTTTAGCTCAATGTCACCTGCAAGGGCCAGTATAACTAGGAAGAACCAGGGAGAAGCCTGATGGGGGAGGGTACCTCTGACCGAGGGCCTCGGTCGGACATCTTCTCACTATGGCAGTACCCAGAAGGCATCCGAGGTCAAGATAGCTAGTAGGGCAGGGAGGCAGTCTGTCATGAGCTAGAAGGTTAGAGAAGGTGAAATCAAATACCTCATGAGGGGCAGTGATCCCCCAGTGGTCCCCATACAACCTAGAAGAGTCCATGGCCGTTAAGGAGAGAAAAAGGCCAGCAAGGAGGCCGACGGAGAGGGTAGCTGAGTAGGTGGGCTGGGCCAAAGGGGATGTCATTTTATAGCAGGAATCAGGGTGGGACAGGGGCATCACTGGACTAGCAGGGTACTTTTTTTTTCTGAACAAGGATCGGGGGAGGGCGTAATTTCTCAATAGGTTTGGGGCAGGTGGGGGTACCACTAGAATGCCAGGGAGTTTTACCTTAGCTTTGGTGGATTAGGTGAGTTTGAGGGTAATGTCTGAAGCTATGCACAGTGTCTCTGACATTGCACAGGGATGCTAATGGTCTCATAATGGCATACAAATAAGCTTCTTAGTGCCTTGCGTGTCACATGTGGTCATTAGCATTCCAACCTCTAAATATGGAGCCCAGGAGCACAGGTGCTAACTCATTTAGGATGCACTATCCCCTTTTGCTCCTGGGTGTGTGTTGCCAGCAGAGGGCTGTAGTGTACCACACACATGCATCTGCACATTGCTACCACAGCCCAATATGCATACAAGCAGCATGTGCTGGACAGGGCATTCTACCATGTGAATTTGCCTCTCTGATGGCTGCATGCTATTTCATGCATGGTGCTATGATTTGTGCCACACAAATGATCACGTCTAAATATGGGGGCCTCAACCTCTTGCGCATGTTTATTGCGAGGTTTGTGTGTTCACCTAGCGTTACTGAAAACTGAAAATGTTGAAAGCATTTAAAAAATGGTTAACAAACTGGCAAAAGAAACCCAGGTTCCAAGGTGATTAGTGAACATGATCCTGCTCTTCAGGTGTATTAGTTATCTGACTTTGTATTCCTTTTTTCACTGTATACTCCAAAGTGATCACATTTCCCATTAGAATTAAATTTGGATTGGAAAAAATATATAAAGTAAATGGGGTTACAGAATTGTGGGAAATCATGAGGAGACACTATGGATTATTATTTAATGAATGAATGAATTAATTTCCTTATTTGCTTTATTTATTTGAAAAGTTTTACCAGGAAGGCATACTGAACTGGTAACAGCTCATTCCAGATGTGTCAGTGGTGGTGGGGGGTAACAGTAGAACAAAGTGCAGTAAGTACAATGGATTAGCCAAGTGACAGCTCCTGAGCCCCGTTTACTTATATCATAAAGCAAGTCAGAAATATTTTATTTCTTTAACACAATCATTTCCTTTGGGGCTTGTCAGTACTTTTGGTACAGTACTTTGTTGTTAGTTCTATCATGATTAATGCTCCAACACCTTTTGTGTGAGTGAGTTGGGCTTGCACCCGTTGTAAAGTCTGCAGAATTGTGTGGTCAGTGGACTGTAGTACTGATTAGAACTTTTTCCTATACAGTTGCTCGGCAGTAACTGTTTGCACAACAAGCAACAGTACACATGACCAAGACACACTCCTTGACAAGAACATCTTCATCTTGCTCTCAGTTGTACACCATACTGCTCACACACTATTTCTCTATTGCTCCTGCTACCAATGTAACTTTCTGAGCGTTGTGATTTACCCACCAGGACAGTGTACTGACAGCTGGGACCATGCCATATACTTTTTTGAGGGAAGGGGGAATTGGGGTAACTGTCAGAGAAGGAGTCACTACAGCAGGTAACATTAATAAAGGCCCTTTGTGAGTGGGAGCCATCACTGCTGGTAGCAACACCAAGAAAGCCCTCCAGGAGCTAGAGCCACTGCTGCATATTGAAACACTGATAATGCCCATCTTGTGCAAAGCACTGCCACTGCAAGCTGTAATGCACATATGTGTAAGGATATGTGTGCGTATGCCAGTATTTGTGTAAGTGTATTTATGGAGGTACTATAATTCAAGTCCTGGGTCTGCTCAATATCATTGGTACTTTGATTTATTTTGGTTTTAAATGTGGAGTCAGCCATTCAGGAATGGGCTTCTCATACAATCCCCTGCTCTATGTGGAGCTAGGTATTCACTCTGCAGTTAACCCTATTTGAAGCCCAGTGTCTGGCCCAGGTCCATACCCCAGACTGCCCCCTGTACCTGCATGCATCTCCGCACTCAGACAGCATGGCCGGTGAGGACCCTGAATGTCACTAAATGAGGAACAGGGGCGTAGCCAGGGATTTCAGATCTGCACACCAAGTGGACTCACTGCTACCCCCCCCTCTGCTAGGGTGAAACTACCGCCCCAGCCAGACAATATACAAACGTACACCAGGACCATGTTTATTGCCTCATTTGGCACAATAAATACAACTTTGTATCTCATGAAAGTGGTTGTTGCCAGGCATGGGTAAATACAAATGCCATGCATTGTTCCCTAAGACACCCACATATCAGCCAAAGCCTGTAAAGTTGTATTGTCCTTGGGATGCAAAGAGAGTATTAGTGACCAGTCCTTCTAGTTTTAACTCCTATGAATAAAATTACAGAAAGGTTCAGTATTTTCTTTGTTAGTTTTCATGGAAAAAGGAAGCAGTTCAGTGCCTATTTGCTACCCCTTAAATAAAATTGCACACCATGGAGTGCTTGGAGTATGCCTGCCTAAACCCAAGACGAGGAAGGTCTAGGGGTGTAAAGCTTTACCACCTGGCTTTGTGCAAACTGCACTTATCTCTGGCTGTATGAGGATTGGGCCCTTTGTTTGCAGCTTATGGGAAAAGAAACATAGAAACACAGACTTTGACGGCAGATAAGGACCGCTTGGCCCATCTAGTCTGCCCATTAAAAAGGAGAGGAGATCCAATGTCTATTAAATACTAGAACTGCGATTTCTCTATTTCATGTTTTTTTCTCCCAGTAAATATTCTTTAAATCACAGATTTGTTGGTGACAATGAATCCATTAGTGCCAAAAATTAAATAAAAAGTTAAGGTTGCTATTGAGGTATATTATAGGTAGTCAATGGCATCATGTTATTACATCTTAGGGTTCCAGAAATGCTCAGCTTCCCACTGTGATCTTTAAACCTCAAGAAGACAGGAGACAACACTCGTGATTAGCCAAGAGGCACCTCAAAAACGCAGTTTACTTTATACTGCATAGTCGCTAGAGGTATTCAGTAGTTTTAAAATGAAAATCTATTTTTCTTTTTTTTTTCTTAATAGGCAATTGTGAACATGGTGGTCTCGTAAATATCAGCAAACCTTTTGTCGTGCAGCTAAACTGGAGAGGCTCTTCTTATAAATATGGAGGTTGGGGTAAAGATCCCTCCCCAATAATAACTGAAAAAGAGCTCTTCTGGATTGCCCCACTTGAGACAAATAAACATGATCTAAGCAGACTCCACCTTCATTCATCCTATGATGACATGCTTCTTTACAGAAATGCAACTGATATTTACAGCTACAACACTGGACAGGGTGGCGGCATGGTCATGTACAATAACTTTCTCTACTACAACTGTTACAACTCAAGGGATATGTGCAAACTTGATGTAGACAGAAATTCAGTTCAGCGCAAGACTCTCCCGGGTGCTGCGTACAATGACAAATTCTCCTATGCTGGTGTCAGCTGGCAGGACATGGACTTTGCAGTCGATGAAAATGGATTGTGGGTTATTTATGCTACAGAAGAAAGCACAGGAAACATTGTCATCAGCAAAATTAATGTTACCTCGTTTACTGTGGTGAAGACCTGGATTACCACCCATTATAAACCAGCAGTGACTAATGCCTTTATAATCTGCGGTGTGCTGTATGCAACACGGACAGTAAATTCAAGTACAGAGGAAATATTCTATATGTTTGATACTAGGACAGGTCAGGAAGGCAGGATTAGTATCATGTTTGATAAAATGATGGAGACAGTGCAGAGTCTGAATTATAATCCTGCTGATCACAAGCTGTACATGTACAATGATGGGTATCAGGTGACTTATGATGTAATCTTTAAACCTACTTAGCAAACCTCTCGAATGCTAATATTTTAATAATGAGAGAAACCATTTTCAAAATAAGTCTTGATTTATATTAAAACTTAATGAAGCAGAAACAAAATAATCAGTTATCATAAAGTACAGTACAGCGATAGGTAGCAGATGTTCTATTGTGCCAGTTTGAAAACTATTTATGACATGCTTCAGAATGCTACAATCTCCATAACAAGTTAAACCCTTATCTTGTCCTGAGGTAAAATATAGCAATAATCGGTGGCATTAGCAGGTGTAAGGGAATAATGGTACTGGGTACCATGGACAAAGACTGAGGCCGAAGGCTGAGGTCATCTTCCCACAGTGCCCATGGCCATTATTTCTTTGACTGACAGCCTATGCCCACAACTACAGCTATTATAGCCAGTGGTGATTTTGTTTGTCCATTTCTGAAAGTCTACAAATTGTCAAGATGAAGCCATTGTTGTTTCAAGCCTGGTTTTCTGATTGAACATTCATGAGGTGAACATTAGATTAGAAACTGTTTGAATTCTCAGAATTCCTTGCTGCTCATTTAGATATTTAAAAGGTGTTTATTGCATAATTTGCATGTTCCAAAGGTGTTTATTGTCTAATCTGCATGCTCCAAATGTCTTAGCTGTTTCTCAGCCTTGTTTAGAAGGCAGAGTTGATTTAAATGTTGAGAGAGGTTTTTAAGGTAGTGTGATGCTATCTGCCCTGAGCCCTTGCCCATTCTCTTAGAGCTGTAAGTCTGTGGGCTGCACCCGTGACTTTGGTGTCCTATAGAGGCTGCTGCAGTGTCCCCCCAACTTGCTTCAGAACCTCCCTGGCTATCCTCACTTTGTTTAATTTTCAGCTCTGTACCCAGGGTTAACCAGAGCCCCTTCCATAACTATTGGAGGCTACTGCTCTCTCCTGTCGAGCATACTGCAGTGTCCTCCCAACCCCAACTTGCTTCAGGACTTCCTGCTTAAACTATCTCTGTTTAATTCTCAACCCTCCCACCCTGTTCATTTCTCTTTCATTTCGACTGCCTCCCACCAAGCCTGCTGTGAATTTAGCCCTCCCCCTTCTCTCCCCAGGGGCTACTCACCCCTTTGGGCAACTCCTCTCAAGCAAACTACATTTTGCAGTTTGATAACCTGCCTAAGGTGAAGCTGCCCAAGCTCACCCTCAAGCAAGGTACGGGTTGGAACTCTGAACTTTGGCATTTACCCCTGGAGGAATCTCGCTTCTGTTTGTCAGTGTTCCCCACACTATGTGCAGCAATCCAGAAGTCCTCTAGGAACTTCTGCCAAGAAATTAATGCTAGGACTGATCTCTGCTTGAAATGTCTTAATTTCTCACTTTAAGTAATGTTTAGTCTGATGTAGAGATTTCTTAGAGTTGATTTAAGTTTTAAGAGAGAGGTTTTTAAGGTAGTGTGATGCTATCCGCCCTGAGCCCTGTGCCCCTTCCCTTAGAGCTGTAAGTCTGTGGGCTGCACCCTTGACCTCTGTGTCCCATAGTGGCTGCTGCAGTGCCCCCCCCAAAAAAAACTTGCTTCAGAACCTCCCTGCCTGTTCTCGCTTTGTTTAATTTTCAGCTCTGTGCCCCAGTGTTAATCAGAGCCCCTTCCACAACTGTAGTGAGGCTACTGCTCTCTCCTGTTGAGCATACTGCAGTGTCCTCCCCAACCCCCAACTTGCTTCAGGACTTTCCCATTTGCAGTTTATATTGATCTACCACTAGAGGCATCTTATTTTTCCTATTAATCCTCCCACTCACTTGTCCAACTTGCCTCTGCCTTTTTCCTGTTCTAATCACCGTTATCCCCTTCCTTGTTTCTCACTTTTTGCATATTGTACTTAAAGAAAAACAAAACAAACAAACAACAAAAAACACTGGTATAATTAACCTTGCACTGTGCTTGAGACCTTGCGTGTGCCCTTACTGCTGCACTCCTTGGTATCATAATGTCTCTTATAACAGCTCTATTTCCTAGAGGCATTATATTGCTGTCTCTATTGACCCTATCTGACCTTGCCTGTGATAAGTTTCTAATATCTACCTCGCCAACATTGGATAGTAATCATTTATATGTTTATAGTACTATCACCTTATCCCAACGCTGTGACTCTCTTATTGTGCCATGGAACCTGCATTCCCCTAGTGACTGGGGGTTGCCATTTCATCGCCCTAGCTGGCTACCCCCTTTGGCACTCCTCCCTGGGATCTTCAACTTACAAGTCAACTGTAAAGCGCGCTCAACTCAGAGGAAGCTTCACAAACTCAGCAACAAGCAGTTAAAGGAATATCTGTGTGGACTGGCCTTACTGTTGCTGCTGCTCTCTGACAATATTCACCCCAACCCTGGCCCTTCACAACTTATGGCATACCCACAGTCATCTACTGGATTACTTAAAATTGCCTCACTTAATATATGCAGCCTCCTCCCCAAAATGGACATACTGAATGCATAGATCTTACAACATAACCCAGACATCTTCTCAGTCATAGAAACATGGCTTTCTCCAAAAGTAGCAGATGCTTCAATTTCCATCCCAGGCTACGCAGTCTTTAGACAGGATTGTCTCTCCAAGCATGGGGTAGTTGTGCGATCTACCTCCAAAACAACCTTCAAGGTCTCGTCCTAACTCTGCCCAAAACTGATGACCATATGCAGGCCCTTGCCATAAAAGTGTTTCTAGGTGCACACAATAAAACCCTTACTGTGTTTTCAATCTATATCCCTCCCAGATAGATGACCTCCTGCTTTGATTCACTCCTGAAGTGTTTTGGCTCCATGAGTCTTAATTTGAAATCATCATGTTAGGAGATTTCAATATCAATTGGTTCTCTCTTGACACAAACTTTTCAAAGATGCAGTTTCAGCAGTTCACTCACCCAGCTAGTTGATTCTCCCACTAGAATCAACTATAAAACGGTGGCACTGAGGGTTGAGGTGCTGGACACCACACCTCGCTCCACACCGGCGATCCAGGTTCAGGAATGAGCTTGGGTCATTGGGGGTCGGCAGGGGAGGACTAGGATCGAGTGTCCAACAACAGCTCTCCTAGTCCTGGGCATAAGGGGTGGATGTACACCACACTCTGCTGGTCCCTTGGGATACCCGGAGGTACTACAGAGGCGCAGGTACCTAGTGGGGGAAGCAAGGCAGACGTCTGCACATTAGTGCATTGACGTCATGGCATGCCCATGCTCCCATTGGAGAATAAAGGGAAAAAGGCAGCACAAGCCCATGGCAGCTTGATGGCCTCAGTTTCACTGACCGACCAACAATGCCTGGATGGCATGTGTTGTAATGGTTCCTCGCCAGGTGCGAGGGCTATTGGGGGGGCCCTTTCGCAGGTGTAGTTGCATCTGCCAGCTGGGCATGCGAGCTTTGGGGTTGGAGGTGAAGTGGAGAAGCAGTGGCTGGATGTGGAACAGGGCTGTGGCTGCAGGTAGGAAAAATTTTTAAATGATAGAAAACAAAAACCATAAAACTGGGACAGGTACCTTACTGGACTGGATGCTCTCTAACTACCCTGATCATATATCAGACACAACCGTACTCCCAGATGCCTTCAGTGACCACTCCCCAGTCTTGTTTCATTGGGCAAACAAATTCTCTAAACCACCCGCTAGAACAGTTACCACCAGGGTACTCATCCATGGACATCTTGAATCACTAAAAGCTGACCTGTGTAATCAGGACTGGTCAATGGTTTACACAACTAATGTTGACATTGCCCTCGACCAATTCATTCTTCAGTTCAACGCTATATGCGATAGGCACGTCCCCCATAAAAAGTGTGAAATCAAAGGCTGCTGTAATCCCTGGTTTTCTCAGGACCTTCTGAAGCTTCTGAATGCTAGGGAGCACCTATGGCACAGGTCTAGGTCCCTGTGTAACCAGGCCAACATCCAGAGGTACAAAGCAGCTTGAAACAACTGCACAATGGCTATTTGTGCAGCTAAAAATCAATATTATAAGGAAGTGCTCTCTGGACCTGGAATTATGGCAGAAAAGTTTAGACTAACCTTAAAGAGGTCACTGGCAGAGACCTCAGATCTGCCCCTACCATGCTTAACATTGATGGTGTACCCTCACTCGACCTCAAACTTATTACTAGCACTTTTAATAATGCCTTCATGGACCTGAATGGTGTTCCTGCCACCTGGCTACTTCTCTCAACCGTTCACAAGTGACTACTCTGGGAAAGAGACTCAGCACCATTCTCATCCTCCTTTCTACTTCAAAACCCTCTCAGCCCATGAAGCCAGAATAACCTATTCAAGGTATTAGGAAATCAAGATTTAGTGGTGACACCCTGGATCTTAAATTTGTAGCCCTGTCGGAGGGCCGGCAGGGGAGAAGGATCAAGCATCCCAGACTGCTCCCCTTCTCTGGGGGACGGGGACCAGTGTTTGGTGCAGTGGCAACACCGTCCTAGGCTGGGTTCACTACTATGCACTGACGCCAATTAAATTCGGAGTGGGGTAGATGCTGGTCGTCATTGCCCATCCCTGCCCTGCTTACAGGGAAAAAAACAGGTGGGGCTTCCGTCTCTATGAAGCCCTCCCGGGCTTAATTAGCCTCCATCCGGATCTCCCAACAAGTTACTGGTTCCGTGGGCTGGTTTAAGGGGACTAGTCTACGGCCCCGGCCCGGGAAGCCGGGGTGACCAGGAGAATGACTGCAGATGGAAGTTTAGGGGCCATGACTAGGGCAGAGTTTGATGGAGGCTCTGCCAGGAAAAGCATAATAAAAACCAAAAAGTTTTTAGCCCTTATGCTGGATGAAATTCTGTCACCTCTAACATATATTATTGACATGCCACTTAGTTACTCTCAATTCCCTCAGAAATGGAAGTCTGCCACTGTGACACCAGTTCATAAGTCTGGGGCTCGCACAATTACTGGGAACTACAGGCCTATCTCTATCCTGCCCCCACTCTCGAAAGCTCTTGAGCGTATAGTGGCTGACCAACTGGTTGAATATTTAGAAAAATATCAGCTACAATGCCTGCAACAACACGAGTTCAGAAATGCTCATAGTACCACTACCACCCTTTTGGAGCTCACAGGCTTTATTCACCACTCCTTAGATCAAGGACACCTGGTCGGTTCTGCTTTCATTGATCTAAACAAAGCTTTTGATACAGTGAATCATGCCCTCCTGGTCGAACAACTTGTCACCACTGGCCTAGCTCGTGACAGTGTAGCCTGGTTTGAAAGTTACCTGCACAATCGTACACAGCAGGTGAAGATTGTTAACACTCTCTTGGATAGCAGACCTGTCCTATCTGGAGTTCCTCAAGGATCCTTCTTGGGCCCTCTTTTATTTAACATTTTCCTCAACAACCTTCCTTACTCCTGTCAGGGTCACATCCTTTTATATGCTGACGATGCTGTCCTGTGTACCAGTGATCCAGACCCTAAGGTTCTTGAATCCTGGCTACAGAGTAATTTTGTAGTCATAGAAAGATGGTTCCATAAGCACAAGTTAGTTATGAATTATAACAAGATTAAAACTATGCTGTTCTCCAGCTCCAAAAACAGGCACAGAACTTACCCTCTTTCTATCACCAATGAAGAGGGCTCTCCCCTAGAGCTAGTTCAGCTCTTTAAATATCTGGGGATTACTACTGACAGTACAATGACCTATGCCTATCACATTGACAACATTGCTAAGGCTGTTAACACCTGCATTGGGCTACTTTATCGGCATAAGCAATGTTTGACCCCAGAGGCCCTTAATCTGGCCATTCAAAGCTCTCTTGTTTCGTTTATTGATTACGGCTTACCAATCTATGGATCAGCTACTGAAACAACTGTTTGCCACCTCATAATTGCACTCAACAAAGCATGCTGGCTCCTTACCAGTTCAGCCTGTCTGTCCCATACCTGCGACATGTACGCTCAGGCTAATTGGCTCCAATTCAAAGGTAGACTCATGTACCAAACATGTTTACTGTCCAAAAAAGGAAGCTTAGGCAAAATGCCCCCAGGAATGCAAGAGCTTATTACCCCCACTATCAACTGTCATTGCACCAGAAGCTCTACTAACCAGATTTTTAATATACCCCGCTGTCGCACTTCTCTGGCACAAATGTCCTTTGCCTACCGTGCCGCTATATGGATGAACTTCTGCACTATGACATCACTTCAGCATCCACCTTGGTTCCTTCAAGGTTAAACTTAAGCAACATAGAGGATTGTCTATGGGGAGTCATTCACAACGAGGAAATTCTCGATCGAGAGGTATCCTTGGCAATGTGCGACCTCGAGAGCGAAGCTCGAGAGGTTGTCTGTTGCTAAGGATACCTCGAGATCCGAGAAGATCCTTGTTTGTGAATGACTTCACGTAGACAATCTTTTATAGTGTATGGGGAGTCTATTCATTTCAAAACAGCGAATGGAAGCAGCATTTTTAAAATAATGCCTTACTTGGCTTCCATGTTCAGACTCGCTCCCAGCTTACTAGCTCCCTCACCGACGCTGTTTTAAATCACAAGATGCACGCAGTGCGCTCGATCTTGTTGTGCTGCACCGTGACGCATCTCAGTGCAGCACAACAAGATCATGACGCGACTGAGGCGAGCACAACAACGCTGTTGGGAGCATGGATTTCCATGCTGAACAGCGTTCCACCATACACTATAGCTAGTTGTTGATGCCAGTTGTGACTGCTTCCAATAACCTTCTTTCTTGTGACCAGCACTTATTCTAACCTTATGCTGTCCTGACCTTATGCATAACTGTTCTCACCATGTAAATAACTGTTCTAAGTTGCTAATCATTCTCTTTTCACATTTCCTCTTGATACCTTCCACTCTTTCCCTCACCCTCATGGCTTTCCCCCATCCCCCTCCCTCCTGTTATATCTCCTGAGTTCCCTTGCTCACTTTAAAAAGCTTTGTCCCATTCCCTCTCACCTCTGACAAGGCCCCTGGGCTGATGCCATCCCTTACCTTGTTGATTATTAGATATTAGGCTGAGTCTGTTCTCATTTTCCTGAAAAGGGTCGTTTCATAAGACTACAGCCCCTCTAATATGACCCTTTGAATTCCAGGTTTTAATCAAATATTCACCTTGGCATCCATTGTACAATGCCACTGTATTGAAACTTCTCTAGTTATATACTGTTGTAATGTCTCGTATAATTCCTTGTTTTGTTTGTTCTCTGTCTCATACTTTTCAAATATGTATTGTTCATCTGACGTGGAACCTATGAAATGAGCTTGTTCTCAAAGGTGTCATACAAAATTTCAATAAATAAATAAAAACAATAAATAAATAAATAATGTCCTGTAAATAAGACATCCAGGTTGGCTGACTAGATGTCACCTTGATATAATATATAGAAGAATGCATGGGTGGTGTGTGCTTCGAAATGTTATGCACACTGGAGGTGTATGATGCTGCATAAAAGCATTACAAATGCCAAGAGTGTTATAAAATTGAGTTCAAGCACACAGTTCCATGTCTTCTTTTATATAATAGATTGCTGAGAGATTTTAATGTATGAACACTGACTAGGACAAATAACAGGAGTGAAAAATCACTTGAAGAAAATATAGAAAATATTTAACTCTTGCCTATGCAGTATAATCAATTTTAAATAAATAAAACATTTATGTATTTCAAAAATATGTCTGTTTTCTTCATGTTTATGCAATGAGGTATTTTGCAAAGCACACTGATAGACCCGAAAGACAAACTTGAAGGAGAACAGACTGGAAAACATTGTTACATTTATGCTGAAAGAGACAAAAGTTGAAAATAGAATTACATTTAGGTAGACGGGGTGAGCCTTTTCTGCAGACAGAGTCTGCTTCCGTTTCATTTTCCAGTTTGCATAACAGTTATCCTGATTTAAAACAACATTTTGCCATTGAGGTATGCCAGTGAGATTAAATCGGGAACCCATTCTTTATTTCTGACGGGACTGAGGATAGTGGCTGACAGAAATATTGTTCTGTTGAACACTTGATTTATCGCTGCTGTGTGTAGGGTTGGGAACGTTGGTATTTCGAGACAATCAAAACAGCCTGTATGTGGTGCACAATTGCAGTTATAACCAGCTGGTTGCATTGGGAAACTACACATTGCTTTTTAACAGTAAAAAATGGTTGGTCACTAATTATATATAGGATTATACATGCATGCCTGTGAAGAACATGGTAATACAATAATTTCATTGAGTAAAGCTGGGGGCACGAGACAGCTCCAGCTTCAACAGATGACATTTCTATTGAGTTTTTCATAGACACCTGTGTTTCATTTGTTATATTACATATTTTGGAGGAGATATGTTTAGGATACTGACTGCTGGAAAAAGCAGAAATGTTTTTTGACCTAATCCAGTTAAAGATTTACCATGCACAATTACATTGATATCATCTTGTGCTTGAGAGTACAGTGCCTCCATTTTAGGTTTTCTCTCTTTGTTTTTGTTTTGAGATGTAATTTACGTTCTGGTCTTTACAGTCTGTTATTTATAACCAAGAGATTATAAAGCCTTTGGATGCAGGCAACAATGGATAAAGAAAAACGGATCAAAACAGGAGTGGTGCACAGACCACTATTCCATAACCTGGAAGCAGATAGGAAATTAAGTGGGGTTATTAGGAGGGCATCAAAATCCAGGAAGGTTTTGGTGTTAGGAGACTTTTAATATGCCAGATGTGGACTGGAGTGTCCCATTGGTGGCAAATGCAAGGAATCAGCTCCTGGTGGAAACATGCCAGGAAGCATTCTTTGTGCAGTTAGTTCAGACCCCCACAAGGGAGGCAGCCATGCTGTACCTGGTTCTCACCAACAGGGAAAGGGTTCAGAATGTCACAGTCTTGGATGGAGATCCAATTAGAAACCAACAAGAAGAGCAGCCAAATTAAGGTATGGGGATTCAGAGGGGTGGACTTTGGGATAATGTGGAAGCATTGTCAGATTGCATGGAGGCAAAAAGAGGAATGGGGAAACTGACAAGAAATGGGAAACATTTAAAAGGGAATGTTCAGCACACAGGGTCCCTCACCCAAGTGTGGGCTGGTCCGAATGCACTCTGTGTGCAAAAACACCTGGTTTTACTTACTGTTTACTGTAGTATAGTATATTCTATCAGAATAATTTTATGTCTACGGTGACATCTTTTTTTTAACCAGGAGAGACACACTAAGCTGAAAGCGTGTTTTCAGAGTGTGACCTGGGAGCACAAGGAAGTTAAGTGACTTGCTCAGGGACACACAGTACACAAAGTGGGGGCTGTGGGATTCAAACCCAGGTCTCCAGGTTTTAACTCAGAGCCTTAAACCACTGTGCTATACTGCCTCAATCTTCAGTAACTATAAATCCCAGAATCTCTTGCAGTGGAAATCAGAGCAGGACTGCAGAAGTGGGTGATAAGATTCAATGGCCTGCAGTACATGTTAAAGTTCATATAAGCACTGATCTTTTGTTTGCTGGTCCTGTTGTCCTCTCATGACTATGTACAGTCACAGAGGGCTGCATGTAGCCCCTGGAGTAAAGCAGAATGGAAAACATCTGATCGGAGCTGATAAAAGTTCTAGCATGCACTGCAGGGTGCAGACTACTGAATCTCACACTGCTGTAGTCGTGCTCTGATGCCAGCTGCAGGGATTTTGGGGATTTGTAGTTACAGGAGATGTCAGCCTAGAAGCAAGCTAAGTTAATCTGATACAGTCTACTATACTATAGTAACTAGTAAGTAAAACAAAATGTTTTTTCACACAAAGTGCACACTGGAACCAGCCCCACATGTGGGCAATGGGCCCTGTGTGCTGACTGTCCCCCTTTAAAGCAAGGATGGCAGAAGTGGCAGGGTGCTGCACCGGGGAGGTAAGTAAATGCAGGTAGGCAGCAAAAAAGATGTTGTGGTTCATGATCGAGGAAAGAGATGCGGTGAGATGGAAAAGAAAGTTATTTAGTAAGTACAAGGAAAGAGAAAGGGATGAGGAGAGGGATACATACCTGAGGTTAACTAGAAAAAGCAACAAGGTAGTGAAAAAAAATTAAAGGCCAAGGCTGAACTGAGACCTGTAGAGGGCACAGATTAGGAGGATAAGGGATTCTTCTAATATATACTGAAGAAGTGCAAAGTTAAGGAGAGAACAGTGAGGTTGGGGAAGGTATTGGGATGGGAGGCAGGGCATAAGGTAAGGCCAATACACTAAATCATTACTTTTGTTTTGTATTCCCTAAGGAGAAGGGTGGCCAACTACCAGACTGTGAAAATGGGCTGTACAGGAGGAGGGCCATTAACACTACATTACAGAAGAAAGAATCTTGCTGGAGGGGCTAAGAATGCTAAAAGTAGATACATCAACGGGTCCAGATGGGATGCACCCAAGAGTACTAAGGGGAATGACACAGGTGCTTCCAGCACTGCTAGCAGACATTTTCTTTTTTAAAACTGTTTATTAATTTTTAAAAACTGGCACACAGTACAGTTGTTGACATAGTACATAAGGATAATAGGACATAGACTTTTCATGAGGGCCCCGCTCATTTCAATATACAGTACACATAAAATAAATGCCGTGCACATTTAAATGATCGTCTTTAAGGGGATATAAACAGGTTACATTGAAGCATGCCTAAAATTAAAATTAACATCCAATGCTGAGCCCATGAGCAGCATATAGTTATTCATGGTACTGGAAAACAATAAAACATCCAGAGTCTCTAATCCCTGCAAGAAAGAAAGAGAAAACATGCTACAGTATTGACAATTAATTTGCCATTAGGGCAAAAACTTGAAACAGATTCCTGCTTCAGACTTCTAGCACTAGAAATGGCGCATTATACTAAAATCAGACAGAAATTTTGAATATACTGGCCCAGATAGTCAAACTGCGCCCAAAATGTGCGCAATAGCAGGAACAAGCGCAAGTCTATTGTGCCCATGTGCAACAGACGCGATATTCAAAAAAGGAGCAGGCCAAATTGCGCCTACAGCCAACGTCTGACTATCGCACCACCTGTGCCATAGCACAACTAGGAAGGGGAAGCTGAGCAGATATGATGCGCTATAGCGCAACAAGGGATGTTCAGCTGAGCAGTCCAGAGGCGCCATAACGCAAGCAGGGAGCTCCCCAGCTGCAGAGCAATGTAACTGCACAATTAGGGAGGTAGGGGCCCACCACCCATGCCACAGATGGGCACAGAAACACACAGCAGAACTGACATTGTCCCCCCACACCCCAAGCGCAGCACAACCAGGGGAGGGCTGAATAACCACTGGTCCATGGAGACAAGCAACCAACCCACAGCCTGGCCATGGTGCCCCATCACACCTACCGGCAGCTGTGACTGGCACACAAGGAGGGCGGACCACCCTGCCACACACCATCCCCTCAGTGCACAGCACACCCTGCACCGTGACCCAGACACTCCCATGAGCAGTGACCACCACTGCAGGAATCCCCATGCATGCCACCACCCCCACAGTGTCAATGCAACCCTGTGCACCACAGAACCATGCAAGCCAGCCCCACCATGAGCACCCATCAGCAGGTTGCAGCACACGGCAAAGTGCCACCATGCACAGTCCCCTGAGGTACTGCTGAGAGACTGACCATGCGTTGGCACAAGAGTGACCCCATATGGGACGGACATGTAGTTGACACCTCCCCCAGTGGTACAGCGCTCTGCACAGTATTCCAGTAACACACCCCAGCCCACCACTGGCCACAACAGCCAGCACAGACACCCACAGTGGTGCGTGGAAGCATGCACCACACCAGATGCCACACAGGTATTCTGAACAGATACTTTTGTTCCGTGTTCACAGAGGAAGAGGATGGCGAGGGTCCACAGGTAAGAGTCAGGGGCATCGTTGGTAGGGTGATGGATACTAGTCCATTCACAGAGGACAGAGTCCTGAAGGTACTCACAAATCTGAAAGTGGACAAGGCAATGGGACCAGATGGGATACATCCAAGGATATTGAGGGAGCTCAGATAGGTACTGATTACACCCCTGATAATCCTGTTCAACCACTCACTGGAAATAGGGGTGGGGAGCCCAAGAGGACAGGAGGAGGGTAAACATAGTCCCACTTCACAAAAGTGGTAGTAAGGAGGAAACTGAAGTTACAGGCCAGTCAGCCTGACCTTGATGGTGGTGAAATAATGGAATCACTGCTGAAGAAAAGGATTGGGAATATTGAATCCAGTGGCTTAGGAAGGGAGGTGACCAGCAGGGTGCCACAAGGATCATTAGTGGGAACGGTCCTCTTTAATGTCTTTATTAGTGATATTGCAGAGGGACTAGAAGGGAAGGTGTGTATTTTTGCAGCTGACACTAAGATCTGTAATAGGGTAGACACTCTGGGGGGGGGGAATAAAGAAGGATCTAGGAAAACTTGAGCTGAGAAGTGGTCAAGAGTGTGGCAACTAAATTTCAATGAGAAAAAGTGCAGAATCATGCACTGGGGTGCAGAAACATAGGAGCAGAGTATAAAATGGGGGGAGTGGTACTGGCAACCACCAAACAGGAAAGAGACCTAGGGGTAATCATATCTAATGATCTAAAGGAGGCCAAAGAGTATGCCAAGGCACTGGAGAGAGCCAGTGGGATGTTGGGGTGCATAGGGAGGGGTATCACCAGCAGAAAGAGGGAGGTGGTAATACCACTGTATAAATCACTGGTGAGACCTCACCTAGAGTACTGTGTCCAGTTATAGAGACCACATCTCAGGAAAGACATAGACAGAGTAGAAGCAGTCCAGAGGACAGCTACTAAAATGGTGAAGGGTTCAAACAAAATGTTTTACCTGCACCAGACAAGCCAGCGGGTGCACTAGTTCAGTGAAAAGTCACCCTCCACAATCATCAGTTCAGTAGGACCAGTGCTCCATACACCAAAAAGGTAACCATACACAACTTTGCTCCTAAGATAGGAATTTTAATTCTTGCACTTTGAAGAACAGCACATGCCACATTGCAGTGTCGTGGCCTGGATGTTGGTTGGGAGGGGTGGAGCCGAGGGGATTGGGCACCCCTGCTGGCCACAGAGTGTGTTGGGGGAGTGCATGACACGCTGGGGTGGGCTCACAGCATGCCTCCTGTGTGTTTGTTGGGGGACTGGAGCTGACGGGGATTGGGCACCTCTGTCGGCCATACAGTGTGCTGGGAGTGTGCATGAGCCGAGAGGATTGGGCACCCTCGGCACACAACAAATGGGGAGCGCATCATGCCAATGGGGATTGGGCTACCCCACAGCAAATGAACTGGGGAGGGGCATGCCGACAGGGGATTGGGCACTCTACTGGCTTTAACATGGACTGGGAGAGACAGATGCTGTCCGTCGGTTTTGTGGGGATGGTGAGAGGCTGATGGAGAAGTCACCGCCATGTTTCTCTGAAATGGGACACCAGACAATGCAGTTGTAATTGGCTGCTGCAGTCAGGGACCGCCCACAAACACAGCTGATTGTTTAATGTGAGGGCACTGCCCGGTTGCAGTGGCCAGTTTCTTTCAAGGTTGTGGCAAGCTACAGTACTGCTGTCATGGACAGTGTGATTTTCTATTGGTGCCACACAGACCAGCCCAAAATGGGCTGCTGGCATTGGCAACAACACTGCCACGCCTCCACAACTCACTACTGAAGCAAGCTGCTGCAATATGTTTCTCGCGCATGTGCACAAGCAAACATAAAAATTTAGAACAAGATAATAAAAAGAAGAGAAGCACATTATGGTGGGCCAGCCCAGTGGCGTAGAGGGTTGAGGCGCTGGTGCCTTATCTCGACCCATGCCGATGACCCGGGTTCAGGAACGAGCCTGGGCCATTGGAGGTCAGCATGGTTGTGGAGGGTGGAGCTGGATAGAGCTGTCGGCAGGCAAGCTCTCCTTTCCAGAGAGGAAGTGTGGCATACCTCGGTGATGGCAACCTCAGTGGAGGCTAAGGGTGGCATGGGCCCAAGGTTGCCTAGGCATTAGCCATGGGGTGGGGGAAGGGATCAGAACCAGGGCTGTAACGGCACATCCGGGCTGTACAGCACATGCACATCTCCATGCACATACATGCAAACTCCCGGGCCCCTGAGAGAAAATCGGAGGGTAAAATATGCCAGTCAGCAGGATGAAGGCAAACTCCCCACAGGTGCCGCTCCTGGGGTGGGCAAGGTAAGCGCTGGTAATTCTGGGGACGGGTTGGGGGGTCGGCTGGATGGGGGCTGACCAGCAAGGTGAATAAATACAAATGTAAAAAAGAAACACATTCTCTCCTATCCAGTGCCACTGTACTACAACAGCATTTACTCTGTTTTATAGAGTCAAAAGTGCTCTGCATTATAAATGGAAAGGAAAGACAGCCTGATCACAAAACTGTGTGTTGATGTGCAGTACAGTAGCTTCATGCATGATTATATCATACTGCCTTATCTCTGCCATCATAACACATAACACTGCAGACTTAAGCATAAAAGCCTTGTCAGACATTTATTTCTTTGGTGTGCATTAGAGTTGATCAAACTCTAGCTCTACCAGATTCATCAGTTATCTGGAGGTTAATCTTATCTTAGCTATGGTAGGACCAGCTGAGAAAATTGTCAGAACAATTTTGACCTATCAGGAATAATTTGTTATCCTGGCTTTATCTGCAGGGTATGTTAGTTACAGTATATGGACCACCACAAATAAGCTACTTGATTACCTAGTGAAGTGATTTTGGTGGTACTGTACCAAAAGTGATTACACAGGTCAGGGTAGGGCAGTGCAGGATGAAGATACCAAGTAGGGGTAGTAGAGTACGTAGCATGTGAATGTTGTTACAGCTGCAGTAGGCAGAGCCTGAGATGTTTTGCATGTACAAAAGGAGTGATGTCATGTTTTTGTCCGTGGAACTGACTGAAGGTGTAAATAGTCTCTTCCACCTTACCCTCCTCCAAGAAATGTTTTCCGCCCTCAAATAAATACGCTTTCATGTTAGTCAATGGTTGCAGTGCACTATTTTCTTTCTTAAGTGGGAGGTACAAGAACTGGAACCTGAGTAGTGGGAGGCAGCATTAGTTTATTTGGAGGAGTAAGATCCACCCCCACCTCCACCCAAGAAGCTCCTAAAGATCCACCCCACCTTTTTTTTGGTTCATGTGAGAGGGACATGAGGTGGATGTATCATGCTGGAACAACTGACTATCAGAGCTGCCTGGGGCATCAGAGCTTAAGCTTCAGAAGGAGAAGCCTGAAACTGCATCCCTATACAGCACTTGTTTAAACAGCATTGTAACATGGACCAAAAACAGACACATCAATGGAGTAAGTGGATTGGCGGAAAGACAACACATGGTACATTCTGAAGTGGGGATTAATCCACAGTAATGCCCACTTCAGAATGTCTCAGTGTGTTCAGTGAGAGCGGAGTGAGCAAAAGCAAAACAGTAGAGGAGTGTCTCAGTTGTGGACGCGCTGATGAAATCGTGACCTCGCTGGATGTCAAGTCGCAGACAAAGCAATGGGTACTGGACTGTAAATGGAGTGATTGGGGTACTGCATAGTGCTTGTCGTAGTTCATAGAACAGTGAGAGAAGTCAGAGACTGTGTGCAGTACACGGAGTCGGAAAATCATGGTGTCAGAAATGTAAGTGTGTGTGAATGGGGAGCCAGGCTAAGGGATAGCAGTCACTAGAACATAGTGCATTCTGGTGGTAGAAGGAATATTTTCATACCCTCAGCAGGTGAAGCAAATAAAATCAGATGTATGCAAATATGTCATATGTTGCAACAATCCAGTAGTGAAGGTGAGACAGAAAACATTGAAACGAGTGTAAAGAGTCGTGTAAAAACGAGTAGAAATTATGTTGTGCGTCCACATGTCTCACAAATGACATATTAACCCGACAAAAAAAAGTAAGAGAAAGTACGCACCACAATACTAACAAGTAGTGAAGTTAGAGCGTGCACGCGCCTGGTGGAGGTCTATATATGTGCAAAAGTACACAGACCAGCAGCACTTCAAATAATAGAATATACTATGGAAACTTCTTGTGCACTAATATGTCACATACCAGTGACTTCAAAGATTACCTAGTTTGCACTTGCCATGTTACAAGTGCATTAAGCCACTCCGAAGGTGGCATCTAATGGTATTAATGCATGGTTGGGCCATTGTATGCCCCACAACCCTCCCAACCATGCATTAATCCACCATTAGATGCCACCTTCGTCGTGGCTTAATGCTTACCAGGCTCAGCTTACATTCCTCTCCTGGTCACACATTTTCACAAATGCATTCCAAGAGATGGAAAGTCCCTCCTTGTGGGTATATGGTGTTATTCAAACCTGTCCTCCAACCCTGCCCCCACCACCTTACTCTGTATTTTGCATCAGCTGAAGCATCTCAGTATAGCAAGAGGCTGCAGTGTATATTTTTTAGTGAGATTGCAGTTTTAAAGGAGTAGTCCACAGTCCACTCAAAATTTGCAAAAACATATGTTATGCAGAGTGTTTTGATTTGTATGTTAAGTCCTAGTGAGTCCCTCCCTCTGTCTGCTATTAGGAGTTTTTCCTAAATTAGCCTATTAGCAAATATCCCAGAGCTAGCTAACTGGGGTTTCTGTAAGAAAACCCCTACTAAATTAAGCTCTAATTCACTATTGTTGTTTTCTGTGTGTGTGTGTGTGTGTGTCAGGTCTACCTTGCAGGAGTGTTTTAATTCTAACACTTTTAATTTCATCAAACTATACACAACCATAAAAGCACAGAAATTGCCCAGATCATTAGCGCTATAATTAGTTAAGACTCTAGCTGTTTTCTTACAGAAAACCCACTCAGTTAGATTTCAAGTATTTGCTAAACTATAAACATGAGGTACCAGCTTTCTATTAGGTAGAACTAACATTTAGTACTGATTTTGGTCTGTGACATGATTTTCAATTTTTTTTTTTTTTTTACAAATGAAGTATATGGTATGAAGCTGCAGCCTAGAAACTGCAAAATACTTAAAAGTCACTTTTTCTCCTGTATGTGGTATAGCATGAACACAACAGGATGACAGTGACTATTTCAGCTACACATTTGATCCCATTTTACAGTGGTTCATTGCACTACACATTTAGTAGCTTACATTTCTCTCCTGGTCACGCATTTTCACAAATATATTCCAAGAGATGGAAAGTCCCTCCTGGTGGGTACATGGTGTTATTCCGACCTGTCCTCCAACCCTGCCCCAACCACCTTACTCTGTATTTTGAATCAGCTGAAGCACGTCAGTACAGCAAGAGGCTGCAGTGTATATTTTTCACTGAGCTTGCAGTTTTAAAGCAGTAGTCCACTCAGAATTTGCAAAAACATATGTTATGCAGAGTGTTTTGATTTGTATGTTAAGTCCTAGCGTGTTCTTCCCTCTGTCTGCTATTAGGAGTTTTTCCTAAATTAGCCTATTAGCAGACACCTGAGAGCTAGCTAACTGGGGTTTCTGTAAGAAAACTGCTACTAAATTAAGCTTTTATTCACTACTGTTGTTTTCTATATGTCAGGTCTAGCTTGCAGGAATGTTTTAATTTTAAAACTTTTAATTTCATCAAACTATACACAACCATAAAAGCACAGAAATTGCCCAGATCATTAGCCCCATAATTAGTTAAGACTAGCTGTTTT
This sequence comes from Neoceratodus forsteri, assembly GCA_016271365.2. Lineage (NCBI taxonomy): Eukaryota > Metazoa > Chordata > Ceratodontiformes > Ceratodontidae > Neoceratodus > Neoceratodus forsteri. The sequence goes on along the minus strand of CM057450.1, from coordinate 470,312,928 downwards.
CTTACAGAAAACCCACTCAGTTAGATTTCAAGTACTTGCTAAACTATAAATGTAGGTACCAGCTTCTATTAGGCAGAACTAACATTTAGTGCTGATTTTGCTCTGTGATATGATTTTAATTTTTTTTAATGAAGTGTATGGTATGAAGCTGCAGCCTAGAAACTGCAAAATACTTTAAAGTCACTTTTTCTCCTGTGTGTGGTATAGCATGAAAACAGGATGGATGACAGTGACTATTTCAGCTACATATTTGATCCCATTTTACAATGGTTCATTGCACTACACATTTAGTGTATCCCACTTTTTCAAATAATAAAACAAATATTCACCAACCTAAATAACTCACTCATACATATTTTTATACTTTATTAAAAAGATTCTTCACATCTGTAACCAAAAAAAAAAAAAGGAAAACCATGTCACAGAGCAAAATCAGCACTAACTGACAGTTCTACCTATTAGAATAGAGAAGGCAGTACAGTGTGGTGGTCTAAGGCTCTGAGCTGCAAACCTGGTGTCCTGGGTTTGAATCCCACAGCCTCCACATGCGTACTGTGTGTCCCTGAGCAAATCACTTAACTTTCTTGTGCTCCCAGGTCACACCTGTAAACAAGCTTTAGTGTGCCTCTCCTGCTAAAAAAAAAAAAAGAATGCTGGTACCTACATTTACAGTTTAGCAAATACTTTAGAGCTAAATGAGTGAGTTTTCTGTAAGAAAACTGCTATAGTCTTTACTAATTATAGCAGTGATGATATGGGGCAATTCCTGTGCTTTTTATTGTTGTGTGTAGTTTGATGAAATTAAAATTTTAAAATGAAAACACATATTACTGCTAGCTAGACATGACACACCAAAAACACAAATACTGAATTAGAGCTAATTAGTTGCTGTTTTCTTACAGACACGCCAGTTAGGTATCTCTCAGGCATCTGCTAAATTGTAACTGTTGCCATTTGTGCTCACTGGATAAGAACAGTTACAAAGCTCTGCTATTGTGAACTGATTTTAAAAGCACTGCATATGCTAAATCTATGGGCCTGGCTATGTCACTGTCACATGAGACAGGGTGCATTGTAGGAGGCAGAAGGCAATAAACCTATTTGTGATGGAGATCCCCAGGGGTCATAAAACTACCCTAAAGCTAGCAGCCTAATTTAGGAAAAACTCCTAATAGCAGACAGAGGGAAGGACACACTAGGACTTTACACACAAATCAAAACACTCTGCATAACATATGTTTTTGCAAATTCTGGGTGGACTACTCCTTTAATTGAGCCATCCCCAATCTGTATCCTTCCAAGAACCACTTTGTGGTGTGCATACCAGTGTGGTTATTTCACTCTTATTTACAGCTTTACCACTTTATCAGTTTTCAATTGCAATTGTGTCTAAATGCTCCACCATGTAGCCTCCAGTCTCCCACTATACCTGCATGCAATGCAGCACTGTTTCACTGCATGCAGGAGATTAGATGCTACCAGGACATATGCAGATGGCAGTGTGGAGCATGGGTGTAACTGCAATACTGGAATGCCTCCATACCACAGTAACCTGACAGCTGTATGCACACACCCCAGGTGTACCCCATGTCCCCACCTAACCTACCTCTCTGTCTGCACTTGCCTCCCTGAGGTCCACCTCATAATGGTATCCATGTATGTCCTGATTACTCTCTCACTGTGCGAAGTGTTGTGAGTACCCTGCCTGCCCAAGTGTGATGTGGCAGCAATACTATCTGCAGAGCAGTGCCAGTAGTGAACACATACATTAGTGGAGCTCCCTGAGTGCATCATGGAGCACTACTAAGGTGGACAATAGATGTGTGGCACTGTGTACAGTGGAGTAGTGGGGAACACTGAAGGCAGTAGTAGAGGGTCTGCCTTCAGCCATACAGCAGCAGTACATGAACGTCTGTTGTGCCCAGGTGCCCTAATACTGGCAGAACTGATGCCATGTCTCCCCTCTCTCTCTCTCTCTCTCTCTCTCCTCCCCTTCCCTCCCTCTCACTGACGTAGCCCCCGATTCCAACATATAGGTCTTTCCCTCCCTCGAACCTCTCTCTGTCACTTCCACAACATAAGTGTGTCTCATAACAGTGAAATATGGTTATTTACATAATATGACTGTGCTATATACACAGTACTCCATATGTAGGAGGGCATCTCAAAATGCAGCTGTCATCAACGAGTGCACCATGGGATGTGCACTGCTACTACAGGGTTGAGACTACACACACTGTCGCACTCAGTGTGGACAGGCTGTAATGTTTTCAAACCATTATCCACACTGTTCACTGGCAGTGTGGACACACTTAATGTTTACAGACTGTAATGGTTTGAATCAATTACAGCTTTTTTGAGTGTAGTATGGACAGGGCCTGCATGTCTATGTAATTATCTATCTTTCTATCAATTGCATGTATCGCTACTTTTACCTATTTCTAAAACAAATCCATATCATATTTGCCTGCACTCTGAGCACATACTTATGAAACTGTGCATATTTGTACTCCACATCTGCATAGACCTCGTACTTTCCTAATATTCCCATTATCACAAGCATAACCACCTTGCTCTTATCAAAGCGACCCCTCTGAAAGTTACTATCACATTTTCTCTGCCAACAGTCCATCACCATTACACTGACTTCCTGACATCAACACATTGCTTAAATATAACTTACATCTCCTCATGGACAAAACTCTGTTTCTCTAAAAAAACAAAACAAAAAACTGTAAATAACCCCAAGGTTGAACATATGCCAGCCATTACTTTTCATGTACTGCCACCTTCTGTACCATCATGGGGATTTGCATATGTTTCCCACAATGCTTTGCATTATTGGGGTATGTGCAACTGTGTTTTCTTTAAAATTTGGCTGTTCAGCCAATATCATCTGGGATAACACATACCTCAGTGGCATTTGCTCTGGGGTTCTTTTGTAAACCTACAGTGCATCCTATTCCTTCCATTAAAATGTACACTTCCATGTATTTTCCTAATAACGTGTATGCCTTCCTTAGAACAGAAGCTAAAACAAATCTTACTACTTACAAATCGTTGTATTGTTTCTCCATACCTCCTTAACAATTCCACACAACTTCCATTAACTTCATTATGCAGCAGTGGTGGATCTGACCAGAGTTTGTTTTTGGTGTTATGGTTGGATGAAGCAGCATGGAAGCAGGGGTAATAAAGTTTATAAACAGGGAAGAGATGTGTTTGTTGGGTACAGTTACGGTGGTGGTGAGAGGGCATCACAAAATCAATCAGACTTTTTCAGAGTTTATGGGACTTAGGGCAGTCATATCATCATTATCAGGAAACTAGTAGGCAGACATTGTGGTGCATGATGGTGAATGCAGTACAGAACAATATGGAAATCATCACATTTGAATTAGAAAGCCAGAAGCCAGGTATCAGTGAAGTGAGCATATGGCATATATTTACAAAACATGCAGTACAGGCCATGCTACACTTAATGCTGATAAATGGAGAGCAGACAGTAGATTGAGTAGAGTAATAGTATTAGTGTGGCAACGTGCAGTTATTCAAAATGTAGCCTGTTCGCTGAAGGATGCTGTAATGGAGTTGGGGTACAGGCATGGCAGTTTCCAGTCTATAGTAATATGGTTGTAGGTAAGGAGAACTCATGGAAGTCATGAATGAACACATTCAGTAGTGTGTTGCAGAGCATGGTGGGTGGAGCTCGGGGGGTCACAGCTGGAACAGAGAAAGAGCAGGAGCTCGAGAGGAACTACATGAGGAGACTGAGTGAAGACCGGAGCCTGGACAGAGGAGGTTGATGTCATACAAAGGAATTTGAAAAAACAGGTACAAGTACACAGATTAATAGAACAGAATGTTATATAATGGTTAGCAGACTTGGCACTGTCTCTGCTTTGATTTGGTGAAATGTGCCTATTGTTGCTTATGGGGATGCACTTGCACTAAAGGCTAGCCACTAGGTGTGGGGTGACTGTGAGCAAGGTGCCATCCCACCTGCCTGAGGCAGAGCAGTCAGTCAGTATCCTGGCTTGACTGCACTGTGCACTGTGACTGGAGGAGGGGACTTGGGGAGTAGTAGCCAGGAGCTAAGGCCTTCCTTTGGTTTTCAGCACTGCACTCTTGAAGCCAGCCTGGCAGGATGGGCCTGGGCTGGGAGGGAGCTGGGTTATGCCAGCTGCCTGGAGGGCCACTTTGGGTGGGCTCAGCTTGCCTTGCAGCCAGTCACCCTTGTGCTAAGCCTGTACTAGTCAGCAGACCTGAAACCAGCTTTCAGGCTCTGTGCTTGGAGGAGAGGGGAAGGGAATGGGTGAGGGAAGTACTAGGATGAGGGAGCTTGTGGCCTTGTACTAGCCCTGTAGTTAGTAGCAGACCCATATTGTAAAAGACCAGGTCCTAGGGCCTCCTGGATCAGCTTGGTGGGAGGAATCTCTCAGCCGTGCTGTGTTGCGCTGCGCTCACTGGTTGTTTGGTGTATTGCTCCCCTACTGGGTCCATGTGTCATCGTGGGCAAAGCAGCACAGTTGCAGATGTTTCCTTTTAATGTTCCCCATTCTCACACACCTTTCCTCAGGTGGCTGCTCTTGCTGTTTGTTTGTTTTTTGTTTACTGCTTGTGAAATGAAGTAAAACAAAAGGGGGACTGGTAAGCTTGTTAAGCCACAGAGGCCAGTTGGCCAAAACAAAACAAAACAAAAAATTGCAGGCATCTTTCCTCTTTTATGTTTATGTGGTGTTGTGGCACGCAGTGCCGTCACATATCTAGATATTTTCCCAGCTATGCCAGGCACCCCCATTCCAGATTACTCAGGGGATCCCCTGCTGCCATCCCAGACTGCCATTTTAGAACTTAGTTCTCATCCTGTAGCATGGCACCCAGGCCACATCACCAGGCCGGTTTGGTGTAGGAATCCAGGATATCTGTTGAGATTGACAGCACTGAACACAAGAGGCATGTTTTGCCTTGGGGGATTCATTCTAGGGTTTCCTGACAATCTGACATGTTTGCCTGACTGCACTGTGTGCAGCTGTATACAGAGACTGTGAATATATGTGGCAGAAATTTAAAAAGTTGGTTGAAGTTTCTTTAGTCAGTTGAAGTCATAAATTTCAAACTGATTGAAAAAATCAGTCAGGATGAGGTATAAGTCAGTCATAATCTGTAATTCAACTGACTCAGGGCTAATCACTAGTGATACCCCACGTGAAGTACTGTGTCCAGTTCTGGAGGCCCCACGTCAAAGGACACAAACAGGGTAGAGGCGGTACAAGGAAGGCAACCACAATGGAGCAGAGCCTGAATCAGAAGCCCTACAAAAGAAAGTACTGTATGTACTCCCTAGAAGAAAGGAGGGATGGGGGGGTATGATAGAAACATTCCATTACCTCACAGGTATAAACAAGGTACAGGAAGAGAGCATTTTCCAGAGAAAAAGATACTCGAAGATAAGAGGTCACACTGTGAAGCTGGGGGAGACTGAGAGAAAATGTGAGGAAGTACTTCATCACAGAATTGGTGGTGGATGCTTGGAACAGCCTCCCAGCAGAGGTAGTGGGGGCTAAAATGATTACAGGATTCAAAAGAGCATGGGATAGTCACAAGGGGATCTTAGAAGCAAAGCAAGTGGGAGGTGCAAACTGGAGACCCGGCCAGTAGGGTCTGTGGTGGCACTGTAGGTAGGAAAATAGGGCAGACTAGAAGGCCACAAGGTTCTTATCTGCCAACTTCTATGTTTCTATGTTTTCTTCACGCGGGTCTGCATAAAAAAAGCTATAACATATAGAATAGTGGATACATAGTAGTCAAGCACCCGGCAGTGCCCTCCAGTCCCCAACTCATGAGAGTCATGCACCCTACTGCCCATGTTTCCACCAGCAGTAGTGCTACGGGCACTATTGCTCCCTGGAGTGTCCCTGGAGGAGAGCATCCATTGGGATGCTCAATCCTCCTCCCCCCAACCGATCCCCCCTGATCTGGTCATGTTTCCGAACCCGGGTCACCAGCATGGCACAAGGTGTGGTGGCCAGCACCTCAACTGCTCCCTGTACTTACTACCAGATGCTTACCTCACCCCTTGCCAACCTTTACTCTCTAACCCTACCCTACTTCTACTCCTTCTCATTCTATCTGAAGACGTATCCATCCTGTCTGTCCATTCTCTTGTTGTCTAGCTAGCAATGCCTATTTGCCTTCATTTTATTGTGTTCTATTGATCGCGTTCCCTTATGTTGTATGACCCTTCCCCCGACTTCTGTATTTATTGTTATGTTTCACTACGATGATTGTTTGATATTGATCGTATTCAACTTACTCTGTATGTACTGTAATTGTATTTTCTTTGTAATCTCCTATGTCATGCCTGAAAATAGGAATTTTTTAAGTCTAGTGCACCTACCCGGTTACCAAAAGCAAATAAATAAACCCTCAATGCCACTGAGCTGGCCTGCACTGTTCATTTTTAAAATGAAAAAAAAGTCATTTACTTTTGCAACACAGAGTCGAGTCCGACTCTTCGTGTCTACAGTAGGCGGGTTCACTGCTTGGTGCTCGCTAAATCACGCTGCCATGTTTCCACTATTTTCTGTGGTACAGTTACATTGAGTGAGCCAATCAGGTGGTAGTTCAAGGCTGAAAAGTTGTTGTACTATCGGTGTGATGTCAGAATGACAGTACAACAACTTTTTTAACCTTTGAACTACCCTACTAAAGATTTTAAAGCCACCGTTTTTGATGTATAATAAGCCCAAAACATATACTATAGATTCTGCTGACAACATGTAGAGACATACAGAGTGTATCACTAGTTGGCACTGGCTTGGAGCTGTACCTTGTGCTTGGATGAAGGCTATTGACTGGGGAGGAGGAGCATAAGTGTTGACAATCCCAAGGAGGACTCCACCACTGATCCACTAAGTCTCCAGAGACCACAAATCCAAATGTTTTTTTCCTTTTGCTGCTTGGGGGGGGGGAGTTAGAGTTGGAAACCCTAATTCCACATTTCCCTACTTTTGTGGCGTTAAGTTGAACCCTAACTGGTAGCGTTAAGTTGAACCTTAACTGGTGCATTAACGCAGTTCTTTTTGCAAAGAAAAGAAAAGAATATATATGGGATATGCAATGAAAGCAAGTGTAATAAATGATTTATCTGCACAAGAGCAGTTTGACCTCAGGTAACAGACAGCGACCCTATAGTTAGTGTTCAACGGTCACTTCTATGTTAAACTCCAAATTTTGCACTTTAATTACTTTGCTGCTGTTTGACTGATTCATGTGAAATTTTGCATGTGGGGACCAAAGATCTCTTAATGCAGCAAGTTTCGCTTTGGTCTGATGTGCTAGTGCAGAGATACGGACTGTCCAATAATTTGAAAATTACCATTTTTGTGTAAATAGTTTTTCACACCAATTCTCAGAAACTGTGTGGAGTTGTGATCTGAAAATTGCAGGATATATAGGGCTTGGGCCACAGATGTGCCCTTTGAAGGTTTGGTGAAAAAGTATTAATCCATTCAAAAGTTATTAAAGTTTCATTTTTCCCATTATATCCCACAGGAAAAGTTAGATGTGCCGTGTGAAACAACTGCTTTGTTGCCGCGAAAGCGGTATTTAGTGTCACAAATGTGGAATCTAGTGTCGAGATTCTGCTGTCTTGTTTTCAGCTAATGAGGTAAACAAAGTTAAATATTTAAAAACATATTGAGTTCCGGTAAACACCAAGGGCCAGATATTCAGAAATGAGCCAAAGGCCATAGCAAGTCAGCATGGCCTCGAACTGATCCATGGTGCAACAGGAGCCATATTCAGAGGTTGCGCCGGTCGCACTGCGCCAACACAACATGGCAGAATATGGCATAGTTGCACCATGGTGCAACCGTGGATGCACCATGGTGCAACCACAGGTGCACCATGGGCAGATACAGAAGCCCCAGGGCAACCATGGGAGCAGAGCACCAGAGCAACTGAGGGGGGCACAGCACAGAGAAGAGACCCAGGGACAGAGCCAGGGAAGTGGAGTGACAGGCCACAGGAGGCCACCACCAGCAGGGCATAGTAGGGCACACACAGGTACTCAGACCCCCACCCCAGAACACAACAGTGGCACAAATAGGAGGCAACAGGGGGTGCCAATGGGGACAGAGGGCCACCAGGGGCCTCCACAGGCAACAGGCCCACCACCGTGGGACACACAGCAGTACATAGCAGTGATCCACAGAAGCACAACATGTGCCCCAGCACATGCACACCACACGGACAGGCACTGGGCCGCTGCAGCATGGCTCCTCATGCCACCTGCAAAGCAGACACAGACACAGGCAGGTAAGTCAAAATAGATATGTATTCAAAAAACTATATACAGTAACAAGAGGGTATGAAAGGGTAGGATAGCGAGGGAAGGGGACAGGGAACAGGGACTGTATAGTGGGACGAGGGACTGGGGGGGTATGGCTGGGGAAACAGGGGAACACAAAGTAGGGCTAGCAGCAGCCATGTCTTGCTATCCCCTGCTGCCGTTGGTGCCTCCTGACTGCCAGGAGCAGTCTCCAGACCTGGAATACAGCTTCCATAGTTGTCGAGGTCACCAGGATGAGCTGCCTCAGGAGCCTGCAGTACAGAGCCTCCTACGTCAGGTGGACACCTAGGACAAGGGACAGGACAGGTGATCAGTGCAATGTCCCAAGGACACCAGCCCAACCACCGCGTGTGCCAGGCAGGAAACACCCCGGATGGCCCATACAGGCCACCACAGGCGTGGACCAACGCCTGCTAGCAAAGTGACACACCACATCAGTGCACAGTGGTGGTCCTCACTGCACAGTAGCCACCCAACTGCAACATGGCAGTCACATGGCATAGTTCCCCAGCTGTACCACAGCAACTTCAGTGGCAACCGTGTGCACCCACCCCACCAGCAGCTGGCGCACGTGACCGTTGGATGCGCCACAGTGGCGGGCACCACTCACAGTGCGACACAGACAGCTGCCATGGCACACGGCACAGGTGGCCATGCCCGCACCCATGCCCCTGCCACCATGCACAGAACAATGTCAATGCCTACCTGCCCTCTGTGGCCCCACTGGCGCTAGAGCCGCTCCTCCTCCTCCCTGGGCTGCTGCGGCCTGGTGACCCACCAGCACCACCTGATGTCTGTCCTCAGGTCCTGGGAATGGAACAGAAACAGATACACATCAGTAACCAACCACAGCAGCTGCCCACCACCCCAACCCCTGTGCACAAGGTGAGCCCTTGCCCAACATATCCCATACACTAGCAGCACAACGCAAGTGACGGAGAGCGATGCCACCCCACAATGCGCAAAATGGTAGTACTCCACCTTGCAGGGCACACCAGGCAGCCTAGCCAACACTACAGTACTGCACCAGGGCACACATGCATGATGATCCTACTCACCTGGCTGTGGCATAGCCCCACGCATGATGCATTACTCCAGCCTCCAGAGGTGCTCTGGGTCCCTCCGCACCAGGTCCCCGTATCAGTGGCGACACTGCTCCCCACTTCAGGCCACCCCTGTGTGCTGTGTGAGTGAGGCAGCAATTGCCTGCCACACAGCCACCCAGGGCTGCTGCATTGGCGCCTGCCCAAACAGCTGGGGTGCGTGTGGCTGGACGCAGGCCATGATGTTGCCAGCTCCACCTGCATCCAGTTGGCCACTCATCCATGTCACTGCTGCTGCTGTGCCATCACTGTGATATGAGCCATGAGCAAAATGGCAGCAAGAGTGTACTGCGTGGCCAGTGCATGTGTCGATGCGCGGGCCGAGGGACATCGCTGTGTCAGCCCATCACGCAGTCACAGAGATGTGCGGCATGGGTGGCCAGGTGGGGTCATGGGTATGGGGGTCACCCAGGGGCAGAAGTCAGGGTTGTCGCTAGGCGCGATGTGCGCAATAGCAGGCATGGTGCACTGTGCACCATGGTCCCTATTGCACAGTGGGTGCACAGTGCCCAATAGGCACATGCACACTGTGGTCCTGCGCAGTGCTCATTGCGCTGCGACTTGCTGCGGAGCAATCTCACTGCACACAGAGCAAATTTGCGCTATTCAGCTGCCACATGCAAATGAGCTCATCAGCCAATGCATGGTGCACTGGGGGAATTAGCATGTCATTATCGTTGCGCCAATGCTCATTTGCATGTGTTGCGCCATATAAGTGCCACGGAGGTAAGCTGTGCATGCTGCTGGAGCACACTGAGCCCAGGCAGCACAGCAGGGGGGATGGCTTAGGGTGCTTCTGACACTGACACACTGTGCAGTCCATGTCCACAGGTAGCAACATGTCGGAATGTGAGGAGGGTGAGGAGCGTGGGCCTGCTAGCAAGCGCAGGCCCAATTTCATGAAGACAGAGGCAGACGACCTGTTTGAGGCCTACCTTGACAGGGAGCTGCTGTTGAGTGGTGCCATGGGCACACCACAGGCCAGGGCTGGGGCCTAGGAGGAGGTGGCGGCATGTGTCAACCAGCAGGGCAGCCACCAGTGGTCAGTGCAGGAGTGTCGCAAGAAGGTGGGCACAGATAAGCGATGCATCAAAGAGAAGGTGGTGGCAATCCGAGCTGCCCAGAAAGCCACCGGAGGGGGGCCTTCTGATGTGACACAGCTCTCGGTGCAGGAGGAGTTGGTGGCAACCACCATGCGCCACATCACCGCGGAGGGTGTGCCAGGTAGAGTATTCCAGACGGGTGGCAGCCCATCACTGCATGGTACATATGTCAGGCATGAACAGCATGCAGTGGCTATGTTGGGGGGGGTGGCACTCGTGGGCCTTGCATCACTGACACACCTGTTTTCTCTTTCAGCACCAGCACACCTGCATGCAGAGGATGAGGTGTCAGCAGCAGCCATGGAGGCAGGACCGGCCCCGGAGGACCAGCCATCCACCTCCATGGGCATCCAGGGGCCTGATAGGCTGCAGCACACCACCACTGTCGGCCAGATGTCCTGGGCATGGGGTCAGATGAGGCCCTAGATGTGTTTCTACAGGATGCCAGTCTTGGCGTCCTCTGTGTGGAGACACAGATCGGGCAGGGTCCGACACTGATGATGACCTAACCATGATCCTGGACAGCATGGGTGGTGTTGTGGGGAGAGCTATACCAGACACCAACACAGGCAGCGTGCCCAGCGGCCTGTCGGTGGTGGATCAGCTGCCTGCCGCAGCTGTGTGATGTGGTGGTGGTGGTGCGGCGCGCGAGGCGCTGGGCAGCGTTCAGCTGCCAGATGGCAACGGCAGCAGGCTGCAGGAGCCACAGGGCAGCTGGATGCAGGGTCCACTGCCGGCGCTGCCCTGTGCTCACATGGGTGGTGTGTGTGTGTGTGCATACTACTGGTGTGGTGCCTGTGTGTCGTGCCACACGCTGCCTGTGTGTGTGCCTGCCCAGCCGCTGGCCCATGTGGCATGGGCATGATGAGGGCAGTTCTGCACCGGTTGTGCCTCTGCACCAGTGCAATGCATCTGATCCCCGCCACTTGCCATCACCTAGGCGCATGGGTGCATGTGTGTGTTGCTGTATGCAGTTGTGTGTGGACGTGTGCCACTGACTCCCCTACCCCTGCACCATGCCTCTATGTGTGCATGCCCATTGCCATGCATGCCTCTGCCTGTGTGCTGTACCTGTGTGTGTGGCCTTTGTATGGGTTTGGCACCACCTACCTGCATGCACCATAGTGCTCCTGTGCGATGGTGTCTCGATGCTACCATGCCATCCTTTGCAGCCGGGGTTCACTGTCCACCACCCTCCAGCCCATTGCCTTCATCATCCCCACTACTGTCCCCCTCATCAACCTCAACAGCTATCCCATGGCCAATGGCCATGTTGTGCAGTATGCAGCAGGCCAGGAATAGGCCACAGGCTTTCGAGGGGCTGCACTGTAGGGTACCACCAGACCTGTCTAGGCAATGGAACTATGCCTTCAGTATCCTGAATACATGCTCAATGATATTTTGCATGCTGGCGTGTGCCTCATCGTAGCGTTCCTTTGCTGGGGTCGATGGGCGAGCAGCCAGGGCCTCAGTAGATAGGCGGTCTCTGTGTGGATAATGACATGGTTAGCCCTGTGACATCCTTTGCTGTGCCCCTTGCCTGTTCCTGGCACCCTTGTGAGCACACCCACCCTGACCTCCCCATCCCATGGCCTGCTCTGCCGGCACCCTGCCCATCCCATACTCTCCACTAGGTGGCCTGTGGGGATGTCCCCATGCTTGAACCTGTGGCACAGTGCAGAGCTGTGCCAGATGAACGCAGCATGTGCACTCCCGGGGTGTGTGGCACAGACACTGGTGATGTGCCCCTTGGCATTGCACACCACCTGGTAGTTCACACTCAGGAACCCCTTTCTATTGGTATAGGACACACTTTCAGGGCCAGGTGGCATGCGGATGCCCACGTGGGTGCAGTCAGTAGCCCCAAGCATGCCAGGCATACGTGCTGCCCTGTGGAAGTCCTGCATGGTTGCTGTACGCTCCGCCTGTGTGTTGGGGAAACTGATGTATTCTGAAGCATGTGGCAGCAGGGCATTGAAGAACTGTGTGAGGAGGCATGATGTGGCTGACTGGGTTATGCCTGTGGTGTCCCCTGTTGGTCTCTGGAAGGTGCCCATGGCAAGCAGGCACATGACAGCTGTCACTTTGTCTCCACAGACATTCCGTGGCTCTGTCTTGTGGGTGCCTGCCTCTCCTCACTGCATGGCTCGCAGAGCTGCCTCAAATAGCCCAATTCAGGTGGTACCATCGCACAATCTCTGTGTCTGTGTAGTTCTCGAAGGTGGTGCAGGCACCGTACCACCTGTTCCAGGCGTACTGCTGACAGGCCCTTCCTTGGCCACGTTGCTGTTCCTCCTACCCCCTCACACCCCTCATTACGGCCTCCATAAGGCAGGGCACACTATTCATGGCCCCTGTTGTCCTGTCTCTCCCGGGCGGTCAGCTGCTTTGGGCTGTGTGCCACCCTGGTGCACTGCGTGGCATTGTGCCTACCTGTCTCTCTCTCACTCTCTCTGCCCCTGGCTCACTCTCCACTGCCACCTCTGTCCCTCTCCCCCTGTGGCTGCCTGTGACAGTCTCTCTATCTCTCACTGGCTCTGTCTCCTTTGGTCTGTCTTTCTGTCTGTCTGTCCCAAGTGTCTTGCCACTCTCTCTCTCTCTCCCTCCCTTTCACCTGGCACAAGTGCTGTCTGTGTGCTTGCACCCTGTATTTATAGGCCCAAGTCTGCTCGGTGCATCCAGGTTTTGCTCCGTGCTTGCACCATGATGCCACGGTTGAATATCGCACTGCGCTGAATATTCATGGGCACGTCCCCTGCTCTTGCACCTGCATTCATTATAGTTGCACATTGGCGCAATGGGATTTGCGCTGCACAGTGACTCCTGCTGAATATCACTCCTTGGTGCAAGTCCATACTTGCGCCGGTGCAACTCAGTTGCACCATGCGCAACTGCTTTGAATATCCCTGCCCCAGAGTTGTGTTTACCTATTTGGGGCTTGAGGAATTGGATTCTGGGGTCACTTTAAAAAATAATGCACAGAAATGTGTTTATTTTATCTATACCCTTGCTTTGCTGCAAATTGTGGTACTTGCTTTCATGAAACAGCCATCATTTGGCCGCAAATTGCGACAAAAGGCTTTGGCTGTTTCACGAAAGATCAATGTTGTACCTCAATTTGTGGCATCAGAGTAATGAAGTAATGAATTTGCCTGTCTCTTTTTTTCTGGGTGCCATGTCTGCCAGGAAGTATTGAGGTGGAGGTGGCCTGGAATTGACAGCTCCCAGCCGTGAGGGTTTCTTTCCTATTCTTACTCCATTCCTAGCTCCTTTGCAAAACTCACTTCAAGTTGCTTGGCTTGCTTCCCCAGACCCCTGCTGGGCTAACCTGTCCTGAAGTTTTACAGATGGTCTAGTTTCTGCTTGGTATTTATTTTACAGGAAGAGATTATGACTTGCTCAGACTCTATCAGACAGTATGCAAGTGGAGGTTGTGGGAATCAAACCCTGGTCTGCTCACTGCTGGATGTACCAAGCTCATTCAAAGGTCATTACTAACCAGTCCTCTAGGCTATGATGCTAGCCCCATGGTTGCCCTGCTTCCTTGCTGTATTGCCAGGGCACCAGTGCTGCTTCAGATGCCCCCAAGCCCCAATCCTCCATCTCTATATGTAAACCACCCCCACCCACATCCCTGATGTAACTTTGTTTTTATTTTATGTGTGTATGTATGTATGTGTATATATATATATATATATTATACAAATTTTCTACATGTTCCTGGTGGTCTAGAGGCCTTCCCTCGATCCCGAGCTTACTATTTTTTAATCATTAAAATTTCCTAGTGGTCTAGTAGCCCTCCTCCCCTGATCCCTGTTGCTGATTCTGCAACTTCATTGGTGGCTAGTGGCATCCCCCAAACCTCTTATGTTTGTTTCCTGCTGAAAATAAAAACTGTCCCTCGATGGCTTTTTTATTTTTTAACCTGTAAAAAAGTCCATTGCGATCACACCTCACCCTCACCCGACCACCCACTGCCTCCCCAACCCCTTGACACCTCACATCCACTTACTCACCTAAAGGGGTCCAGGGTTCGAGATCCACTCTTCCGATTGAGGACACGTCTTGCTGCTGGAACCAGCGGTTGCAATATGAGAAACTAAGATAAATGCGCTTCAATGTATTTCAATGAGGGTTTCAACTTTTATGCATTACTTTGGCATTTTGAGATTTTTGACCCCAAATTTTTCAACATGGTGTGTTGGGCACCCACCTCATGAACAATAGGATTGTCGTTATGCAACTCCAGCTGGAAGGTGATTTCACGGTCAGTTAGCGAAATCACCTTTCCAGTGGGATTTGTATAATGACAGTCACGTATTGATAAGAAGACTATGTTGAAAATTTGGCATCACAATTTTAAATTGGCAGAGTTATGACCATTCATTGCAATTTCACTATGCACGCTTGTAACTTTGGGAATTTTAAAAATGTTCACCCAAAATTTTCAACATAGCCTTCTTATTACCCCACATCACGTATGCCACAGCTGTCATTTTGAAATCCTGGCCAAAATGTGTTTTCACACTTGAAGTGTGGAATGGCATTGCAGTTATGCAGAATTACGTTTGGCTAGGATTTGAATATTTTCTGCACTGGGTACATGAGGTGGGGTAATACCATAACTATATTAACAATTTGGTCACTTTTGTCCTATAAATGGATGTGCAGGGCCTGGAGGGTCCTGTGCTTCCACAGCTACATCATGAATAGGACAATGCTGCCCCTACTGCTGTAATGTCAAATTTTTTTATAACTACTAACATGATAAGGGAGCTAAGGTGTCATGTGCAACCACAGCAATAATTTATGAATGGGCCTTTCAGAGAGCATGATGATACATTAGAAAATGTTTCATCCATAAGAACACACCACTGACATAAGCGTATTCTTATGAGTAGAATGCTACACATTGTAGCATTCAAAGGACAACTGAGATAATACTCTGCTGCCCCAAATTGACCAATAGAAGTAATAATAGTAAGTGAGTCATCATATGCACATAAGCTGGTTATCTCTAACCAGCCTAGATCTTATCAGGTATAAAACCCCTTCCCATGCCCCTCTCTGAGGAAATCTGAGGCAGACCCTGCATGACACTGCTGTGTTTGAGAGCTCCAGACTCCCAGGTGCATATGTTACATAATTAGTACACATTGTAAAGTGACTGTCCTATAGGCAAGCTAGTAGGATAATAAATGTGCCTTATGCAACTTTATGACAACTTCTGCTTCTTTTACTGTCCTTTCTTTAGTCCTAGAATGCAGATGATGATGTCCTATATTCATGCAATGCCGACTCCACTATGCTTGAAAAGCAAATGCAGGCTAATTTCTCCTCTGTAGAACATTGGTTCCTTCAATCCAAATTACTCCTTAATTACAAAAAACTAAGACCATGTTATTCAAATCATCATGTAACAAACACTGTACTCACCAACTACACATTCTTAACAGTCAGAACTCTCCCTTTGAAATGGTCTAAACTTTTAAATACCTGGGAGTGACACTAAACAGCACCCTATCATTCAGCCAACATACTGACTCAGTTGCGAAGTCGTCCAATGCAAAACTAGGACTACTGTACAGACATCGTCAATATCTTACTGCAGATGCAATAAAAATTGTAATAAACAGCTCAGTGCTCTCAGTGATCGACTATGGGCTAGCAGTCTTTGGGGCTGCCTCCCAATCTTCACTAAAATGTATCAGAACAGTGATTAACAAAGCATGTCATCTAGTCCTAGGTGTACTGCACCTCACCCACACCTGTGAGCTATACTCTCAGATGGGGTGGCTTAACCTTGATTGCCGCATTCAGTATTAAGTTTGCCTTCTCAACAAGTAATCTACTCTTGAACTTACCACTCTGGGACTGCAAAGCCTCCTTATAACCAGCCTAACACCACCAGATGCATCAGGGGTAAACAATTTGACCCTAAGCATCCTCTTCCACCAAACCACGCAAGGTCAACGGTCTTATGAGTACCGGGTGCTGCTATGGCTCAATGCGCTTGACATAGGCATTATGAAAGAAGTAAAGCTAGGACCTTTTAAATCTAAACTCTGTACGGTCCTAACCTCAAACAGCAACTGCGATTGTAAGGCCTGATCCCCCTCCCATCTACTCTCCTCTTATCAGCCTTCCACCTTCCTACTTGCCCTCTAATTTTGCTCCTTCCCCTCCCTACTTTCTGTTCTACCCCGCTCTCCTCCTCCTTTCCCTCTTATTCCCCCTTTCTCCCTCTACCCCACTGTCCTGCATCGCAGTGACCTCCCTAGTCCCTCATCCCCTCCTCTCCTCTCCCTGTGTACCTCCCTCTGTTTCCTACCACCCCACCCCTCTCTGCCCCTGGCTTTTCCCATGCTCTCCCATCCTCCCACCCTGCCCCTCTCTGCCCATAGTCATTCCTTTGCCCCCTCGCTCTGCCCTCTCCACCCCTCCCTATTTTCTCATTTCCCCGACCCCTCCCATTTCCCTCTTTTTTCTTTTGTTCACCATCTCCCCTATTTTACTTTTGTTCACTTTCCCCTCCCACCCTGGTAAGTCATTTCCCCCCATAGGCTTCAGGGTCTCTGCCTTGCCACTTCTCACACTGGTAACATGGGCCTCCTGCTGTCTATTCTTATTAGCACTTCAGACAACAGAACTGATGCTTTAACATGTTCTGGCAACCTACATAAGTGTTTTCACAGCTTACCCTAATTTTAGTTCTGATACACCGTGTTTCCTGAAACATCCTATATTACAAACTGCCTTATTTTTCTTAACTGGCCCAAGTTCCCTGTCCTGGGTATACTACTGTGTGATACCCTCACCCCAGTGCAACTGTCTATATCTGCAAAAGTGCATAACTTTACCAACTAAACCTGTTCTAGCATTTTCTGCTCAGTATTTTGTACTCCTTGTTTGATACTTTTACTGGTTGTAACATTGCCCTACTGTTAACTGAACATTTGATGATTGTGTATATGTAACCTCTGTATTTTGAATTTGTACATATGTGATTGCTATGATGTGGAACCTCCATAAAAGAGCCTTTGACTCACAGGTACTTTACTAGATAATAAATAAAAAATAAAAGAGGGTATGTTTTGTTATGGTGTACTGATTTCCTGATGTTCCCCAAAGGGTTACATTTCCCTGCAGGTAACAAAGGGTTTATTAGATGATAATAATGAAGTAAGAGGGTGTCCAACAGAGCCCAGCAAAGTATCCAACATAACCACTTGAGAATTCATGGAGGAGTGAAAGAAACCATGGATATGCAAACACTACTTCAAAACTGTTTCCACTCAACCCCAATAAAATTCAATGTCAATACCAAAATGCTTTTCCAAATCCTCCTTTATTTTCTCAACTTGACTCCTATTTAATTTTCCATTGTAACATTTCAGAACTCTTACAATATGTTCCATCATCGGACAAAAGAGCCTTTCAATGTTTGAAATACTTTGCAAATACTTTAAATTATTTTCTGTGAATAAAATATAATAAAGACATTTTAAACCTACGTCTTATTTCTTTTTAACTTATAAAAATTCTTAATGCAATGGGGTTATAAAAATACAATTTAAATGATAATAAACTAAAAGAATGCTATGTTTATTTCCAGGTGGGGTAAAGAAAATATTTGAAGACCCTCCCAACATTTCGACAGGACATGCATTAAAGTCCATTTGTGACTTTCAGGAGTACAGGTTTGTTCCCCCTGATTCAGAAATATATTAATTGATTAAAAAAGAATTTAAAAGGTAGTAATAAAAAAATAAAATCAGACACCATTTGAGAATTTTTATATGACTCAGGAAATTGGTCCTGAGACTGAAAAAACAGAAAACCAGCTTTTATGAAAATAAGGAATAGTGGCCAGGATATTCAAAAGTGGGCAGTTGCGTGGCGCATCCAGATGCACCATCCAAAACATTGAGCTAGCTGATCCAAATGCTATATTCAAACAAGATGCGTGATCCCAATTTATTTATTTAATGTAACTAATTTATTTATTTGTATTTCGGATTACACCTTTGAGCCAAGGGCTCTTTTACAAAGGTTCCACATCAAGGCAATAAGGACATTAAGGTACAAAACATAACATAATCATTACAATGGAACTTACAAAAAAAAAAGACAAGTAAGGTTAAAATAATAGCAGCCAAAGGCACTGTCAAGGAATTGTGTTGTGAGCTAATTATACAGTACAAGTCATAGTCAGTGAAGCTTTTTTAGGAGTGGGTTAGTGGGAAAAGAGAAAGAAGAGTGGTGGTGCGGGGGTGGTATGGGAGAGAGAGAGGGAGGAGGGGAGAAATAAGGAGGGCATTGTGTTGGGTATGTGGTAGATGGGAAATAGCAAGGGAGGAGGAAAGGGGGAGATGAAAAAGAAAAGGAGACAGATTCATCCTGTACCCAGTAATGGGGGGGTAGGAGAGGAGAAGGAGCTGAGGCAGTGAGGAGGGATGCTTGAGGGAGTATGCCGGAGGGATTATAAGAAGCAATCACAGAAGGCACACTAGCCACAAGGTGTTGACGTAGTTTACACTTAAAAGCACCAACTGTGGCAATGTTGGAGATTTCTGTAGGTAGCAAGTTGAAGCAGGTAGAGGCTCTGACAAGGTAAGAACGCTGAGCTTGAGAGGTCCAGCAACGAGGTATTGTAAAGGTTAGACAATTCTATCTTCTAGTTAGGCGGTGGACATGCTGCGGGTCAATATTGATTGGACTCCAGGGGCATAAGGCCCAGTGATGTCTTCTTAGCTAGGATGCAGGTCTGGTACTTTAGCCTGCTGGATAGCTGGAGCCAATTAGCCTGCTCATAAATGTCACACATGTGAGAAAGGTGGGCAGCTGAAATAAGGAGTCTACATGCCTTATTAAGGGCTACAGCTATGTGCCAGAGTGCAGTATCAGTAGCGGATCCATAGATAACGAGCCGGTAGTCAATAGTTGAGATAACAGAGCTCTGGATAGTGAGGTTCAAGGCTTCAGCCATTAGGCAATGTTTATACTTGTATAGTAGCCCTATGCGGGAGTTCACAGTTTTAGTGATAGTGTCAATGTGTTTGGTATATGAGAGGGAGCAATCAAGGGTCAGGCCCAGATATTTAAACATGTTCACCTGCTCAAGGGCAATGCCTTCGTGGTAGTTAATTATGAGCTCATGGTCCTTGTACTTGTTGTGGGTTCCATGGAACAACATTGTTTTAGTTTTTTTGTGGTTAAAGATGAGTTTATGTGAGCAAAACCAGTCTTCCACTTCTGTGAAACTTTCTGTAGTTGAGACTGAAGGGAGGTGGGGTCAATGTGACAAGTGAAGATTGCTACATCATCTGCATACACTACCATTCTGTCATGGCAGGAGGCAGGGAGATTGTTCAGGAATATGCTGAATAACAAGGGACCCAAGATAGAACCTTGGGGTACTCCAGAATGGATTGGTAGGAATGACGAGAGGAATTCACCAATCCTGACCTGTTTGGTCTGGTTACTGAGGTAGCTTTGAAACCAGAGGGTAGTTTCACTTGAAAGACCAAGGAGGGATAATTGTTCAAGGAGAATGGAGTGATTGACAGTGTCAAATGCCTTAGTCAGGTCAATAAAAGAAGAGACACCGACCAACTGGCCCTGATCAAGTGCATGATGGATATATGTGATGAATTCAAGGAGTGCCGTGGTTGTGCTGTGCCCTTTGTGGAAGCCATGCAGCTGGGAAAATTGCAGGCTGTATTTTACAAGGTACTCCGTGAGCTGATCAGCCACTATCCGTTAGAATGCTATGGATAGAGGGGGAGGATGGAAATAGGCCTGTAGTTGTTCGTGAGAGTCTTGTCACCGCTTTTATGGATTGGAGTCACCACTGCCAGTTTCTACTTTTGGGGAACTGGGAGAGCATGAGGGAATGGTTGAGGATTTTGGTTATTGGGAGCAGGACTTTGTCAATGGTGAGGGTGAGAAGTTTCATATCCAGTGAATCGCCACTGATCCTAGACTTTCCAAGCATTTCAAGAATGTGTTCTTTAGCTAGACTTCTGAGATTGCTTTGAAACGGAAAGGAGGGTGCCCTGGTGGCAAACCTGAACTAACAGGAGCTGAGTTGACTGTGGTGGGATCAAAACAGTTAGGGGGTAGCACATGACTAAGGTCAGCA
Organism: Neoceratodus forsteri; assembly: GCA_016271365.2. Taxonomy (NCBI): domain Eukaryota; kingdom Metazoa; phylum Chordata; order Ceratodontiformes; family Ceratodontidae; genus Neoceratodus; species Neoceratodus forsteri. The sequence goes on along the minus strand of CM057450.1, from coordinate 470,292,222 downwards.
AAAGTGGTGTTAAATGCACTGGCAATGATTACATGGTCAAGAGTGATGGTACCATCTATGTTCAAAATTGTGGGAACAATGGAATGCGCATTCCGTTTGAATATGCCCTGGTAGTCCATAGTATAGCATACCACCCCACCCTGCCCAGGTCCCCAATGCCCATATTACCGAAAACAACCCCATTTTCAATAGTGTAGTGGACCCCCACCCCATCCCGATCGCACATATTGCTGAAAACAACTCTTGTTTTCTGTAGTGTAGTGGACCCCCATCCAGTCCCAATTCCTGATCGCAAAAGCCACCCCAGTCCACATTCCTTAATTGCAGTAGAATCCTGGTCCACAAGTTTTCATAGTGTAGTGTCCCCCCACCTGGTAGGCATAACCCCCTTGCGGCACCTCCCCACAACTCGACCCGTGCTGGTGACTTGCACAGCCCTCCACACCCTGCCACAGCTGGTATGCGGTGATATGGGGCATTAGCAAGTGGGCACCTGCCGAAATGGTGACCCACTTTCAGCTAGTGCCCCGACTGCGAGGGTGTGGGGTTGGTGAACGGATGGGGTGGGTCGTGAAAAGACAACAGGATGTTGCGCATATAAACACACTCGGGGGGTGGGAGTGAGCCTGGCGAATGTGGGGCAGGAGGGTATGTGAGGGGTGGTGCCGCGGGGTTCGGGTGAGCTGGAGTCATGGCATGGTGGGTTAGGTGCCGGCTTGGGGTGGTGGGGATACAAGGTTCAGGACCAGGTGACGTAGTTTTCGGTTGTGCCCGCCCGAGACAGTGTTTTTTGGGAGACATGCACCCCCCAGACATGCACCCCTGGAGTTGATAATCCTAATTTAGGTGTGTGGGGGCCAGCCCCTGCATAAAACAAAAGTTTCTGCGCTGCGTTTTACTGTCGCTACACATTCCACGCCAAAATTCAATTTCAGCGATGTAGGGTTACATAAGGGCATTCGCATGCCGAATTTGCCCTTATAACATAGAACCACCACAGCCAGCCGCAGACTGATTGGGACCGTGATCTCTTACTGTACATATGATGAGCACGTCATGTGTACAGTAGGAAATCGCGGTCCCGATCAGTCAGCTGGACATGACAGGGTGTGAAGGGCTGTGCCAGTCGCCGGCATGTGTCAGGTTGTGTGGGGGGGTGCAGGAAGGGGGTTATGCCTACCAGGGTGGAGGGCCACTACACTATGAAAACTTGGGGACCGGAATTCTACTTGGGATGGGGTGAAAGGTCTACTACACTAAGGAAAACTGGGTTGTTTTCGGCAATACGGGCATCGGGAAGCAGGATGGGAGCACTTGACAGTACATGGGCACAGTACACGGGATGGGGTGGGGGCCTACACTATGGAAAACAGGGAATTTATTGTAACTGGGCACAGTGCACTGCACGAGGTGGGGGAACCCTACACTATGGAACAGGGGTGATGTGATGTGAATGGGCGAGTGCACTGCACGGGTGGGGGAATCTACACTATGGGAATATGGGGCATTCTTTGTGGCACATTGCCAGCGAAGACTGGGGCTGGGAGGGGGGTCCACTGGCTGCAGGGGCTGGCAGGCAGCTGTGTGCACTATGGCAGCCTGCCTGTGGGTGGCCAGGAGTTAGGCATGGTTTTTCCATGCCTAACTTGGCGCCACTCATCTCCTGCACTTGGGTGGCCCATCTCCTCTGAATATTCCAATGTGCGGGATATTCATGGGCACGCCCCCTCAACTTGTGCCGCATACATTAACTTCGGGCCATGGCCCATCTCAACTGGGGTGCCCCATCTCACTCCTTTGAATATGGGCGTTTGGAGCAACCTGTGAGATGAGTGGCTCATCTCCATTTGTTCCAGAGATGCGCCCTCATCTCTTTTGAAAATGGGGGTCCGGATTTGACCTTATCTGATCACGCCCCCATATGTATTAAACTGGCTCTGGGGGATTTCCAAAAAAGAACATTCTGGAGATTAAATCTCTCCCTTTTCCAAGATAAGGAAGTTAAAGAGCAGCTGACAGACACTATCAAGCAGGCTATAATAGATAATACTTCCCCAGAGGTTTCAACATCCTTATTGTGGGATACCATTAAGGTAATAGTACGTGGGAAATTAATATCAATATCTTCTTATAAAAAAAAACAGAGGGACAAAAAAATTGAGAGATTACAATTAGAGATAGGTAAGTTGGAAACAGATTTGAAGATGAAATATGACATACAGGGGTTTAAAACATTAACCCACCTCAAGAAAGAATTAAATGAGACCCTAGAATACTATATAGAACAAAAAATCCTCTTCCTTAGACAAAAGTACTACGAGGGGGGTCCTAGAGCCTCGCGCTTGCTAGCTGCTAGGCTACAAATACAGAGAGCTAGAGCTTGTATAATAGCACTGAACCACACAGAAACTAAAGAAAAACAACAAAAAACCCAGGATATAGTGGAAGCTTTTAGAGATTATTATAAAAAATTATATGAAGCCTCCCCCAAAACTAGGCAGATATGGAACATTACCTGGAGGATATCACACTGCTTAAGATACCCACCTTAGCAGCTCAACAACTGATAAAGCCAATAATGGAAACGGAACTGAAAGCAGAAATTACCCGTTTAAAAAATGGAAAGTGCCCGGGAACTGATGGGTACTCTGCAGAGATATACAAGCAGTTCCAAACACAGTTCACTCCATTGTTGCTTGAGGTTTTTAATGAGGTGATGGCTTCGGACAGACCTCTTCTGGAGTCCTGGTCGCAGGCCATTATCTCGGTTATCCCAAAACCAGGAAAAGACCCCAAACTTTGCCCCTCTTATCAGCCTATTTCTATATTAAACACTGACTACAAGTTATTATGGTAATTAGCGCGTAGACTGCAACACAGCCTACCTCAGTTAATCCATTATGATCAAACAGGATTCATTCCTGGGAGACAGACCCTGGATAACCTTATGAGGACAACCCATATTATAGATCATCTAACTAATTCCCACTAACCTGCAGTTCTTCTCAGCCTAGACGTTGAGAAAGCGTTTGATAAAGTCTCCTGGACCTTCCTTAGAGCGGTCCTAAATAGGTACGGATTTCCAGAAAAGTTTATAACTTTAATAATGAAAATATATAAAAAACCTAAGGGTTTTGTTCGAGCAAATGGTCATAACTCACAAGAGTTTACCCTAGAAAGAGGCACACGTCAGGGATGCCCACTTTCGCCACTTTTGTTTGCGCTGCACCTGGAACCGTTGGCCCAAGGAATTAGGGACAATATAGGTATAAGGGGGATCCAATTAGGATGGGCACAACAAAAGTTAGCCCTTTATGCGGATGATATTTTGCTATATCTGACCTCACTGGAGGAGTCTATCCCAAAGGTATTTCAACATCTCCAAGAATTTACTAAATATTCTGGATATACATCGAATTCCACTAAAACTGAAGTAATAAAATTTAACTTTAATCCATCTAAGGACTTAAAGAGAGCGTATCCCATGAGATGGGAAATGTTGACAATGCAGTACCTGGGGATTAGGTTAACAACAAAAATAACAGAGTTGTCCCAGCTTAATTACGCTCCATCGGTGAGGCAAGTAACGGATGACATACAGAGATGGTCCTTGCTCCCTATGACTCTATATTCGAGAGTTCAGGCCGTTAAGATGAATGTGCTGCCACGCTTCCTTTTCCTGTTCCAGTGTGTGCCAAGTGGGGTAGACCCGGGACAGATGAGGAAGTAGCAGATAATAATACTAAAATACATATGGCACAATAAGAAACCAAGGATAAGAAAACAAACCCTATACCTTACTAAAAGGGAAGGGGGACTGGTGGTCACACTTCTCATAGGATACTGGGTAGCAACCCAAACAAGAATAGTACTTCTCTTGCACCAACCATCATACACAGCAAGATGGAAAGATATTGATATTAATACCCCACTAGTTCCTTCCATATTGGTACAGAGTGCAGCCAGAAATGCAAAGGAAAGTTGGATCAACTCACCCTATACAGGGACCAGAAATGCCCTGATAGGATATCGATTGGGTATCTCAAAGGGATTAACGAATATATTTAACTGGAAATACCAATGGTGGACTACAGATCTGGAAAGGTTTTCAGCAGCGGCAGACCCCTGGTATAAAAGACAGGAACAACTAAAATGTAGAGCCCCTTGGCAGTTCTTTAACAGTGGGAGAGTTATATCATTCGAGGAGGCACAAAATAAGTTTGGGTGGAAGGCAGGGGAATTATTACATTACTATCAGATAAAAGATTTTATATCTGAACAATTGAATAAAGCCCTGAAGAACTCTAATGGTGTACCTGGGCCGGAAATCTATGAGGTAATAGGGGGATCGGATAGAAGGGAAAAGGCACTAACGATATTATATCAAAACCATCTTAGGGACTTGTAGTACTCCACAGAGTACATAAAAGTTAAATGGGAACAAGATCTCAACATTAGAATAAATGAAGGGGAATGGTCTAGAATATGACAAAATATGTGGCGTGTTTCCTCCTCGCCTTAGTGGCGAGAATTCACCTGGAAATTGAGAGTACGGTACTTCAGAGTGCCGACCCAGACAACAAAATGGGAATCAAATACTCCCAGCAGTTGTTTGAAATTAAAGAAACAATAGCCACACAGGCACATATATTTTGGAAATGCCCAGTCCTGACCGACTTTTGGCAGAGATAGGAAAAGAATCAAAATTATATTTTCCTTGTCAGAACCATTGGCTCCCGAACATCTAATCCTAGGCCAGTGCCCTGCTGGGATGAGAGGGGCTGAGGCCAGATATCTCTGGAACATTATGGTTGTGACAACTTGCAAGGCAAATACAAGGAAGTGGCTTTCAACCATCCCACTGACTATAGAAGAGTGGGTAGAATTAGTGGAGACAGTCAAACAATACGAGAGAATTACTTTTTCCCTCAGACAAGCTATGCCCCAATACATAAATAGGTGGACAAGATGGGATTTGGCCAAGGATACTGAATAGAAAAATTCATGCACAACATTTAGGGATGGGTAGGGATAATGATAGCTGGAACCTCACCTCCCTGCCTCGCCATTTCTCTAGGCAATAAAAGGGGAGTCTAGAATGGGGATAAATTGCTAGTACCTCAAACGATAGTGTGGGAGGAGGGAACAGAAATAAATCCGGAGCCTTAAAAGGAAGAAAGAGAGGTACCAAATAAACATGTGTTGTAGGCATAATACTAAAGGAGAAAGTCATCTCAGAAGAAACTTAGAAGGAATAGTTAGAAGATATAATATAGAAAATGATAAAGAAAGATTAATACAGAGATGAAATAACGTATGTTAAGTCAAGATAAATGTATAGATGCTGGATGAAGTTGAATGTAAAATACTTACTTTTTTACTTATTGTATAGGTTTCTTTCTTACCTTGTCCCTTATTCTATGTATGATGTATGATACAAGAAGAGAAATTATACAAATATAAACTGAATCATACTGATGAATATGATGGAACTGAATAAAGAACTGAAGTATAAAACAAAAAGAAAATGGGGGCCCATCATTCAGCTTGAATGGAAAAAAAGCTCTGTGTGGCACGAACTAGGTTTGTCATGCAAACTTGTGTGACAATCTTTTTATGTAACTTGTGTGAAAAAGGTGCCCCCTGCAGCAACAAATGTTTTCATGCAAGCTTCAACACAATGACAGATAATCATGCAGCTTGCTTGAAAAAGTGCCCTTTGGCACAAACTGTGGCCATCGGGTGCTCAACCCTAGTAGTTCACTACAGATCCCTTCCCCCCTTTAGGTTCCTGACACTGAGACTGGATAGAACTCCCAAATGGAACTGGCACATTATGCTGGAGACATGGCTGCTCTTACTATAGCTATTCGGTAGAGACAGAGGATAGTGTATGATCGCTCACCCACAACAGGGATATTTTTCACTTGAGAGGTTTCCATAGTAACCAGAGATCTCGAGAGCACAGCTCAAGAGGTCTTGTTACCATGGGAACTTCGAGAGTTTGAAAATATACCTGGCATGCACATAGCAATCATACACTATCTTTTATAGTGTATGGTCACTCTTAATAGTGAAGAGTGTCCTTACTTTGTTTTTTGCCGGGCGCTTGCCTCCTCGGACCATCTCCCACCACCACAGCCATTCCCCAAGAATCAGAGGCTCTAGATCACGCATGTGTGATCAATCACACTTCAGTTGTTATGCTGCACTAATGACATAGCTAGAGCAGCATAACAAGATTAATGAGGGATGGATTTCCATCCCTAACAGTGTTCCACCATACACTATAAGACTTTATTATACAATGGGTACAAAAAATCCTTGTTCCTGATTGGCTGGCTGGCATGATTTATAATGTGTCAATCGTGCCATCTACCAACAAGAAGCTTTTTTCCCCATCTGGTTCCACTTCATTGGTACCCCATATTAACACATTGCCCAACCGATCACTGCATTAACAAGTGTGAAATCCACTATAAAAGAAACCATTTTTTTTATCACTACCACATAATTTCAGTAACTGGTCTCAGTTTCCACCCACCTCCTCTAGCTCGCTTTCTGCTACACTCCAGCTCCCACCCTGTCTCCTGGGTCAAAAGTTAAAAAAAAAAAAATATATATATATATAGATGCCAACAGAACAGTTATGTCCCATTTAAATACTTGACGACCTCCCCTTTGATTGAGGAAACTTCATCGACCACCCTGTACTGCTTCCAGTTGCACAGAAGCTATTCGTGGCATGCAGTCAGACTGACTAGGGCAGCTTGTCACATAAAGTACCACACTGTCTCTCTCACACACACACACACACACACAAAATGTAAACAAGAGCAGGGACTGTATTTCTTTATCTTTGGTGTATATCTGGCTCCAACACACCCACAACTCCTCGGAGGTGAAACAAAGGTTTGCATCAGAAGTGAGTATTTTGTGGAGCTGCATTCCAAATCTACCTTACCAACTCTCCATCGGGACATTGTTTTCTTCCCCTCTGCTTTTCTCAGCACTAATACAAACTGTAGGTGTGTGCATGTGTGGGTGTGTGGGGGGGTCTCAGTCTCCCCTTTCCCAGCTCAGACATAATAATTTTAAAAAGTAATTTCCCAATTCAGGGCCACTGCTAATAAATTGTGCTGACAGCCAAACTTCCTATCTCTCTCGATCCCCCTTCACACATTGCTCTTATATGAACTATTTTTTTCTTGCGCAACAATAAAATCAATGAAAAACGTAAAATAAAAATAAAAAAACGTATTTATTTTTCTTACCAAAAAGAGAACATTGTATAATCGCAATATCCGCTTACCGAGGGTGTAGGAATGCCAGGATTTACCCACGCCTGGTGTTTCTTTGTTTCACGAGGTCGTAAACAAATACACTAGGGTGTGGGTAAATCCTGGCATTACCCACATCCTCTCATGGTATGTTGCTTAAAATGACAACAGCCTATCACCACAACATACTGTCAGTATGGACATTGGTAAGAATGAGATGGTAACAAGGATGAGGAAAACTGATAATGATGATAATGCAGTCAGAGAAATTCAGTGATAATTATAGTATTTCAGAAGTCCATGATGCTATAACAGGTTAGCCTTTGACATAATTAAAAGAATAATGATAATTTGTGGAAGTCACTGTAAGTAGGGTTACCAGATGTCCTCGTTTACAAGGACATGTCCTCGTTTCCAGCTGCCAAATATTCTTAATGTATCTTCCCTATCCTGTTGTATTATTATTATAATCGTTTTACTCTCTCCTACCCATGACCTCCTTGTAAATTATCTGTGAAGGCAGTGGAGACTTTAAACCTATTTACTAGGGGACTGGCACAAGAGCTTATCGGCGGAGGGACTGAGAGTCCTCTTTTTGGCATCCCAAAATTTGGTACCCCTAAGTCTGTAAGGTAAATTCTTGGGATCTTGCAAATTGATGCCATCATAAAAAATATAACTTTGTAATATATGGATATTTAAAATAACACTACTGAAAAGCATATAAAAAATTTCCAGTAATACACCGGAGCCAAAGTGATAATACCATCGTTGCCTAGTGATAATACTATAAATTCGATAGCATAATACTATTGTTGAGAGCTCGAGCGATAGTATTATCAGAAACTGAACAGCGCAAACTCAAGATCGTAGTCGCTTCCTGACATCCCCAAAGCTGTGCGTGGTGACATTGGTAAAACCGCACCTTCTGATTGGATGCGCTTTCTTTGTGGGCGGATCAATAATTTCAAAAACATGGCGTCTCGCCTAGCGAGAAAAATTTTTCTTCGCTTCACTACTCCTACTTGAGTCTGACTGACCACAGCAACATGCCGAGAAAAAAGTTGTTTCCGCTGTTTCGCTTAGCAGTTTAACACTGCACAGTTTAGCGTTTGAATTTTTAAGTTTTCAATGTTGCCGCAATCACTGGCTCCTTCTCACATGAAAATTACCTCAGCACCCCAGTCGAAGATTCCTCATTCTTTTGGCAAAGGTAAGCACTGACAATTTCCTTGCATCCATGTATTACAAAATAACAAATACATTCTTTGTTACAAGCAGGTTCTTCATCTCGAGGATCTGGGCATTGAAACCTCTCGAGCTTCGCCTCGAGGTTTGCTGTGCCCCAGATCCTCTCAATGAATTACTGCCTTGTAATACACCAGAATGTATCTATTATTCTATTTATAATCAAAGCCTGTTAGAAGTAAATCTATTGTATTAATTTATTGAATAAGTTAACTTATATAAACATCACTGTGACGAGGGAGGGAATATAACATGGATTAGAGAGTTACCGTGTGTGGGTCTAAAGCCATGTTTTCCCCTTTTCAAACTGTTGGGAACAACACAAAAGGTGCTTGCATAAAAGAGACGTGATGCAAGGGGCGGACTGCACCGCACCTGGCGTTATTCCAGAGTTTGCTGTGGTGCCTGCACCCGATGGGGGACCCACTTCACCACCCGTGCGGGGCCCATATAAAACTTTTTGGTTAATTCGGCCCTGGCTGCAATCTACCACAGAACTTCTGCTGTCCCAGAGGTCTTTCTCACCAGCCTGTTTCCGACTCAGCAGTTGCAGGTAGTTCTGAAAAGGCGGGGGCGTATCCTGACGGATGCTGCAGGACAAGCTCCGCCCAGTCACAGCCCTCTTTAAAAGCAGCCCGTTCTAAGCGCACGTTGGCGCCGTCTCTTGCTGTGTGAGAGTATCTAGTAGTGAAACAGAGAGGATAGAGATCATGGCGGTAGGTTGCACGATTAGCTGTTCTGCGAAGTCTCTTGTTTTCATTAGATCAGCGATCATCGTTTTGTTTTCCAAGTCCAGTTCTGAATCTTTGATGGGCTGTATAAGTTTGCTGCTCTCAAAGACTCCTCTAAAATTGACGTCGATCCATTTTAGTCTTGTTCATCCTGACTAGTCATTTGGGAGAACTTTGAAGTCGTGTTGGCGTCTCCATTCCCACCATTGGAGGCTCCTTGATAACGGGTTATTTTTGTGTCCCCACTTCTCTCAACAGACCTAGGGTTGCCACATTTAAGAAGCCCGAAGAGGGACGTACTTTACTGAAACATGATTTTTCGCAGGACAGTATGTGACCCCAACCGAAGCAACAGACTTGTTTTTCTCTAATCAAAAATGTGTTGTGTGTGGGTTTTTTTTTATTTATAGTATTTCTTATTATTCTAAGGTGTGTGTTTTTTATATATTTTTATTTTTTTTTTTTTTTAGTGCACAACTTTCTTAAAAGCTGTATCTTTCTTGGTGGTTCTGTTTCCTGTAAAATGGTATTAAACACTATTAAAAATTCTTGCTCATTTAGGATGTAATGGTTATGCCTGGAAATGGGCAAATTTTTTTTGTGCACTTAATAAAAACTAAATAAAATGCTTTCTTTCCAAATTCTGCATATTAGGACTGCAAAGGATGGGGTGGATCTTTGTAGCGCCATCAAAAACATAACACCAAATTTATCGTTTGTCACCTGAGCTGTCCATCTACAGCTTTAATCACCCTCTGAAAAAGGGACATTGTTTCAGTGGGCCTACCCACTAAACAAAATCCAACAAATAAATCAATACATTTTGAGAGGTCTTAAGAATTTGAAAGACTTGTACAACATAATGAATTTTGGCTCCACTTCTTGGATGATTAATTTAAAAAAAAAAAAATTTTTTGTGCTCCCACAGGAACACAAGAGCTATCAGGATGTAATATATGGTTAGGGCATATTATGAATAGAAAACCGTGGCTTTCAAAATCTTGTTGTAGGACGGTTCAAAAGGCAAAGTTGTTGTTCTATCATTCTAATGTCAGATCGATAGTACAACAACTTTTTAGACATCTCCTGACACCTGATTAGCTGATTCAATGTGGGCTTAAAAAGGCACTTAGCGAATGGGTCGGGCTAACCGTGCACTACAATCTGGACACTGATTCCGTGTGTCCAAATAGACTGTTTTCAGTTTTTATTTTCTATCTTTTATTTTTCATTGGTGCAATTACGGGGGTCTGAGCGGGGCTGTGGCATGGAGAACTAGTAACTTTGGGGCTTGGGGAGGACTGAATCATTCAGGGACTGCAGTGGAGAAATCAACATACGGAGGACCGATGTGGGAAAACCGTGAACACAAGGTATGAACCCTGTGAAGCAGTGATGAAAGTGAGGAGAACGCATAGGAACTCCGTTCCTGTACCTTTTTTGCAGTAGGAACAGAGTTCCTGTACTACTACTCACTGATACTAAAACTGAAATTCTAAAACCAGCAACATAATGATAGCAGATCACAGATCCAGAAACTATCAGGGTTTCCATAACACCATTTGACTTGTACAACAATCCTTTTTTTCTAGAAATACTTTAATATTTCTAACTGAATCTACTAGCTTCAAATTAGTTGTGCACTGACACTGCTATCCTTTAGATTGAAGCTCTTCATTCTGTATTTCGTAATTGCCAGTGCCTGAGTTCCTGTACTTCTTGTCTACCACTTGCACCACTGCTGTGAAGTGACACTGTCCACATTTCAGGTCACCATATACTATATAAAATGGTGGATGGGTGACCATCCACAACTAAAGCTGTGTTTCCATCTCGGGAGTCGATGGCGTCTGAGACCTCTTGAGCTTCGCTCTAGAAGTCTCTGACGCCATTGACTCCCTCCATGGAAACAGCCTTGTTGTGGATGGTCACCCATCCACTAGGCTATATATAGTTGACTAGAGGAAATGTACGTTATATATTGTATGGTCAACGAGAACTAAAAGGGGACTGTGCAGTGGCAGCATTACAATAAGAAGGGATTGATTATCCACTGCGTATAGAGGGAGAAACGGAGTGAAGCCGGTACTTGTAAATGCTGCATTCTGATTGATTAAGCATTAATCTAATCTAAGGCCTGTCCATAACAGCTGACTTCAGTGCTGCATTAGGCATTATGATGTTATCAGTATTGTGAAGGTTGCTTTCTAGCTCAGTATTCCACTTTGATAACCATAACCTTAAAATATATATTGTGACAACAGTAATGAGATTTTTTGATATGTTGCTGTTGCTGATGTCACTAGCCAAGATGTATATTTTAATCTTTTTTGCCTTCATTGCTCATATTACTTCTAGTCATTGTCCCTCTGCCTTCTTATTGCTAGACTTGTTGTACCTTTTTCATAACCAAATACTGGTTTCGTTCCTAATCCTCTGATGTGCAGTCTGCCTTCCCTTAATGACGTTCCTCACTCTGGAATCAACTGTCCTGCTCCCTCCTCTGGCACCAGTTGAAACTTCAATGCCACCCCACCTGTTCATGTTACCATTCTTCCTGATGCAAGTATGGCAGAGTCCTAACTATCGGCCTTCTAAACTTACCTCCCCCTCTTTTTTTCTTCTTTCTTCCCTTCAGGGAAGGGGCTCTGAACCAGGCTTACAGCCGCTGTGTGGCCTGGCTTTGGACCTCCCGGCTGCTTGCTCGTGCTCAGAGCACCCGTGATCCCTTCAGGAAAGGGAGCCCTGAACTGGCTCTCCACACAAAGGGCTCTGGCTTTGGGACCAGCCGAATGCTTGCTCATGTTCAGAGCGCCCGCATCCCTTTAGGTAAGCTAGCTCTGTGATTTTCTTTTGTACCAGCATTAGCAGCTTGAATGCCTCGATGTGATTGGCCGCTGTGTGGGATTCTTGGCTCACCATTGGACGCCGCAACTCCCTGCTTCCAAGCACACAAATTCATATCTGTGCTTCTCCAGCAGACATGTATATTTTGATTAGCTAGTATCAGACTAGGGAAACTATTAATTATTTCTAGTTAACTTAAGTGAGCCTGTAACTGCACAGCATTTGACCCTGTTACTGTTGCATGGAGTACTAGCCTGCTAATTTCAGGCATGCAATTGTCATTTTCTAACATATAAAGAGTACTGCAAGGTTTTAGTGTTTATGTTCTGCCATAGTAATGTCTGAATTGCTAGCGTCTGCTGCCTTTTTACCCTAAGCTTCCTCCTACTGGCTAAACTGCTCATACTCTGCATTCTGTCTGTAGACCTTACCCCATGTCACTGCTTCCCTTCATCTCTTTACCCACAGCCATTAATTCTACTTTTTAATTAAAAAATCTACTTGGAGCCACTGGCGCTGTAGCTCAGACCCTTCCCCCCAGCATTTCTTCACTCCTTCTGTCTTCTCAGATGTCTCCTTTCTTACCCCAGGAGTCCTTTATCATCAGTAACTTTTGCACTGAGCTGGCTAGGTGCAACTGCTCCGGAGGTGTGCCTTTAAGAGATACTTAAATGAGCATAAGGCCAAGCCATTTAAGACAGGAGGGGGTGTGAGCTGAGTGAGAGCTGTTGAATGCTTCAGAATTGTTCTCCGCTGGACTGAGCAATATTGCCTCGGAGGTGTCTCCCAACTTTCCTTGTTGACAGCCTCCTAGTGCTCATCTGGGTAAAGTGTTCCTCATAAGTTATTTCCTTTAGTGTGCTGAGTGAAAGTTTTACTTCATTAGCGCTGTGCACATTTTTTATTTTTAGCGCGACTGCGCTATTTTGACTTTATTTTTACTGCGACTATTTAGTTTAAAGCTTAATTTTATTTTGGTTGCTTATTTTCGACTGTTTCCTTCATTTTTGGGCAAATTCTTGTGGGAACCGTCTAATTAGAGACAGCTGCCTTGTGTTTTTTTTTTTTACCTCAGACCTCCCAGGGTTTACCGTGAGGCACCTCCAGAACATTTCAGATTTAAATGGTGCCTGGGGTTTTTCTCTCTAGATTGGCAATTATGAGGAAACCTTTTTGCTATATTACTGGACCGTGGTATCTGTGTCAGGACTGTCCATAAGGGTCCAGCAGCCACCTGTGAGCGGTTGAATATTGCTGGGTTTCTGTTAGCTTGGCACTGGTATAGATCCTAGTTTTACAACTAAAAAAGGCACTAGTAATGGACAGTTTAACTGGGGCAGGACTAGCCGGTGGCATTTTCACAGAAACCTGCACTGTTTGTAGGTCCAGAACTGGTTTGCTTTGCTTAAATTGGCAAACATAGCAGACAAACCTTTTATTATGACTGAGGATAAATTGAAGGCTTCCAACGAGGGGCCATTCAAAAGTACTAATACCAAAAGCAGAGGTGCTGAGGAACCTCCAGATCCTAGCCAGGGGAGTAATTATGGGGAGGACGGGGCACGAGTCCCCCAACATTTTAGGTGAAATACATTTGTCACCCCAACATTTAGGCCATATGCTGTTGCTGCCTGCTGGTGAGCTGAGAGGGACACAGGGCCTACTGTTCTGTGGGTGGGGTTTGGATTTTACTGTTGGTTGGGTCAGGTCTTGGGAGTGAGCCCAAGAGAGAGCAGCAAGGTATGGCAGCCAGATGGTTAGATGGCAGAGGGAGGCCAGTGCTATGCAAGTGGCATGGCCAGAACCAGGAGGAAAAGAATTGTAACAGGGAGGGAGAAACTGATGGACCACATCGCACCCGGAAGTAGCATAAGCGTGTGCCACCATCAATAACGAGGAGTCGGGAGGAACGGGTGGGAGACTGACTGCTTGCATCGAGGGGGGAAAAAAACTGCAGTGCTACCATTGATGTGTTTGCCTGCTTGGTGCTGTTTCACTTCCCCTCTCCTCCTGACTGTGACTCATGTCCTGCGACTCCTGCTGCTGCATTTGCCCTCTAGTGATGCCTGTGGAGGAGCTGCTGCTTTGCTTTCCAGCCTGGGAGGTTGTTGGGGGAGGCTGGGGTTTTATGGCTTGTGATTGAGTGGTTCAGGGCTGTGGGGGTCAGATGGTTGTATCAGTTGGGGCGTCAGTTGGTCTGAGCCGGCAGTGAAAGTTTGGAAGGCAGAGCAGAGGACAGAGGAATATGGACTGCTGGAGGCTGTTGCGAGCAATGATGAAGCAACAACTACCTGGGAGGTAGGACTGACTGGTGCTGCAGTGCAGTGGGTGGCGGTGAGTAGTGATTGAGGGGCAGCGAGCCAGCAGCATCATGCCACAGGGGCATTTACACACAATGCTGTATGCACAAATTTGCAAAACAAGACACTGGCAGACAAGCAGAGGAGGTGGTGAAAGGGAATTCCAGTTTGCACAAGGCAGTTTTAAACTGGCAGGGGCCACACACTATTGGCCATTTGATTTGGCACCAGTTAGGGTCAGGGAGTGCCTGGGAAAACAAGCCTGCTGCAATCTGTGAGGCATTCTTTACTGTTGTGTCTGGAGTGGGCCAGTGGCTCTACTAGTAGACTGTGACTAGCACAATCAGCAGTGAGCAGTTTTGTGCTGAACTTGAGCTAACATAGCTCTAATAGACTACAAAAGGCAAGGATAGGTGATGTTTCTGTTTTAATTGTTTTATTTGTGGTCTGTTCTGCTTTGCTGTGTTGTTGTGTCTGTACTGTCTACAGTCAGTGTCTGATTTAAAATGCTGTGCTGGCTAGTGTCTCTCCTGTGTGCCCCCTGAGCCTGACTGTTGCCTGCTTTGGTAGGGGCAGGGATCTGCTGGCGGGGGTGTTGTATGGTTAGCCTAGCATGCAACTCCAGTGTTTTCCTCTGTATTACCAAAGTTAAAGTAATTTCAGTGGGCTTGCACAACAGGATGAGATGTATGCTTGTCACTTCAATGTATTGTGGCTGTTCACCTCTCTATCCATGATATACCATCCTGTAGGGTATGATGCAAGGAACCCTAGAGGAGGGTTCTCCCCCATAGGTGCTGTGGGAATAATTTCCTTAACTAAAGGTAGCATAGGAAAAAGCATAGGGAAAGAGATGAGTTGCTGGAGGAGGGGTGGATGGTAGGGCAACAAGGAAAACAAATGAGGACTGTCCCGGAGGAGGGCCTTTAAGGCCTGGTGGGGAGGGCTTGTTGCTCTGCCCATTGAACTCCATCCAGCCTCCGTGGTCATCAGTTTCAGTGGGTTTATGCAACTGGATAAGATGTATGCTTGTGTGACTTCAGTACACTGTGGCTGTTCACCGCATATCCAAGGGGTATACCACCCTGTAGGGGTACCACGCAAGGAACCCTAGGGAGGATCCCCCCAATAGGTGCTGCAGGAATAATTCATTTGACAAAGGTAACTTGGGAAGAAGCCCAAAAAGAATGCCCAAAAGGGTGTCTAGCATCGAAGAGGCAAGAAATCAGAATATATAGAGACCGGAATTAAGGAGATAGATGTAGATGGGAAGGACAGGAGAAGAATGAGGCATGTAGAGACGATGAATGAAAGCAATACAGCCTCGGGGCCACTAGACTACCAGGGCATTACTTCCTTGATATATTTTATTGGGGGGAGCACTAGACTACCAGGGATCATTACTACATTATTTTGGGCATGCATATGGGGCACAATGAAGCCCCTCAGCAAAACCCAGCTTTATTTCACAGTCTAGGGCACCCCATGGCTGAGAAAATTAATTTTTAAATCTGGATATCTCGTCCCTTACTCGTGATCAATGATTCTCACAATCAAAGAAATTGCACGTTCATGATCAAAGAATGAAAAATGCTGAAACACAATTTTTTGACCAATTTGAAGCGAAACATGGTTCAATAGAACAGACCCTCCTGAGCAAAAGCCACCCTCATTTGTGTCCCTAGCCCACCCCTGAGCTGAGAAGTGTGTGTTTTTAGGTCACGATGCAAGGTTGCGATCAAAGAATTTGTCGGCTCGCGATCAAAGATCGTTAGTGAGCCGCGAATGAAGAATTTAAAGGCTAAAAACTCTATTTCTGGACCGATTTGGATGGCACCAAAGCCATGGCTCGATAGAGCGGGTCCCCTGAGTAAAACCCACCAGAGTTTTACTTCAGAAGTGACCCCTGAGCAGAGATATTTGTATTTGTGCAATCGGAAAACTGAAAATAAGATTGCGGACCTCGTGATCAAAGAATTTTTGAAATTCCTCGGGATCAAAGATTCTTGAACCACGAGGCTGCAAATTCTTTGACCGCCAGGCGGGACGAGATGGCCAGAACCCCGATTCTTTGATCGCAAGATATACATATAAATTTTTCCATTGACTTATAATGGGAACTTAAAAGTGCCATAACTTTTGAGCATGTAATATTATTTCACAAACAAAAAAGCGGCGTATTACAAATACCAAAGCGATTTCAAAGCAGGCCATCTCGCAGAGTGGCATGCCACACATGTGCGTGCAGGACCAAATTAAGAATGCCAAAAGGTGCCTCAAAATGGATAATTTTGCATTTTTTCAGCTGCCATACACGAAGACCGGCACTCCACCACAAACGCAATTTGGCAAATCAAGAGATCTAGTGCGCCCCAGCGCGTGTACCAAATTTCAGACAAATCCATTGAACAGGTCCAAAGTTATTAACTTCCAAACTTTTGACTTTAGTATGTAACTGGCCGTTCAACCCTAACAATAGTGGTAAAACCGTGCCACTATAATTTGTTATATATGGTTTTATGGGATTTCTGTGTATGCCCATGCCAGTGTTAATTCAAGGCATAGGGAAAGCCTAGATTATTTATTTATTTTTTTTTAAAGGGGTGACCTTTTGACCCGTAGGCCACCCGCTTACCAGGAAGGGAGATTTTCATTCCCAGGTTTCTTTGACAGAGATGTGCCAAAAGCCATTTACCTGCTATAAACATGCACTACAGAAGCAGATTGCTTGTATTCTCAGGAACTATTATAGGTATATCACATTTTAAGAGGGAACAGGATATATACTAATCAGGAAAGGCCATTCTAGCAGTACTGTGTGACATTCTAACAGGACACGGTGAATTAGCTTACAGGATGCTATATTGATGCATCAAAGTTTTAACAGTGACTGTCCTGTTACTGGTTAATTATAGAGGCAGAATATATGCTTAAGCTGGGTGACATATTACCAGGTGCAAAGCATGGAAAACACAGCACCGTCCACCACTTGTACGGTATCGCGCATGCACGCTTCCTCAAGGACTACTTACAATTCACAACAGTGGCTAAATAGAGAAAGTCATTAAAAGTGATAGTACACCACTAATGTGAAAAGAAGGGAATTTGAAGAAAACATTTTTTACCAAAATTAGCACTAGTAAGTCAAGTTTTACATATCACTAGCAGCCAGGGCTCCAGATAAGGGGAGTACAGACCTGTTTTACTCACCTCATTTTAGGAAATACGCTTCAGAAACTCTTTTTCATGAGTACCAATACTCACCCAACCTTTGTAAATTCTCCACACCAAAGAACAGTGCTTCATAACATAACCGGTGATTCAAAAGGTGCAGGGTTTTTTTTGTACAGCTATACAGCACCTGTATGTATCCCAATTTTATTTTTCTCACTGGATTTTAAAACTGGTGACTAAATTACTCCTACCTACCAACATTATCTGGCATTATTGCGACCTGATCAATTCTCATCTAGAAAAAACATCACTGTTTTTAAAAATGTACTCCTCCCTCCACTCTGTTCAGACATTTGTACCCATCTGAATTTGGTTTTACTCACCTCACTTTCAAAATGAGGAATAAAGTACTCATCCCAAAAAATCTTATCTGGAACCCTGGTAGCAGCTATAAGTTAATACAAAGAAATACTTATAGTATATTGGGTAAGAATATAAGGTGCTTTTTATAAACTTGCAGCTCAGACTCAATGCAGTGAAGACATATGATAGAGGACGTATATCAAAACAACATCTTGTGCTCACTGAGGTCTTCAGGCTAGGAGGAGGAATGGAGAGCACTGTTACTGTTCAGGACCAATTTAGAACAAGGGAATAGACAAATGGTTAAAGCTTCATATATAGTCTTGTAACATGCAATCTACACAGAATAGCCTTTCACAACTATTGATCCATTTTTACCTTTTCCCTGTTTTTCTCATTTTTCTAAGAAAAGGGATGCCATCAAATGAATCATCATTAAGGCCTGGAACTTTCAAGGCACCTAAATGATAAGATCCTATGCAGAGAGGCATTTTGGATCCATCATCCAGGTTACCTCCTCCTGGACCAACCGTTACCTTTTCAATGCCACAGAACCCAAATTTGTGGGAACCATCATAAGCACCAAGTAGATGTTTGGCCAATGAATTTTTCTCATTCTTGTAACGTATGTCACTTAGATGTTCACCCACTCGGATTTTGAGGGACCTGGTGGTTTTGCCTACATAAAAAGCATGGCAAGTACATGTAGCAAGGTTTATTCCCCCCCCCCCACCATGGAACAGCTGATAAACTGTGATGTCATAGTTTTTGCATATATTGTGTGATGTGAACTGCATTGATGTGATGTTTTTATAATTGTAGTGCAAAATCTGCAGTGGCCACAAGAAAAACAACCCTTCAGTTGTGTTGATCTGACCACAGGCTGTAGTGATTGGACCAATATGTCAGAGATTCCTATCCCTCTTGTAAATCGTCCTAGGAAGGATTTGTGATTCCTCCCTCAAACTTGGGTCTGTAGTTAGGATGTGCCCATTTTTTTCTTCAATAACTGTCCTTACCCCGCTTGTGTTGGTACTAAAGGTAGTTACAAAATTAATCTGGTTACTATCAGTACCAGATCTCACTTTGTATTCTAGAAGGGATGAATGTGGCATTTCCCCCACTGTAATGGCTACCTCATGTACCAGACTGTCACCATATCCAGTTTATAAACCTGGATGCCATATCTTGCATTTGTTTTTCAAAATCAGGAGTTCTGCTGCAGTTACACTTAACCCTTATGAATTGTGATTTGAGGATGTTCCTGATGGTGTGGCAGGGATGGCAGCTGGAGGAATGAAGCAGCGTATTTCTATCGGTACTTTTACAATACAGGTCCCACTATCTGCTTTATTTGGAGATCAAAAAAAATTAATGGACTTTAAATCAACCTGTACTGAGAATCTGACATGTGGATTAGATTTATGTAAGTAATCCACTAAATGCTGCAGTTCCAGCGCTGTACCCTGCCACACCATCAGGACATCATCAATAGCGCGCCTCCAGAGGTCAACCCTGTCGAAAAAGGGGTTAGTAGCTTAATTGTATATAGCTTCCTTTTCCCATTGTCCCAAGTAAAGGTTGGCATAATTAGGGGCAAATGTGGCCCCCATGGATGTACCCCTTACCTGGTGATAGTTCCCCTTGAAAGCTAAGGGTATTACAGCAAAGTACAAACTCGACAGTTTGACTAGAAATTATTTTTGCCCCTTCCCCAGACTAGTAAGATCCAACCAGTTACACAATACCAAAAGCCCACCTTCATGTGGGATGTTCATATATAGTGATTCTATGTCCATCAAGACAAGTAGCCACACAGCTTCAGTCTGCAGATCCACCAGCAGGCCCAGTACCAGAGTGGTGTCTCGTAAAAAGGTTGGGAGCCCCCTCACTATATCCCTAATGTGGGAATCCACTTATTGGGATATCGGTTCTGTGAGGGACCCTATGTCCTGATACAATGGGTCTGCGGGGGGTCTGCACACTTTTATGAATTTTTGGCAGTATGTAAATGGTGGTTCGTACTGGGTGGGTAACCTGTAAAAATTCAAAGGAACATTCAGAAATAATACCATCTTCGTAGGCAGCCCTCAGGACAGAGTCTATAGTTTGTTTAAACTCTAAAGTGGGATCTCTGTTCAACTGTTTGTAGAAGGTGGTATTCCCCAACTGTCTCAGTACCTCAGAGACAATCTGTGAAATTCAAGACAACAGCCCCCCAAGTCTGCTGGCTTAATTGTAATTTAACTATTTTGTTCCAGTTCCTCAAGTGATTTTTTTTTCTCTCAGAGTTACTGATATTGTGAAATACAGAAGCACTTTCTGTATCAAAAAGTTCATCAATGTCATTAAGACATGCTTGTTCAAAGACGTATACAGCAGCAGTAGGAGATGGTGTAAAGGTTGATTGCGATTTAAAGGACTGCAGGCCTGTCAGAACATTGCTGTCAGGATCCATGTCAAGAGATGTAACATCATGTTGTGATGTGGGCCCAGCCAAAATGCACATTTTCTTTTTGTTAAAAAATACCTTTATACCTGGGTCCACATCACATGATGTTACATCTCTGAACAAGCATGTCCTAATGACACTGATGAACATTTTGACACAGAAAATCACTTGAGGAACTGGAACAAAATAGTTCAATTACAATTAAGCTGGCAGACAAGGGGGATGCTGTCGTCGTCTTGAATTCCACAGATTATGTCCCGGAGGTACTGAGACAATCGGGGAATACCGCCTTCTACAGACAGTTGGACAGAGATCCCACTTTGGAGTTTTAGACTCCATCCTGAGGGCAGCCTATGAAGATGGTATTTCTGAATGTTCCATTGAATTTGTACAGGTTACCCACCCAGTACAAGCCACCATTTACGTACTGCCAAAAAGTCATAAAAGACTGCAGAATCCCCGCGCAGACCCATTGTATCAGGCATAGGGTCCCTCACGGAACAGTTATCCCAATGTGTGGATTCCCACATTAGGGATATAGTGAGGGGTTCCCATCCTTTTTACGAGACACCACTCAGGTACTGGGCCTGCTGGGGGATCTGCAGACTGAAGCCGAGTGGCTACTTGTCTCGATGGACATAGAATCACTATATACGAACAACCCTCATGAAGGTGGACCTTTGGCATTGCATAACTGGTTGGATCTTACTAGTCTGGGGAGGGCCAAAAAAGAATTTCTGGTCAAACTGTCAGAGTTTGAACTTTGCTGTAATACCTTTAGCTTTCAAGGGAAATATTATCACCAAGTAAAGGATACAGCCATGGGGGCCACATTTGCCCCCAATTACTCCAACCTTTACTTGGGACAATAGGAAAAAGAAGCTATATACAAGCAAGCTAACCAACCCCTTTTTTGATAGGATTGACCTCTGGAGGCGCTATATTGATGATGTGCTGATGGTGTGGCAGGGTACAGCAGTGGAACTGCAGCATTTTGTGGATTACTTACATAAATCAAATGCACATCTCAAATTCTCAGTACAGGCTGATTTGAAGTCCATTAATTTTTTGGATCCCCAAATAAACAAACAAGCAGATGGTACTATAGCCAAGAACCTGTATCATACAAGTACAGATAGAAATACACTGCTTCATTCATCCAGCTGCCATCCCCGCCACACCATCAGGAACATCCCCAAAAATCACAATTGATGAGGGTTAAGCGTAACTGCAGCAGATCCTCTGATTTTGAGAAACAAATGCAAGATATGGCATCCAGGTTTATAGACAGCAGGTATAGTGATACTCTGGTACACGAGGCCACCATTACAGTGAGGGAAATACCATGTTCATCCCTTCTAGAATACAAAGCACGATCTGGTACTGATAGTAACCAGATTAACTTTGTAACTACCTTTAGTACCAACACAAGAGGGGTAAGGACAATTACTGAAAAAAATTGGCACATCCTAACTACAGACCCATGTTTGAGAGGAATCACAAATCCTTCCTAGGACGGTTTACAAGAGGGGTAGGAACCTCCCTGACATATTAGTCCACTCGCTACAGCCTGCAGTCAGACCATCACAACAATGGTTACTGTCACAACCCAAGGGTAGTTTTTCCTTGTGGCTACTGCAAATTTTGCACTACAATTGTAAACACGTTGCAGTTCACATCACACAATATGCTCAGAAACTATGACAGACAGTTTATTAACTGTTCCACGGTGGGGGTGATATACCTTGCTACATGTACATGCCATGCTTTTTATGTAGACAAAACCACCAGGTCCCTCAAAATCCGAGTGGGTGAACATCTAAGTGACATACGTTGCAAGAATGAGAAAAATGCATTGGGCAAACATCTACTCAAAAATGCTTATGATGGCTCCCACAAATTTGGGTTCTGTGGCACTGAAATGGTAACGGTTGGTCCGAGGGGAGGTAATCTGGATGATGAGATCCTATGCAGAGAGGCATTTTGGATCTATCTTTTAGGTGTCTTGAAAGTTCCAGGCCTCAATGATTCCTTTGATATCACCCCTTTTCTTAGAAAGATGAGAAAAACACGAGGAAAAGTAAAAATGAATCAATAGTTGTGATAACCCTGCTATGTAGACTGCATGTTAAAACATTGTATGTATGAAATGTTAACCATTTGTCTATTCTCTAGTTCTAAATTGGCCTTGAATAGTAACTGTGCCCTCCATTCCTCCTTCTAGCCTGAAGACCTCAATGTGAACAAGATGTTATTTTGCTATACGTCCTTGATCACATGTCTTTACTGGACTGAGTCTGAGCTGCAAGTTTATAAAATGCAACTTAAATTCTTACCCAATATAAGTATTACTTTGTATTAGCTTATTATAGCTGCTAATAATATGTAAACTTGATTTACTAGTGCTAATTTGGATAAAATGTTTTCTTTAAATTCCCTTCTCTTCACATTATTGGTGTACTATCACTTTAAATGACTTCACTTAAACACTGCTGTGTATTGTAATGGCAGTTCCTGAGGAAGCGCGCATGCGCAAAACCGGTCAGATGTTTTAATATGTGGTAGACTGTTCTAACTGCGTGGCATCTTGTTACATGCAGTACATTTTAGAAGTAAAAATTTGCATACAAGTGGTGGATGGTGCCGTGTTTTTTGTTTTGCTTGTGATTGTTTTTACACAGGCACATTAACAATGGAGCCATTTTTTGCTTTGCACTGACATCACCAGGTGGTCAGGAGATTGCGGGTCACTGGTGGGACAATAAGCTGGTTTCCTTATGACTGGAATATTGCTGACACTGCAGTTCAGGAAAGATAGTTAAACCCTCAGCACAGTCACTCAGTGCCATTCTGTTTGGGACTCTTGACTACACGACTGCAGCTACCAGTACGAGACTGCAACATTTACAAACCACTGATTTTCTCTGAACTTTTGAACGTCTTCATAACAGGTAGAGACGTATGTAGTTAAGCAGTTTTAAGGCGTTTATACTGTATACTTTCCAATCTGTTTCTAATACAGAAACCTAAATTTGTATATGTTGTCTTTTACTTGTAACTGCATTTATTTATTTTAGTAAAGACTTGTTTTTCTAAAGACTTCTGCCTGCATGAGATTCCTTATATTGTATGTGTGACTGTAGAAGTTTTATTACAAAACTGTGACAACTGCGTATGCTTAGAAGGGTCACCAAATAGCAACCACATTGAAAAGGGTTAGTAAGGGATCCAGCAGGAGTAGGGAAGAGCACCAGAGTCTCACACAAGTCTGCAGGGATTGTGAACTGGGCTACTGCATGTTCTGTAGGGCAAAGGCCAAATTAAGTTTTTGTGCTGCTACCCTGAAGCAAGCATACTTACCTGGGTCTTCATCCTTTGTGTAATGGCCAGGAAAAGGGTTCATATTTGTCCACATGACTCAAGACTGGCATTGTGCCCTGATCCAAAGTATAGCGGGATGCTCTGGGAGCTCGTGGCAAGTGTTCTGTTGTGAACACTCTGGGTGGACAGGAGTGGCACCCTGTTTTGCCCTTCCCCGTCACAGATTGCACATAGGGGTGGGCACTGTGAGCTCAGTGATCTGATCCTCATGAGTGGGTTTGTGACAGATGTGGTGTGCAGCATTGGGATCTGAGATTTGGTTGCATTGCGATTCAAGATATTGGTGGCCACACGCATAACAGTTGTGCTCGATTCAAAGTCCAGTGTATCAGACTGTTAAACTGAAAACTGTCCACACACAATTAAGGCAGAGATTTTCAAAATATACATAATTTGGTTACAGTATCAAGTTCCCTACCCGTTTCGTTTTTTTTTTCCCCCCCCTCGGGTGCACACTAGTGTAGCCGTAGTTAGGGAAGAAGACGGCTTCCATCTACAGTGAATACATTGCAGAATACCTGAAGTAGTTGTGCCAGGAGAGGAGTCCAGTATGAGGGGTGAGCCAAAAACCACCTCGTGGAGGCTCTTGCGACAGCCGATGAGCTAGCGGCTGAACAGGACCTCACGTCACAGCAAGTGACTGAAGGGTATCAGACCTTGGGCGTCGGGGTGCCAAGGGATGTCACAGTGTCCAGTCCCAGGGAGCAGGACAGAGAAACCAGAGAGAACCCAGAGCCACAGCAACAGGAGAAGGTCACCACAACACTGGAGCCAGAAGGGATCAGGCTGCAGATAGAGTTGAGGAGAATGGAGCTGGAATTCGAGCAGAGGAAGTTCCAGATGGAATTGCAGGAAAAGCAGCGGCAGTGAGAGGCAGAGGAAAGAGAACAAAAGCTTCAGCAAGAGGAAAGAGAGCACCAGAGGGAATTCAAACTGCAGAAGTTAAAACTCCAACAACCAACACCAGAGGAGGTAAGTGGCAGGGGTGATCCTGGAGCTCCAGGACTGGGGTATAAGTTAAATTCAAAATTAATAACTGAATTTAAAGTGGGGGGAGGATATAGATGCATTTTTGAATTGGTCTGAAAAGGTCTGTATTCAGGCAAAAATACCCAGGGAGTCCTGGAGCTTCCAGCTATCCTCGCTACTTATTGGGAAAGGTCATGAAGCGTTAGGTCAAAATGGAGAATCAGGGCAGTAGGGATTATGAGAAACTTAAAGCTGCATTGCTAAAAAAGTATGTGTTAACTCCTGGAGCATACAGGGTTAAGTTTCATTAGCTCCGAAGCCCTGACATGAGCTACGAGGAACTCGCCACAAAGCAACGTCAGTTTTTGAAACGCTGGTGGGAGGGAGTGGAAGCAAACACTGTAGAGAAAATTGAGGAGGTTGTACTTTTGAAGCAATTCTTTTGTGCTTGCCCAGCAGAGCTAAAAACCTGGTTGGAGGACCAAGACCCAAAAACAGCACAGCAGGCTGATGAGCTCTCGGACTGCTATGCCAGGAGCAGGCCTGCTCTGAAAGGGAGTGGGGCAGGCATGGCAGCACAGAATGGGAAAAGCATGCCTTCAGGGCAGCTAAAACCCTCACTGCCTCCACAGAAAGGGGGGGAAGCCCCAGGTTACAAAAAAGGGATCTCTCAGACAAAAGAAATGATTGTTGGTTTTGCAAACAGCCAGGGCATCTTGCAAGACAGTGTCCTAAAAGGGCACAGAGCAGAGAGAGTGGTACTCAAACAGAGTTGAGTGCACTGTGCATCCCTGAAAGCGTGCCTATAAACATGAGGGAGCACGTACACCGGGTTAGTTTAAATGGGGTGCACACCCATGGGTTAAGGGACACGGGGGTGTCTCTTACTTTAGTATAAGTGGATTTGGTTGAGCCTGAACAGCTTATACCTAATCAGTTCATAACAGTAAGGGGATTCACTGGGGAGAAGAAAACAGTGCCACTTGCTAGTGTTCTCCTGGACTGGGGTGAGACAGGAGAAACAGTGCAAAAAGTGGCAGTGGCAGACAATCTCGCTCTGGATGTGATAATAGGGAACAATCTCCAGAAGAGGGTGGTATGTGCGGTTACTTGCAGTTAGATGGCAAAGGCCACTTGTAGTTCCTTGGACCCCCATAGAAGCACTTGTGGAAAACAATGGGAGGCCGGTTCCCCAGCCTGTCTCCCCCAACATGAAGAATAGTGAAGGGGGGGGTAGGACTTCCTCATGTAGCAGTTCACAAAACAGCTTACAGAAGGTTACTCTAAGGAAGGAGGGAGGGGTAACCAATGGTCAACCGGTTAGGGATGGCAGCGACCCTGAATGCCCTGATGCTAGAGCTATGGACCCTAGTTTAGAAACTAAAGGGGACATGTCCCATGCCTTGGGAAAATGTAAAGATTTTGCAGCTGCTCAGAAGACTGACCCTAGTTTAGAGAGGTGGAGGGTTTGTGCAGCTTCTGAAAGGACACAGGGAGGTGACGCGTGACATAGGGTATTCTGGGACAATGGACTGTTGTATATGCAGGACGTAAGGACACAGGGAGGAGTGATGGGCAGGCAGCTTGTCATTCCCCAGGTGCTGTGAGCGGTTGCTCAAGATATCCCCATGTCTGGACATCTGGGAATTGCATGCACCACGCAGCGACTGGCCCAGAATTTCACCCAGCAGGTGAAGGAATATGGCAGGTCGTCACCAGTGCCAACAAATAGGGATGTCGGGAGGTAAAACCCAAGTCGCCCTAATTCCCTTGCCCACTGTGGAGGAGCCATTCTAGAGGCTAGGAATGGAAATTGTGGGACCTTTTGAGTACCCCCAGCTCTTCCGGCAAGCAGTTTATCCTGATGGTGGTCGATTATGCCACCAGATACCCAGAGGCAGTTGCCCTTTCCTCACTTAGGACAAAGTGGCAGACGCCTTGCTAATGCTGGGTTTCCACAAGAGGTGATCACCGATCGAGGGGGTTTCCTTCATGTCGGACCCGATGAAGTGTTTGTGGGAGAAATGTGGGGTAGTGTAGAGACGCGCACCTTATCATCCGCAAGCCAATGGGCTTGTGGAAAGGTTTAATGGTACACTAAAAATCGATGCTCCAAGTGTTTGTTGAACAGTATGGGAGGGACTGGGAGAAGTACCTTCCCCACCTGCTCGCATACAGGCAGGTGCCCCAAGAGTCGATAGGGTTTTCCTCCTTCAAACTCTTATATGGATGCAGGGTGCGTGGGCCCCTAGACTTGGTCCGGGAAGATTGGGAAAGCAAGCACGCCGCCCAGGCAACTCCCATACTGGATTATGTCCTGAAGTTTATGGAAAAGCTGAAGGAGCTTATGGGAGCAGCCCAGAGCAATCTCTCAGTCGCCCCACAGAAGAAAAAGGTCTGATACAACTGCAGAGCCAGAGCTCGCTCATACAGTTTAGGTCAGGAAGTCATGGTCCTAATCCCGGTCCAGAAGAAAAAATTACTCACCTTAGTAATGTTGTTTCTTCTAATGGAGTCTTGCTATATTATGACAATTGCAGTTTGTCCCACCATTAGAACTGCTCCGGAGGTGAAAGAGTTAACTTCCATGCCAGGCATGGAGCTTAGAGCGCGAGCTTGGTTAGAGAAGCTCTGTCTGGATAATTTCAAACTGAAACTGTCAGATCTTTACGAGCAAAACTCACCAAGGTTCTGTGTGGAAGCTGTAACCTACACTAGCCAACTGGCTACCTAAATATTAACACATATTCCTGGTCCCAACACCAAGACTCACGTCAGGGGACCAGAAAATAAATAAGATAAAATAAAAACACAACACCCCAAAACCTCAAGAAGGGGTGGAAAAACATATAATGGGCATAAATAAGTGCCAACACTGGACTGCCCACCCCATACCCAAGTAGAAGTTCTGAGAGGGGCAGGCTGGGGGGGGGGGGTCATAATATAGCAAGACTCCATTAGAAGAAACAACATTACTAACATACTAACATACTATTTGCCAGCAGATTAGGCCTTATGGTCTATCGAGTCTGCTCGAACCTAGATCCTTAGTACTAAGGTGAGTAATTTTTTCTTCAAACAACATGAAGTCTTGCTATATTATGACAATTGCAGAATAC
Organism: Neoceratodus forsteri; assembly: GCA_016271365.2. NCBI lineage: Eukaryota > Metazoa > Chordata > Ceratodontiformes > Ceratodontidae > Neoceratodus > Neoceratodus forsteri. Next base: position 470,264,358 of record CM057450.1, on the reverse strand, counting down.
ACAGCAGTACCTCCATGGAGGAGGGACAGAACCTACTTAGGGAATAGGCTCTGAAGCACGGCTGTGCCAAATCTAGCATCCCTCCTGGCCTGGATATCCAAGGAGTAATGCTTGGCGAAAGTGTGTACCTTTTTCCAAGTATCTGCTTGACATATCTCTAAGACAGGGATGTCTCTGGCAGCAGCTAGAGACGCAGCTGTACCTCTGGTAGAGTGAGCCCTCAGGCCTGAAGGGGTAACCTTTCCCAGTTTTTGATAAAATTGGATACAAGAGACAATCCACCTGGCAATGGATCTCTTAGTGGCAGGTTTACCTTTCCCAACCTCACCATAAGTGAGAAATAGTTGGGAGGGATTCGAACCTATGACCCTTGGTACGCTCTATATAGTAACTTAGGGCCCTCTTAACATCTAAGCTGTGCAGCCTCCTCTCACCAGAGGAGGAATGGTCAGAAAGAACACTGGAAGGAGATAGATTGATTAAGATGGAAATCTGAAACCACCTTAGGCAAAAATACAGGTTACTCACCTGTAACAGGAGTTCTAGGAATGGTATATGTTGTTCATCCACACTCATTGGCAGGTATCCTTGCCGCTTTAAATCTTGCCGGAAGGTCTTCAAGCTTGCTCCTCCACCCACCCGGTGGTATAACTCTCGCTCCATGACGTAGATCTGGCCCGCTGGAAGCTCAGGGCCCAGCAAGGCCGGGCTCGGGAGGCCGGTGGGTCGTGGTGGATGAACAAATACCATTCCTAGAACTCCTGTTGCTAGTGAGTAACCCTGTATTTCTAGGGACATGGATATGTTGTTCATCCACACTCATTGGCAGACTCCTAGCAGTTCTCCGGGAGGAGGAGGCAAGACGACACCCCAATACTTGGGAAAGAGACTGGAGAACCGAGGGCCCCAAAACCAGCATCCCGCGTGACTCAAGGTCGATGTGGTAGTGGGTAATGAAGGTGTTTGCTGACTTCCAGGTAGCAGCCCTGCAGATTTCCTGGATAGGGACGTCCCTGGAAGCAGCCATCGCTGCAAGCAGTATGGCGGCAGAATGAGCTCTTTATCCTCTGGGAGGCTCCATGCCCGCCAACTTATAGCAGAGATCTATGCAGGAGGTTACCCACCTGCTTATCGTCCGCTTGGCTGCAGGTCTGCCAGATGCGGCTTCAGCGTAGGTGACAAACAGCTGGCGAACCTCTCCCGAACTTCAGCCGTCGCTCCTTTATAATAAGCGGCCTCAAGGTCCGAGTATGGAGCCTATATTCGACCTCCGAGGTGTGATTGGGGTAGAACACCGGCAGAGTCAACACCTGGTTAAGGTGAAACTCCGACACCACCTTCGGAAGGAATTTCGGTGGGGGCGAGGACAACCTTGTCCCTGTGGAAGACCAGGTAAGGAGACTCGATGGAAAGCGCCTGAGCTCTCCCATCCTTTCTGGCTGACGTGATAGCCACCAAGAAGGCGGTCTTCCACGACAGGTGAGAGAGAGAGCACACCTGTGCATAGGTTCGAATGTTTTGCCCATGAGCTTTGCCAGTACCAGCAGTAGATCCCACGGAGGTGGGGTTCCCTTACTGGAGGGGAAATGTGATCAAGGCCTTTGAAAAGCGCCAGACCACCTTCTCTCCCTCGCGCCATCGACTGCTTCCCGCCCGCTACTCGGTAAGCAGAGATGGCTGCCAGTGCACCCTAAGGGTCACGACCTAAGCCCTTGACTAGAAAGGACCATAAATAGTCCAAGATGCTTGCCAAGGAACAGGAGGAAGGGTCCAAGCCCTTGCCTGACACCAAATGGAAAACCTTTTCCATTTGAAGGCATAGCATTTTCTGGTGACTCCTTACGGGACGCCTCAACTACATTGAGGACCTCGTCGGAAAGACCCAAGGCCTGGAACTCTAGCCATCGAGAACCAGGCCGTCAGGTGCAGGGATTGGAGGTCCAGATGGAACACCTTCCCCTGATTGACTGAGAGCAGGTCCGGCGAGCTGGAAGCTGCCGGAGTCCTGGAGCTGAGACTGAGGAGATCTGGGTACCAGAACTGGCGAGGCCAGTCTGGGGCTATCAGAATCACCTGCGCCTTGTCCCTCCTCCGCCTTGAGAAGCACCTTGTGGATCAAGGGAAATGGGGAAAGGCGTAAAAGAGGCCCGGGTCCATTGCCTCAGAAGGCATCCCCTGCAGCGAGCCCTGCTGAGGGGCGGGCATGGAACAGACTCAGCCGCGGTTCTCCATGGAGGCAAACAGGTCCACCTGAGGTGTGCCCCAAAGGGAGAACAGATGCTGTACTACCTCCGGAGAGACCACTGTGGGATGCAGCCCCTATCCGGCTCAGGCATCGGCCAGGGTGTTGGAGGCTCCTGCCACGTGAATGGCTAGGAGATCCGCCTCCAGGCTGCGCACGAGTGACCAAATGTGGAGAGCTTCCTTGCATAGAAGCATGGAGCGCGTCCCGCCCTGGCGGTTTAGATAGTACATGGTCGTGGTATTGTCAGTCTGGACTCGGACCACTTGACCCCGGAGGAACGGAGCAAAGGCGGTGAGAGCTAGGCGGACCGCTCGGAGCTCCAGCAGGTTGATGTGGCATCGGGACTCCCGCGGGGACCAGAGGCCATGAGCCCGGTGTTCCCCAGATGGGCACCCCAACCCATCAGGAGAGGCATCGTCGAATAGAGACCGCCGGCTCGGGCGGACGAACGGGATGCCCTCCTGCAAATGATCTGGACCTGTCCACCATTGGAGAGCTGCCCACCCCTGTGTCACCGACACAAGCTGGTCCAAGGGATCGCAGCGTCATGGACCACTGGCTGGCCAGTCCCACTGAAGGGGACGCATGTTCCAGCGGGCCCAACGGACCACGCTGGTGCAGGCCGCCATGAGACCCAGGAGGCGCAGGAAGTCCCGGGCAGGCGCATGCCCAACCAGAAATGATCGGGCAAAGGAGGAAAGAACCTCGCGCCTGTCCGCTGGGAGTCGCGCTCTGGCTCAAGAGAGTCGAGCTGCGCCCGATGAATAGAATCACCTGCTTCGCTCGAGTTCCGACTTGGCCTCGCTGATAAGGAGGCCCAGTTGAGAGCAGACCTGAGGGCCAGATCTCTGGACCACTCCGCGCCCTTCCTGGAGGGAGCTGCTATCAGCCAGTCGTCCAGGTAAGTCACACCCGACCGCGCGCAAGAGGAATGCTGTCACCACTGCCATGCATTTGGTGAAGACCCTGGGAGCTGGAGACGTTTCAGGGCATGGCTTGAACTCAAGAGCGATCCTTCCGCCGAAGCGAAGGAATCTCTGGTGAGACGGACGGATAGGGACGTGAAAAACGCATCCTGCAAGTCCAGAGAGCAGAACCACACGCTGCCCAAGGATGGTATTATCTGAGCCAGAGTGACCATCCTGAAGGTTCGAGACCTTAGGAACTTGTTTAGGTTTCAGAATGTAGCGCCAGCCCCCCCGTCCGCTGGAACCAGGAAGTACCTGGACACAAACCCTGGGTCTGAAGGAGGGTCCACACCTCTCTACCTCCTTCTGGAGGAGGAGAGCGATGTCGGCTCGACGAGCCAGTGAGGCTGGGATCTCGGCTCGAGGGGCTACAGCCGAAGGGTGGTGCCTGCTCGAATTCCAGAGGCAGGGCTCTTCCCACCACTCCTCAAACCCACCCTGTCCGTGGTGTAACAGCGACCAGGCGGAACGGAAGTAGCCGAGCCGCCCCCACGGGGACCTAGGGTAAGGTGGACGGGATGGGGGGGCACCCCCTCAGCCCGTCACTGGGCAGGCTTGAGGAGGGACCGCCGAGGGACCTCCTGGGCTCTTCCTCCCTGCCTCCTGTTAGAGGAAGCCGCGGTTTGGGTTTGGGATGCCAAGGTCGAGCCTGCTGGCCCTGACGTTGCTGGGTCAGGCGCGCCGGGGCACAGAAGGACGTAAAGGGCTTAGGCTGTGGTTTGTGGCCTTTGTCCTTCTGAGCGGAAGAGACCGAGTCCAAGGTGGCATTGACTCTCGATCCTCTGCAGGTGACCTTCCACCCCGGGTCAAGAGGTCAGTCCCCAAAAGGAACATCCGCCAACTTGTGCTGGGTATCCGCTAAAGGTGGATATCCTCAGCCAAGCTCGCCGACGATAGCCACTCGCGCCGCCACCGATCTGGCACACGCAGTCCCCTATATCCAAAGCAGTCTGGAGCTGCTGTTTGGCCACTGCCCTGCCCTGGTCCCGCACCTGCTTAACCGTAGTCTGCAGATCGGGCGGAAGATGAGGGATGACTCATCCAGGAGTTCAACAGGGCATGAGAAAAATGTGCCATGAGGACGGCCGAACTGGCCTGACGTAAGGCCGAGAGAGGACGAGCGTAGACTTTTCGCCCCGACATAGTCCAATTTCTGGACCCTTGTCAGGAGGTTTGTCCACATCCCTGGCGCAGCCGGGCGCTCGAAAACGCTGAGTCGTAACCAACCCTCAGCAGAGGGGTGTCTCAAAACCGACAAGGAACCGTAGGGACCAGATACTTCCTGGCCATCCTGGCTGGAAGGCGCAGGGCAGGAAGCAGGGCGCTGCCAAAGCTCCAGTGCCGGACCCACCATGGCCTCGCCACCGAAAGGCCTCCGTCCGGAGAATCCTCGGTCCAGAATCTCCGTGAGGGGATACTGGGTCTGCTTTGGAAACGGGGTTCGTGCCCATCCCGTAGACTCCAAGATGAGCCAAGCAGTCCTAGGAAGGACGACGGGCTATCGTCCTTGACTGACCTCCTGAAGACTCCAAGTCCAGTCGCTTGAGAAAAGGAGGAATCATCTTCACTCGGAAGAGTCCTCAAGAGCGTTCCTCTGGCCTGAGCCACCCTTCACCTGCCGAGGTCGGTCGGGAGTGAGGGTAACTGACAGCCGATGGGGTAGACCCTTAGCCGACCGAGAATCCTTGGTCGGAGCCCCAATGGTGGCTGTGGAGGCGGAGGTTCCACTCGAATCGGTGGGCAGCTGGTTTTGGCCGAACAACCGCCTGGGCATAGGCTCCTCGGATAAGTCGAGGGTTGTGTCGGCTGCCCGGTGACAGTTGATGATGGCCGGAAGGCGACGGGTCGGGCTTATTCTCGGCCAGGAGGAGTTGTTGCTACCATAGGTCTCGCATCACGACGCATTTACGCCGAAGCCTTCCTCATCCGATGAGGGACGAGACGCAGCGGCGACGCCCGCTTATCGCGTAGTGCCGAAAGATCTCGGCATTATGACGGTGGGATCGGGCTGGACCGCGAAGAGGTCCGGTGACCGACCGAGAGTCCCGGAATTTCCGAGGTCGGTGCGGGAGGTGTCGGCCGGAACCGGCACTCCTTCGGCTCGGATGGTCCATCCGAGGGCTCGAACCGGAGGCACAGGCGAGCCCACGGATCTCAACTCCTCCGGGAACCGGGAGGGAATCTCGCCGCTAAAGGCGACAAGCCTCATTCAATGGGTCGAGAAAAACTTCCCTTCATCGGTGGAGTCTCCGTCAACTGACCTGACGGGGACACCGTGAGGCCAGTGGCCGGTCCGAGCGGTCGGACCGCGGTCCGACGGCCCGGGAGAGGGGACCTTTCCGCCCCAAGAGCGCCGACGGGAGGGATTTACCCTGTCCTCTTTGACCGAGAATAAGGTCCAGCAGACGCAGGCCCTTCTCCTTAGTGGAGAGGGACAGACAAAGCTCCTTAAAAGAAGCCGTGTAGGAAGAACCCAGAGAGCGGATAAATGCCGCGCCGAGGAAGATACGCTCGCGCCCGCTCTTCTTGAGGGCGCACTCATCCGCCGAATTGGATCCGCCGAGCCCGCCGCGACACCGCCAACCGGGCCTCCTTGGACTTCACCGGAGGGAAACGCCGGGACGGCTCAGTTGCAATCGGCGCACGGCCCGAGGACGAGGCCGAGAAAGAGAGCACAGGTCGTGAAGCCTCGCGGTCGTGCTCAAGGCCTAAGAGTAGACACACGTGGAGTGTGGATCCGTCCAGAGACATCTTCTGCCCGCATGGGCATCTCAAACCGAGTCGATTTGTCCATCGCAGCCGCGAGGATAGAAGACTGAAGTCTTTTGCAAAATTTATTTTAAAATCATGAAGCGGAGAAATAGGAACCAGTCGCAAACGCGGAAGCGTTAGAGGAACCTGAGCTCAAGCGGTGAGGAAGATCTGGCGTCATGGGGCGGAGCCGAGTTATACCACCGGGTGGGTGGGAGGAGCCAGCTTGAAGACCTTCCGGCAAGATTTAAAGCGGCAAGGATACCTGCCAATGAGTGTGGATGAACAACATATCCATGTCCCTAGAACTTCCTGTTAGTCCTGAGGACTACTTTATCCCTGTGAAAGGAAATAAAGTCAGTCTCCACTGACAAGGCTTGTAACTCACTTATGCGCCTGGCAGAAGTGATGGCTACTAGGAAAACAGTTTTCCAAGTCAAATACTTAAGCTCTGCAGAAGACAGAGGTTCAAAGGGGGGTTGCATCAACTGAGCAATGCAAACATTAAGATCCCAGGCAGGGGCCGGGTCCCTGAAAGGTGGATTAGTATGAAGTAATCCTTTGAAAAACTTGGAAAATACAGGGTGAGTGGAAAGAGAAGAGGGCTTTCCTGCTGAAATAAAAGCAGAGACAGCTGCCAAATGTACTTTCAGGGTAGCTGGTCTCAGGCCCAAAGAATTAAGATGGACCATATGGTCCAAAACAATGGGCAAATCAGCAGACTCAGGGGAAATATGCTTCCCAGAGCACCAGATGGAAAACCTTTTCCATTTAGAATTATAAGTGGCCTAGTGGAAGGCTTCCTAGAAGCCTTCAGGATTTCAAGAACACCTTGAGAAAGGTAGGTCAGCAACTCTAACTCCTCAAGAGCCAGGTCTTGAGGTTGAGGATTTTAGATCGGATACCAAACTCTCCCCTGGGCACAAGATAACAGGTTGTGATTCCTGGGGAGACACAGGGGAAGATGGACTGCTAAGGACAGAAGTAGTGGGTACCAGGGCTGCCTGGCCCAATCTGGAACAATCAGAATCACCTTGCAAGGCTGGGATCTGATTTTGACTAGCACCTTGAATAGGAGAGGGAAGTGGGGGGCATATAGAAACTTCCCTTCCCAATCTAGGAGAAAGGCATCCAGGGGACTGAGCCCATCACTGGGGGCCTGCAACAAAACAGTGGAAGTTGGTGATTGTCTGGGGCTGCGAAAAGATCTGAGGGTGCCCCATCTGGCAAAAACTATCCCCAGTACTTGAGGATCCAGTGACCATTCGTGATGGCCCTGGGAAATCCTGCTGAGAGCATCTGCCAGGATATTGTCCTTTCCTGGGAGGTGAACTGCTATGAGGGAAGTGTTCAGGGAATAAGCCAGAGACCACGACTTCATTGCCTCGGTGCACAAGGCCGAAGACCGAGTGCCCCCTTGTTTGTTGATGTACCACATTGTGGTGGTGTTGTCTGTTCTGACTTGTACCACTTTGTTCTGAACAGATGCAGAAAACACCTGAAGTGCTAGAAAGACAGCTCTGAGTTCCAACAAATTGATGTGGAGCAGAGATTCCTGAGGGGACCACACTCCCTGGGTGGAAAGGTCGCCCATGTGAGCTCCCCATCCCAGAAGGGACGTATCTGTAGTAAGGGTCAAGGAGTGAGATAGAGGGATGAAGGGACCCCTAGTCTCAAATTGCTCTGATCCTGCCACCACTGAAGGGCCTGGATCAGGGTTCGAGTCACTGGGATCAACTTGGAAAGGGGATCTTTTCTTTGAGACCAAAAGGCTCTAAAGTGAAACTGAATGTCCCTCATCTGAAATCTTGCTCCTTGCACTACAGCTGTGGAAGCAGCCATGTGTCCTAGGAGCTGTATGAAGTGCTTTGCTGGTTGAGAGACCTGCAAAGTGAAGGAGGAGGCCAGGGCCACTAGGTTTCTTACCCTAAGGGTAGGAAGGCTCTGGCCCGCTTTGTGTCCAATTCTGCACCTATAAAGGTGAGCACCTGGACAGGTTCCAGAACTGACTTTGGAAGACTGAGCAGAAAACCCAGAGAGATGAGCAGCTGCTGGGTAACTTGCAGGTGTGATTTGACCTGTTCTGGAGACTGGCCTACAATGAGCCAGTCGTCTAGGTAGGGAAAGATGGCAATCTTTTGCCTTCTTAAATGAGCAACTGCTACTGCTAGACATTTTGTGAATACCCTTGGGGCAGAGGTAAGGCCGAAGGGCATTGCTCTGAACTGGTAATGGCCTGAGGGCAGTTAGAATCTGAGGTACTTTCAGTGGGAGCTTCTGATTAGAACATGGAAATAGGCATCCTTGAGGTCCAGGGAAGCTAGCCAGTCCCCTGGCCTTAGAGAAGGTAAAATCATTGCCAGAGTCACCATTTTGAATTTTGGTTTCAAAAGGTGCTTGTTCAGATATCTTGGGTCCAAAATGGGCCGCCATTCTCCTGTCTTTTTTGGGGTAAGGAAGTACCTGGAGTACAGACCCTTGCCCTGGTGTAGGGGAGAAACCCTTTCTACAGCTCTGAGAGCCAGGAGGGTTGAGACTTCTGTTTCTAAGGCAAAGGTCTCTAGAGGATTTGCAGGTGGAAAAGATCCGATTCTCATCTTTGGAAATTTTTTGAAGCTGAGAACCAGACCCTGGCTTACTACTTCCAGGACCCACTTGTCTGAAGTTAGAGACTCCCAGTCCTGAACGAAGTAAGTCAGCCTGCCCCCTATAGGTAGTGGAGAACCGGCCCTGGGCATCCCATCAGGGTGCCTGTTTGGCAGGGGCTTTAGGCTGAGGGGTGGGAGCAGGCCTGCTTGCACCCGTCTGCCTCTCCCTCTGAAGAACCCCCTCTGAGCATAAGCAGAAGAAGCCTGGGCTTGGTAAAAAGGCCTACCTCTACCCCTGGGGGTCTGCCTCTGAGGAGTGGCTTGCCGCTCCTTGGCTTGTGCACTCCTATAAGTTGTTCTATATTCATCCATTTTCTTCATGTAATTCTCTGTCTGCTCCCCAAACAGAAATTTCCTACCAGGAAAATCCATAGCCTTAGTCTGGGTATCCTGTGACAAACTAGTACACCTGAGGCAAGCAACCTCCGAGGCCACAGATGTAGCCATGACTCTAGAGGATACATCATTAAAATCCACAGCAGCATGGAATTGCACCTTGGATGCCTCAATACCATCAGCAGCCACCTGCTCCAGCTCCTTGGCAAGCTTGCCAGGGCCTGTTGGCCAAAGCCATGAGGTGTCCCATCTAGATTTTTGGTATCTTGCCACATAAGCCATGTAATTTGTTTGTCTGAGTCCCAAGGACGCTGCCATGTATTGTTTTTTAGCCATGGCATCAATTCTCCTGGAGTCCTTGTCAGGAGGATGTGAAGCCAGGAGAATGTTAGCCTTATCACAGGCTGCAGCCTGAACTACTCCGACATGACTGCATTGCTGTGAAAGAAAGTCTATCAGGACCTGACAAAGTGTACCTCCTGTCCATCTTCTTGTCAACAGGAGGCACAGAATTAGGAGCTTTTAAAATTTTTACTGTTTGTTTCCTAAATGATTTATGTAAGGGGATACACAATCTCCTAGACTCTGGGAAATCCATCATTTCCACAAAATCAGGTTCCCCTTGCTCATCCACAGCTTTCTCTAATGGGAGCTGGAGGGTTTCAGCAACCTTTTTATAAAACAGAAAGTGAGAAGGGGACTCAAAGCGTAGGGGGAGATTGTAAAGGTCTGTCTGGGGAGATGTCCAGTTCAATGGGCACATCCAGACTCTCAAAGTCACATTCACACTGTTCATAATCCTCCTCTGGTTCATAAAACTCTTCAATATCATATTCTTGAACCGGTGGAACTGGCCGAACCGACCTTTTACCAGACAGTGGCGGTTCGGATGGAACCAGAGAAAGTGACTGTACAATCTGTATAGCTTTTGCTATTTCTGCAGCAGTTGGAGAAGGAATTTTGGACTCCACACCTGCTGATTTTCTAGTTTTCTTTGCTGGAACTGGCTCCTCAGAGTCAGCTTTACGTTGGCCCGAGGAAATCTCGCCCTGGTCAGAGGGCACTCCCTCCGGTTCGGTTTGCACAGAACCAGGCTGGCCATCCGGGCAGCGGACTTTTTGGCCTCTCGTTCCCTGAGCCTGTCAACTCTCTTATCCAGGGTGGCTGCAGGGAAATTCTTGCAAATCTGGCAGTCTGAATTGAGGTGGTCAAACCCCAGACAATAGACACATGTGGTGTGTGGGTCAGCCTTGGCAAAGGCTTCCCCACAGACACTACAGTGTTGAAACCCAGTGGGCCCGGTTTTTCTTTTGGGTCTCTCAGACATGATGCCAGCCTAACCAACAAACTTGCCCTTTGAACGGCAGTGGCAGACAAGACACCCTTATCGGTTCCCAACCGTGTCACGGGTCATGGAAAAAACCGTAATGAAATCAGTTTTTTTTTTTTTTTTTTTAGAACCGATAAGACCCGGGAACCACACTCTAAAAGCTTTAAAATGCTTACTTTTTTAAAGTTTTAAACAACCTGATCAGTTCGAACCGAACCGATAAACATTTACAAGTTCCACACAGAAATAAACCTGTGCATTACTTACAATACCACAACAGAGCTTGAACCGATCGGTTTGCAGTTAAAATAATAATACTCGCGGTTGAATTTAACCGAGAAAATACTGTTTAAACCGAGAAATGAACCGAGCAGTAGGAGAAATCTCCGGAGCGACTATTCAGTGAGGCGGAGTAAAGAATCTGACAGTTTCAGTTTGAAATTATCCAGACAGAGCTTCTCTAACCGAGCTCGCGCTCTAAGCTCCATGCCTGGCATGGAAGTTAACTCTTTCACCTCCGGAGCAGTTCTAATGGTGGGATAAGCTGCAATTGTCATAATATAGCAAGACTTCATGTTGTTTGAAGGACAAGCTGCCAGCTGAGTGGGCAGGACCATACAAAGTAGACAACAGAATGACAAACTACATTGTAGAACTGCCCGACAGGAGACATACCCATAGAATGTACCACGTCAACATGATGAAGCCATATGCAAATAGGGCTGACATGGCATTTGCAGTGTGTAGTCCTGGGGAGGGAACGGACAAAGCAGGCCCTGTACTGGACTTGCTGGAGGAAAGCAAGCGGGAGTTCTCTATAGAGGCAAACTGTCACCCCAGCTGACACAGGAATAGTCCCAGGAAGTGGGGGGAAGGGGGTTTAGAGGACTTTGCCCCTTTTACAGCCAAGCTGAGACATACCCCCTTAGCGACACATGACTGATTTAGGAACACAAGCACTCATCCGACAGACAGCCTACCAGGTGCCAAGAGGCAGTCCTAAAGGACATTAGTAAGGAGGTGGAGGAAATGCTGGATTTAGGGGTAATCAAGAAATTCCACAGTCCTTGGGAAGGCCTCACCCGTGGCCCTTGTTCCCAAGCTGGATGGGCCCTACTTCCTTTGTATAGACCATCAGGGACTCAATGCAGTCACAAAGTCAGGCACCCACCCAATGCCACAGATGGACGAACTACTTGACAAGTTGGAAGGGGCAACATATCTTACCACTATTGACCTGACAATAGAGTTTGCATGGAAATGTGCCAGAGCTGTGTCTATGACATGGACCATTTCCTGCAGCTCTCTTAGTTTCTTAGGGCCGTAGTGGCAGAATTTAAAAATTCCTTTGAGTGTTTTTGACTTTGACAAAATGATTTTTTCTTCATGGCATCGATGACTGCCAACTCCAGTTTATGAGCCACATAATGTACAGGTATAACAGTTGGAACATGTTCTCATTTTTGCTATAGTGCCACCTGTACGGCCCATTACGTTGGCACCAAAGTTTGCTAAAATGAGCACCTGCCCAGGCTTGCTAACATCATTGAGGTCAACAAAAGATTCATTGATTCCAATGCTGTGCTTATTGCTGTAAACACGCCTCATGCAAGAGACTGTTCTAGTGGCACAGCTTTAATCAAATAGTTGTGAGCTGTTTTGATGTGCCTTTGCCTTCCACAAAGCGAAAAAAATACATTTTCCCACTCAATGAAACGTGCATTGGTACTGCCGGTCACGAGTTAGCTAACTGCCAATCATTATCTGCAATACATGTTTCTGTTATATACCGTTTTATGGGATTTCTGTGTATGCCCATGCCACTGTTAATTCAAGCCATAAGGAAAGCCTAGTTTTTTTTTTTTTTTTTTTTTTAAGGGGCGACCTTTTGACTCTAAGGCCACCTGCTTACCAGGGAGATTTTCATTCCCAGATTCTTTTGACAGATGTGCCAAAAGCCATCTGCCTGCCATAAACATGCACTACAGAAACAGATTGCTTGTTTTCTCAGGAACTATTATATCATATTTTATGAGGGAACAGGATATATTTGTCAGGAAAGACCATTGTAGCAGTACTATGTGAAATTCTAACATGACAGTGAATTAGCTTACAGGATGCAATATTGATGCATCAAAGTTTTAACCTTGACTGCCCTGTTACTAGTTAATTATGGAGGCAGTGGCCAGGAAACTGTGGGACAATAAATTGGTTTCATTATGACTGGAATATTGCTGACACTGCAGTTCAGAAAAGATAGTTAAACCCTCAGCACAGTCACTCAGTGCTATTCTGTTTGGGACTCTCCCGCCTACACGATTGCAGCTGCCAGCATGAGACCGCAACATTACAAACCAGCGATTTTCTCTGAACTTTTTAAAGTCTTCATAACAGGTAGAGACGTGGTTAAACAGTTTTAAGGCGTTTATATTGTATACTTTCCCATGTTTCCAATACCTAAATTTGTATAAATTCTCTTTTATTTGTAACTGCGTTTGTTTTAGTAAAGAGTTTTGTTTTTCTAAAGAATTTTGCCTTTGTGAGATTCCTTATATTGTATGTGTGACTGTAAAAGTTTTATTACAAATCTGTGACAAGTGTTTATGCTTAGAAGGGTCACCAAACTGAAAAAGGTCAGTAGGGGATCCGTCAGGATTAGGGAGAATACCAGTCATGAGTCTGCAAGGATTGTGAATGGGCTATTGCATGTCCTGTAGGGCGAAGGCCTAGTCAAGTTTTTGCACTGCTACCCCAAAGAGAGCGTTCTTACCTGGTTCTTCCTCCTTTGTGTAACAGCCAGGAAAAGGGTTCATATTTGGCCACAAGACTCGAGATTGGAATTGTGCCCTGATCCAAAGTATAGAGGGATGCTCTGGGACCTCATGGCAAGTGTTCGGTTGTAAACCCAGCGAACAAACTGGGCGGACACGAGGAGGGTATGCCTGTTTCCCCCCTCCCTGTCTTGGATCGCACTTAGGAGTGGGCACTGTGAGCTCAGTGATCTGACCCTCACACAAGTGGGTTTGTGACACTGCCATCAACAAGAATAGTAAACTTTGTATTTTTTAAATGTTTGAAGAGTTTTAGACAAGACAGCTGATACTGAAGTACAGAATTCCATGGCTCGCTTGGCATTAGCATAACTGCTTCCTAGTTTAATGCCATATTGTAATGCACAGCCACTCCATATCAGAGAAAGGAAGCACATTTTTAGCTATGACATATGTGGTATTAAATAGGTGTCTCATTTTGTTTCTGGTGGACTCATTTGAGAAAATGCGTGACATCTTTGGTTACTAAAACTGCATTATAACTGCATGGTGGCCACTGTTATGTCTGTGCCGATTCTCCAAGATATATGTGGACTGGATTTGTCATGGGCTCATAGTGATTCTATTCTAAAATTATTTGAACCACTGGCAAAGACATTTGGTTTCCTTGAATATGCAGGAACTGCAAGTGAAGGGTATTTTTAACAGATTTTGCAGAACATTAAGTAAGCATTAATCACTGACAGCGGAGGGCTCTGCGGTGGATTGATGCCCAGCGAGGGGTTGGTGCCGAGGGTGAAGCCGAGGGGTCCAACTCACCAGCAACATTATCACCGGCAGAGCGTGCTGGAGGTGATTAATGCACTGTAACTACTGGCACCGTTGCGGCGGCGACGAGCCTATGTTACCGGTGCGTGGCGGTTGCGGTTGGAGACCCTACGGCACTGTGCGCCTGCCACTCACCCGACATTGTGCTCACGCTGTCCGGGGGGGTTGCCAAACAGCATGAAGACGTGGACTTGCAGTCGGATAGGGGTACTACTGGTGACCTGTGATCGCCCAGTCTCTCTACGGTGCTGCAGGACACACGGGGGGAGATAGGAGATCCGCGGTGCGGGTGGGAAACCTCACAGCAAGTCAACAGTGATGCCGCTCTGTGACGTAGTCTGCAAACGAGGATCGGAGAAATGGGGATGTGACTAGCTGGGTGGGAAAAAACCGGCAATGCAGAGGCACAGGAATGGGAGTGGAGAAGGGGGGCCAACACGCAGCACAGACACACACAAGAGTTCCGGTTGATGGACCGTTGTGTGCTTGCCGGTCACCACCTCAGTGTGCCTCACGAGCGCCGCTGCTGGCGTGAAGAGGTGGTGACCTAGCGGGCTGTTCCCCTCTGCTGCCGTGGTGGCCACAGGTGGTACTAGCCGAGTGGGCATTACCTGTGGCTTAATCACCGTTCGGCTACTGTCACCTGATGCATTTGAGCCAATTGCGTCCTTGTATTTCAGGCCTGTATCCAGTGCCATGTTACAAGCATTCTTATCGTATCTTAGCCATGTGAACTGACTCAGCCAGTGAGGCTGAAACAATCTAGCCCTTTTCTCTTGGTCATATCTTTGCTTATTTTTTCCAGTACCAAGACAATGGTGGTTGCATCTTTTAAAGGTCACTTTTTGTTAAAAATACCTATAATGGCCGAGATGTTGATGCTACCTAATGGTCATTGTCAGAGTTTTGTGAAACAACTGCAGAGTTAGATAGTGACTCACAGGACTGATCAGTTGTCAGGTCTAATACCACAGATTCAGAACCACCGGTCACTTGGTTCTTTTCCTGACAAGGGCTTTGGGAAGGCACTTTATTATGTTCTATTCCAGAGGAAGATGGCCTGGGCCCCCGGGGGAGACGGAAGGGGATTTCCCAAGGGAAAAAAAAAAAAAAAAGTTCTTTACTTTGCTTATTTTTTGCATAATAGTAAATTGTATACTATGAATTAAATATGAATGAGTATATGAAATAACTAACAGATCTATTGCTCTGTAACTTGTGCACTGCAAATAATGTAATTTGGATTTAAAATCTCATGTTTTTATTGCGTGTTTTTTTAGCGGTCTTTTTTCCTTTCACAAATCCACCACAGTAGTGGACACTAGGCAGGTCACCCCTTTCCACAATCTACACAACACCACCTCTCTCCCCAACACAGCCCAGTTAGGTGCCTCTTGAAAAAAAAAAAAAAAAAAAAACAATTTGTTAATATATCTTTCACAAGCCAGCTGACCACACAACACTGGGCAGGTCACTCCAATCCCTTCACTCCTTTCCACAAGACACTGCTCTCCCATCACAGCCCACACACAGTCAGTTAGGCTCCTCTTATTTTATTTAATCTTTATATTTAATAGCTTTACTTTCTTGCACTTGTTAATCTTAATCTCACGTGTAGTCTTATACTTGTATGTTATGTCTTTTATGTGTCTTTTTGTACTGTTTCATTTTTTGTATTATTGTAACTTGTCATCTGTGAAACTGGACAATTTCTTCTGATCAGATTTACAAGTATAAAAATTAAAAATAGAAATTTTAATGAGTCTTTCTTTCACAAGCCAGCTGGCTACAGGACACTGGGCAGGTGAGTTCACCCGACTCTTTTACACACACACACACACACACACACACACACACACACACACACACACACACACACACACACAACACAGCCCACACACAATTAGGTTTCCATTTAATTTTCTTTAGAATCTTTAAAAAGCCTTTTTTGTTTTTTCAGAAGCCAGCCGGCCGCAGGATACTTGGCATCAAACACCCCCTTTTCACTCTGACCACCACACAATCTCCTCTCTCCCAACAGCCCACACACAGGTTGCCTCTTCTCATTTCCTTTTTAAACTTTCTTTTTATTAGCGTTTTTTATTTTACGTATTTTCCTCAAAACTTGCCCTGCTCTACTTGTACTTATGGGCAACACAAAAAGCCTAGAGTCACAGCCCCCTTGCTTTATTCTTTTTTTGTATTTATTTTCTGTACGAAGTCAGACTTTAGTCGAAGTTGCACTTTATGAGCAACAAAGCCGTGTAGGCTGTAGCTCCCTTGCTCTCTTTCACCTCATGTTTTTATTTTTATTTTCTGTAGACACTAGGCTGCTATTCAAACTTGCCCTTCTTCAGTTATGGGCAACAAACAAACCACCTCATAGACCATTTGCTCTCAATTGCCTTTTCAATTAATTTACACTACTTTTCTTCTGCTCAGTGTGCCGTTTACT